>QPKB01000007.1:6117107-6314619 GCA_003546025.1 Camphora micrantha
CCTCGTGGGAATAATATTCGGACTTCCATAGTTTATATTACTTGAGATAACTGTATACTAACAGAAATTCGCAAACAGTAGTCTCTAAAACCAAAGCCAAGTGAACCGGTTATTTTGGCAGATTAGATGGATCATATAGAATATGCAGTGACCCATAATTAATTGGGTGTGTTCAGCATTGGGATGAAAATAGGAACCTATATATCAGAATCCCCAATGGACCCCCAACTGAGAAAATTGGTTATGGGTCCAATAGATGGACCCGTTTCTAATTTGGAGGTTGGGATTTATTGGTCATGGTACACATGGGCCTACCCAAACCCGACCATTTTCATTGCTAGTTGCATATGATCAAGCGCTTTTCCTCATAGGCCTGATTGTGAGACAATTTAAGGTTTTGGAGCAACCAATACACTTTCATTGGCAAGAAATTGGAAGAATTGATGCAATACCGCTTTCTGTAGGTATGGAATGATGTTGATTCCCTGATCTTTTAGGATCTCATATCCCATTTGGTTGGTAGTATTGTAGAGAGCAAGGAAACATATCTTCATGTACTCAGGCAGCCGATCTATTAATTTTATGTCCCATCTGAAAAAAAGTTGCAGAGGTAACACAATTCAGGGAGATTAATTTATTTAGGCTTTAAGATGTAAAGATAGGTAAGAGCTGCTCAATTCTAAGCCATGGGCCAAATTTAGCCATTGGGACTTTAAACCCGGCTCTCTCCAGGCCGGGCTTGGATCAGTTGTTTGGCCCATGGGCTACAGGCAGTCTTCAGAGCTATTTAAGGTAGGATTCGACACCCAACTCAGGTGTAAATTAACCTTACCAAGTTGAGCGACTCAAAAGAAAAACATGACTGTTAGGCCTTATCAGGACCAGTTGAATCGGTCAAGAACTCCGTTGAACTTTGAGTTTAGATGAAACAGGTGAGTTGAGTTCTGGAGTCCATAATATGAGGGAAAGAGGAAAGCACAAAGCAAACCTGTCAACAGCATCAGTGAAGCACTCTAATTCATCCAACGATCCAAATACGTCATAAATATCATCTATGGTTGTGATCAACTGACAGACTTTTGCAAGTTCTACCCTTGGATAACCAAATTGTGGCTCAAACATCACTCCTAGTGCCAGAAAGAAGCATTCCGTTATCCTATCTCTGGAGAAGCTCAGCTTTCCTCCAAGACCCAGACTACTCCACCAACTGAAATTTTATAATCAAGAAAGAAAACATCAATATAAAACCTCATATGGTTGTGGAATTAATTTGAATTATCTTATTGTTAAATGGAGTAGGATTATTAATATTAAGGAGTGGGCTCCACCCGATGGGGAATATTGAAAAGTATTTCCGCTGCCTCTACTAACACCTTAAGGTATGTGCAACAATGGTTAGCTAAAGAAATTTAAAAATTAATGGGCATTTTAGTATTTGATGGTATTGCCCCCGGCACCCACGATCGAATGGGTGTCGTTTTTTAGTCTAATTTTGAGCGACAGCCAAGATGGAGAGGGTTGGGCAAAAAAAAAAAAAAAAAAAAACAAATGAAGGAATATGATTTTGTTTAAAAAGATTCCAGCAGTTGTCTATACATTATTCCCTGATTGTAAATTAAATAGTGGATATATAGGGTCCAGAAGTGTGTCAAATAGGGTCTAGTAGCAATTCATGAGGGATCATATTCAAAATGGACAATGGATTATAAATGATCCTCACAAGGGCTAGCTCACAATAATATCATTACCTCCATAGCTAACCTGATAATTTTAAATACTTGAGTAGACAAGATTGGTATAGAATTGTTGAGTCCAATCAACACTAGCCTCAGTCAACTAGACTTCTTTTAATTTTGAGTAACAAAACTGTTTAGATGTGATCAATCTGACGACTGGAATATTAACTCTGGTTGATGTAAATTTTTTCATAATGATAGAACAAGTTTTCATATTCATGTTGAGTAGTTTTGAAATTAACTGTATACCCTGTTATTAACCGATTAATAGTGTCAAAACTCTTGTAGTTCCGCCTAGGGAGAGAAACAGAGTAATATGTACTTTTCACATTGAAATTGTAACCTATTTTCAGGTTTCATTCCCTTACCTTGATGCCGTCCTAAGATCCCTTTGGTGTGTGGCCTGCACCATATTGAAATCAAGCTTTGCCAGTTCAAGCAAAGTGGGGTTCATATTCTCTTCATTCTCATATATGTTTAAATACCACAAAGCTTCTAATCTTTGTGTCCTCCAATGCATAGGAAGGTCCAGGGCATGTCCTAGTTTGTTTGCAAGTATAATATCGACACTTTCCTTGATAGCTTTGAGGTACGTGCTTGTGAACGTTCTGCATTCAAGCAAGAGAGTCTCTCCTTGGTGAGCCAGGTGAGAAGCCTCATATAAGCTAAGAATTCCATTGATGTCTTCACCGACACTTGTGATGAGACCACCTCCCTCGTGCTTGAACTTATTGAAAACATCTGTCCGTAAAAAAAAAAAAAAAAAAAAAAAAAAAAAAAAAAAAAAAAAAAAAAACATTACAAATTGAGGTATAGATATGGGGATAAGAACTGACACCCTTAACTTGATCTTATCAAAATTCTAAAATGCTAGAATAAAAGGCATTCTTTGATGAGCTTAAAAAACCATCATTGGAAGCAAAACTTGTAAAATAATTATGGACCACATTGTAGTGTTCTGGCTTAATTAAGGTCAAATTGGGTATACTATTAGATTGATCATGCCTACAAGATCTGAATAAATATAAAAAATCTAATGAGTGGAATCAGCAGTTCTATACATGATCAATTTGAAGGCCTGTTTCTTTAACAGAGCTCCTGATGAGAATTTGTGATGTTGTGAGTTTCTGACAATAGTAGTATAGTATTAATTTCCCTTGGAATTTTGAAATTCTATGCTTTTTTGATAGAATTTTGGTTTCCAACCACTGAAAGGTCATAAATATCCATATGAATTCTCTCAATTCCAATCTCATTATCATTTACAAATGCTTGATACCTACGTGCACACTGCTAATTAACCATTGATTTACCAAGGTCCATATCTCATTCATCTAAGATCCTCGAGATCTGATATTTAGTACGGTATATACCCCTCCAACTTCGTCTCTCTCACACACGAGAGAGAGAGAGAGAGAGAGAGAGAGAGAGAGAGAGAGAGAGACAGAGAGGCACATGAAGAGAGTGTGGAGCCAAAACACCACGGGAGAAGACCCAAGGATTGATCACTGATAGTTAGGTGAGAAGCAAGAACCCCAAGCGATTGGTCAACAGCAGCTTATATTGACATTTTGGAGGCCAATATATGTTGAATTAGCATATATTTCTTTTAAGAGGTCCCTACACCTCTATTTAAAAAGACTAATGATTGGGAGTATGAGGACAACCTTGTGATACATGATACCCATGTTCTCTGAGGAGCCTAAAGAGGAGAGAAGTAGCATAGAGATCATAATTATCCCCCAATCCTCCTTTGTTGTCATTTTTATCGTGACCTTCCCATATGATGTTGAGGGCTCCCTTGGTTTCCTTATCAAAGATATGTCCCACCCCCAAACGTTGGATGCGATCGATCAGCTCCAGTTGAGCCAATGGGTTCGCAGCTTCTTGGAGCATGCAGTGCTTTACGTCTTCCTTTAACTTCTTAGCTCGTTTGGCATATGCTTCGTCCTGAACGGAATATGATCATATATATATTCAAGAAAATTTATTGGTATTACGCTGACTTCATGCAACCACCATAATATAAAACAGTACAATTACAAGTGTTGATGGCCAAAACCAATGAGTTTTTAGAGTCTTACTTGGTAATCACTTCTTAGTGACTGTATGAGATCATGGTCCCAGATGTTGGGCTTGTAATTGGCTATTCTCCTCCAAACCTCAGGCTCATAGATTACAGAGCTTGGAAGGCAGTTCAAGGGCCTGTTGATTTTGGGAAGTGATAGGGAAGTCTTAATTGAGGAATGGGATACCTGCAAGAAGAAAGATGGACTAGTAGAGCATGGTGTAAGGAAATTACTTTTAGGTCCATTACTTGGACTACAAGTTCTTACCTTTCCCGAAATGTGGTCATTATAGGAATTCCGTTTCCATAGGATATATGCAATTAATTTCTCAAAAACCGGTTTCTTAATGAGATATATTCCATGATATTCTCTACCTTGATGGACGGTTGAGATTAAGTCTAAGAAAATCCTAATTGGAAATTCGGTCTTCTCTCCACCTATAAAATATAGCCTTTTGTCCATCACAAAGGATATACATAAAACTCAATACATTACGGTTTATAGGCAAGGAGAGAGATGCCAAAATCATTCACCCACCCTCTTCTTCGACGGATCTCAACATCTATCAGCAATAGCACCAGACAGCAGGATTGGAAACCTCTCTGCATCAGGATGTCTGGAGGTACTCTTCAATTTATTTAAGATTAAATCCTACATGTGATTATCATGATGTTCAAGATCTTAGGGTTCATATTAATAATATAATAACATGTGGTATCAGAGCTTAGTTTTAGAACACATGATCGTCCATTAATTAGGATAACTTTGCATCGCCATAATCAGCAAATATAGATCCGTTTCTGACTTTGTTTTTTCAGCAATTTATTGATCCAACTATTATGGCCTGCATAAATGGTTTATATTTATGTTATTCCGCAATTTTATTTTGACCACGACTGTTTGATCGTGATTTATTTAAAGTTTTATTTTATTATTATTATTATTATTTTGGCATAAAACTCCTGCGTGAGTATATATATATAAAAAAAAAAATACCGTTGGACATTTCTCCGGGGTTCAGCCTTCTTTATCAATACTTTTCATATAACGAATGATCTATCATGAATGCATGCAATATATAATGTTTATATTCATATTAAGCTAATTTTGATCACCAAAGTTGTAAACTTAGGGTTAGGTCTCACTCAGTGACCCTACCAATTAAAACACTGAAATTTGGCCCTAATAATACCATCACGATGTTTACATTACATATTATTCAAGCGCATGCAGCATTTAGTCGCCCACAGGCAGATTATATTCATACGTTTGAACAATAATTAAGGAGTGTTTGTTCATAATTAAGAGTAACATCACTCATTAACACCACCTTGAATATGACGACCTTAGATGATATAATGTGTAGAAATTATGGTGACTACCCGTAGGAGCACCTAAATTCTATGTCATATATATTCATATATTATGCATGTGTTGTCTTATTTTAATTAAAACCTTATTGTTGTCTCTCTATTACAGTTATTGTACCCACTACTCTGAATTCGCATGCTACCTCTGTCACTAAATCCTACACGTGATTATCATGATGTTCAAGATCTTAGGGTTCATATTAATAATATAATAACACATGGGAATCTGGACCGAGTGTATAGAGCCATCAGCCTTGTGCTATTGTAGGTAGAACACACCCCACTTGATGAAATATTTAAAGGCACTTTGGTGGGTACTACATACTAATTAATGGTATTAACAGTTCGTCGAATACACAGTACTTATACAGGTAGTGGCGATCCATCGCCCCATTTTATTTACCTTTTCATAATTTTCAGCCGTTTTAAGGTGTCGGGTATGTCTTTTTCTGGATAGGCCTTTAAGGTGGCAATAATCTGCCTCTTTCTCGATTATGGACCACATGTGCAACAAAAGAAAAAGGTGCCCAGATACCTATTTGTGTAATTGATTTTCCACTTCAGCCTTTAGGAAACCACAATCCATTAGTAATCTTGTTTGGGTAATTTGTCATTGGAAGTTAAAAAAAAAAAACTAATTTGATCCGAAGAAATCTCTCCAAAATTATCTATAAAATTAAAGTGTTTTTTCGGTCATCTCTCTTGACTCGCGACATATTGCAAAAGCTACCCATATGCTGTATCAGAGAGTTAGTAACAAATGAGATAGGAGAAAATCCAAACCACTCATCATCAAGAATACTAGCAAAATGCCCCCGTGCTTAGCACGGGCGTTAAAAGTCATACAAAGAATAACATTTAATTTTATGACATAAATAAAAATTTTAATTTTAATTTCATATATTTATATTTTATAAAATCTAAAATAGAAGTGTTCCTCACACAAATTTATAGGTTTCTTAAAAATTACACAATTAAAGTTTAAAATAATTAATAAATATAGAAATTTAAAATCTTTAGTAGAAACATGAAATATGAAATATTGAGAATGGTGAAATTATAAGAAATTTAAAAATATGAGATTTTCCAATTAGAGATAGGTTTGGTAGTGAGTTGGTTGACGTAAGAGAAAATAATATATCTATTTCCATTATCACATATAGGTGCTATGAATAATGATTTATGTTGGAAATTGAAATTAAGATTAATAAAAGGAAACCAAAATCACTAAAAAGGAGTAAAAAATATGCAAATACCTTAGTTCTTTTGTAGAGAAGAGAAGACCCAATGAGACTTGCGGCCATTCACACGAAGAAAAGAAAAAAAAAAATGCCACATAGAAAAGAGGCTCATGGTGAGAAGACTCTGTATAGAGAAGGTTACAACTCATTTTCTCAATTACTTATTTCAGTTACAGAATAGAGGGCTTCATATCTGCCAATTTCAGTTACAAATCTCTATAATAGTTTTATGAGTTAATAATAGGCTCAGGTGAAAATTAAGAGGAATTTAATGAGGCAATTAAAGATGGTCAAATTCCTATCAAAATGGTCAAAATAAAATTGAAATGAAGCGGCTGATTTCTCAATTGGAATCAGTTCGCTTCATTATATATAATGGGTGCAAGGTAGGCTTTTATAATATGAGATTCTATATTGTTTAATACATAAATCAAGCTCCTTAGGTTTATTTGTACGTTTAAGAAGTTACTAGCCAAATACTATACTCTCACATTAGCCAAAATAAGAAAAAGGATAAACTTTATTCCCACCTGAAGTCCAGTACTTCTGTCCCTACGTACAAACGAGGGAGGGACGTGGGTGGGGGAGTTCTTTCCTAAAAATAACTCATACACGTATACTCTTGTAATTCCAAAGTAGTGAAAGGTTTTCAAATCTGATTGATTTTCATTTTTTAAACTAAGAGTGCGTTTGTACACGCATAGTGCCGTATAAAAAGAGGGAGAGAGGGCACAGAAAAAAATTCGGGATTAGTCTTCTATCGTCGTTTGTTACAGTTGGGGAAAAAACTCATTTTTCTACTATTTTTGCTAGAGAGGATGACATGTTCCTCCCTATACAGCTGGGAAACAATTTCGTGGCTGTACACAAACACTTTCTAAATGTCAATGACTTTCAGCAACTAGACAACATTGTTGCTAGAAAAGTCTGAACAAAAGAGTTTTAGAAAAGCATCTAAATATGTCTACCAAAATAACTTGCTCTTTCATAAAAAAAAAAAAAAATCTCATTCATCAAAAAAAAAAAAAAAAAACTGCACTTTCTTCTAAAAAAAATCTGCCTACAAATTTGGCTGTCCAATTCAATAGTTGGACCATACATGAAATGAGAAACTTGTGGGAGAAATGCATTTTCCAATGATCTGTATTCAATTAGCAAGTGTGTTCCACAAGATGAATGATCTGGTCTCAATTTACAACAGTGTTCCAAGAGTGTATGGTTCGTGTGGATCATTTTCATGCACACCAGCATAAGAAAGTTAATTAGTCTTCTGCATTTTCACAACATTTTTGGCAAAAAAAAAAATGTAAAAAGAGAATTTAAAAATACCATCTTTGTCTACAAATTAGGCTTCCAAATTCAATAGGTGGGCAGTAAATGAATTGAGACAATTGTGACGGAATTCAATGAGTAGGGGTTTAAGTCCTCATGTCCTTGTACCTGGGTTCACCTCCGGTCATGTACATGAGAGGGTTATTATTGAGGGAAACCATTGTAACTTGAGATAAAATAATGGTATTTTTGCAACTAAAAGTATACTAATTTTTGTTTAATGGATGTAAGGGAAAACTTGTCATTTATATAAAAATAGAACACAAATATCACGGTGGATGCCCATTCTTGTTGGGAATAATGATTTTGGGGGCATGAAAAGGATTAAAAAGAACAAATAGGAGCCTATTTAAAATACTAAAATCTCAGGGGCCTATTTACAAATCCTACAAACCTTAGGGGGGACTATACAAAAAGCTCATTATATTTGTGAATGGCCAAATTCAATACTGTTGCAATGTAACGATTTCCTAATTGTTACTTTACATTGCTAGTATATGTTATTAATGTCGATATAGTAAGAATGCAATGATATGACATTATTGTGCCTACTAAATTCAAATGCCATGCTAAGTCCTTTTCTTACCGTCGTTAAAGACTTGGGGCACGTTTGGCGTCTCTTATTTATATGAAACAGATCCGTATAAAATCTATCTGTTTCAAATGAGCTTGTTTAAAATAGATGGTGTAGAAATAGTTGTTTGGTAAAACAGAAAAATTGATTGAAATATACATTGTTAAAACAGTGGTTGAAAGTTTTTCATAAATATTTCAAGATCCATGAGGATTCAAGTATTGAAATTTGACGTCATAGTTGTGTTTAGCTTTACAAAGAGAATTGCTCGTTTGGATCTTGCATTTGGGGCATGGATTTAAATAAAAAGTAGATATACTCTTTGTCTTTTTTTTTTTGTAAATATCTCAAAATCTATGATGATCCAATGGCTAAATTTTTGGATCCATAGTCGTGCATGATCTTCTTAATGTATCCAATGGTTTTGATCATAATTTATGGAGCCCAAATTTACAAAAAAAAAAAAAAAAAACAAAAAAGACTGCCTATATACAGTGTTCTAGCTCAAGGCCAAATTGGGATCACTATTAGATTGATCATGCCTAGAAGATCTGAATAAATACCCAAGATAAAATATAAATCATGAGTTCTATGCATGATCGATTTGAGGTCCTGGTTTTTTAGCAGAATTCCTGGCGAGAATTTGTGATGTTGCAAATTATGTCATTGACAGTATTGTATTTCTCTTAGCATTTAAAACTATAATGATTCTGTGCTAGAATTCTAAATTCCAACCTCTGAAACTTCACAAATATCCATTTGAATTATCTGAATTCCAATCTCATTATCATTTACAAATTTTTTTCTTCCATTCATGGGAAAGATTCATATGGGCCCACATACGATCCCATTGCTCCCTTACCCTCAATGATTTGCTGCCGGTGTTCAATTGGATACCTAACTGGACATACTGAACCATTGATTTAACATCTAATTTTGATTTACTAGGGATTTCCTTGGGGCCCATATATCTCTACACCTAAGATCTTCTAGATATGATATTTAGTAGGTTATATACCTCTCCCAACTTTCTTTTGTGTTAAGATTTTGTAGGACAATATTTATTGAATTAGCTTATGTTTCTTTTCAGACGTCCCTACCCCTCTATTAAAAATACTAGTGATGAGAGTGTGAGGAACGTTGGAGTTAGAGCTTATGATTATCTATTAAAGAAGATTGTTAGGATGTTAGTGTCGTTCAGATTATCCTTATCCTCTAGATACGGTTAGTTCATATTTTCTTATAAATGTAATGTTTTCACTCAATGAAACCTATAGTGAAATTATGAAACATTAGAGATTCTTTGAAAGTTTATAAGGACCACCTTGTGATACATGATACCCATGTTCTCTGAGCAGCCTAAAGAGAGTAGCATAGAGGTCATAATTATTCTCTAATCCTCCTTTGTTCTCATTGTTATTGTGACTATCCCATTTGGTGTTGAGGGCTTCATTCATGATCTCGTTATCAAAGATATGGCCCAACCCCAAACGTTGGATGGTATCGATCAGCTCCAATTGAGCCAATAGGTTCACAGCTTCTTGAAGCATGCAGTACTTACGTCTTCCTTTAACTTTTCAGCTCGTTTGGCATATGCTTCGTCCCGAACAGAATATGATCATATATTCAAGAAAAAATTTTGGTATTACGTTGACTTCATGCAACCACCTTAGATTCAAATAATAATATAAAAGAGTAGGATTACAAGTGTTTATGGCCAAAACCAATGAGTTTTTAGAGTCTTACTTGGTAATCACTTCTTAGTGACTGTATGAGACCGTGGTCCCAGATGTTGGGCTTGTAATTGGCTCTTCTTCTCGAAACCATAGGCTTGTAGATTACAGATCTTGGAAGGCAGTTCAAGGGCCTGTTGATTTTAGGAACTGTTAGGGAAGTCTCGGTTGAGGAATGGGAGACTTGCAAGAAGAAAGATGGGCCAGTGGATAGAGCCATCAGCCTTGTGCTATTGTCAGGAGAACACACCACATTCTTGATAAAATATTTATAGGCTCTTTGGTGAGTACTAAGAATCATTGTGTGTTGACTGTTTTGCGGAATACAATACTTAAAAAGGTAGCGAGGATCGATCCACTGTCCTATTTAATGTCCCTTTTATAATTTTCAGTGGTTCCAAGGTGCCATGTATGTCATCCCATAGATCTCTTGCTCGGATAGAACAGAGACATTACTAACATTAAATAACCACGTGCATGCAGGCATTCGTCCACTATGTGGTCAGCACGAATCCACGGGGACCTGTAAGACTTTCAAACAATTAAATAAAATCACCATGTGATTCATTCAAGGAGTGATCTCAATTTATACAATTAATTATATATATTAAAGTAATAGGGAGGGAGGCAATAGAGCGTACCATGTCAGCAGCACCAGAGTACTTCTTTCGAAAAAGATATGCATGTTAGCTTTGACATGCCATGTCACTTTTCTAAAATTTATCTCACTTAAAAGTATCACCTTCCCTAAAATCTCTCTCAAACAACTACTAAAGTCTCTTATAAAAATAACCAATATCGAATATAAATTCTCTACAAATCCGAAACTCTACAAATTTGAAAAAAAGGAGGTGATACCATGTGCCTTGAAGACCATCCATTGGTGGGCCCACCTATAAAATCACATGTTATGATAAAGTGGATGTGTAATACAATTAAAGTTTAATCTTGCGAATATTAGGGGTGTTCATGGGCTGGGCTAAGGTGTATTAAGGCCAGGCCTCGGTTTATAAATAGTGGCCCAGGCGCATCCCAACCCCGACAAGGGCCAAAAAATTTGGCCCGAGCCCGCCCATTTAATCAATCAGGCCGGGCCGAATTAGGCTTTTCATCACTTTTGTGGGAATTAGAGCACTAATTAAATTAAATTAAATTACATGCATTTCTTACACAAGCTAGGCCGAAACGGGGTATGGGCTTTCTATCACTTAATCCAAGCCCAGCCCAATTATTAATTGGGCCCTCATAACATATCCAAGCCTGGTCCAAGCCAGGTTAGGCCTGGATCGGGGTGGCCCAGCCCGTGAACACCCCTAGTGAATATAACACCAATGACGCTTCTAAGGGGGCCCGCTATTCAGATCTTATGACCTAGAAATATGAACATCTTTCACTTATGTTTTACACCACATAAATTTTATGGAACTCAACAATTCTGACCCATAAACCATCTGAATGGGACCTACCTAATAAATATTTTACTAAGCTACTTAGGATTCAATAGATCAAATATCATAGCCATCTTAAGTTATTACAATTCTCTACCACAATCATTTGATGAAAGATTAACATATATCTATCAAGGGGAAATATTCATGCGCATCATACCTCACCATATGATGGTGGGGGACAATATAGTGGGGCCAACTTTATAATACATCCGAACCATCTACATACATGCAAGCTTTTACCCATCTGAATGGATTGGACCGTTGGATCAAGGGTGAAAATATTTTTTTAACATAAAGTCGTTAAATTTGCGGGCCACAGATGAAGGGGTTATAGGCATAGGATTAACACTAAACTTGATATATATATATATATATATATATGTGTGTGCGCGCGCGCGCGCGCGCGCGCGTGCGTTCATCCAAGATGTCTTTTTCCATCCCCTAAGTCCCATAATCAGAGGGACCCTCAAGTTTGTCCCTCGCCATATGGTAAGGGATGGATGCACATGAATGTTCACCATCTATCATGTGTAGTGGTGTTTTATTTTTATTTTTTATGCATTATAGTAAAAGTTTCCAATTATCATCATCATTCTTCTCTTTTATATAATTTTTTTAAAGCAATTTCAATGTTAGAAGACAATAGCATTTCAATGTAAATTTTATAAATAACTTAGTTTAGTATTTTTTCTTAATAATATATTTATTTATTTTTATTTATCTTTTATAAGTAATGTTTTAAAGAAACCAAACAAAATTAGATATAGTTTTATTGTTTGGCCTGGGCTAATTAATCTAAAGTGTCACATCTCAATTGACTAAGTTTAAAATCCTATCTCTTAAAATCTTGGCATTAATATTATGCATTTTCTTTTATCTCCTCGTATGGAGTTTGGACCATTGATTTTCATAATTTATACCATAAATCTTGTCGGTGCCATTCAAATGTAATTTGGAATCTACCATTCAGATTTTTGTTTGTGTTTTTTTTTTTTTTTTTTTTTTTTAACTTTGTCCCACCCATTATGTGTCTTAGAGAAACTCCTCTTTAGAACTCATGAGAATGCTCCCTCCACCTCAAAATTTACCTAAAATCTTATATTAAGATTATTATGCCCATCTTCAATTTTTTTATTCCAATATTGCAAATAATTATATCATTTAAAAGACATGACAACGGCTAACTTATAGCATACTTCTTTTCATCTTTCTAAAATTCACATGAAAAATGAAAATGGGTGGAAGTAACTTATAGCATAGTTCTTCTCTTCTTTCTAAAATTCACATGAAAAATGAAATTGGGTGGAAGTAACTTATAGCATAGTTCTTTTCTTCTTTCTAAAATTCACATGAAAAATGAAAATGGGTGGAAGTAACTTATAGCATAGTTCTTTTCTTCTTTCTAAAATTCACATGAAAAATGAAAATGGGTGGAAGTTTATAATTTTGAATTTGGTTTGTACTTTTGTCAGTTTATTTCAAAATTTTCTTTTTATGCAGAGTTTTGATGCATAGAATAAATATCAATGATGATAGATAAATAGATTTGTTTCTTTAAAAGAATTTGGTTCGTTTCTCTTTTTTTATGGTTTTTTTTTCTTAAAATACTTTCAGAAAAACTTCAATTTTAATAATATATTTTTTTGGGCACGAACTTAGCACGGGCCTTTGTTACTAGTAATAATTCAAAACTTAACTAATCCTTATTTTCAAGCAATCTTAACTAATCCTATAGCTCTAACACCCTCCTTCAATTGCATTTCTTTTTGAAAAAGAATCAACATTTGTTTACGAAAATTATAAGCCTTTAATCTCTAAAAAAAAATGATAAACATCTTTCATAATCGATCATTGTGTGTTCTTAGTGATCACCATCTCTTTGTGGAACCATAGCTTTCACAACCTGCTTCTTTTTTTGAGTTTGTCGTCAGTCGGTGGCGGTGGCTCACTAGATCGGATCTGTCATAATTTTTTTCAAAAGCGTTGATCGTGCATTAGGATACTATTAAGGTTCTTTGATCGAATGCGTTTCCATAACTCTCCCTTTTCCTCACTCCAAAATACGTGATAGTGATGGGCATCAAGCATTGTGCATGCGTAAGTCATAAAATTAGTCATCAAAGAAATTTTATTACTGGCTAATTTCATTAATTACCTCCATCAATTAGATAATCAAGTAAATAAAATGATACTGATTCCTAAAATGAGTCCAAGCGTATTTAATTAAATCAAAAAAGAAAAACACTAAAGGTCGACCTAGCATGTGGGCCGGGGCCCTTAGATTGTTTGGATACAACCATCATGGTTGACCACTCCTGTCTCACAATCTCCCTTTGTGTTGAGTTTGAGCGATTTCTCATAATGAGGTCCGATGAGATAGGATGTTTGAGTTGATTGGAATAGGAAAAATTGACAGCAGTTATTGCAGAAACACGAAGGACAGGATAATGCCGGCTTGATTGCAAGATCATCACGGGGCAATTGCTCTAATTCCATAAAAACTTTCAAATAAATAAATGCAAGGCTCTTACTTTCAAATAAATAAACGCATTGAATAAAATCACTACGAGATTCATTAAAAAATTAGAAATCACTATGAGATTCATTAAAAAATTATCTTAATTTACGCAACCTAATAATAATTCAATTTTTAACTCATTCTTATATGAAGATAAGGAATCCTTATTTCTAAGCAATCTTAACTAATAAAATTTCTTTGATGACTAATTTTAGGACTCACGCATGCACCATGCTTGATGCCCATCACCATCACGTATTTTGGAGTGAGGAAAAGGGAGAGCTGCGAAAACGCATTCGATCAAAGAACCTTAATAGTATCCTAACAAAAAAAAAAAAAAAAAAAGACCGTTAATAGGAAGGCAGGACACTCAAAGCCTCAAATCCAGGTCTGATAACGTTCAATATCATCGCACGAGGTATGAGTCTAGAGTTTCTTATCATGTACAGTTTCAAGCAGAGTCTAGATCTATGGTTTAATTTATTATTAATGCAAACCATTTTAGACTTACCGTGATGACATGCATAAATCTGAGGGCATGATCGAGGTGATCCAAAGGCCTTCAAGGTGGCAATATTCTGCCTAGTGGCGGAGCCACATAGAGTTGAGGAGAGGCAATTACCCCTTCTTAATTAATTAATTCCTTTTTTTTTTTTTTTTACTTTTAGCATCCGTTGAAACAGGATGAATAAAATGAAGAGAGTTGCTAAATGCACGCTGATTTTTTCTTTCCACACGATGAAATCCTTTATAACCAACATAACCATGTGGTAAATTACCTAAAAAGACACCTATTAAAATATCTGCCACCATAACTTCTATCTACACTCACCCACCCCCACCCCGTCCACCACCACCCCGTCAGGCAGTACAGCCGGAGGGGGAGAGGGAGAGAGTGAATTAGAGGGAGAGAGAGGGGGAGGGAGACGGAGGGAGACGGCAGCGACGGGCAGGGACAGGGAGAGAGAGAGAGGGTGGGAGAGGTAGAGAGACAGGGAGAGGAAGAGAGGGAGAAAGAAAGAGGGGTAGAGTGGGCGGCGGCAGGCGGAGACGAGCAGTGAGAGGGAGAGAGGGAGGGAGGGGTCGAGAGATTGGGAGAGGGGGAGAGGGAGAGTGGGCAGAGGGTGGGTATGAAGAGGGAGAGAGGGAGAAAGAAAGAGGGAGAGGAAGAGAACTAGGGAGAAGGAGGGTGAGAGAGTGAATAAGAAAAACAGAAGATAACACCGACATTTATAAGTACTAATGGCGTGCGTACTAGTTATAGTAACTTTTGCTAATATAAGCACTTACCAGTCAAATATGATAAAGACTTGCCTGCCATTTTGTGTACAAGGGTGATGTCGCAAGGTATTATCCTGAAATAGATGTTATTGTGTTCAAAAGAATCCAAAATTCATGCACATTTGCCTCCTGCTATGTGTATAAGGGTGCTGTCGCAAGGTATTCTCCTGAAATAGATGTTATTGTGTGCCAAAGAATCCAAAATTCATTCATTTTGCATTAAAAACCCATGCAAATTCATGCATCTATCATTAAACCCATATGGGAAGCATGCATGTAATAAAGTCCATTAGTGAGGGCCATTGACTTGTTTGTGGAGCCAAATATGTTAGGAATTTTGTGTATTGCAATTTGATGGATGCATTATCATTTTAATCATCATTTGAATTTTCACACATGCATTGATTTAGAAAATGTTGAAATCTTGATTTACTCATGCGTTCTTTTAAATCTTGTAAATCATATGTTTCATACATGTTTTGATTGGATGCATTTTTATTTGAAAAAGAAGTTCTATGAATCAAGCTAGCATATGTTTTAAATCTTTCAAATCTTTTTAGGCTTTTATGTTTCATGATTTTAAAAGCACTTAGATTGATTTAAAATCATATTTCCATGCTTGATTCCATGGCCCAAAAGTCCCCACAAGAAATTTCTTTGAAATATGCAATTTGTGGGGAAATTGGTCCCAGGCCCGGGTCAACCGCGCAGCGTGGCCGGTCGACCGAGCCTATGGACCCGGTCGACCGGCCACACTGCGCGGTCGACCAGGAAAGAGCCGTTGGACTCTCTTTCAAACGGTCAGATTTTTGACCGTTGAAGGCCAGGTCGACCGAGGTGCAATGGGGTCGACTGGGGACACGTGAAAAGTCACTTTTTGACTATAAATTGAGGTTCATTCCCATGAGAAAAATGTTGAACATTTTAGTCTTCTTTGAGGTGTTTGAAGACAAAAGAAAGGGGATGAACTAAGAGAGATCAAGGGGTCTAATGGAAAGCTAAAATTTGGATTAATGAAGTTAAATCTCTAAGTAAGTTTTACTTTTCATTATCATATGTTTCATGCTTTGTTTAAATTATTGGTAAATTAATTTTAGCATGTTAACTATGATGTGTTGAATCCATCACTTCTCTTAATCTTTGATTTAAGTTGGATTGGATTTTTCACCCTTGATTTCAAACCAAGTTTGTTTAAAACTTTATAAAACATGTTTTGTCAAAACCTTTGATTTCTTTTATAACATTTTTCATTTACTTGGTTGAATCATATTGTTGTTTTCATTCATTTAAACTTTAGTTAAACTTTTGTTTTTGAAAACAACATAGCACATGCATCACATGTTTAGTCTTAAATAGTTTCATACAACTTGTGAGCTTTTGATTTTCATATCATCAACAAGTTAGTACTTGTACATGTGATTTGCATTTTACTTCAATCAAATCTTTTGTGTGCCTTGAACTTTTAAATGCATTAAGCAAATATTATTTGGGCTTAATTTTAACTTGATTGAAGTTTTCACACACACTTCATGAGCATTCATCTTAGCATTTCATAGAGTGTTATGTGAGTTGAATTAAACTTTCTTATCCGCCTATTTTAGAGGCAATTAAATTGAGCTTTAATTGTAATCTCTTAAAGTGTTTGTGTAGACACTTCCTTGAGAGAAATCTTTTTATTGTAAAGGTTATTGCTTAGCCTAAGAAAAGCATTGTGTAAAGGTTATTGCTTAGCCTAGAAAAGCACATTGATAGGTTGTTATTTAGCCTAGAAAAGCATCGTTGTAGAGGTTATTGTTTAGCCTTTTTCAAAAGCATAAATAGTGGAAATCCGGTGGGGTGTTGGGACACAAGCCGGTAGTGGATGTAGGTATTGAGGCCGAACCACTATAAATCATTGTGTAGTGGTGTTTGCTTTGTGGTGATTATTTTGTTTAAGCTTCCGCATATTGTATGTTAATCATCACATGTGACTAGTTGTTTGTTAAGAAGTTAAAATTGGTCATAATTAGTCATTAAGTGTAGATCACCCTATTCACCCCACCTCTAGGGTAAGGATCCCGGACTTTCAAAATACATTGATTAGTCCAACAAAAAAAATAATGGGCCATGAACCATTTGATGAGTTCACTCAACTAGTGGGGCTGACCTAGATCTGGATCGAAATTGTTGTCGTTGGGGGTGATGGGATGGCCTTCGGTCTATTACTGGCATAGTGGATGAATGAACAGATGAATGAAGCTTGTGAGAGACATCCATGTCCTCTAGCAGGGCACCATAGTCGATCTCTTTCTTCTCAGCGGTTTAGCCCGAACTATTACTAGCCCTAGATGGGAACCATAATCAAATGCATCCAAAACATGGATCCATACCCTACATTTATCTGTCCTGTATTTGGTACAATGAGTCAGATTGGGTTTGGACTTCGGACTTTTAGGTAAACCATAGAGCTAGAGAGCAACCACACTCAAAAGAACCATAATCAACTGCTAGTGACCTTGACCTTGCCAATGACTCATCAGTTGTAGACTCGATCCGCAAACTTGGAAATCCAAATGAATAAAGATCTGACCACGAGCCTAGCGGTTTACCCCGAACTATTAATAGCCCTAGATGGGACATGCACCTTTCAATTTGCTAGTGGGCCAGAGCCCACCATGTACAGTTGGTGGTGTAAAGAACGGTTTTTAAAGCTTTTTTTTCATTTTCTATAAATGTTGACATGTAATGCATTTTTGTAAGACCCTGACCTAGGTTTGAAATGATTAGCGCTATTTAAGCCGATTATTAGCTCTCTAATAGGGATTAGGGGACGTTTGACTTAGGTTGTGAGTTTGAATAAATTTTCATTGCATGGGGAATTTTTGAGAGCCTTTGACCTTAGTCTGACACGCCCACGGAGGCCTTTGTCACTCGTGTAAGCGTGGAGAGATGTATTCGTGACTGTGAAAAATTTCGATTTTGACTTCTTTTGATAGGTCATATTAGCCCCAACAACTTTTGTATTCATTATGTTCGTGTACGAAGTCTAGAAATCCAGTTTTCCAACAAAAAAGGGTAAAAAAAAACTTTCATATCATATATGTGCATGAATTTCGATGTTTTCAGATCATGAGGAAAATGTACTTTTCGAAAACTAGATTTTTCGATGATCGATTTTATCTTCTTTGTCAATCTCATTCACGGCCCACAAATGGGGTTTCAAGCCCTTTAAGTTTAGGGACAGTGGTGCCCACTCTTCACTTAAACCATAACACAACTCACGTATATTTCTTTTCTCCATTTTCCTATTTTTATATCAGGCCAAAACCAAAGGTACCTTCTTCCTCTTCCCTTTCTTTTTCTTGCATGTCTAAGCAATGCAACCCAAAACGGGATTCTGACCACACCAATCTCTTCCTCTTTCTCCAAGCTTCCCATCCCTATCATTTTTAAAGAAAACCAGCTGGGACTTCTTCCTTCTTCAAACATTTCAAGAGCTCTTCTAGGTAAGATATGGTGTTCATCTTCTATCCTTAGTTTGTTAAGTCCTTTAGAGCCTCAAAACTCATGCCTGCAAGATTTCTTTTGGAGGAACCCTTTCTCCTTCAAAATTTTTTGTCTTTTTGAGTTGTTTCCATGGGGTTTTTTGTAGATTGAAACTGTCAGCTATAGAGAGGAGTGTTGGGAGACCCTTTGAGCCCTTCTTGATCAGGAAAGGGAATGAATGGATTAGTTGTGAATGCGCATGCAAGTAATTTGGTGAAAAATCTTACTTTAATGTCATATCTTTGAGCAATTTAATGTTTTTTTATATCTTGATTAAAATGATTTTTGTTGTAGTATGACTATTAAAGCATGCATGTCAATTTACTTCAGTTTTCTTGCTCAGTTCTCAATGTATTTGAAATTTTAGTTTATTGTATGATATTGTGTTCAGTTGATGTTGGTGGAGCTGTGAATGGTGAATGGCGTGTTTTGATGAAAGTTGGTGTGTTGAATGGTGGAATTTAGAGTGTTGAAGGCTCTCTAATTTCAAGAAAAGTTAGGTGTAGTAGGAGAATTGGTGGTTTGGGAAGCACGTACAGATTTTGGAGTTCTGAACCCAGAATTTCTTGAAGTACGATCAAGGGTCGATTCATCGAGCCAGGTTCGGTCCTGAAACCATAAAAGAGAAAAAATTCAGGAAACTAGGGTCGGTTAACCGACACCTAAAAGAACTTCTGTCGATTCAGAATCCAGAGAGCTCGATTTTTGTCAGATGACACTCGGTCATCTGTCGTTAACCGAGTGCTGACCGAGCTTCTTGGAATTTGGAGTAATAAGGGAGTGCAGGGGATTTTATCCATAGACACTTGGACCTTGTCACATGGGTGTTGTACACTTGGATTCTGGAATGTCGTAAAACTTTGGGCACCAATTACTATGAATATTCGACATTTGGCCCCAAGTGTATATTTAGCCAATGGACACGGTCTCATTGTGCTAATGGAAGTGCGAGTCGTGATTTAACACTTGTTAACTAAACCCCTTTGATTTCCGACCACCTCATTTCTAAAGTGGTGATTTTCAAGCGTATTTACCTAAGTGTCCATCTTTGGAATTCAATTATGAGAAAGGATTTTAGTTTGAACTATGTCGGGACTACCCTTTTGGGACTTTTATGTGTGCTTTCAATAGTAGTGTGGGTAATTTCTGTTGACTAAGTAACGAGTTTTGTCTGAAAGATTGTATGGATTTTTGTATCGGCACCACTAATCTTGGACAACCTTGTCGGTTTTGATCATCCGACTTAGGTCCTTAAATATTTTTTTTACCACTACAGTTTGGGATTTGTGTGTGATATTTCTTGTTACGCGGCGAATATACGCTCATGTGCTCCTTTCACCTTGTGTGATGGAGGTTATATATCGTGTGTGCTCCTGTCACTTCGGTGATAGAGAATATAGCGGTGTGTGGTTGCCATTGTGTTAGATTGAGTGTCCAATCTCATGTGCTCCTTTCTCGTCCGGGGTCGTGACAATTTTGACACGGGTGACATTGCAAATGCATCTTGTTACTTCCGTTGATTGGAAACGTACGTTTTTTAACCAATGGTTCTGTTATTTGCACATCTGTAGGCTAACAGGAGGCCGTCTAAACTTTTTATGAATATATTAATACCCGTGATTGAATGCAAACTTGTAGGTTAGGGGAGGACTTTTCTCAGTGACCTCTCTGTTAATTTTATTTTCTTTAGACAATCATTCATGATTTATATGCTTTGCATGATTTTGGGTGGGCCTCATAGGTTTTAAGTTTATAAACATTTCTCTAAAACCCTCTAAAACTAACAATAATCCAACCCAAGGATAACAAGTGCGTAATTCCAAACATCAGTATCATTCTCATGGAAACCTTATGTGTTCCGAGATCATTGCAAAGTAGACATATTGTTTGAAATTCCAAGAGGGTCAACCTAGATCCAACCCTAGGATTAAATACGGTCCCAACATAGATTTTTATATGGAAATAATAAAACAATAAACTAAGTAATCAATCAATCAATCACAAATATGGACACGCAATTTTTACGTGGAAAACCCTAAACAGGGAAAAAGCCACGGGACCTCACACCGGTCCAAAAAGATCAAGCTCTATGAATAACAAAGGTTACAAGAAGCACTCACTAACCTTTCCAGTTGCACACAACCTAAGGACCGTAGTTGATCTTGCCGACGATGACGCTGTTCACCTTTTCCAGCGCTTGAATCTCCATGCCTTGCACAAGACGAATCTACTCGGATAGTAGAGGATGTTCTCTCTGCGGATATTCTAGGGCTTAGAACCATGAAAGAGGTGAAGTTTATTTAGACTAGAGGCTTATTTATAGCTTCAAGGTTGTGTGGGAGAGTTTGGGTTTGAAAGAAATTAGAATGGCAGAGTTTGAAAATGAATGTATACTAAAAACAACAGACCCTCTGATCGATCAATTGGGCAGATTGTCTGATTGATCTCACAGTCCAATAACTGGGATGCTCTCGAGCACCGATCGATCGGACAGTCCATTAACTAGGAAGTTTCCCAGCTCTGATCGATCAGACAGAAGGTCCAAACGATCGGATGAACTGATCCGATCGAAGAGTGCTTTGAGGTGTTGAATCTTCATACGATCTTCATTCTTTTGCATGCTTGATACGGTCCATCTAAAATAAATAGAAAATACATTTCATGGACCCAAGTTTTGTCCATCCCAATGAATATGCCAATACTCAAATCCTAACATTCTTGATGGCCATCTAATGAGATCTGAGCTTTTCTCCAAACCGTCCAACACCCCTGCTGTTGTTGTTTCCTTTAAACCTATGCCCTGGCTGGGTATGCTCTGCCTTCTAGGGGATGTTCATTTTAAGCTATATGAACTTCCAATGGGTCGACTATTGTTGACTACATGGGGTTTACTCAGTTGGCAAATTAACCCGGATGTGACCTAGGTACCCAAATATCCATCTTTTGTTATGCCACTCTTCAAACATTAATTTGCAGGCTCCTTTTTGTACATGTGTGGGCTTTCTTTCTACTTGTGTGGTCCACCTCAGTCCAATCCCCTTGGCTGTCATCTTATTTCAAATTATTTGACTTCACGAATAGAAATACTGATATAGTATGGCAGAAATACATTTCCAAAGTTTACTTTAGTTGCCTAATAAATTATTTAAAGAAACCCTTAGTTGATCCATGAACCCTTGATTACCAAATTATTTGTAGAAATTTTCTGTTCAACTTCTGATTTACCATTCAGAACAAGCTCAATCCACCTTAAATTTGAGAAATCTACCCATGTGATATAATATTAATATAGATTTCTATATGAAACACTCATGTTTGTTCCAGAAAAACAGGTCCAAGATTTTTTACTATTAACAATGAGCGCACTTGAGAATGGCGACTTACCTCATTGGTAAGTGGTGATAGATCTCAAATGGCTACCTAGGGTTTGAATCCTGGGTACGCCTCCTCTTTCCACTTGTGTGGGCTTTCTTTCTGTTTGTGCGGGCCTCTTTTCCACTAGTGTGGGCATTCTTCTCGCTTGTGTGGGCTGTCTTCCCGTGCATATGCGAGTTCTCTCTTGAGTTCCAACCCCTTTGGCTGGATCACCAAAACAAAATAAAAATAAAAATAAAAATTGAAAAAAAAAAAAAAAGAAAAAAAAAAGAAACAATGAGCCCACTTATAATCAATCCGAACCACTGTGCTTGTTAGATGTCAGTCTTCTCAAAACATCTACCATCATAAACCATAGAAGTATTCTTGTAAAGCTAATAATCTATGAGGCCTTAAGAATCAATGGTTGGAATGAGCTTGATTTGTATGATATATGGGAAACCCATTACGGGGGCGCGAGCTAATTTCTCAATTTTCTTTTCAAAATCAAGCCGCTGGCCATGTTTGGGAGTCTATTGCCTTCCCCTTCCCATTTGTTTGGGAGTCTACACTCTCTAAGTCTCTGTCTTTGAGAGTTGTAGGGAGTCTTAATCCATAGAGGTTTCCACGAAAACAACCCGTATCAACCTATATCAATCCATACTTGTCATGTCATGCAGGGGTGGACCTACATATATGGTCTTGGGGCCAGAACCCCCCACCCTCTGCATGGACGCACTTGGGTCTCCTTTCACAGCCCACATGAGACTTTTGGGTTTGCTTCCAACATCCACATGAAAGTCATGGGTCCGCCCCCAAAACAGGGTTTGGCCCTAAGACTCAACTATTTTGGATTTTGGGTTAATTATCAAAGAATGGATCCTTCTTAAACTCAAATGTCAAAATTCTTCTCCAATAACCAAAAAAGTACAAAAAGATGAGCCCTAACCTCACCTCGAATTGCTTGGGATTGTTAGTTGCTTGAAAGTTAGGAATTGCAAATCACCAAAACCTCACCTCAAATTACAGAAGTTACGAATTGCAAAACCTCACCTCGATTTAATTGGGAATAGTCTTGTTGTGAAAAAAAACAAAAAAAACTACATAGCGCATTCTCCACGGGCCACACTTAACATATACAAACTTTGCAAATCATGACAAATGATGCTAACTTACAAATGAAAAATAAAATTTTAATTATAAATGAAAAGACATAGAAGTGGGTTAAGCCGTGCTGTGCCGTGGCCAAGGGAGTGCGTACATTTTGAGCTGTTTGAATTTCAATAGGTGGCCCCCACTATGGAGTTTTTCTACTATGATTTCTCTGAGTTACAACCGAGGATCCAGATTCTTTAGTATGCTAACTTACATAAATTTATTTGCTTATGTTCAAGCCAGTGGGATAAATTTCGTAAAGCAATGTTAGTGCAGCCTAAGTGCTACTACAAACCTAGATAAGGCAAAAGCCAACCTGGCTTGCCGATCAGGCCCTACCCGACCTGCATATGACCTGCACAGCCGGACTGGTATAATATACGGGTCAGTTTAGGGTCGACTCGTTTAACCCCGCATGACCCACATATCTCATTTGTCATTTTCTTGCAGCTATAACTTATATCCATTACTTAATTCTATGGTAAGTAACTTTTTTTTATATCTGTTTTACTTTTAAGAATACGTTAATTTGTTTCTATTCGTCTACCAATTCTTTTTCGATAGCCACGATTAGAAAAATGTATACTATACGTATTGTATAAATAATTTGTTCTCTTTCTTTTTTCTCAAGTAGACCCTTTGTTAACTTACTTCAGAATATGTTTTTGTGCTCTTCCCTCTTAAGAGAATTGTGGATATGAAGAAAACACAATAGATATGACAAAAATAAAATAGAATAATCAATAATGGCTGAGTTCATGCTAGTTTGCATACTAGTTTTTACTTACACCAGCACAAGTTTCAGAGAATGGTGAATTATAGCAACATGAACCAGACGTAGACCTAAACTTTCAATCCAACATCAGTTGAGCCTACGTGTAATTTAAGATTCTATAAAAAGTAAATTTACATTAAACGTTTCATAACCCAAGCAGAGCTTGTCGATATTGTCTATCATGATAGGTTTGAAATTGTACCAATAGGAATTAGAAAGTTAAGGATTGCCCATTTAGATCTCCTCTCATTTTTATAAATTAACTTATCGGCTTGTGTCAAATGTAAAATTTGGGTATGGATAAAGCCTTAGGGGACTCTTGTTAATAAATTAAGGTTTGGGTGTAAGTTGTGTGGGTCAACCCAAAACCCCATAACGAAAATTGTTATCATGCCCATGTGGGTCGGGTTGGGTTGACCCGCAGTGGGTACATGTTAGCAATTTCTGACTCGTTTAATAAATGGGTCAGGCACGGGCTAAGATCATCTAACTAGGTTGGCCCCACTAGTTGAGTTGATAGTTGAGTGGACTCATCAAATAGTTCATGGTCCATTAATTTTGTTGCTGGACTAATCAATTTACAACACAATTGGCCCCACGAATGGACTTTATTACATGCACGCTTTCCATATGGGTTTTATTAATGAAAGATGCATGAATTTGAACATGGGTTTAATGCAAGATGGATGAATTTGGATTTTGTGGCACACAATAACATCTATTTCAGGAGAATACCTTGCAACATCACCCTTGTGCGCATAGCATCAGGCAAATATGCATGAATTTTGGATTCTCTGGCACACAATTACATCTATTGCAGGAGAATACCTTGAAAAATCACCCTCGTACACATAGCATCAGGCAAATATGCATGAATTTTGGATTCTCTGGCACACAATAAGATCTATTTCAGCAGAATACCTTGCAAAATCACCCTTGTACACATAGCATCAGGCAAAGATACATGAATTTTGGATTCTTTGGCACATAATAACATATATTTCAAGAGAATATATCAAGACATTACCCTTGTACGCATAACAGAAGGCAAATCTTTATCATATTTCACAGTACTTATATTAGCAAAAGTTACTATAACTAGTACGCACGCCATTAGTACTTATAAATGCCAGGGTTATCTTCTCTTTTTCTTCTTTACTCTACCATCTTATAGAGACATGAAGAAGAGTACAACCAAAAAAAAAAAAACCCTTGGAGCATTCTCTTCCTTTAGAGCCTAAAAACCATGGAAAGTGACTCAGACTTCTTTGCTTATCTTCCTGATTGTATCCTCCTGCTCATTGTATCTTTTCTACCATTTAAAGAGGCAGCAAGGACTAGTGTTTTATCAAAAAGGTGGAAGCACATATGGAGAGACTCTACAACTATTGAGCTCAATGAGAATTTCTTCAGAAGCAGACCAAGCAATGGCGCCACTAAATCAAGTTTTCCTTGATTTCTCTCGTGGGTTTGTATTACATCACCTTGGAGCTAATGTTCATAATTTTCAACTTGTCATGTCAAACCCAAAAGAATATATAGCGGATGTCAAATGCTTGATTAAATTTGCAGTCTCTAAAAAAGTTGAAGTGCTTGATCTCAATTTTTGGAGTTTTCATGAAAACGAGTTCCTTGAGTAGCCATTATGTGTCTATGAACATGAGGCAATGCGTGTACTTAAATTAACCCAATGTGATCTAATGCGAGTGGAGGTCACCAAGTTCAATGCGCTCAAGAGCTTGCATTTGGTGAGGATAAAGTTAAGTACAAGTGCATTGGGCACTATACTCTCTGCTTGTCAACTACTGGAGACGTTAGTTCTAGACAATTGTGTTAATCTAGACTACGTAGAAATTCCTTGTGGAGAGAACATGCTGCTCACGAGCCTGACAATTGTGGATTGTATTCCACTTGATGAAGGGGTGCGGATCTGTGCACCCAAACTTGAAGATTTTAAGTACTATGGGGCTTTTGAAGGTTTTGAATTAGATGATGTGGCGTCAAACAAGAAAGTTGACCTTGATTTTGGGGTTGAGCATGTTCTTCGATTTGGGGGATCCACTTTGCGACCTGCTCGAATCCTTTAATTGTGCAGATGTTTTGAAAGTCTGTAGTTACATTACACAGGTATGATTCTCCTTTTCTAGTTGCTGATTTCATTTATTTTCTCTTTTCCATGTTATTTTTTAATTTGTTTTCTTATTAGTTTTTATTAGTTGTGTATCAAATAAATTAAAAATGGTGTGAATTGCCAAAAAATGGTCATCCAAATTCTCAAAAGCGAAAGCAATGCGGGCACAAGAGTATGTACCTCTTTTCTTTTTTTCTCCTCTCTTTTTTTTTTACTCTTCTCTTCCTTCTCATCCTACTTGTCACTTTACGGTGCTACTTCTTTGTCATCATCAAATATATATTTCATTTCATTCCACGCAAAGGGAAAAATCAGCCATAAAGAAAGAAATATCACTTGTAAAAATCTTATCCTTATTATGTATCCTATGACTCATTTGTGTCTATATATAATTTGAGAAGTTTTCTTTCTACTTGATAATGAAATAGTGGGTCATATAGGGATGAGAAGAAACAACTTCTAAATGCCAATACTTTAAAAATGGGATGCGAGTAACACAATCATGGTTGAGTCGTGTTTGCACCTTACTTTTATATAAATATGCACTAAAATCGATCCCTAGCAGCTCGCAATAAAATAAAAAAAAAGCTGTAACCGCCAAAACCCCAATACACCAAATTTCGTGTTGTTGACATTCATACTAGAGTAAGGTCTAATTCATAACTGAGACCTAGCAATAAATCCTACCTCTTATTTCTATAGTTTGTGATGCCCAAATGCTTCTTTTAAACTATAATAAATTATGGGGGATTTTGATACTGTGAATATTAATTTATCAGTTCCTTCTCGCTACGAAACTCACATCAACCGATCAAATCGAGAGTCTGTGACCGCAGAAAATGAGCGAGGATTTCTATTTGGAGACCATTAGAAGAGGAAGAGGATTGATTTATTGCCCTCCTAGTCACTGGACCCAATAGAAAAAAACTAGAAACGAGCGGAAGAAATGAGGGAAAAAACTCACTTTCTCAATTGTGAGTCTTGTTTTCACGATAATTTCAATAAAGTACATGCAGAAACCAACGTGGCCGAAGATAATCGAGAGGAGTCTTGAAATCCAAAAGTTGACTCAACTAAGGTTGATGGCTAATAACTAAATGAAGAGACCAATTCTAGAAAAAAAGATGTCAAGATTCAGAGGTCGACTCAACCAACGGTGATGACTGAGGCCTTTAATATGAAGAGCTTGATTCTAGCAGCGGGTTGAAAAGATTGAAGGATCTGATGATGCAAGAAAGACAAAGAAGATTGTGCTCACTACTACAAAAGATCTTTGCCATCATCGAGATTTGATTGAACCCATCTGTAGAGTGGCGAATCTTCGATGTAAAACCTCAAAGACAAAGAAAAGAGGGATACATCTAAACAACAAAGAAGACAAACCATAAAATGTGAGTCCTGATCACAAAACCATTAACTGAAAGTACTTATTTCCCCTTATGCCATCTCAAACTTTGTGTTGATGTAAGACTATTATACCCTATGTCACGCCCCCATTTTATAACATCGGGTTTTGCTTGAAATAGGATCCAATTAAAAAATATATATATTCTTAATAAACCAAGCATTAATTATGGCCCCTATTAGAATTCTAGTTGGCTAATTCTCCTAGTTTGAACAAAACTCAAGTCCTAATTGAGTTGTAATTTCTATTTCGTTTAGAAAAGGGTTGTGAAGTAACCCTGTGACAGTGGAAGACAACTTCTGGATATTTGAGACAATGCTTGAAGACTTCTGGCATGGATACATTAGAAGACATTTAAAGAGTCTTATCCAGAGATGATGTTGGCACCATTGAGATTCTTTTAGAATATTGTCTCACTATAGCGAGCTCTAAAGATGGCGCGTGCATAACATGTGCTCGCTATAGCGAGCTGAGGGGTTTTGTCCAATCAGGACTCTACATGCTGATTTTCTTCAAACTCATTTCTAAGAGTTCCATTGTAGTTCCAAAAGGTCTTGTGCACGAACCTTGGGCTATATATAGACCCCTTGCAGCCACAAAAGACTTACTTGAGTTATCTAATTCTCTCAAGCATCAAGTATTCGTCTAAAAAAGATTTTGTGGGCTTATCTTGCAAGGGAGATTGTGCTGAAGATGATTTTTCTTTTCCTCTTCTTTCAAGCTCCTTGAAGGGGCATTCAAGGTGCATGGTTTTAAGCTAGGAAAGGTGGACGACGAGTCGTCGGCAAGTTCTTCACAGTTGTTAGGATTTTTAGTGTTGGCTAAATTCATTGGTTGGACAAAACTCTGGGTCTCTTGAGTTGTAATTAGTTTTTGAAAAAGTCTCTGAAGTTAGAAGATTGGAAGGACTTAAAAAGCTGAAGAAAATATGCTGATGCTGAATTTCCGGATCAATCAGAACAGGGTCTGCTCGAGTGATCGTTCCATTCGCTCGAGCGAAGTCAAGATAGAAAGGCCAGATTCCTGACAGAAGAGAACTTGCGCTGAGACATAACCTCACCCGCTCAAGCGGATGGTGGGTTCGCTCGAGCGAACTGGTGGGCAGAAAATGGGAAAGCTTTATTCTAATCTGAATTAGTTTCCCTTTGAGACTATGTTTCCCAATTTGATTTCTACTTGTGCGCCAAGCTTTAAGCACGAATTAGGAGCTATACATAGGGTGTTTTCTCTCAACCCTAGAGGATACACCACAGAGACCACCACTTTCATTAATCCGAGTCAGAGATATTTTAGAGAGAGTTTATTTTCTAGAGCCATTGAGAGACTGTTCTGAAAGGCTACTCTAGAAGGTCATTGCTGCTTTTACCTTTCTTGTTGAAGATTAATTATCTTTGATTGTTAAGGTGCTAGGAGATCAAGTAAGGAGAACGGGGCACGGTGGATGTCGTGTCAGTGGATTCTTTGCAAGAATAACTACAGTCCTTAGGTCGAGGTACAGACTGAGGTAAATGAGCTTGTAAGTAAATCTTGTAACTGTTCGTGAACTCTTGATTTCTTGTTCGTGATTTTTCTCCCTGGATAGGGTTTCCACGTTAAATATTGTGTTTGCCTTCTTGTGGTATGTGATTGGTAGATAGCTAGTTCTATATTGCCATATTGGTTTATTTCCACTGCATTGTTTGGTTAAGTTAAAAACTAGTAATTCATTCTAGTAGCAACTAAAGGTATTTTCAACAGTCCTTTAGGTTGAGTTTCAACTGCATCAAAGGTTTAGTGAGTTCACTTGTTATCTTCATTTTATAGTACTTTTCTTTTCGGTGGTTGCTACCACCCGTGGTGTTTTTTTTCCCGAGTAGGGTTTTCCATGAAAAAATCTTGTGTGTTCTCTCTTTAGTGGTGATTGATTTTTATTTGGACTGAGGTTAATTGGTTAAATTAATTAATTGGGATTGAAATTCATGGTATAATCTGAGAAACAACCTTAACCTATGTTAAGGCTTAAATAGAAGGTTGATCTAGGTGTAGTCAAACCTTCAGCCCCCAATCATTGTCCCATAGGATTGAAGTCGATAGTGAGATGTAAACTTTTCCAAGGTTCACAAATATAATTGCGAAAATTTCATACTAAACAAAAGATAATAATATTGAACAATTAAGACCAAGCATATCATTAATTGGTAAAGTCAGAATTTACAGTGGTGCCCCATCTATGTTAGATGTTAATAACCGAGTAGTGCATGACTCAAAGAAATTAACCCTATTCAAATGTTGTGAGGGGGGAGGCTTATCTTACATGATAAAGATTAGTCACATGAAAGAGGAGCTAGTTTCCATCAATTAATGTTTCCATCAAAGTTTAATCAATAAAAATTAAAAAATTAAAAAAAGTACAAATCCTCCCAAAGCATTTACGATGAAACCTATCTAGCTTCTACACCATAGTCAGTCCCAAACGATGATACAATATACAATGGGGCATCTTAAGTCCATTTAAGTTATCAACGCGATCCCATCAACACAATTGCAAAGCTAAAGAATATTCTCGTGGCATGTGAACAACAATACTGAAGTTTACAACTCGAGTCCAGCAATGCAACAATCAAGGAGAATTACGATCTATTCGGTTCTAGGGATAATGGACATCATCTCACCTCACATCACCCTACTTCTGACTTGTTCTGTAAATCATGCGTTACGCCGACAATCCATGAGAGTGTGTCGGCTCGAACATCCCTCACAAAGGTCTCCTAATTAGTCCTAAATATGTTGTAAGTGACCCCAAATTAAGTCTGAAAAACCTCAATTAAAGTCCGTTTCAAAAAGAAAATTAAATACCTATGGTTAGCCATGAGGTCTTTACAACTAGCCATACTGGAACTTACGGTTAGTCGGGGGTTAACCGTAGCTCAACCATCTAATTTGTCCCTCGGTTCTATCTTAGTAACTGTGAACCCACATGATTAGCCGTGAGAACACTATGGTGCTGAGCTTACAGCCAGCTGTAAAGCTCACCGTAGAATGATTCCTATATGGCAGCCAATATAGGTAGTATGAGGCTGCCCTTCCCAGAACTGCAGTTGGGGGGTTACAGTAAGTTGTGGGAGTGTTACGGCTAATTGAAAGCTCCCAAAAACGACTTTCTGGAGGTTTTTTTATTCAAAAAAAAAAAAAAAAAAGGAAAGATTTCATCCCCTATAGACACCTTATAAATAAGGACTAAGCCTCTACATTTAGATTTTATCAACCTCCATCAACTCCTATTGCTTTCCATTTAATGAAATCAACATTAACATGACATTCATAAAAAATTAACAAACAATGATCAATAGGGTAGGTAATGATCGATTCATTCTATATTCACTAATAATTACACATACAAATCACAAGTGGTATATATATTCACTTTCTCGGGTAATCCTAGCTCAAGAACGCACTTCTAGAAGCTCACTCTTGAGGATCCCAACCCAAACCTATTTCAACCATAAAATCAAAAGGGGAGAAGCTATTAAGCTAGGATAAATACAGTTATAAGCTAATTAACCATAAACCCTAGCAGGGTTGTGAGAGTGAGAGAAAGGGTTTGAAAATTAGACGTGTAAACTTGTTGGAGGTGGGAGAGGATGCTGATGATGACAAAGTTTCCTGCTTGGGAGTCCCTATATCTTCAAAGTAGCAAGGGAGTTTGCAAATGGAATAAGAGAAAGAAGAAAAGATAGAAAAGAGAGCTAAATGTGAAATCAAGTGAACGGTAATGGTAGGGATTGGTTTTTGGAATTTATAGTTTAATCCCTTGTCAATTTCGTGCTGAGAATTGTAGGTCTTTAATTCATTAGATTGAAACGAATCTAAAGAAGGAAGTTCAGGAAACTAGGTTATCTACCCAACAAGCCCAAAATTGTGAAAGTAAGAAATTACAGGAAAACCACTCAAAACTTCCTAACATTGTAAACTATTTCGTACTATGACCAAACGAACTCGGAACACGATGAAACTTTGCACACGATTCTAGCATTAAATCGGACTCGCTTGGCCTCCAATCACAATGCTAGTGGTAAAAGGAGATGATAACTTTCATACGGTGTATCTTTCTCTACATGAGTTGTATAATCGACCTCGTGTATGATCATGCAGACCGATACAATGTTCATAAAAATGTACTTCTATATAGAAAGCAAAGAGACCTGCGTGTGGTAGAAGGGCTAAGCAGCTAGACGACTGGGCATGTGACTTTTGTGGTAGATAGGTACGGCTTAACGGATGAATTTAGACAAATGGTTTGGACGTCCTAGGGTTTCAGAACTCCTTGTCCTCTTGAAACTCTTTGATCTCCTAGAAAAAAAACTCCTTGTAATACTATGACTTGCGTTTGTAATAATATTTAGTTGTGTGGTCGTGTGCAGAAGTTCAAAACATGCGATCATATATACAATCATACCACACAAGAGAGAGACGAGAGTTTTACATGGTTCGGCAAAACTGCCTACGTTCATGGTAAAAGAGTAATGATCTTGACTCCCTTCAGATTGTAGGGTTACATATTACATCATATAAATAATATCCACTTTCTTAGCTCCTAAGAAAGTCTCGGTACAATCACCAAAATACACTTGACTTGAATCTGGTCATTGGCTAACCCAATGGACCACTCTAGTCAGCCCAAAATACAAGACATAAACCAATCATATCCAGACTCATTTAAATGAGTTAGTCTTTACGGCCCTTTTTGGTCTTGGATGTCCCATTACGACCCAATATAGTTGTGCCATGGATGAGCTGAAGTCTAATCTAGTCAGATGGGAGGTTGTCGATTTACCAAGATCAGAGGGAGGTCTGGGTTTGTGCATAGTGAAGGAGTACAATGAAGCATGTCTTTTAAAATTAGCTAGGTCAGTCTCCACTTCCAACTCTCATTGGGCGATTTGGTTTAGAGCAAAACAGCTAGCTAGGCTAGCCATTTGGCAAAGGAAATTCCACAGGGGTGGTTCCTGCATCTGTAAGAGTTTAAGATCTTTCTCTTCCATTATCCAAAGGAAATCTAGATGGGTGATTAGGAATGGGCAATCAATTTCCTTGTGGTTCGACAGATGGATTGATCAGGTCTCTATTGCTGCCATGTTTCCCAATTTTCAGTTCTCTGAGCACGACTTGGTGGCTAACATAATAGGGGAGAATTCATGGTGTATCCCTAACCACCTCCCTACCCAGCTGAAGGTCTTCCTGGAACTCTCTACCATCTCAATCTCCATTAATGGCCGCAGGTCGGAGGAGGACCATCAGCTATGGCAGGATAGTACTTCAAGGGGTCTCTCTATCAAAGACGCTTGGAACCTGCTGCGGACTAGGGATAATGAAACTCTTTGGTCTGGGCTTATATGGAGTACAATTATCAACCCAAGGGTGGCTTGCTTCAGTTGGAGGTTAATGCTTAGGATACACAGCAATGGGCGAAACAGAAGGGGTGGTCTTTGGCATCCAGATGCTCTAATTGCTATATGTAAAAGGAATCCAATGTGCACCTCTTCTTCTCCTGCAATATGGCTTCACAACTCTGGACTTGGATTCTTTTTCCGTCTAGTTCTCAGCCATCCCACTTTCTCTCCGCCATAGTGATCTGGGACCTTCTTTCTAGAGGCAAAGATGTCTTAGGTAGGAAGAGTGCGCAGAAATTTTCTTCCAAAATATCTGTCTTATGGTTCATCCGGAATGATGTCAAGTTCAATTCTATGAAGCCCTCTCTGGAGAGAGCAAAGTCCATCTTCAAGGATCGTCTGCAAGGAATGGCAATGACTCTGTAGATTTGTTTTCAGTCTAGGTTCTGATCTTTTTCCTTTCTTTGCAGAGCTATATGTGTGTGTGTGTACATATATATATATATATATATATATATATATATATATATTGTGTTTTTTGTTCTCTTCGGGCAGCCCTTGTAGCCCGGTCCCTGTCTTCTGGTTTTGTTCTCTCTTTCCCTGTGTCATGGCAGCTAGGTGCCCTACCCATTGCAGGTTTCTTCTAGCCTCCATTTTTGGTTTTCTCTTGGGAGCTCTCTCTCTTGTAGCTCTTCATTCTGCTTAATACAAAGTTTACCTTTAAGCGAAAAAAAAATCATCACCATCTTTAAAAAAAATAAATTTTAATGGTTTACCTTAATGTGAAGTGCATCTATAAGATAGATTTCGCATGCCTGACACATTGTTTAATTTTTGTTGCAAGTGTACCATTTCTTGTACAACTTAAAGTTAATATTTGATACTATTGATCCTATTTCCTAATTTTGCATGACTGTGCATGTTTACATGCTTATATTTGATAACTAGTAGAAGAGTGTTATACGCAACGTGAGGACTATGAAACAACCCATGGTATGTGCCGTGGGTTTAAGGTGACCAACCACTGAGCTATCAATGGTTTGGGAAATGTGCATGTTTATGTGTCAGGAAAAAGAGTTAGTCAATGTACTCCCAATACAAGAACAGCATGAAATACTTGATCTGTATCTTAACTTTTTTTTGTAACTAGATATGATTCTTACTTATAAAACAAAATACCGAAAAAAAAAAAAAAAAAACTTATAAAACAAAATATTAGAATAGGGTCTTATTGAAATAGAGAAATATGATGTTGGAATGATGAGTTCTTTATTTATAAAATCAGTACATTGCAAGCAAAAATCCCAAAATAGTATTTACTCCAATGCAGTTTTATATTGATATTTCTAATGGTTGCTCAGAATTACTACATATGACTTGAAAACACCAGCTATAACCTTTTCTCCTTCTTACCTGCTATTTATATGGAAAGGTTTTACCTAGTGGAGAGTCCAAATCTAAACTGCCAACTTCGCTTCATGTCACGCATTTGGTACTGAAGTGCATACTAGAGAACTTCCAGGGATAGCTTTCTTGCTTAACAGTTGTCCTTCTTTGGAGACTCTATCAATTCAAATGGGAGAGAGACCAAATCTAACAGTAAGTACACTATCTATTTCTGTTTGCCCAAGGAAATATTTAAATGTAATTTTGCATAAGTGATGTTTTAAATATGGGTTTGTTTCTGTGCTGAGAGGTGCCTATCACAGATGGTGGAATGTAACTTTTTTACTGCCACATGGGCCCCTTGATGATAAATTGGTCGCCCGCTCACTATCCATGCATGAATTTGCATTCACCCTAATTTGACATTAATCTAAATTATACTCGACATTCGATTCAATTTCATAAAAATAGTAACTTAAAAAAATCACTAAACTTCAAGGCCCCTGAATTAATGATTACGATCTTTTTTACCAAAATGAGAACAACAATGAGACCTTTCTTTCATACTACAATAATCCTTCTAGCCCAAAATCATAACCACAATGAGACCTTTCTTTCATACTATCCTACCATACCATGTTTTTTTTTTTTTTTTTTTTTTTTTTTTTTTGCTACGTTTCAAAATTGAATTGAGAGGGGTGGAGGTGGGGATGGATTACAGCCAAAGAGAAAAACGGTACAGAGGAGAAAACAACAGAAAAGCCAGCTCTCTATCTAAAACTAGGATAGTGCTGATTACATAAAGCAACGAAAGAATCTAAAGATAAGGAAGTAATTTTACCAAGAGAGAGGGAGGAATCTGCCATCAAGAAATTAATAACGGCCTCTTATGATGGCTTCATAATGTCCTACCATGTTAGACATGCAACAAAATTGGTCCCGGAAGGACCTAATATTCTTAGGATTGGAGGTACCTCTTGGCAGAACACAACACCTTAAATATTGTCATATGCACTGCTTTTATTTTTCACCCGAGTATTTCATTGTACACTCACTCTTATTTTTCTCATTTCAAGGGTTATGTTTATCCGTATGAGCTATTCAGCGACGGTAGATTATTCTGGGAATTATGGAGCCCTTTAGATTGTATGGAGTATCAGTTAAAGAGCATAACAGTGACAAACTTTGTGGCGACTGAAAATTCCATAGCAACAGTAGAATTTTTCCTTAACAAGGCAACGACTTCAGAAAAATTGATGATTGCGACCTCAAGTTCACATGCATTTATTACTATCAACCGAAGCCTCGGCCTGACTGAGAAAGCATCCCCACTTGCACAAGTGGTAATCTCTTGACTGCATTGAACTTTTGATTGTTATGTTGTGGAAAGATGTTGCTAACTCATTTTGATGGGTAGCGAGTGATATGTCATTTAGTAACTTTTATGTATTTAATGTGGTACAAGTACATTGTCATAGATGTTTGAAGTCAGATACATTCATACTCTAAACTTTTGGTATGAAAATGGCAAACTGCTTTGGTTTACCTTTTCACTTCCTTGTTACTTAACTTTCACTTGATTAGTAAAAAAACTTCTGATAGATGTTTGTTTCTCTTTTATATCCGTGTAATATAAGCATGAAAAACATCCTCGTACCAGGAAAAAAAAAAAAAAAAAAAAAAAAAAAAAAAAAAAAAAAAAAAAAAAAAAAACGCAAGAACATACAGAGATATGGGATAATAGTATAAGAGTTTTGGTACACTTACTTTTTCAATAGGAAGCATCTTTTGGGGGTCAACGGCCCTAAACGAGGACCGTATGACGTAGCCATGTTGGAGAAATTAGAGTTATGTTATATGGACAAACTTTTTGTCCAGAATTGTGGACAAACTCCTAAGTATCCCTTGAATATTACTATGATATTCAAGGGATACTTAGGAGTTTTTCCACAATTCTGGACAAAAAGTTTGTCCATGTAGACTTTTTGGAGAAATTATGGTCTCATTGGATGCTGCCCAGTTGTATGATCTATGACCATCAGGGAAGAAACTCAAGTAGAGGCATGTGGGTGCAGTGGCTTCCGCCAAATCGTGGTACACTTTCAAAATATATATTTTAAAAATATTTTCAAAAATTCAATAAAAATTATGGGTTCATCTTCAAAATCCACATGAAAATCTTCACTTTGCCTTCAAAATCAAACTGCCCATTTGGGTCCGACACTAATGACCATGATATCATGATGGCCGAAAATAAAGGGTAAAGTTTCTTTTGCTTCGTTCCCGTCTTCTTGTCCTTTGTTTGCCTGAACAACGGGGTGGGACCGGCCATGAGGGGCTCCAGCAATGGGACAAGAAATTTAATATTGCAAGAACTAGTGTATCTGTAGGATCTTACACCCCATTGAGCATACCCCATTGTATGACCGCTCAAGAGCAAGGGTGGACGATGACCTCAACAATCCCTTCAACAACCCCTCCCTCAACGGCACACCCGCTACGACTCTTGCTGTACAACTCGCAAAATGCGTATCTCGTGACTCGAACACCCAACTTACGAGGCTCAGATACCAGTTGTAGGATCTTACACCCCATTGAGCCACCACTTATCCCAAAATCAATTGGTGATAGGAAACGGCACAATAATTGTTTTATGGTAAGGGCCTTACACTCCATTGAGCCGCCACTTATCCTAAAACCAATTGGTGATAGGAAACGACACAATAATGGTTTTATGGTGAGGGCGAAGGCTCGACCACAATTATGACGGCTCAAGAGCGGGGGTGGACGTTGACCTCAACAGTATCCTTATAAAACTCGGCAAAGTTGTTATTTTGACCCAACATTTCAAGGTATTAGGTTTGATAATGAGGTTTTGGCCTAGAACTTACCACTAAAATTGGCTTTAACCTCTCCCATCCCAAAAACTCTAATTTCCTTATACCTTCTCCATGTCAAGGGAAGTGACAAGATTGCCCAAATTTGTATGGAATGTTTGGTTTCTAAACAAGAAGATTATGAACAATCTAGTGTGGGGAGTTCATATATATGTTGAAACTAAGAACAACCAATATTTTTATACGAAGTGTAAGCCTTCGAAAAACAAGGTTAGAAAAATAATTATGATTTGTGTTTTGGCAGTTCAAAAGTAGGTAACTTTTTACTTCCAAGAAAATATGGAACCATCTGATCTGGATTATATCAAAGGAATAGTGACTCTACTGCATCAAAATTTCAGGTTTTGATTTTCCAAGTTTAAGAGGTGGGTCTTATAAGTAAGGAATTTCCTTTTGCTTCCAAACTTTCTGATGGGTCAGGCCCAAATGACTCGGTCCATAATGACGGGTCAGGTCCAAGAGATTCAGTTCACGATGGTGGGTCAGGTCTGTGTGACCCGAGGCCGTGATGAGCCCAGGTCCAGATCCATTCGCCATGGGAAACGTCAAAATTCTCACTTCATATTACTCCATTCTCAAAAACTATGGTGACCACCACCAGATCGACGAGACAACAAGAAAACAATTCCAGGCGAGAGGGAGAAGACAATCCTCCACCGAATAATCCTCCTCCAAACGCTACCGCTCCTGATCCCACTCCTCAACAAATGTTGGCGACAATGCAGCAGCTCGTGACCCAAAACCAGCAGATCCTATAGCTCATACTCGAGGGACAAGGAGGAGTGCAAATTGGAGAAGCGCCGCAAGGAGGGCCTCGCCAGGGAGCTCATCGCAGGGGAGCGCCTCGCCCGGGCGGCCATCCACATGGTGCCCAGGGGCTGGGCGCCCATCCCCATGGCACCCAAGGCCTGGGCGCCCATCAACATGGCGCCCAGGGCCTGGGCACCTATCCCCCTGGCGCCGACACCCAGGGAGTTCCTCATAACCCCCCTCTCGGAGTGCTATTGGTCGACCCTCAAGGTCGCGCCCATCATGGAGTTCCTCCGCCCCACGGTGGAGCCCAAGTTGGAGGTCCCCCACCTCTAGGTGGAGCGAATCATGGCGGGCTTCCACCTCCTCCCTCTGTTTCTAATGGGGAGGAACCTCATTTCTAAGAGGAGGAGGACGAAAATCAAAGCATAGAAGTAGGGAGTCACTTCTACGATCGATCCAGGGAAGCCCCCAATCGTTGGGATGAGAAAATCAAGGAAATGCAGAATCAGATTAGCAATGTCTTCAATGCCATGAAGGCACAGGTACCAGAAACAATTGACTACCTAGTGCAACAGACGGACACACCGTTCAAACCTGGCATGGCGAACTAAAAGATTAAAATGCCAACCATGGAGACCTTTGATGGGACAAAGGATCCACTAGATCATTTGGAAACCTACAAAACCTTAATGCAACTACATAATATCTTCGACGAGATTATGTGTAGAGCATTCCCAACCACATTGAAGGGGTCCGCACGGCAATGGTTCTCCAGTCTAGCCCCAGCCTCCATCTCCACCTTTGCAGAGCTAAGCAAGTCCTTCGTGTCGCATTTCATTGGAGGACGCCGCCACCAGAAGCCCGCCACACACCTGCTCAGCATAAAGCAGAATAAAAATGAAAGCCTCAGGAGTTCCCTCACTCGTTTTAACGAGGAAGTACTCCAAGTTGAAGAGCCCGATGACAAGGTCTCCATGACAGCCTTCCTGGGAGGCATTTGCTCGTCAAGTTTCCTATTTTCGATGATGAAGCGCCCGCCAAAGAGCTTTCCGGAGCTGCTGGCGAAAGCCCAGAAGTACATGAATGTTGAAGACATCACCAGGGCTAGGCGAGGAGAGTCCTCCAGACCAGAGGGCAAGGGGAAGGAGTGAGACAGAGACGACAGAAAGGAGAACAGTAATAAGCGAAGCAGGACGGAGAGGGTACCTGTCAGAGAAAGGCTCGATCCAGCTCCTCAGAGAGAGAGACAAGCCTTCACCCCTCTCAATGCCGCAGTCGGACACATCTTGTTACAGATCCAAGATGATCCCGCTGTCAAATGGCCAGGGAAGATGAAGTCTCCCCCAAACCGTAGAAATCCTAACAAGTACTGTCGTTTTCATCGCGACCATGGCCATGACACCGACGACTGCTATGAACTCAAGAAGCAAATTGAGGACCTCATTCAGCGTGGACACTTGCGCTAGTATGTCGCTAGAAGGGCCCAAGCACCGTCACCACACTACAAGAAATCTAGGCTATTGTGACGAAATTTGATGACGAAAATTTTTTTAATCTTAAAAGAACACCCAAAGAGGACGAAATATAAATTTTGTCGTTTGTTTTCATTTTTTTTAAAAGTATAGGAGACGAAAAAAAATTTCGTCTGCAAAAAAGTTGGCGCCAATTATTTTAGCTCATTGGAGACGAACATTGTTGTCACAAAATATATTTTTTTTTGCGACGAACGTAATTCGTCACCAATAAGGGTAAGTTATCGAAGACGAACATATTTCGTCACCAAAATAAGGCACCAATTTCATTTGTTTTGGCGCGAATTATTTTAGCTCATTGGAGACGAACATTTTTGTCACAAAATATAATTTGATTTTGTGACGAACGTAATTCGTCACTAATAAGGATAAGTTATGGAAGACGAAAATATTTGGTCGCAAAAATAAGGTGCCAATTTCATTTGCTGGCGCGAATTATTTTAGCTCATTGGAGACGAACATTTTTGTCACAAAATATAATTTATTTTTGCGACGAACGTAATTTGTCACTAATAAGGATAAGTTATGGAAGACGAAAATATTTCGACCAACAAAATAAGGCGCCAATTTCATTCGCACCTGAGCCTATTCCTCTCTCAGAAGTATTGCTTTGGAAAAGCCTTTAAAATGACTAAAATGCCGCCGCCCCCCCCCCACCCCCCCCCCCCAGGCCCTAACGTCCATCCTACCCCCCAAAATCCAACGGCACCCCTTTTCCAAAACCCATTTCCCCCATTTGTCCCTCTATCTATCCCGGTCTCTCTTTTCCAAAACCCTTTTCAATAAGAGGAGAGAAGAACCCTTTTCCCCATTTTCCAAAACCCTTTTCCAACATCTCCCACCCATCGTTTCAGGCAGCAGCCCCATGGCCCAGTGGCCCCCATCAATCATCATCACCCTCCATCAACGCACACAGTGCAGACCCATCCTTGATCAGTGATCCCTCTCATCTCTACTTCTCTCAGTCTCCACTACAAGAAAGTTGGCTTTTAGTGGCGATTTTTTTAGCCGCGGTCTAATTTTCACCACTAAAAACCCACCTTTAGTAAAATATTGGCCCTTAAATCATACCATCCGGTATCACTATTTAATCTTTATTAATTTAATATGCTCATATTATAATTTTTTCTGGTCTTCTTTTTAATTTACAGATCAATTATGTAGCCCACATTGACTACAAGAACACTACTTAAAATTTTTCTTAATAATTTATTAATATTTTTAAAATAATAAACATGACATTGAACCCATCTCCTAGAGGAATAAAATCTATTTGAGGGTTTATTAGGGAGACATTTGTTACGAGTGATTTAGTTTTGTTATAAGTGGGTTCTATTACAGGAGTGTAGGTCAAGAAAAAATTTCGATACCCGATGGGATTTTTATTAGATTGACTACTATAAAGCATTGAATTTTACCTTTTATATTTTTAATTCAGGTGACTTAATAAGTGACAAATCTGATGGGCTCAATTTTAGTTCGAGTAAAATTTATTGATGACCCACATCAAGAAGAGGTATTTATTTTTAATGGATTATATTTTTATAAATAGGCTCACTATAAAATCTTTCAATTAAAAAAAACATAACTTGGGTCCATTAGATAAAAGAGGGGGATTCTCTAAGGACTTGGTCCTACCATCATATATATTTTTTATTCAGATGGCTTAAAATTGATGAATTTGATGCACTATGTCAAAAGGGTGATGAATGACTCCTACGCTTTGGTTTTACTAACTGATTTGATGCTTTTTTTTTTTGGCCGGATTATTAATGTTACCGATGGCCCATGGTAGTCTTATTGGTAGGGGTGTAAAAAAAAAAAAAAAAAAAAAAAAAAATGGAAAAACGTCTAACCAAAGCGAACCGAACCGTGGTTAATAACTGTATTATTAACCAAACCGAACCATATAATGCGGTTGACCATATCGTTTAAAAAAAGAAAAAAGTGGGTGGGGGGTGGGGGCGGCCTGAATAAATTTTTTTTACCTTATTCATGAGAACCAAATCAAAACCCTAGCCCATTCAGTCTCAATTTCAGCCGACCTCCATCATCTCCCATCTCTCCCTTTCAGCCTCTCCATCAGATCTCTCCATCGCCCACCACCCTCTCCATCTCCTGCTCCGTTCGCCTCCATCTCCCCTCCTCCATCGCGCGACGTTCTTCAACCTATGCAACCCATCACGCATCTCCCTGCAATCCATCTCATGCACCACCATCTTCATCTTCCTCGCCGGACGCACGCAGGCAGCAGCCCCCGGACACTCGCAATGCCTTCACCTTCCTCCTCCGCCTCACACGACGCCTCCCCTATAGCAGGTACACTCCCCTGTCTTTGTTTCATCATGGCCCTTTTCCATCACACACTGAGGTCGAATAAAAAGATGGGATTTTGATTGGGGTTTTATTGGGTTTCAATGGGGCTTTGGGTGGGATTCTAATGGGTTTCTTGACGGGGTTTCAATGGTCATAGGATTGTCTTAAGAGTTTCCTTCTCAGGATGTTTTGTGTTTTTGGATACCTCATTGTAAATGCTCTTACTTGTTTCTCTCACTTGTGCAGCTGAGTTTCTTTTCTTTCCTTGTAATTTATATAGAATGACATTCGAAACTATTTTCTTTTGTTTCACAGAAGATGGAAAACTGACCCCTTTTTTCCCTTATTAGTACAATATATTGTAGAACAGAATTTTGCTTTATGTATGGTTGGGGCTGAATTTTCTCCCTTAGATGACCCTTCTCGTCATTGCTGAATTTTCTACCGATGTCTATATTGAAATGGGTTTATGTTTTTAGGTGAATTTTCTACCAATTCCCAAGTCCCCAAATCTTCCGTTTGAATATGATTTTAGGACCAAAAATAAAAAGATCCAATAGAGAGTCGTGTGCAGGAAGAGTGAGCTTACAACCTACCATCCAGATTCTACGGCCACAAGCAAGATAGGGATGATTGCTTGGTAGTTGCTACTGAAAAGCTTTTCATTATATCTGCATTCTACTCCCACATTTTGGACTTGTTGCAACTTAGAAGAAGGGATCATTCATCAACGAATCCTAGTTCTAGGTGTTCTCTTATTTCGATGAATCTCATCTGGGTTTGTTCTATTTTTCTACTTTTCGTTTGATTTGATTGGATTGGAGAAATATCTGATGAAGTCAGCTTACATGTGAAGAAAGGGCTCTTGTGTTGTGCTAAAATGATCTGTTCTATATTTAATATGGGTATTGTTTTAATTAGAGGGTTTGCCTTAAATTTTTTTCCTTTCCGCTTAATAAAATAATTGTTGGAAGTAACTCATCTGATCACCTTATTTTGCTCTTATTATCTTTTGAAGTTGTTTCTGCTCTCTTATTCCACCAAGATACAAATTTTCCTTTTCTAGAAGAGAAGGCATCTAAGGATATGGCTGACACTTAATTTTTTCTTTATTGGAGATGCAATGGCATGATAAGAATAATAAGGATAAAATAAGATCTCAAGAAAATATGAATTTCTAGTGATTAAAGATTTAGGATTTGTATAGAAGAATTTTTTTTAATGTGAAGTTGAGAAATCTAGAGAAAAAAAAACTGGATATGGTGGGTTAGGTCTATGCTACATAGTAGTAGGGAGTTGTTATTCATCATATTCACCTTCACCTTCCACTGCATTGTTATACATCATAGAGGTGTATAAACAAAACTTTGGCTGATGGTTTGGTAAGGATAGGTTTGCTTTTCATGAGTAATCAATCAGGCCTTAGGTGATGCTTGCTGAACGAAGTGATCCCCTTAAACCTTGTGGAGTTGCATTAACCGTTGTAACAAATCTCATTCTCGAGATTTCCTTGTCTTGGGAGAATATTAGGATGTTTCTTAAAATTTGGAGCTTTCATCACGATATTAATGAGAAGGTTGCGAAAAAATTTTGACCATCTTGGTCTAATTTGGTTTGTTTCAGGATGATGTTTGCTTCTCTTGCCTTCTTGCGACCACTGCACTCTGTCTCTCCCCTTTCTCTTTCTCTCTTGCCCAATCTTGGGTAAGTTTGAACTTCAATGTTGAATAGAAAGTTTGTCTTTCTTTTCAAAAAAAATTAAGACGTCTTCAGAAAATCATTTGTATGGTTTTTCTGCAACTAAGGTCTGTTTTTTAGTTAACAATCTATTCATAATGAGTAGTCATAGTTAATGAGTAGTCATATTTGAATAATCACCCAAGATCATAAGAGGAAGTCATAGTTTAAGCTACATCTCTCAATGTAAATTAATGTAATTCATTGTCAGTGCAATAGTCTTGCCACTTCAGATATCGATCTTCAAAAATGGCATTCTTTTTGGCTCAAATAAGTGGGACTTGTACATAATGCAAAAGAAAATTAAAAACCATAGACTAGAACTTCTAGTATAAGTCAAAAAATTGACTGGTTACTATAAGATTCTGGCATGTGGGTCTACCTGGGCCCCCTGTGATCAATCTCAACCCCTCACACTACCTTTCCATGAATTAGAACTCATCTGAATTTTCCACATCATGCAAAAAAACATGGCCACCTTTGCTTCTGGCCATAAAAAGCTGTCACATATCGGCATCCTTAGTCAAACTAAGGTATAAGTGACCTGATGGTCTTCATTTTGCACACACCCCTCTGTCATAAGTAGACCTTTCTATCCCCTTACTCTCTGTTACCCGAAACCCCAACTCTGTTGAGCCTTTTCCTTAGAACAACCCTTGGCCAGTATAGCTATAGGCATGTGCAACTGCAACTGCGACCGACAGATATCAACCCAACTCCACTATACCTATATGTATGAAGTAGCCATAGTATATTGGCTATTCACGAAACTGATTCAGGGTATTGGCTAATACCCAATTCCTACGCGTGTCACCAATATGCATCAGAAGAGATACAGGCCAACAGGGACTATTAGTATACTTATTCAACTAAAATGAAATTGCGCGCTACACCGACATGCATCAAACCACAATATTAGGTTCAGGTTATATATGATTTTTGTGTAGGAAAATGGTTTGATGCTGGTTCATTTCAAGTTGTATTTTGTAGTTTGAGATTTCAGTTCTGTTCTAGAAAAGATGAAGACTCAATTGGAAAAATTCTATGCTCATTCATTGAAATTCTGAAATTTTGCTTTCTTTTCTCTCTGATATGTGAAACAGGGATGATTTGGTGATGTTTGGTGGTTGAATGAAGTTGTTAGGAAGTGATTTGAATTCAGTTTTGAATGATTTGGAGGAAGGATGAATCTGAATGCAGAAAAATGCAGAAAAGAAGTGTAGAATTCAACAAAGAAATCAGGCCAGAAATCAACACAGAACCGCGGGCCTGGGTCCAGCCCAAGCCTGTTTCAGGCCTGTTTTCTGGGCCATTTTCTGGGCTGTTTTCAACCCATTTCCTGGGCTGTTCCCAGCCTGTTTCAGGCCTGTTTCCAGCCCATTTTCAGGCCCATTTCAGGCACTTTTTCCAACCCATTTCCTCCATTGTTTGAGACCCATTTAGCCCCTATTGATGCATGGAAGTCTGAGCTGCTCATTTTCCATTATTGTTGTTGTTTAGCCTGGTTTCTGTATTTTTTTTTTTTCAGGAGGATGCTCAAAAGAATATACTTATCCAAGAAAAGTAGTTCGTTGCAAAGAATGCTACAAGTTAATTGGAGGGCTTTTTCCACCATAACAATTGGACTCAGCTAGCAGTAAACATTAACATTGGAAAAAGTTAAAGCCACAACAAATGTGATGGAATGGACTCTTTGGTTGTCATTTTTTTTTATAGAAATGGAGTGGATGAAAGTAGTTAGAAGGTTATATGAGGTGGATGTGTGATGTATGGATATTCAAATATTATAAATTTAATATTTGAGTTTAAGATAGTCTATTGATTTCAATTTTAGATTTTGTGAATCATTTGGTGATTGTTTTCTATGAATGTGTATAGGTGTGAATGCTACAGTTTATTAACTTGTTGTTACCTGTTTTTGGTGTAGTGTTTTGTCTCTATTGGTAGCTTCTTTGACAAATTTTTTTCTTCTTCCTTTATATTAAACGCGACAAAATTATTTCGTCTCTATTTCTTATATTTATGACAAAATATTTTTGTCTCTAATTTCTTCCTCTAATGACAAAATATTTTATTGTTAATTACTTACAAGTATGTTCCCACAGAGTCGATTAGAGACAAAAAAAATCGTCATCCACTGGTAGCTTCTTTGACAATTTTTTTTCGTCTTCCTTTATATTAAACGTGACAAAATTATTTCGTCTCTATTTCTTATATTTATGACAAAATATTTGTCTCTAATTTCTTCCTTTAATGACAAAATATTTTGTCATTAATTAGTTACAAGTATGTTCCTGCAGAGTCGATTGGAGACAAAAAAAATCGTCATCCACTGGTAGTTTTTTTTTGACAAATTATTTTCCTCTTCCTTGATATTAAATGCAACAAAATTATTTCGTCTCTATTACTTATATTTATGACGAAATATTTTTGTCTCTAATTTCTTCCTTTAATGACAAAATATTTTGTCACTAATTACTTACAAGTATGTTCCCAACAGAGTGTATTGGAGACAAAAAAAATTGTCACAAATTTATCTTTTTCAATGACGAATTTTTTTTTTCGTCACCAATACCTTTTAGCGACAAGGCTTTGGCGACAAAACGGGTGACGAAAAATTTTCGTCTTAATTAGTTTTGGTGACGAAATATGTACATTTTGGGACAAATTTGTGTCGTCCTTAAACCCCAAATTTCTTGTAGTGCCACCTCGTGACTATTTCCGGGGGATCGGCGGAGTCACTCTCAGCAATGAAGGCCCACGCCAGAAAGGCTAGACACATTGATGAAGCACGCCCATCCAAAGTGCCCAGGCATGGTGAAGGTGAGGTCATATCCTTCTCGGATAGGGACTTGGAAGGGATACAGCTCCCTCATGATGACCCACTGGTGATCACCCTGACAGTCGCCAATTTTCAGGTGCGTAGGATCCTAGTGGATAGTGGCAGTTCCGCTGATATCCTGTTCGCAGATGCTTATGACAAGTTGAGCCTAGGCAGGGAAAGGCTACGACCTGTCAAATCACCTCTTATTGGATTCTCAGGGGAGAAAATGTACCCCCTGGGAGGCAATTGTGCTGCCAGTCACCGCCGGAGCAGCACCTCGAAGCTCCACGATCATGGTCAATTTCCTGGTGATAGACTGCCCATCAGCTTACAATATCATATTGGGACGACCTGCCCTCAATACGTTGAAAGTTGTCCCCTCCACCTATCACCTCATCCTCCGCTTTCCGACCTCTAATGGAGTCGGAGAGGTCAGGGGGAACCAAGTGGCCGCCAGGGAGTGCTATATCTCCTCAATAAAGGACAAAAAGCCACAGGAAGCATTGCAAATTGAGACCCTTGATCCAAGGGATGACGCCACCATTGAGAGAGGAGAACCAGTGGAGAAACTCACCCCTGTGGTCTTGGACGAGGAGCATCCAGACAGAAAAGTGTACCTTGGTTCTACTCTCCCAGAAGATCTTGATCACCAGTTAGTAGAGTTGCTGAGGCATAGCATGAACGTCTTCGCGTGGTCTCACGCGGACTTGGAAGGAATCGACCCTAGTATCACCACCCACCGCCTCAACATCGATACTAGCTACACGCCCATTCGTCAGAAGCTGAGGTGCGCTTCCACCGAAAAGGCTCAAGCAATGGATGAGGAAGTGAGAAAGCTAGTTGAAAATGGGGCAATCAGAGAAGTGACATATTCTGAGTGGCTCTCCAATGTTGTGATGGTAGCCAAAGCCAATGGAAAATGGCGCCTTTGTGTTGACTTCACCGAGCTCAACAAGGCGTGCCCAAAAGACAGCTACCCGCTACCGAGGATTGACCTGCTCATTGATGCCACGGCAGGACACGAACTGCTCACTTTCTTGGACGCATATTCTGGGTACAACCAGATTAGCCTGCACCCCCAGACCAAGAAAAAACTTCATTTATCACCTCAGGAGGAACCTACTGTTACAGAGTCATGCCCTTCGGGCTTAAAAATGCAGGGGCTACCTATCAGCGGTTGGTGAACAAAATGTTTCAATCCCAGATAGGGCAAACAATGGAGGTTTACGTGGACGACATGCTGGTGAAGAGTCTTGCTGCAGCGGATCACGTTAACCATCTTCGAGAAACTTTCAATGTTCTCAGGTCATATAGCATGAAGTTGAACCAAGAGAAGTGCGCCTTTGGTGTAGGATCGGGAAAATTCCTAGGCTTTATGGTCAATCAGAGGGGAATTGAAGCAAACCCCGATAAGATCAAGGCTATCCTTGACATGAAGTCGCCCTTTTCCACCAAAGAGCTCCAGCGACTAAATGGAAGAATTGCAGCACTAAACAGATTCATCTCCAAGTCTGCAGACAGATGCCTACCTTTTTTCAAAGCTCTCCGGAAAGCCTTTGAATGGGGACCAGAGGCAGAGGAGGCCTTCCAAGGACTCAAGGCTTACTTGACCACACCTCCCCTCCTCTCTCATGCTGCACCAGGTGAAATCCTGTACTTGTACCTCTCTGCTTCCTCAACAGCAGTTAGCTCTGTCCTCATCAGAGATCATGGGGGGATACAAAAACCCATTTATTATGTGAGCAGAGCATACAGGGGGGCAGACTCGAGGCTGGAAAAACTGGCGCTTGCCCTCATCTGAACGGCAAGACGCCTAAGGCATTATTTCCAGAGTCATACAGTTGTTGTGATTACGGATCAACCATTGATGGGAGTCTTGGGAAAGCCGAATGTGTCTGGGAGACTCCTCAAATGGGCAGTCGAATTGGGCGAATTTGATGTCCAGTACAAACCGAGGGTGGCCATCAAAGCGCAAGTTTTGGCCGACTTTGTAGCGGAGTTCACACAAGCAGAAGAGGAAACAAATGAACTCGCCTCGCCCTTACCAGGCAGCTCGCCGCCATGCGAGGACAACCAAGGGGTCGCCAGCACGACTCCAAATCTCCAAGCCCAGCTCCAAAGGAACCAGACACCCCTAGGCGCCCAAGACCTGGGTGCCCAGGCACTTTTTACCAAGGGGGACCAACTGCTCCTGGGCGCCCAGGCCTTGGGCGCCCATGCCATGGACGCCTAGGCAATTCCTGCCAAGGGCTCCCAAGCAGCTCCTGCCTCGAGCGCTTCGTCGATTCCTATTTCGCAGCCCGGCGCCCCGAGTCCCTTGTTATCACTGTGGACGCTCTATGTCGATGGCTCCGCGACCAGTAATGGAGGTGGAGCGGGTCTCATTTTGATCAGCTCTGATGGAACACCCCTTAAGTATGCAGTGAAGTTCCACTTTACAGCTTCCAACAATGAAGCAGAGTACGAGGCTCTCCTCTCTAGTTTAAAATTGGCGCTCGAAATGAACGCCCGATGCCTCACCGCTTACAGTGACTCTCAGCTGATAGTTAATCAAGTGAAGGGCGAGTTCGAAGCAAAGGAAACAAGAATGTAGGGTTATCTCAACATGGTGAAAAAACTGATCCCGCAGTTCCAGCACTTCCAATTCTGTCATATCCCTCGGGAGAGTAACATTGCTGCCGATGCACTTGCCAGGCTGGCCTCATCCCTAGAGACCCCATCAGGTGAACCAGCATTCCTTGGGCACCAGTTCGAACCAAGCCAGTTGGATGAGAGCACTACAAACATCAACTGTGCTACAGCTGAAACGAATTGGATGACCCCGATAAGGGCATATCTTCAAGAGGGTACACTGCCAGAGGACCCCCTTGAGGTAAAAAAGTTGAGAATGAGAGCTTCCAAGTTCACCCTCTTGCAAGATATCCTCTACAAGAAAGGCCACTCTTTACCATTATTGAGGTGTCTCTCTCTTGAAGAAGCTGATTACGCCCTGCAGGAAATCCGTGAAGGAATTTGTGGGAACCACTCTGGCGGACGCTCCCTTGTCCACAAAACACTTAGGCAAGGTTTCTTTTGGCCCAACATGCTAACAGACGCCAAAGAATTTGCCAGGAAATGTGACAAATGCCAGCGCTTCGCCACGTGCCAAGACAGCCCCCGGAGGAACTCACTACTATCATGAGCCCATGGCCTTTCTTCAAATGGGGAATTGACATCCTAAGCCCCCTTCCTCTGGGTAAAGGACAATGCATGTTTGTAGTGGTCACCATCGACTACTTTACAAAGTGGGCGGAGGCGGAACCCTTGGCGAGGATCACAGACTCCAAAGTAAAAGACTTTGTCTAGAAAAGCATAGTCTGCCGCTTTGGGATCCCTCACACCATTGTAAGCGATAATGCAAAACAATTCGACAATAAACTCTTCAATTCGTTTTGTTCCGACCTTCAGATAAAGCAGCCCCATTCTAGCCCGGCGCATCCACAGGCAAACGGGCAAGCAGAGGTCATGGTGAGAACAGTCCTGCATAACCTGAAGACAAGACTCGAAAGGGCGAAGGGTCTTTGGGTCGACGAGCTTCCGGGAGTATTGTGGGCCTATCGGACCACGCCAAGAGCTCCTACAGGGGAAACCCCTTTCTCCCTCGCTTTTAGGACCGAGGTAGTCATCCTTGTTGAGATAGGGGTCCATTCTCTCAGGGTCCAGCACCACGACCCCATCACCAATGAGGAAGGACTTCGCATCAACCTCGATTTGATGGAGGAAGCAAGGGAGATGGCCAACGTCCGCAATGCAGAGTATAAGCGACGAATGGCAAAATACTATAGCTCGAAAGTAAAGCCCCATTCCTTCTAACCAGGAGATCTGGTCCTTAAGAAGGTGATCCTCGCCACGAAGGATTCTCGCGAAGGCAAACTGGGACCAAATTGGGAAGGTTCGTACCTCATAATAGAGGTGGTAAGACCAGGCACATATAGGATCCAAAATTCTGAAGGGAAGGCCCTGCCTCATCCGTGGAATCCGGAACACCTGAAGAGGTACTACCAGTAACACATGAAGGGGAAAGAAGCAGTGAAAATGGGGAGTTTAATTTTTTCAGCACTTTATGAAAGATTCTTTGATAATGAGCATTAAATAAATGAAAATTTTATTTTATTCATTCCAACAGTTAGGCCACAAAATTGCCTTCTCAAAAAAAAAAAAAAAAATCTATGTGTAATGAAACATATCAAAGTCTCCTGTAACCTTATCACTCTCACGGCCCCCCTCCTCGTCCTCGCCATCCTCATCATCCTCTGCGTCATCAGAGCCTCCATCACCCTCATCAGGCGCCTCGGTTGGCACAAAGCCTAAAAGGTCGAGGTCAGGGAAAGCAGCAGAAATCTTCCCTCGAAGCTCCTTGTAGCCATCAATGAAGGCATCGGCAAGACCATTCGATAACTCCTTCTCAGCCTGAGAAGCTCTATCATGCACTGCCTTTATCTCTGTCGCCATGACACTCTCTCTGAGCAACGCCCTCTCATGGGTCTGTCCAAGCTCAGCCTCACTGAGCGAAGCCCTCTTGCGGGCCTTCTCTAGCTCAACCTCACTAAGCGAAGCCCTCTCGCAGGCCTTCACTAGCTTAGCCTCTGCCCTGGTCGCCCTCTCGCAGGCCGCCAAAAGCTTAGCCTCTGCCCCGGTCACCCTCTCGCGGGTTGCTGAGAGCTCAGTCTCGAATCTGGATGCCCTCTCAGGGCCGCCGTGAGATCAGCCTAAAAAACTCCTCTAGCGACTTCAAGAGCCGCAATCTCCTTTCGAGCAGTGGAGAGCTCTTGTTACATGCTATCATTCTCCTGCTTCAGCTAAGTGTTGTGATGGGCCCTCGACAGCAAGCAGACGGACGCAGTAGAAGCCTGGAGCAATAAGAGAAACAAAATGAGAATACATAAAAAAAAAAAAAAAAATGAAAGTCTGGAGAAATGGTAAACCTTTACCTGAGCCAAGCCCTCTAAGAATGTATCGATAACTCTCTCGGTACCCAAAGCGTTGATCTGTGTGACCTCAGGAGGAAACACAAATCGCCCGAGTTTCTCCCGAATCACCTGCGGATTGCCTAGCATAGGACCAGCCCAAGTCGGTACCCCTGCAAAAGCTCCCGAGCGTGAGGGACACGACTGAGCGGCAGAAGGTACAGCCGAAGAAAGAGGCTCCGAAGCAGCAATCGTGGCATGAGAGCTCGCTGGCGGAGAAGACGCTGCAGGAGAGGCCACCCGATGGGATGGCTGTGCCTCTGCTGGGGGAGTGGATGCAAGAGAGCTCGCCCTGAAAGTCACTGATGGAGAACTCCCCCTTGAGGTACTCTCTACCCGCGCCGCCTTGGAAGGAGGGGCACTCCTGCTCGAAGGGCGAGCCCTAGAAGGAGGGGTACTCCTACTAGAAAGGCGAGCCCCGATCGCCCCCCTATCTACTGCTGCAGAAGAAAAACTGTTACTTAGGCATGAAATGTCAAATAAAAAAAAAGAGAGAAAGCAAAAGTCAAAGTACCTTTTCTTTTTAGAGGAGATTGCGAAGAGGGGCCACCATCTCCACTACTCTCTTTAGGCAAGAGAACCCCCAAATCTTTTTCAGGACAAGCCCTCACAGCCTGCAGCTTCCATTCCTGACTCATTGAAAGCACTGGCGCCTCTGCAAAAGAGCAATGGGTAAGCATAAAAAAAAAAATAGTGATAAAGAGAAAAAGCAGCAAATGAATGACTTACCCAGTTTCTTGGCGTCACCCCATCGTGTGGGCACCAAGGCCCGGTCTGTCTTAGAAGCCCACTCTCCACAAACAGAGAAAAAGTGAGATTTCCAACTATGACAGTTGGAACGAAGACCAGTAAGCAGCTTGCCACCCCTAGGAGTAAGATAGTACCATCCCCTATTAGGGGCTGGAGACTCAATCAAGCTGTAGGCAGCATGGAACTCCACAGGCGAAGCATCCTCGTTATGAACCCTCCTCCATAATATAAGAAAGCCAAGCAGAACCCTCCAGCCATTCGGTGCTAACCGCCTCGGGGTCAATGAAAAGTAATGGAGAATGCGGCAAACGGGGGAAGGCATGGGGAACCTCAACCCGGCTTCGAGCATCTCTTCATAAATGGCAAGGTTTCCCGAGGAGTCATCACAACCGGGCTCGTCCGTTTTAGCCCGACGACATAGCACAGTGGGAGGAATATGATAAGAAGAAACCATCTTCAAGATGTCACTGTTAGTGTTAAACACACTGAAAATGGTGCTCACCTTCGATGCGTCGTCGCCGACAACCACTTTTCCTCAATATCTTTTGCGATGAGAACGTACAGCGCCCGCAGCCACAGTGCCCACAGTACTGCTCCCGTCGCCCGCGCCCACGCCCACGCCAGCACCACTGCCCTCGATGCCCGCGCCACCAACACCCCTTGCAACCGCGCCCGAGGGGGCGACCAGGTCGGCGCCCCGTCCACTGCCCGCGCCCAAGGGGGCGCCCTGGGCTGCAGTGCCCGCAGCAGCCGCAGGGGCGCCAGCGAGCACCAGCCCTCCGTCGTGCGCAGCACCATCAGTGGGGGCGCCCCGCCTGGCATCCAGCAGCTCCCCTGTAAGACCACGACCCGAGTGATCTCGATTAGTGCTTGGTTAGTTGCGTGTTAGTCTTGATTTGTTTTGTGGATTTGGTTTAGTGGTTTAGAATAACTTTGGAATAGCTTTGGGGATTTTGAGTACTTTGGTATTAGTAGGGGCCTTTGGGGGTTCCTTGTTTATGGCTTTTTTGTGTACTTGAGGTTTTATATTGGTTTTCTTGATTTGTATTTTATCCCGTTTTGTTTATCTCGTTATTGCTTTCAACTTTCATGTTGATCCCGTTCTCGTTCGAAACCCCGAAACTTGACTTTTCTAGTTTCAAGGGCAAAACAGTACTTTTACACTAAATCTGTACCAAATTAGTGTTAATCCCGAAACCCGCGAAACATAAACTTTTTAGAAACTAGATATTTCGACGATCATTTCTTCCTTCTTCGTCGATTTCATCCGGAGCCCCGAAAACCACTATTTCAGCCCAACTAGGTTACTTGAAGGTGGAGCCCACTTGTGTAGCTTATAAAAGAGAGCTCTTTCCCCCATTTTCTCTTTTCCAGCAACTTTTACTTGAACCTAGGGTTTTGGTGCACCTTCCCTTCTTCTTGATTCCCCTTGCTCAAGAGCATCACCCAAACTTGCACCACCATCTCAAAAGATTACATGATCTTCTTCTCCACTTCAAGGGCTCTCCATTGACACCATTTTTGAAGGAATCTCATCTCTCCAAGACCTTCTTCTAGCGTGCATTGCTCATTTGGAGAACCTATTGGTAAGATCTCTTCCTAATATTCTAGATTAGTGTTCTTCTAGCCTTAGAGTAGCTACATTTTCAATATTGAAAGCTCTCTCCTCTTCTTCATTGTTTTGACCCATTTTAGGGTTTGTTTTAGGGGTTTTTGGTAGAGTTTGTATCCTTGTCTTGCAAGAGTGCTAAGAGCTTGTTTTTCATTGATTGAAGACTTAAGGCAAGTGGATGTTTTGATATTTTTACATTTGAAAGAGTTTTGTTAAAATGCATTTATATTTTTACCTAATGTTTTGAGGCATTAATGACTTGTTAGATTTGAAATAAATGCATATTTGTGAGTCTTGAAAGCTTGTTTATTTCATATATGAGATTGCTAATAAGATTTGGAAGGAATGTAGAAAAGATAGGAAAAATGGGGAAGACCCCTGAACTGCTGTAACAGAACCTGGGTTCTGTTACGCCGTTCACGCGGTCGACCGGCGACACTGGGACAGGCCCCCCTGTAGAGCAGCCTGCTGAACTGCGGGAGTCTCAGTTCTACAGTGCACGCGGTCGACCGGCCTAGGGCGCGGTCGACCGGCGACACAGAGGTCAGGCTCTCTGGAGCCTGACCAAAACACTATTCACCTATTTAAGTTACAACTCCCGGTCGACCTGGCCATGGCCGGTCGACCGAGCCACTGTGTACGCGGTCGACCGGCCATGGGCCAGGTCGACTGGCCCAACTGGAAACCCTGTAGAAAAATGGACTTTTACCCTATGTTTAGGTGGACTGTAAATGTAACTTAGTGACCCTTTTGTGGACCCGTTGGACTTCTTTGAGGATGGTTGAACCGTCATTTTCTCACGGTTAATCCGGTTGTATCGGTACTTAATCTAGTTCAATCTTGAACGGTACGGAACGACGAGATATCATTTCTTTTATCTAAACGCGAAATTGGTTCGTTTGGATATCGCGAATCCGTTTTCCCTTCGATGAATGAGTAGGTGGTAAGGTACTACTAGATTAACATTGTGCTTAGGATCCAATCCCTTTTATGTTTTGTCTAATTAAAACTCGATTAGGGTTTGAATCCCTAAGGTGCATAAAGAGCCCGGAATGTCTCCAAACTCAAGGAGTACCAAGTGATCATCACAATAGACATACGGGATCCTTATTCACTTGATTTATATCGAATCCCGATACTTGTCCTGAATTCAAGAAATGTGATTTGTCATTCCCGAAAACATTGAATTTGAAACTAAAGCTTTTGCTAGCCCCGACATGCACTTCCCGTTTGAAAATGGAATTAGTGCTTTTGAGCACCCCGTCCCGCCCGTTTATTTAAAGTGCATTATACATGATTTGTACATGACTTGTTTTACATGATTTGACCTATGAGTCGGCACCACTAAGCGTGGCTTTCCTTGCCGGTTTGATCGACCGACTTGGAGACCCTTTCCCGTCCCGCCAGCTGCAGTCTTGGATCCCGCTACCCGGTTATTACCGTGGTCTTGTCCCGATACCCGGTTCGCTACCGTGGTCCCGTCCCGTATTGTATTATATTATGTATATGTTACTTATGTTGCATCTCCTCACTACGGTGACTGAGACAACATCCCGATATACTCATGTCACTTCGGTGATAGAGGACTTAGATATGTGTGGTTGCCATCTTGTCTGTTTCCCGTTTCCTTGGATACCTTACATGTTTTTATATTGCATATGTATTTGATCAAATGTTTCTCTTGTTTTATGAAATTAATGCTTTGACAGGTTTAAATGATTTTCAAGGTATTTCTTATATTGTTATTTCTTTTCACCCGTTTGCCAAACCGTCGTGTTTGACACTTGTTTTTGGTACTCAGGTCCCGTTGTTGGTCTCCCCGAGGAGGAGCTCGAGGTTGCGGTTGGCGAACCGCAACGACTAGTTGAGTGGCACGCCGATGATGTCGTCTAGACATTCGGCTGCTTGAGTTGCGTAACACATTTTGGGTTGTGTCTAACCATTCTTTTGGGAACTTGTCACTTTATTCATATTGGCCTTTGTTGGCCTCTATTTTTGGGAACAATGTAATTAAACTACTTTGTTGTAAACCTTAACTTTATTTTGGGGTTATAGCTTTAATGATCATTGCTCATTTTGATACTAGTATGAGACTTGCTTTATTCTTGTATCTTGGACATGAATGTATGAAATATAGATTTGCTACACGCTTCCGCACATAAAAGAAATATTCATGTTGATGTGTTATCCTCACCGCGGACATCTGTGGAAAATCGCGTGTACGAGTGGCATCCTTCTTGATGGACTCGTATACGTTTTGGAGTTGGATTTAATTTATGCACAATTATACATCCTACATCATATTATTATAACAAAGAAGTCCCGATCCCGGATTAGGCCGCCTCGTCCAAGGGGCCCGGTCCGGGGTCGCGACATCCCCGCCCACAGCAGCGGGGGCTCCCCGGGCGGGCGAGCCTGCAGAGGGCGCCAGCCCTTCGTCGCGTTCAGCAGGGGCGCCCTGGCTGGCGTTCCTGCCCAGTCTCCCGTCACTCACAGCAGCGGGGGTGCCCTGTCTAGCATCCACGCCAGCAACGGATGCCCCGCTGTCCAGCGCTACAGCAGCAACGGCAGGGGCGCCCTGCCCTTCCTCCACGCTAGGCGCTGCAGCGGCAGCAGCAGGGGCGCCCAGTCCGGCACATGCAGCAGCGTCAAGGTGGATCAGCCCGGCGCCCGGGACACCTGACTGCAGCTCCCCGCCCGCAGCAGCGGGCTAGCCCGAACCATTAGCTGCAGGGGCACCTGCCAGGGGCACCCTTGCCCAGTTCTCCGTCACTGCCCTCACGTGCAGCAGGAGCGGCACCTCGACCATTGCCTGCTACCCGTCCATGTGGTTGCCTTATTCCTTTCTTTGAACAAGAAGAAGATACAAGTGGCTGCCCTTTTTTCTTTTATTTCTTTAAACAAGAAGAAGAGGCAAGAGCTCCAAATGAAAAGCAAATGAGTAAAAGCCCTCTTTATTTATAGCCCTTACTCTAGGGTTTTGAAAGCAGAAAAGACTCCTAAGCCTCAAGAACTCTGCTGTAAAATTTAAGAAGGAAAAGAACCTGAGCATAAAGGAACGGACAGTGTCTGGGAAGGCCAGGAGTTCTCTAAATGAAGAAAACTTGATATTTAAAATGCCTCGCTTTCAAAGATTCCTTTGGCGTGAGGCATTGAGGGGCAAATGATGGATCAGGCCCAAATGACTCGGTCCATAATGACGGGTCAGGTCCAAGAGATTCAGTTCATGATGGTGGGTCAGGTCTGAGTGACCCGAGGCCGTGATGAGCCCAGGTCCAGATCCATTCGCCATGGGTCGGGTCTGGGTCCGAATCCATGAAGTGACGAAATCAGCGCGTCGTTTCCTTCAACCTACTTTTACCGAGTCCTGCGGAGAAGATCCTATCTGCGTCGTCTGTTGAGGGCGGTTTGGAGACTCCGCCGAAACGAAGCGTCCGTTGCTGAAGAATTGTCCCCATCTGTTAGGGAACGACTATAAAATACACAGCCCCACCGGCACTGGGGGGCAAACAATTTTCTATCAGTTTATTGCACAACTCATCTGTATTCTCTAAGTCTGTAATTTCTGCACACTTGAGAAGTAAAATCATCACCTTAAAGTGGACGTAGGTCACACTGACCGAACCACTATAAATCCTCTCTCTCTCTCCTCTAATTTTTGCATTAATTATTCATTACTCGACCGGTGGTGCCCGAAACCCATTTTTGGCATCATCACTTTCCATAACTGAAGAAAAGTATATGGAGAATGTAATCCAAGTGGAATGAATTGAAAAGCATTTCTGAATTGAGAACACTAAAGTGGGACAAAAGGTATTATATTGTCTAAAAGGTCTGGAATTACTCATTATATTCTGAGACATTAAACAAATTCTTCTGCACCGAGTTGAACTCGATAATTTCTTTTAGGGAAAATTTCTGTACGGTCACCTACAGTACTCGATTTCTCCTCCTTGTTACCAAAGTTGAACTTATTACCCAGACGTTCTTCGTACAGTTCGTACAGCTTCGCAGGCAGAAATTACATTTTTTTTTTGCGATATCACAACAACTGTTGCGATACCGCAAATGTATAGTTGCGATACCGCAATTTACGTTGCGATATCACAACTCAAAAAATCCATTTTCATCTGTTTGTCCCTCCCTGTTCTACAATCCCTAATTTTCACCTGCAGTAACTCTCTCCCTAGCCGAGTTTCACCATCCTCCTCCCTCGCCAACCTATTTGCAAATACGCAAGGTCCCAACGTCCGTTCGACGTCGACAAAGCTTCATCGTCGCCATTATCTCCATCGGCTAGGGATTTTGGTCACCATTGTTTCGCAAATCTGGGCGTTCCGAGCTTGATATTGTTGCAGTTGTGCCGACTGAACTTGGCAATCGTTTTTCCCACTCTCTTTTGGTGAGATCTGGTATTCTCTTTCCTTTACCACCTTCTCTCTCTATTTATCTCTGTTTGTGGGTTTTCTATTTCGTTCTATCTTTCTCTCTCTTCTTCTTCTTCTTCTTCTCCTCCTCGTTTCTGTTGGGAATTTATAAGACCTTTTCAACAATTGGAAACAAAGAAGAGATGAAGAAGATGAAATAAAAGTTGCAGAGATATTTAACAAATGTGAAACTGTGAAAGACAAAGATGAAAATAGAGGAGAAGTTGTTATATCAACTACATACATTCCAGAAGCGAAAAATGCCTCTAATATAGGCTTACATGTAACTAATTAAGCTAGAAAAACTCAACCATAATCAGAAAATTAAGGGCCCACTTCTAACAATCAGATAGTGGGCACTACAAACTCCTCTAACTGAAAATGCTAAAAACCAGGTGCACTACTAACGAACACAGCAATAAATCTAAAAAACAATTTTGAGTCATCACTTCTACACTCCCCCTTGATTCAAAATTGCACACTCCAAGCTTTGTCCTGAAATAGACATGTTTCTCATGAGGAAGTGACTTTGTGAGACATCTGCCACTTGCTCATTGGTGTTGCAATACTTTAACTGAACCTGACCATTAGCTACCAAGTCACGAATGAAATGTATTCGGATGTCGATGTATTTTGTTCTTCCATTGAATGCTGGATTCTCACTCATTGCAATTGCAGCTTGGTTGTCACAAAAAATCTCAGTTGCCGCTTTCTATTCTTGGCTAAAATCAGCAAGTAAACGTCTGAGCCACACGGCTTGACAAGCTGCTGAAGTTGCAGCAACATATTCAGCTTCAGAGGACGACAATGCTGTGGTCGCTTGCTTCTTAGAACTCCAAGTAATGGCTCCAGACCCGAGGTGAAAAAAACTACCTGAAGTGCTCTTTCGATCCTCCAAAGATCCAGCCCAATCGCTATTCGAAAAACCCTCCAAACAAAAAATAGAATTGGCAACATACCAAATCCCATAATCAATTGTTCCAGCCACATAGCACAAGATTCACTTTGCTGCTCCAAGATGGTGCTTCGAAGGATTGTGCATAAACCTAGAAACAACACCTACTGAATATGTAATGTCAGGCCGTGTGTGAGTTAAATAGATCAATCCACCCACCAAGCTTCTGAAATTCTTGGCGTCTGTCATGCTAGTACCATCTTCAGCCTTCAACTTCTCATTCAAGTTCATGGGTGTAGTTACTCCTTTACAATTCAGCACATTAAATTTTTTAAGCAAATCAGTAGCATACTTCATTTGAGAAACAAAAATACCATCCTCCTTTTGCAACACTTCAAGACCAAGAAAATAATGCAATAACCCTAAATCTGTTATCTCAAATTTTGTCATCATACCATCCTTGAAATCAGCAATTAATGCATTAGATGTACCCATATAAATTATGTCATCAACATAAAGGCAAACTATGATGAAATCAGTACCTTGCCTCTTCAAGTAGAGAGTAGGCTCATTGTCACTTCTCACAAACCCATTTGAGGAAAAATAGGTATCTATCTTGTTATACCATGCCCTTGGTGCCTGCTTTAACCCATAGAGAGCCTTTCTTAACCTGTAAACTTTATCTTCTTTACCACTAACAATGAACCCTTTAGGTTGAGCAACATACACTTCTTCTAAAAGCTCTCCATTCAAAAAAGCAGATTTAACATCAAACTGATACACAGGCAACTTCAAATGAGCAGCAAAAGCCAAGAAAGTTCTTACAGTTTCAAACCTTGCAACTGGAGAGAATGTATCTTCATAGTCGACACCCTATGTCTGCCCATGTCCCTTCACAACCAGCCTTGCCTTATGCCTTTCAATGCTCCCATCAGCATTATTCTTAGTCTTGAATACCCATTTTAGCCCAATAGCACTTTTTCCTTCCGGTAGGTCTACCAACTCCCAAGTCTCATTTCTGTTGATTGCACCCAGCTCTTCCCTCATTGCTTTAATCCATTCTTCTTTTTTTGCAGCTTCTTCAAAATTAGTTGGCTCAGCAACAAATAATGCTTGTGTGTTTGCATATATCTCCCTTAATGATCTGAATTTCCTTGGAGAAGTCTCTCCTGAGGAGCTTTCTGAAGGAGAGTTAGTAGATGAGCTGCTAGAAAGTCTTTGTGGGTTGTTTGTTGGTGTTGACTGTTCGGAAGTGTCAGACATAGCTGTTGGACCGTCATTGTTAGCTCCAATTGGAGCCTCAAGGTGTACTGAAATATGAGTTTCTGCTGCCCCTCCATCGTTGTGCCAATTCCAACTTGCTTCCTCATCAAACACCACATTCCTGCTAACAATAACTTTGCCACACACAGGGTCATATAGCCTAGATGCTTTGGATTGTGTACTATATCCAACAAATATGCATTGAAATGACTTTTCATCAAGTTTACTACGACTTTCAGAATTTACGAAAGTATAGGCTATACAACCAAAAACACGCAATTAGTGGCTTACCCAAGGTTTGAAAACATTCCAAACTTCATAAGGAATTTGATTTGGGACTGCTCTTGTTGGTGATAAATTGAGAAGATAGACTGCAGTGGCTACTGCTTCTGCCCAAAATTCATTTGGAAGGCCTTTGGCTCTCAACATACTTCTTGCCATTTCCACAATTGTGCGGTTCTTGCGTTCAGCCACACCATTTTGCTTAGGTGTGTAGGGTGCCGTCAATTCCCTGCGAATACCATTTTCTTCACAAAATAAAGAAAATTGGTTAGATAAAAATTCACCACCCCTGTCCGTTCGAAGCGCCTTTAATGATGTGCCACTCTGCTTCTCAACATAGGCCTTAAACTTCCTAAAGTTGTCAAAAGTTTCTGACTTGAGTTGCTGAAAATAAATCCAGCTCATGCGGCTATAATCATCAGTAAAAAGCAAAAAATACTGGCTACCACCAAAAGATTTAGTCCTCATAGGACCACACAAGTCAGCATGCACTAATTCAAGTGTTTTAGATGCCCTCAAAGACTTGCCTACTGGAAATGGAAGCTTGCTTTGCTTTCCATATAAATAGCCCTCACACAATTCAAGTAACTCAATCCTAGGCAGCCCATATACCATTTCTTTTTTATTCAACAATTGAAAACCCTTGACATTTAAGTGCCCATACCTCAAGTGCCACATTATAGACTCATTTTCTTACTAGCAAGAAGAGCATGATGATTAACACTAGAGATTTCAAGAGGAAACATCTTATTTTCTACCATAATTAAATACATCCATAATAACCAGGCCTGATTTTTTTTTATCTCTAATCGCACACGCATCATCATCAAACAAGATTGAGTAACCACTAGCCATTAATTGCCCAACACTCAACAAGTTATGTGACAAGCCAGGAATAAAGAAAACATCATAGAGAAGTTTTACTTTACCGTAGTCACTCTCCAAGGCTACTGTTCCTTTGCCTTCAACTTGAATTGGTTTGCCATCACCAAGCTTGTTACACCCCGACCCGAACTAATCGTAATTAAGGCTAATTAATTGAGATTAATGCTAATTAAGCATAATGAAGTGGAATTGAATTGAATAAAGTGAGTTTAGACTCAAACAAGGTAAGCTAAGGACCTTTTCGTAAATACGGGTTTTCACGTATTTCGTCAAATACGGAAATTCTTGATACCAACGTGCGTATCTCGAAGAGTACGTCAACTTTCATAATAAATGCGATTTCACTTGACCTCAAATGGATCAAGTGAGGAGTAATTTGACTCTATATGTAAATAGAATAAATGTAAGGGGGTTTTGGTGTGAGAAGGGTATATATTAGAATGAAATGAATGGAATGAGTTCATTTCTCATTCCATTCCAAGAGAAACCCTAGAGCATCTCCACCTTTCTCTTTTCTCTTCCATTCCTCTTCATTGAGAGTGAGATAAGGAGTGATTGAATCGACTTTTTAAGAAGGAAAACATCAACTTCATCTTCTTCCCCAAGCAAATCCACCATTGTTGAAGAGTGGAGCTTGAGAGAGATTGCAAGGACCCATTTCCTTTGAGTTACAAGTAAGTAATGGCCTTCCTTTAGGATTTCCAAGTATAATGAATGGTTAGGCATGGATTCTAGCATAGATAGCTTATGGGTTGTGTATTTTGGTGTTTTTATGAAATAGGGTTTGAAATTGGAAGATTTGGTCTCAAGCCAAACTAAGGCAAAGAGGGCCTTGAGTTAATAGCTTCCAAAGAGGCAAGTATAAACATCCCTTGTGATTAGTGTTAGTTATTATAGAAGCTCATTGAGTTTCTATGTGTTTTATGGATTTTTCATTGAGTTTTGGATTTATTATGAATGCTTAATGAAGTGATTAGGGAATGATTAGAAGTGTGGTTATGAATGAATGTAAATGAATGGTGTATGAGGAGGGAGCAGGAGGTTCCAATTAGCTTGTGCAGGTTATGGAAGTGTATTGGAGAAAAGAAGTAGAAGAAGAGAGAATGGTTCAGAATTTCGGAGTGAAATTCTGAAGCGTTCGCTCGAGCGAACAGTAGGTTCGCTCGAGCGAACGAGGTGCTGTTTGGGACGGAATGAGTTCTGAAGAGTTCGCTCGAGCAAACATTTAGTCCGCTCGAGCGAACATGGTCTTGTGTGAGTCCGCTCGAGCGAACAGTGGGTCCGCTCAAGCGACCAACGTTCTGCTTAGGCCCGCTCGAGCGAACAGTGGGTCCGCTCGAGCGAACCTGATTCTGGTCCAGTTAGAGTCCGGTGAATTTTGAGTTTTGAATTTTTACGAGAATTTGGAGTACGACTCTTTAGTATAAATACATTCCCGATTAGTTTTTAAGACTAATCATGGGTTAAACTAGATTATTGAGAATTAGTAATATTTCAAAAGGATTCATTGAACGAACCATAATTGATAATGGCCTAAGGTCCATGGGTGTTAATTAAGGGGACTTGAAATGCACATACTAAAAATACAAATGTGATGTCCATCGTGAATAACACGTGCATTTGGAAACCAATGGTTACACCCGAATGGTTGACTAGGATTGAGATAGGATTGAAATAGGATTGAGTAAAACCAGACATGGTTAGTAATACTCTCATCGTGTCATTGTGATCAATCTAATGAGATTGATATTATTGTCATTCCTTTCCTTTGTCATGAAAGGTATTATTGAGTTGGATTGGATCCATAAAAGGATTTCTTACTGAAGGATATTGACCGTGAGTCTGGCACTACCTAGCGATTGTATTAGAACTCTAAATGAGTTCAATGAATAATGAATGACTAATCATGTTGCAGCAGATGGATATTGGGGTGTTCCGGAGCTCCATGGTGATGCTAGTTGTCCCTGGCCCGGATACTAGTAAGTCCCACCAAATTCCGATCGTATCTTCGGGTATTGATTGATGCCTTCCAATGGAAGATGAATCCTCCCTTTGAGGGGAGATGGTAAATGAAAATAATAATCCTTCCTTTGAGGGAAGATGGAAATGAATTGAAATGCAATAAATGCTATTGTAGTTGCCTTTCGTACATGTATATTGACTGTCATTGTCTCTTATTGTTATTGTAGAATTGTCTAGATTTCTCTAGTACTGAAAATGTTATTAATGCAATATGAATGTGTTAATATATATATATTGCAAGAATTGTTTATACATTGTTGAACCATCGTGTTCATTAGTGTTATTGATAGCATTACAGGCCCGATTGCCCCTGCCGACATTGCAGCGCCCCCGGCGGCAGCGGAGGAGACTGCTACGGTTCCTCCAGGAGGATTGATAGAGTGGAATCGGCGGGATACCCTCTGATTTGGTACTCGAGGGCGAGTTGGGAGTTGAAACATTTTGTGAAACGTTTTGAATAACTGTTCATAGATTCATTTTGGGATGTAATTAATATTCTGGAAATGTAATCAATGATTTGTCTGCATAGTCTCCCCCTTTGCAATTTGATGGCAACTTACTCATCACTGAAATTACACATCAAGTCTTCAGCTCCCCCTAAGCTGGACAAGTCTTGAAATTTTCTTGGATGCTCCTCCTCTTAGCTTGGGCTCTTGGGCTCTTTTCTTCAATCTTCTTGATGCTTAGAGCTTGATCATTCTTCAAGCTTTCTCTTCTTCTTTCATTTCTATGACCAAGCATCTTCTTTAGCTCCAAGCTTTCTTTCTTCTATAAGCTCTCCCCCTTTGACCATGCCTCTCTTTCCTTTTGGGAAGATATGCATTCTCTCCCTTTGTAGAAGATCATACACTATCTCCCCTTAGGATGTATGGACATTCTCTCCCTCTTGAGACAACTTGATTTCTCTCTCCCCCTTTGACATTAAATTGCAAAGGTACCTACACACATGAAATAAAGACAATACCTTTTAGTAGCACCTGTTAACAAATGAAAACGAAAATGAAATACATAACAGGCCATCATGAGTGGTTAGAAGTCTCTAAGGGTTCATAGCCAATACAAAGGCCAATTTGATCAAAACTAATACTTCCTATGAAGGTTTACACTCCCCCTCAATCCATTCTCTTCTTTTGTCAAACTTTTGACAAATATTTAACTATTTGGAGCAAGAAGAAGATGGTTTTACCAATTGAGGAAAAACTTCAAGGAAAGAATTAGACACATATAACTAGATAGCTCAAAATGATCAAATTGTCAATATAAAGAGCAAGGCCATGGAGAAAAGCGATCATGGATACCAATTGGAATATATATAAGAAACAAATATACCAATTGAGATTGAAGGATATGACTATAAAAACAATCACTCTAAAACGGAGTTAAGGAATTTACCTATTAGGGAAAAATCCAAATTAGAGCTATCCATGATGTTATGGGGTTTATTAATCATAGCATCAATCAATATAACTTATGAAAAACATATGCTATGAAAATTTTGAATTCATTTCATTCAATCAATAAATATGACTATTAATGCACAAGAATGAGTGAAATGAAATTCAAACATGAAGCCAACCTCAACTAATAACCAACCAATATTATGAACACATAAGCATGGTGGTCATGAGATATACCTATATGAACAAGAGAGGTGGCAACATGAAAATTATGATGCTAATGGAATGTGACATGGAATTGTAAACATATTACTTATCAAGTTCAATCCAATGTACACAATGTTTATCACATTCATAAGAAATCAAATCAATTGAAAATTATACCAATTGAAACCAATTGAATTTGATAACATGATAATGAGCAAGAATGTGGTAAACACAAAATTCCACCAAGCATCATAAATGGATATTCATCACTTTTAAAGATATAACTAATGAGCATAGTGATGAACAAGAGAAATTGCATAAAAAGATGTGACTTAAAAGAATATGCAATTTACAAAGTGTCAAAATCATATGAATTCAACATCTAAGAAATCCATCAAACAATAGATATGACTATGAATTACAAGAAATGAATTTCAAAGAGGTTCATATGATTAAGCACACTATTATGAAGTTGAAACATGTATAAGAATGACATCTTTAAGAGAATATACATGAAACAACATCATAACCATCCATTTAAAAAATAATGACTTAGAAAGCATAAAGGATGGATTTGAGAGTTTTAGTATGGTATCATCAAATATAACTAAGATAACAACCATACATGGAACTCATTGACATTTGCATAGAGAAGATCAATTACAATCAAGATCTAACTCATACTATATCATGAACAAGGAATACAACCATGTGTGCACAAGAAGGTATGAAGTTAGAAGGATATCATAGATCACATATAGATGAAAATAGATCTAATATAAGGATTTACCTATTAAGAACAATGGTTTAAATCCAATTCATCTAAGATGATCCATTAATCTATCATGCAAAATCTCTACTCTTAGCAAATGTTCTAAGCTTACAATGCAATGGAAAGGGATATGAAGATCATATCAAATGAGAGTAGCATATAAAAACTCATATGTACTTTTGAATCTCAAATGATCATGAAACAAAAGATTTTACTATAAAGCACATAAACAATCATCAATTTGCATTAATGAAAATATATACCAAGTTAGGCACAAACATGCAAATCAATGAGACCATATCCAACCATGCAATGTAAGACATCAAAATCAATTTGCATGAAAAGAATGTAACTAAAAAAGCAAAGATGCAAATTGTTTGTAAAAATTATTTCCTTTCAAAAGATAAAACCATAATTAAGCACAAGGAAATAAATTCAAGGAAAATGTTTCTATAAATACAACCAATAATGCTTAGAACATTTTCCAAAGTTTTTCAAATCACTTTAATATATGAAATTCCAACGAAGAATCATTTATAGAATTATGAGCAAGTGATTTTGAAAAACAAGAAGTGTACTATTGTAAATTTTTAATTTGTAAAACAACAGACACTCACAAATTTTCCATACCATGAGATATAACTTGAAAATCAATGGAAAACTTAAATTGCTTCAAATCATTTGATTTACAAAAAGGATCTACCTATGACATACATCAAATGATTTTCCAACATCAATTGATCATGAAAAATCTTAGCTATGAAAGCTTACTTAATCACAATCAATTGATCATGAATAGATATGCATTACAAGAGATATAACTATATGAACAAAATGCAAATCCATCATGAAAATATTGTAATCAAAGGATTTTGAAAACCAAGAGATATAACTTTAAAAGTTCATGAAAACAAAATCAAATGATCACAAAGAAACATTGCATTTTAAAAGATGTAACTATAAAGAAACAAAATGCAAATGTAACAAGACCAACAATAAGATATAACTAAAAAGAATAGGTTGGTCTAGGGAGGATCAAGGCCTAAAGGTTAGTCTAAATGTGTACCAATGAAGATTCACCTAAGGTCTTGAAAAGGATGTCCTTGAGAGATCACAAGAGGACTCACCAACTCTTGAAGATATAACTTGAAAAAGTCTAAGAGTGGTGAAATGATTCTTTGGGGAAATAAAGAGCTAGGAAGGAAAAATCATTTTAGACCATAGTGGAAATCATTTTAAAGATATGCAATAAATCACAACACTAGGGTTCTAATCTAGCAAGGATCAACTCCGGGTTGTTAAGCCCTAAAAAGGAGTAACCCTCTCTGATACCACTTGTAAGTCCGTGGATTCGAACCCTAGAGGGGGGGGGGTGAATAGGGTGAGCTTCATTTATGACCAATTTTAATTTCTTAACAATTAACTAGTCACAAGTGGTGATTACAAATAAAATGCGGAAGCTTAATAAAAACAATCACCACAAAGCAAGCACCATCACACAAGGATTTATAGTGGTTCGGCCTCAATGCCTACATCCACTACCGGCTTGTGATCCAACACCCCACCGGATTTCCACTATTTATGCTTTTCAATAGGCTAAGCAATAACCTTTACAATATGCTTTTCAAGGCTAAGCAATAACCTTTACAATGATGTTTTTCAAGGCTTAACATCAACCTATGCATTATGCTTTTATAGGCTAAGCAATAACCTCTTCAACCACAAGGTTGGTTATCTCTCTAAGTAGTGTCTAAATTACACTTGATGGAGATTCAATTAAGCTCATTACATTTGCCTCTAAAATAGGCGGATATGAAAATGAAAATCTAATACACACACACACTATGAATGCAAAGATGAAAGCACATGATGTGTGTGTGTGATGTCCTCAATCATTTTGAAAATGAAAGTTCATAAATGTAAGCCTAAGGCTTTTGAAGTTTTAGCTCATAAAAACATTTATGATTGAGGTAGTAATGCTAATCACATGTTTAAAAAACAACTTGTAAAAGATTCAACAATCTAGTTCAAGCAAGTTGTGAAAGATTAAGAACAAAACATGTGATGCATAAGGATTTCAATCAATTTAACAATGTAGCTTAATGTATGTATGCTTTAAAGCATTTGAAAGTGTAAAGCACAAAAAATAGATTTGATTGAAATCAAGGGACAAATTACATGTACTTAAAATACAACTTGAAAATGATATACCTATCAAAGCTAAGCAAGTTGTGAAACTTTAAAACAAAGTACATGTGAAGTTGTTGAATCCAAAACATAAGATATATTTTGAAAGTGATTTTCTTATGATGAAAAACAACAACCAAAGATTCAACCAAGTATATGAATCATGTTACATATAATTTCAAAGATTCTTTCATTAACATGATCTACTTAGATTTACCAAATAAAGTACTACTTGGATTGAATCAAATGGTGATGCATCCAAAACAATAAATCAATTCAAAACATAAAACATGTTAAGGACACAACAAATCATAGTTTATCATGCTAGAGAAGATTTACCAATAATTAAAGCTAAACATGAAAACATATGATTTGTGTGGTTGTTAAATCCAAAACATAAGATAGATTTGAAAGTGATTTTCTTATGATGGAAAACAACAACCAAATATTCAACCAAGTATATGGATCATGTTACATATAATTTCAAAGATTTTTCCATTAACATGATCTACTTAGATTTACCAATTCAAGTACTACTTAGATTGAATCTCAAAGTGTTGCATCCAAAACAATAGATCAATTCAAAACATAAAACATGTTAAGGATACAACTAATCATAGTTTATCATGCTAAACAAGATTTACCAATAAATAAAACAAAGCATGAAAACATATGATTAAGAAAAGCAAAGCTTACTTAGAGGTTTAACTTCATTAATCCAAGCTTTAGCTTTCCAAATGTCCCTCAACCTTCCTTAGCTCATTCCCCTTTGTTTGGCCTCAAAACAACTCAAGGAGGGCCTCTTTGTTCCTCAAAATTTCTATGGGAATGAGCTTCTTTTTATACCAAAAAATGCCCAACGGCTAGTCCCCGGTCGACCTGCCCCTTGCCCGGTCGACCTGCCCTTCAACGGTCAAAAAACAGACCGTTTGAAAGAGAGCCCAACGGCTCTTTCCCGGTCGACCGCGTAGTGTGGCCGGTCGACCGGGTCCATGGGCCGGTCGACCGGCCACACTGCGCGGTCGACCCGGGCCTGGGACCATTTTTCCCACAATTTGCATATTTTAAAGATTTTTCTTGTGGGAACTTTTGGGCCTTTAAACCAAGCTTGGAAACATGTTTTAAATCAAACTAAGTGGTTTAAAAACATGAAACACAAAAAGCCTAAAATGATTCAAAACTTTAAAACCAAAGGCTTGCTTGATTTCTAAAAACTCTTTTAAAAAACAAATGCATCCAAGTTTAAAACCAAAACATGCATAAATCAATACTTTTACAATTCTTAAAAAACAATGCATGTATAAAACAAGATTTCAAGATTTCTCAAATCAATGCATATGTGTGCAAATCAAATGATGCTTGAATGATAATGCATCCATCAAATTGCAAATACAAAATCCCTAACACATAGTAGTTTTGTATATGCAGCATTTGACAAATGTATATTGAAAACGATACATGTATAAGAACTTTCTTTTGTATACATGTAAATGATAAGTTGTTATTGTCAAATATATATTGTTTCTGCAAAAGTTTTATATTTGACAGGTACTTTGAGTATGATATCCCTTGTGGATCTCGTTTTAACTTTGGTTAAATTCGGGGTTTACGGGAGTAAGTATGGCGATCACGGCTCGGGTTTGCCGGGTCTCGGGCCCGAGTCGTGACAAAGCTTCACTGTCAACTTGTGTGTTTCATCAAGCTTGCACTTAATTTTTTCGTAGACCTTTTCACCCAATGAATCTCAAAATTACTGTACATTGAAAATTTTCTCAATGCAGTCCTAAATGATTCACGAGTCTGAAACCGTCTTCCATTCCACATTTCACAAAAAGATGCCTCATGGTGATCCACACCAATATGGTCATCATCAAGAACTAAAGTATCAATAACATCTTCTATTCTCACAACATTTGATGCATGACCCAATCCTTCTTGTGCATGCGATGTTCTACATGGTCCTATGGCAGTTTGCAACTCATATTCTCTAGGGTCAACATCAATATCAAAATCATCTTCATCATTTTCAGCCCCCTCTTCCACGACATTGCACCCTCCATCGAAACAAGGAATTTTGGGTACTGCATCCGTTTCCATCCAATCCATGACAACTTCATCCCTTATATTAGAGAATTTTCCATTTTCATCTTCTGAAAGATTAATGGGAGCTATTAAATCTTCAAGCATGGCCTCCACAAATGGGTTATCATGAGGTACAACAGGCATGTTAAGGTCAAACTGGCTTCGAACATGAGAAAATGAGATGTTGCACCTGCATGGCAAACAATTAATCATATATAAATTACATAGTATTATCAAATTAGATGTGTAGTGAACCAAACCTATAAACATCCTCTCTTGTTGAAGGGCCACCTGTATCCTTTTCATCATTGGGAGAGTTTGTGGTATTTGTATATGTCATCGAATTCTCCCTGCGTGAATCACCATGTCATAAGACAATCAGTAACATAACTAAAACAAGTTATTAAACAAATTAGTAGTTACTGCATTTGTTATGATGGGTTGTGGTGGCACCTGTTCAAATTGAATGACGGTCTATTCCCTCGCTGGCTGATAGGCCGAGCGTATGTAAACCTTAGATGTGATGGTTGTTGACTTGCACCTGCTTCACTGTTTGTATGCAAATACATAAATATAGCTTGACTTCCATTTTGGAATAATCTGAACATCCGATGGAGATCATCATCACCTCTTATGGTTATGAACGTGAAGCTTCGGCCATTATGATACTGATATTGCATATTTATATGCTCATCATGAAGCTCCCAACCAGTTTCTTCGTTTATCTTTCCGAGTAGTTGATTGAAGGTTATATTGACATTGGCCCATATTACCTTCTGCTCACCACCATTGTAGATTGGAAGTGGATTGCTTACGTCTAATATACCATTAAAATAGCATATTATACATATCTCAATATTATCCATCCTACGAAGAAGAACACAGATTTCGAATAATAAGATTTACTTTTGAATAATTTTGAAGTTACTCACAAACATTCATATAATCCATGAAGATTTAACGTGTGAAAATAAATATCGGAATAAGTATTTCTTTAGTAAATAAGATGAATGTTATGAATTACTAAGATTTGAAGGTTGTTAAATATAAAATAAAAAACTACTAAATGCATATATGGAAAATTAAAAGAGTTAAAATCTAAGCATTGACATTTAGGATATCATGAAGCTACATATTTCTATAACATTAACAATCAAATAACAACGCATTATCCGTTCAAAAAAAAATAAATAAATGCATTATCTTAATCAATTCTACACTTAGATATTCTAGCAAATTTATTTTACATCTCATTGGTACTAATTCTCTACATTTAGCAAAAGTATAACTGATCGGACCCAAGTGTAGGGTGCGATTGTAGTAATAAACTGGTAAGACCAGGTCGATCCACAGGGAGCAATGTAAAATAAGATTCCTTCTCAACTTATACCTGCCCTAAATTAAAAATCTAATTTTAGCCTAAAATCTAGAAAAGTACATTCATCATTCCTATTTTAAATTAAAATAAAATACAATCCAATGAAAGAAAAAAACCTAAAACTAGATTCCTAAATCTAAAAAGATCAAGTTGCTGCAAAATAGAAAACACATTAGAACATCCAATTAGAAAATATTCTAAAAATATCACTTCCTAAAATTAAAACCAGCAATTGAAATTGGAGAATAAAACAAGTTATGAAAAATAATCAAATCTAAAGAAACAATCTATCAAATCAAATCAATCAAAAATTGGAAACAAATCACCCATCTAAAATAAAACTCCCTAAGATTAGAAACCTACACTAGATTAAGAATCAATTAACTTTCCTAAGTTAAACACTAGATTAAGATAAGAATCTAAATGATACACTTTCTAAATAAATGCAAATCTGAGATTTAACTTTCCTGAATTTAATAATCTACAAGAATGATGATGATGCAACCTAAAAAAAAAATTTATGAGACATAATGCATGGACGTGTAACATGGGACACATGAGACTTTCAAATTTTATTTTAGAACTTCAAATAAATTACACTACCACACATGTTTAAAAGATAGGGGAAAAAAAAAAGCATGAAAACTAATGCACTTTCAGCAGTAACATAATTTTAACATATTGATATAAAGATAGAAAGATAAAGTGCAAAAAAATAAGAATAAAAAAAATCAGAAAATAAAGATGGTGTGCATAAATCAAAGGCGGTAAAAAAATAGAAGTGGCAAGTTTCTCTTTAAAATCTCATTCTCAGGCCCAAAAAAATTAGAAGTGCAAACCTAGGGTCCCGTTCTTCAACTTGGGTTGTCGATCCAAGTTGAGAATGATAAAGCCTCACTTTTTAATAAATAAATTTCAGACTTGGATTCTTAAACTTTTCTTGATCAAACCTCTTTAACTTCACATTGTATTGCCTCCAAAAATACCATGTATCCGTAGAAAACAAGATATATTGTGAGGATGCTAATGTGAGTTGTTAGTATTTATTCCAAGCCAATTAAAATTACTTAACCAAAAGTAAGAACTAACCCTATTGCATGGATCACAAATCTAATATTAAGAGATACACAAATCAAGAACACAAATTAAAAGAAACAACTTTATTTACTAGCATGAAAATTCTTTACAAAGAATATAACATTGAAAAACAAGAATACATACTAGGATGTTGAGAATCCCTCTATCTAGTTGAAACCACAAGGTTAGTGGTATGGCCTTTGGAAAGAAACCCCTTGGTGAATCAAGATGGAAGGACAAGAAAGGGAGAGATGGTATGAAATTCTCTAGAGTGAGAGGTAAGCAATTCTCAAGCATGAGAGGAGATGGATGCTTATGCCTTCAATTTATAGATTTTGGCTCTCTTTCTTTCCTTCTTTGCTCCAAGTTTGTAGCATGCAATCTTCTTTGTATGACAAGTCCTTTCCTTGGCCAACAAGTCTTCAAAGAAATAGCAAGGTGAGTGAGAGATTTTTTTTGTGCTTTCCATGTGTAAAATTGCAATCCCGAGTAGAAATTATAGCACCAACTTACAGAGGCCATATCTTCCTCGTTTTAGCTCCGATTGACACAATCTTGGGTTCTAAAGATATCTACTCGAAAAGAGCTTTCCAACGGTGTATAGATTGCACCAATCTGATGGCTGGATTAAGAGTTATGACCATTTTAATCTTGCTGCCTTTGAAAAATTCGAAAATAAATATGCACATATGGAATGTTAATTGTGCAATGGGGTGTGTGGGACCCATATAGGCATCCAGAGAGATCTTGGGATCTTGCTTTCCTTGTTTCTTGACTCTCCTTCCATCTTTGGATTGCTTCCAAGCTTCTTAGATTGACTAGCCAACTCTTTTAGCCCACTTTCCTTTCTTGAATTTGAAATCACAAATTTAGCTTTCCATTGTTAGCTTTTCAAACTCTTCAAAAATACCAAGATATGTGGGTCCACCATGAAAGATGTCATTCCCTTGATTTTTCTCACATTTCACCAATGTGGGTTCCATTCTTGATTTCTCCTACACAAATTAAAACAAATAGATTCAAGAATAATTTTATGTGAGGAATTTAAATGGACGATGTATGGGACCCTACTTGATGCACCCATAATAACCGATTTTCCAAAAATAAATCTCCAAAAATGGCAGGTTTCATGAATTTATGCAAAAGTTGTGATTTTTGAGCAAATTATGCATGAATGCACTACAATGGACTCTAAATGCATAAAAACATGATTTGACATTAGATAAAGCTATTTAATATCAATATGCCATTAAAATGGTCCACAATGTATATGAAAATGTGCGCTTTTCAGGACTCATCAATAACCCCCCACCCCCCCTCCATAAAACACCCATTTAAATAAAATAATAATGACAACATGGGGTTTGGTTAGTTGGTGCCATATCTTTGGGGTTTTGATGTTAGATGGTCACAAATGTCTTTAACTGTTATCTAGGCAAGCTGCAAAGTCAGGCCTCAATTGTGAAATCAATCAAGACCATTCATCTAATGAATATCACCATTCGTTGATAGCTATTAAAGAATCTAAACCATTTAATCGTTTGCTTACTTATATATAGCATTAAAAAAATCATTAAATGTTTAAGATAATGATCAAAATGATGTCTGTAATGTCTCAATAACAGGAAAAGGCTAAAAGAATATGTGGACATTCTGAGTTTGTGCTGGGGCCCACCATAGGACGGGATGAACAAGACATGCCACATTGTTTTTTGCAACCGGACGTCCAAGTCAAATCCAATTGTTGGTAATTCTTGATTAGAACAAGGGGATTTTTTAATATATCAACAACAGGATGTTCATAAAAAAGTGAGGCTCCACAAGTCCCACCTAAGGTCACTATTAATATTTACACAAAATATTTCAAATATTTTTACAAGTGGGATTCCTTGTATTTAAATATTTTTTTTAAAAAGACTCAAGAGTAGAAAAAACTAATACAATAAATAAGAGGGAGATACATATAAGGTGGGAAACATGGAATGAATACCTAAGACAAAGATGTGGCAGGAGATTTAATCACTATATATATATGATAATGGCCTAAGGTTGACATGCAGAGAATGTGGCAGGAGATCACTTGTTATATATGGCAAGAGATCACTTGTTATGTGGCAGGAGCTGCACTTGAAGAGCAGGGTAGTAGAAAACCTGAGACAAAAGCAATGGAACGGAAAGAACTTATAAACAGAAATACATTCGTTGACTTTTAACCTCTCATTTTTTGTGATATCGCAATGTAAATTGCGATATCGCAACTAAAAAATTGCGGTATCGCAACTAAAAAATTGCGGTATCGCAACTATACATTTGCGGTATCGCAACAGTTGTTGTGATATCGCAAAAAAAAAAAAAAAAAAAATGCAATTTCTGCCTGCAAAGCTGTACGAACTATACGGAGAACGTCTGGGTAATATGTCCAACTTTGGTAACAAGGGAAAGAAATCGAGTACCGTAGGTGACCGTACAAAAAATTTCCCTTTCTTTTTTTACATTAACATCAGTGGCAGACCTACGCGCATTGACCTGGGGGTTTCAGCCCCTACAATACCAAAAAAAAAAAAACTATATCGCCCATCCGACCCAGGCCCCATTTTAAAACCCATTGATAGCCTCCTTCCTCTGCAACTCCAAAATATCCCCGGCAATCGGTCCCTCTCTCTCTCTCTCTCTCTCTCTCTCTCAAATTGCACAAATCAATATCCGGCTCCGACATCGACATAGGCATCCCCGTAGGGTACATTGCGGTAACTCTCCTGCTTCTATTTCTATTTTGTTGTCCTTCTCTATCGATCTCTTTCTCTCTCAATTGGTGTTAAGACCTAAGTGCACTACAAGAAAAAACATGTTTGGTGACATGAAAAAATGTCACAGAAGGCCCAATTTTTGTCACCTATTATCATTGGTGACACGGGATGGGGGTCTCATTGTATCCATGACACTAAAAGTCAAGGGTGACAAAGTTTGTGCACTTGTCACGGAATGATGTGAACAATGATAAAAATATGGTGTCGTGGAAGAAGAATTTTCCTGACATAGTAGGGTGTTACTGAAAGCAAGTTCCTATGTGACTGTATCTTTTTGGTTGATTATAATTCTGACTGACGGTTGTATAACTCCTCTTGCAATTAACCGCTCATTTTTCCTTCAAACCACTTATATTACAGTTGTTTCTAGTAATTATATCCTTTTTAGCTTCTATTTCTCTATTTCTACTATTTCCAACTTATTTCATGGAAAGAGGTAAATTTTTTTAATATGTGATTATTTATTTTGCAATACATTGCAGTGTAGGAAGATACCGAGCTGAACACGGATTATTGGGCTAGCATGTATTAAGTAGGGTTTATCTTAGATCAATCAAATTAATCCCCATTCGCTTTATATTTCCTCCTTGACTTAAAAATTATGATAAATTTTTCTAGCCCTAACCTAACTTAATCTATTAATCTAGGGTCAATTCGGCAGTGACTGACCCATAATCTTTGTGTTTGATTTTAGAGGCAAATTGAGGATCTTCCCAAAGATTTTAAAGTACACACTTCCCAAGCACACACCTCCATCTTGTCCTCTACCTAACTACACTACTTGGGTTCCCCTAACATGTGGGTGAGAACTGAGAAGTACTGCTTACTTTTATTTTAAATTATGAGGTAAACATATGGCTGGAAATAATTAGGTGGACAATACATTGTCTCACAATAGACCATAAGGAAAAAAAAAAAAAATTTGACCAGGTCCTGGCCCGCCCCGCTCCAGCCCGGGCCATGGCGAGGCGTGCGAGCCCGGGCCATTTGACATCCCTAGCCTGGGCTGACCAACATTCCGGGTCCTAGCGCATATTGGTGTTCTATAAAATGTAGGAATTCTTTCAATCGATGTGACACTTACAAGATTCCCTGAAAAATATAGTAAAAAATTTGATTTTAGTGGGTAGACATGGTCATACCTGTGAGAAAGTGTGTCTGGGTTCATTGTTAGATGAAATTATGTTATCTTGTTATTTAAAAACATGTTAGGTACATGTGCATGCACGCATATGCTTGTTTTAAAAGTTGTATGACTTCTTTCAATTGTTGTGAATTGTGACACCTATAAAATCCCAGGAAAGTTTTAGTAAAAGATTTGATTTGAGTGCATAGCATGATCTTAAACTATTAAGATTATATATATTGGTTCGATGTTTGATGAAAGACCCTTAGTTAGGGGGACCATAGTTAAGATGATATCTAAGAAATTTTGTTTTGCTAGTAAGGGAGAACTTTGTATATTTACTCCAGCTTGATTTAAAAATGAGGTTTGAAAATTCGTGACTCAGACTTAAATCGTCTAATTTTAAAGTATCAATTCACATAGAGTCAACACAATGACTCAAGGGAAATCATTTTACTTATATATATTAATAACAATCAGTTCAAACTAATAAATTCATATATGTAAGAAGAACATTGATAATAATAAATAAAAGGCAAAGAACTTGCATATAACATGATTTTAATGTAAAAGATCAAATATAAACAACAAATTAAGTTTCAAAATCATTTTGAAATAACAAACTCAGAATGTCAAGCGTTAATTAATTAATAGTAAACATCAATCATTTAAAATAAAATTTACTTATTAAATAGTTCAAAATGGATACAACTTATCAAAAAAAGTGATTCGATCGAATTTTCCATATATTTAACTCGGTCTTCATCAAAACAGGGTAACTCGGTCGAGTCAAGAGTTGACTCGCCCAAGCTTCCTACCTTGTTTACAAATACTAAAACACTCAACTCCATTGTACTGCTTTTTGTTGTTGGATTGATTATTTGTTTAAAATACAACTATGCATTTCACTTATGATTAATTTATCAGTATATATTGCTAAAATTAGAGTCCATGTGACTTCTTAAAAAAGGGTTGACATGACATGTGGGGATTGTATAGCTTATCGGTGGGCCCCAAATCTTTGATCAAGTATAAATTGATGTCCTCACTGTTTGGCAAGCACCTACATAATGGAACCTACATAATCTTTTTCGTGATTCATAATGTAGATTAGAAATGAAATGAATAACTATATAAGACTATAAACTTAGGGCATGCTTGTGTATAAGCTATAAACAATGTCGGTATGTCTAAAATTAAATTGCTTTTGAAATAATCATTTCCTCTTCATTTTTGAAGTTAAATTATTTTTGTTTACATCTTATTTCCACCACCTGTTTATCAAAGGGGGTTGAGATGACTGATGAAAGCCATTTGTAGAAAAAAAATCAACTCAAACCTTGGGCACTAAGATTGTGTTTGGCTTTGTTGGCAAGTCATAGTGTAACTAATTGGTTTGGATTAGGCTCGAATCCAATAAACTCATATTAGTTGGTATAAAATGTCAATTTGAATCCAAACTTAAAATTAAAATAAAAAAAAAGTGGGGAGAGGGGAAAGAGGAAGGGAAGGGTTATACTCAAAGCCTTAATTACTGGTAGGATTAAAATTGGATTTGCAGTCATTTCATTCATCAGGTAAATTAGGGCTAAGTAACACCCAATTTTAGTGTAAATCATCTTCCTTGGCAAAGGCATAAAAAGCTAATGATTGTATGGTGAAGGTTTTTGCATACTTCTTCACTCTTATTCATTATCTAATGATTGGCACTCTGATTTGACGTGTCTTTTACTTTAAATAGCATGCAAAACTGTTTTTTTTTTTTTTAAGTCTCACAAACCTAACCACTACCAAAAATACAAACACCTATTCATCCTCAAAGAAAACGTTGAGAGTGCATCTATCAAATACAGGTGATGCAAGAGGTTTCGAGGGTCTTCTGTGCTGCCTCCTCTTCTATATAATGCCTTCTGGCATTTCGATTTCTCATCATCAAATTGCAACATTTCGGTAAAAAAAAAACCATCAAATTGCAACATGGCATTGCAAATGACTGTTCCATTTCTATCCTCCTTCCTCCCAAATCCTCGACACAGACTCACAGCCCATGGTTTCAAACCCCAGATACGTGTCTCAAAGCATATTTCATGCTCCACTACTACACCAACCTACTCAACCACAGTACCTAGAAGATCAGGGAACTACAAGCCCAGCATATGGGACTATGATTTTGTGCAGTCACTAGCAAGTGACTACAAGGTGAGGATTAACATCCTTGTATGATTTGGGATTGGGCATTATTTTATTGTGTTATTGGGCACATAGGCCCGGCACAAGGCTAGATATCTGACCGATAGTTGAATGTGCCAGGCCTTAAAATGTTCTTTAGTACACAGCTATGAGCCCAACCTATTCAGACATATTTCACAAAAAGATACAAAATGGGGTGAGATAGGGGATAGATTTTGGCGCATAAATTTTTTGGCCTGATGATTAAAACTGCTGGTAATGACAATGGCCTGATGTGTGTAATGAAATCTACGAGGCATAAACCTCTAGCTGCCCTAGATCAAAGGCAAGTGCTAGCAAAGCTAGCCCCAAATACAAAGAAGTGCAAGAAGGCCAAACGGAAGAGAAATGAAAGGGCCCAACTTGAAATTACAAAGGAATAATCACTCCCAAAAAAAGATGAATGTCCAAAAAAGGTACCTGGAAGTCAAAATATAAATATACATTACATCATGACCATGTATCGGATAGTAAAAACTACAAATCCTGGAGTTCCAATCTTTGAGAAAAGAATGCTACTTTTCCACACAGACGAGATTTAAGGAGGATGGAGGATTTTGCATAAAGCAATTGCTATTAAAAACCTAGGCGTGGAAAAATGATGGTTGCATTTAGACTATTAAGAGGAAAGAACTCCCTAGACAAATTTACACAAATAATTCGTGATGAAGAGGGGTAACTCTCAATAGGACAATGAGACGATAGTACGTCTGTCACCTTATTCAGAAGACATGATGCTGCATCGGTTGTCTTATTCAAGACAACTTGTGGCAGATGTTAATAAATGGTTGTTTGTCAACCCAACACATTTTAGTGCATATCTTACTAGCTACTACTACTGTCTTTCTAATTTTTCCACATCAATCATCCCTTTATATAATATATCTCTAGACTAATCCGAGCTTGATATACATAGGAGATGTCAAACTCATGATCTGACAAGATTTTCTCCATAGTTTATTACTTTGAGAAACTATTAAAGTTGGTTTTTTTTTTTTTTTTTTTTTTTTTTTTTTTCCAGGCATATCCGTTGTACGGATTTTATTTTCTATTAAGTTGTATGGCTCAATAAAAGTAATAAATCTGGAAAACCGGGCCTCTGTATTGTCCATGTTCTACTGTGATTAGAAGTATGTCTATTATTGTAGGTCTACTATGATTAGAAGAAGTGTTTGGGTGCAATAGGGTTTTGGGGCTAATATTATAAATAGAGACTAAAAGTCTCTATGATTTGTAACTCATCTAATTGTATAGTGAATTCTCCCATCTTTCTGTGGACGTAGGCAAAAAGTCGAACCACGTAAATCTTTGTGTTCTCTTGTGCGTGATTGATCTCTTCTCATATGCCCTAGATCACAAACATGAGTTTGGAATTCCATGTATCCTTGGTTTTTCGAAACCCAAGAATGAGATTCTTTATTTTTCTAACTCCATTTTCTTTTCTGATAGGCATAAGCTTCCATGTGTACCTCATCGTACGGCCCACCTAGGACCCCACTTGGGGAGGAATGGGGAGATTTCCATCCGGTTAGGGCCTACCTCTATACAAAATATGAGCCCCATCTAGTCATCCTAACCCCTTCATCAACAACAAACGAGTTTCACCCCTTAAAAAATTAATCCACCGATCTAAGGGTTCAGTCTATTCAAATGGGTGTTAAAATATAAAAGGGATTGGTGCAATTCAGGGAGGCCCAGCGTGCGTCATCCATTCGGATGATTCATCAAGTAAACCCCATTAAGAGGTGATCATTTAATTATGCTGCCTCGATGCTGTAAGATTTTAATAAGAGTGGTTAGCTAAGAAAATTTAATATAATATCAAAGTCAATTGGTCTTAAGTTTGTATCTTAGGTGGAATTACACCCAGAAAAAAAAAAGTATGTGTTGCATAAGGAAACCAACCGGATTCCATCCGAGGGAGATATTGAAAAGTATTTATCCACGAGAGAGTATTAATAAAAAGCATTTATGCTTCCTCTACTAATACCTCGAGGTTTTAATAGAAATGGTTAGCTAAAAATAATTAATATTTTATTCATGCTTGCTGCAATCTGATTGTATCCTTTTTCATATCACATCACCTTCCTTGAAAGAAGGTCAATAAAACTTTGATTCGCATTTTTTTTTTAATTTTACATTGTAAAGTTTTGTTGAATAAACCCATTAAGTTTGGCATCTCAAAATAGATGTTAGGATAATACGACTCTGTTTCAGCAGAGTATTTAAAAACCATCATAGAAACCCCATGTGTCTACAAATAAAAAGAAATAAATGATACTAACTTTCAACTCCATGTTAAAAAAACTTCTTTTCCAGGTAGAAACACATGCACCTCGTGTGGAGAAGTTGAAGGAAGATGTAAAGTATTTGTTGAAAGACGCAGACAGTTCTTTAGCTCAAATCGAACTAATTGACAATCTCCATCGTCTAGGTGTGAGTGGTCTCTTTGAAAATGAGATTAAACAACTGCTATACACTATATCATCAGACAACACCAGCATAGAAATGAAGGAAGATCTTCATGCAGTATCAACTCGATTTAGACTTCTTAGACAACATGGGTACAAGGTCTCAGCAGGTACATGCTCTCTTATCTCACCAGACAATTGAAATCATACTAATATCGACTTCTTAGATAAGTTATTGTGATAATATATTAATCATGCTTCAGAAATATGGTTTTGAGCCCGGAAAATACCAAGGAAAAACTTCACACAAAAATCAATACAACAAACCAATTCATTTGTTAGTGCACGTTAGGGTGCTTTAAATCTTCGCAGTTAAATAAATTTTTGTAACACTAGTTTGATCAAGGAAAAGACTGATCAAGTCCTCAAAACTCTGATAGCGTGACATCAGAACTAACATCAGTTTGGTCTGAATTGACCAGATTGAAGGCCCAAAATGATTTGTAATTTCTATAGTTGGAACTCAAATTCCAATCCATTTTCAACTTCTACTACGTCAAAAGGGATGCCCTAGAAGCGTACTTAGGTATGATTCAAGTAAGAAAATCGAAAACCACATGCCAATGTTTTTATACAGTTTAATAAGAGGAATCAAATTTCTATGTTGACATTGGTGACAAACAATCCGGTTAATAATCTATTCATTAGCATGGTACACATGTTATGGTTTAAAAATCTGTCATGTGGGATCATTAAATTGAATCTATCAATTTTAACTTTGGACAAAAGAGATCAGATGCAATCCTTTGTAGCTTCAAAATCCAATAGGGCGGCACTTGAAGCACTTTGGCATGTGGGTTAAGGAAATCTTCATTTGAGATTATTAAAGTTATAGCTTCTAAGAATCTTACTAATATTGTTTGAAACTAGTAAAAGACTCATTTTACTTGTAGTAGTAGACAAAAGAGAAAGCATTGTCATTTACCTTTAAATTTGAATAGTAAAATTGCTGATGTTCCTTTCTATAAGATTTGTTGTGAATTGTGGAGTGAAGCTCATGTGTCTGACTATTTAAGTTGACTTTTGTATTTATGAATTGTGGTTTATCATTTTAAAGTGAAAATGTTACTTCTTTTAATGTTTTTTTAAATTTTAAAATTGAGAAGATAAAGACATTTCAAAGTGATGTTGGTGAGGAATTCCAACCAAAGTAGATTATTTTCATTGAAAGAATCATGGTGTTGCTACATTGATGTCATCCTCAGATTCTCCTAAACCAATTTGAACCCCAAAAGTGAAACATAAACGAATAATTGAAATAGAGCTTATCATGTTATTTCATGCCGAGCAGCAGGAAAAAAAACATTTGGGTCAAAGCTTTTCTTATTTTAGTATTTTTTTATTTGATTACCATCACAAATACCCTCCTTCTAGGGCTGCTAGCAATGAAGAGATATACGATCCCTCTCCACCATCTTCCATCAAGTCCACAAAGCATTGATAGCTCACTTCCATCTTTGCCCACACACTTACATTTTGACATAAGAGAGTTATCATCAACACAATCTTTTATTGGCATTGACCCTAATTTGACACCTTCAGGCTCAAGACCTATCTCCTTTCTATGTAGAATATTTCTTTCTCAATCTCTATGATCAAAGCCTTACTCAAATTATTTGAGACAACTTTATCAATCCCACGTTTCCACTCGAGTATAGTTACTAAAAACCAAGTTTTCAACAACTAGTCAATAATACTTCATGCTTTTTCCTCACTATTTCATTTATTGGAATGTTAGATTTCACTTTGCCTAATTCCATAAACACGTAACTGCTCAATACGTCTTCTATAACCTATTTATATTCTTCCACATACAATCCAAACCATTTCAGACATCATACTTTGGTCTTATCTTTTATAGAAACTATCCATATGTTTTCCTTATGTGTTCATTAATATTATTTGTCACGCCCTCATTCCATTAAAAAAAAAAAAAAAAAAAAAAAAAAAAAAGGAGCTACTCTCAATCAATCCATACTTCCATCAAAGTCCAAACAATATGAAATCATACCAGTACTCCTCTTCAAAGCCCTAACGATCAAGGCCACCTACCCTCAACACCTCAGTCAATATCAAAATAAAGATATGAAATGCAAAGAGGGTCGTAAGTTCATCTAAGTTGTTAAAGTGATCCCAACAACACAACTGCGAACCTACAAAACATGCTCAAAGCATGTGAACATTAATATTAAGGTCTACAAATCAATCTCCAATTATATAATAGTTAAAGGAGGAATTACAACCCAAACCTAAGTCAATGATCGATTGCCCTCTCTATATAATCATCACTGTTCGGAGCTACGTATAATGAGGTCACCAATGTCCTAATCAAAAAACTTGGTGCATCCAATGACAATGGACATCATCTCACCTCACACCCCCCTACATCCGACTTGGTTTATAATCGTATGTTACTTGAAAAATCCGTAAGGGTATGTCAACTGGAACATCCCTCACTAATGGTCTCCCAATTGGTCCTCACTATGTGGTGTAAATTAAGGGTCCCCAAAACTAATTCCATCAACCTAAGGGAAGTTACCATGCAAAAAGGAAACCGGGCTCTAACGGTTAGTCATGCATGAGGTCTCTATGGCTAGCCATAATGGACCTTACAGTTAGCTATGGGCGAACCTTAGCTCAAGCCCCCGAGTTTTCATCCAGTTCTGCCTTGTAACTATGAACCCTCACGGATAACTTTAATGACATTACGGCGGGCTTACGGCTAGCGGTGAAGCTCATTGTAGAACAAATCTTGTCAATCAACCAATTAGGGTGGTTCGAGGTTGCCCTTCCCAAAACTGACCCCTATGTCTTGTAGCTAGCCGAGGGAGTCTCACGATTAACCATGAGCACCCAGAAACCAATATCAGGGGCTTAAATCGGTTAAAAGAACCAGGGCATTCAAATCCCATTCTGAATACACTTGATAAAATCAATTTAAACAGGGCCTAGACCTCTCTAGTATCATCATAAACCACCCTTTATTATCCACGTTTCCATACAATTCAATGAAACAAACATTAAACAAAGCATTTTCTCAAAAATCAATAAAATGACCTTAAGGGTAACTAACATCAATGGAATGCTAGAATCGTTGGAAATCACATTTATTCACTTGCCTTGTTTTTAAATGCACTCTCGAGGTTAACCCTAGCTCAAAAGCCACAAGAAACTCAATCTCTTGGAAAACTACAACACACCCTAAATCGTACAATAAAACGAGAGACAAAAAAGTAGTAAGCTAGGGGATTATATTTCTAACCTAATTATCCAAAAACCCTAGTTTCTACAAAGAAAACCACAAGCCTAGGGTTGAGGAGAAAAGGAAAATCGTTGGAAAATCATATGGATGAAGTTGTTGGAGCTTGGTGGTGATGAAGATGTTGTTGAATTGTGCAAGAAAAAATGAAAAGAAAAGAGGGAAAGGAAGAAAGGAGAGTAAAAGAACAAGATAAAGTGAATTTAAGTGATGGGTCACCATTCATAAAGGGAGTTGAGATGGGATTATATGAAATTTCAGTTTAGTCCTTGGGTTCTTCATTGGGTCAAAATGCTACAGAAGAGAAAAGGTTTGGAATTAAGATCATCTACCTAATGTGATATGCCCCGGAGTCCCATATCAACTATAAATAGGAAAGTGAATTGGATTATATGTAGAGCTTGCACCCTTACACTGCATGAGGCCTTTTGGTGGGTTGAAACTCACTAGAAACAAAACCGTAAGACCCGTAGGCCAAAGCAGACAATATCATGCATAGGTGAAGGCTGAGGTGTTACACAACAAGCCCAAAATCAAGAAAATCTAAAATTATGGGAAAGCCCATCTAACCCCACCTCACCCCCATTGTAACCAAACGAACTTAAAACTCAACAGAACTTCACACACAAACCCACCCCCCATTGTAACCAAACGAACTTAAAACTCAACAGAACTTCACACACAAACCAGACTCGCTTAGCCTCAAATTACACTTAGTTACCTAAGATACTACTATTAACTAACCTTAATAATCCTATTAAGGGCCGGGACCTTACATTGTTGTAGCCTCTTTATAATTACTCCATAATTTATCCTTAGCATGTTGTTACATATAAATATATTATCTATTAAGTTTATGTTATATGACTATGGAGGTGGTGGGTAACAAATGATGATGATGTTAGAATAAATAACGTATCAAATCAAGGCCTGGCCTCTACAAAATGAGTACATGGAAACAATATGAACATTATATCCCATTGTTGTTCCTCTTGATTGGTTTTATTTTGTAATATAACCTATTGCCACTTCTGAATTGCAGATGTTTTCAATGACTTTAAAGATGAAAAGGGTGGTTTCAAGGCAAGTCTTTCATCAGACATAAAGGGAATGTTGAGCTTGTATGAAGCTTCACACCTTGCCTTTCCAGGGGAAACTATCTTGGATGAAGCAAGAGTATTCACGAGCACGCATCTCATGGATATCAAGGAGAACATAAATCCAATCCTTCATAAAAAAGTAGAACATGCTTTGGATATTCCTTTGCATTGGAGAATGGAAAAATTTGAGTCTAGATGGTACGTGGACATATATATGAGGGAAGAAGGCATGAATTCTTCTTTACTTGAATTGGCTAAGCTTCATTTCAACTTTGTACAAGCAACATTCCAAAGAAACTTAAGGAGTGTGTCAAGGTGAGTGGATACAAGCCATATGAATCCAACATAAGAGAGCTATCAATAATACATCTAAAACTTGCTGAGTCAACCCAAAATCTCGTCAGACAACTCAGCCTGGTAGGATTTTAAATTGATGGAATGGTGTTGGGCATAAACTAATAGGGAATGATTTCTTGGATTTTTTATATGGAATTCAGGTGGTGGAAGGATCTGGGTCTTGGTGTGCAATTGAGCTTTGCTAGAGACAGGTTGGTGGAGAGTTTCTTCTGGGCGGCTGCAATAACACCCGAGCCACAGTTCGGACGATGCCGTGAAGCTGTTGCAAAAGTTGTTGAGTTAACAGCAGTAATTGATGATATGTATGATGTATATGGTACAGTGGATGAGCTAGAACTTTTTACTGATGCGGTTGATAGGTCAGTGACCACATTCTTAACCACTATTGAACGTAAAATATCACACTTCATACTAAATTCAAAGGGTCAGATGAGAATTAAAGTGGTGAAGGGTTTAAAGTAGAGATTTAAACCGCATTATCGCTTTTTCGAAATTTAATTTATTAGGATGACAGGAGGGAAGGCATTTCCTATCAAGAGGGGAGATTATTTGATGGTATATGATGAATCCTCTCCTCTAATTTTTCAGTCTCATCCCCTGTTGATAGGAAAGCATTGTTTAGAAATCCTAAGATTTCAATTCCTGTCAAGTAGAGAGCTCCCAAGTAAATATATAGATTGATGATTTGGTGTTTTCCACTCATAAAATCTGATTTGCCATTGTGAATTGGAGGGCATCAAGCCAAGTAAGTTGGTTCACTCCAACTAATTTAAATAGAAGCGAGAGAATTCAGATTACTCTTTGCCCTTTGAATTTGGTCCACTCAATCGATTCAATGTAAATACAGTAGAGATATTATCAGTCTGCATGATAGATATTTGATGCCTAAAAAGCCTTCGATCTCCATTAGGAGGTCCTATCCATGTAATTATTAGCCCTTCTTGGAATACAGTTATATTTTCTTATCAACCATCATATTATAGATACATGGATAGCTAGCGCTTCCTTTCTAGAAGGCCTATACTACATTCCAAGTCTACTTTGGCACTCTTTGCCAATATGGTTCAAATTTCCTTGGACAATTCTCTGATATTTTTATGCTCAATTAATGTAGTTACTATCTTACATTATTGTCTTTTGGGTTTCAGATGGGACCTCAAGGCAGTGGATCAACTTCCTGAATATATGAAGAGTTGTTTCTTAGCTTTATACAACAGTATTAATGAAATAGCTTATGAAGTTTTGAAAGAGGAAAGGCGAAATGTCATACCATACCTCAGAAATGCGGTATTTTAACGCATCTTTCTTTACATGATAATCAACAACCAACCTTTCTAGTAGATGTAATGATTAATGTAGAGCCTTTCTACCAACCAAATCAAAAGCTTGAACATGGGATGATTTGAAAAATCTACTCTTAATTTTCGTCTCTTCACCCAAACATAGGTTTTTCTTTGAATCGAGGAAAATCATAGAGGACTCCTCTCCAAACAAGACCACTAAAAAAATCGAGAGAAACCTATTTAAGTAGTTTTTCCCTTCCTACTTTGATTAGAATTATAATATGTTTGAGTTAATTTGAATGTAATTTGTTTTTCTAGTTAAGGTTAACCATCTATATTGGTATTTTGTAAATAGCCTTTGACTGTTCTCGGTGAAACCACAATGAATTAGGCAAGATGCAGTCTATAAATTTCTATGGAGCTTGCGTTTGAGCTCAATTTGAAATGGTTAGAATGTCTAGCAACCTCCATCAACAAGACCATTAAGAAAAGTAAAATACACTGTATAAAAATGATCTTAAAACAAATGAAAAATAAAAGAGCATGAGAAGAAAGTACTTCAGTTAAGTAAGAAGTATGTGTAGTTTCTCTTAATGTTTCATGTAAGATAAATTACAGTAAAATCATCCCTTGGTTGAGTGATAACACTATGACAGGCAAAATTTGATGATAAACTGAATTCATCTCAATAGTATCATGAGTAATGCTACTTGGACAAACTTTTTGGACAAAATTTTAGACAAACACTATGGTATGCCTTGAAAATCATAGGGGATATTCAAGGCATACCATAAGGTTTGTCCAAAATTCTATCCAAAAAGTTTGTCCAAGTAGACTTTTTGTAGTATCATATCAGGATAAGATATATATTCTAAAGAAATTATTGCCATGGTTTCATTAGAACCGAACTATTTCATACCATTTGATTATTATTATTATTATTATTTTGTCTCCTTTAGTGGACAGAAATGTGTAAAGCATACTTGGTGGAGGCCAAATGGTACAACAACGGATATACACCAACACTTGAGGAGTTTCTACAAACCTCATGGATGTCGGTTGGAAGTCTAGGCGTTCAAACGTATGTTTATTGTTTACTTGGGCAAAACCTGGCACTGGAGAGCAATGATTTCATTGAGAAGATGTCAAATATCTTAGAATTGCCAGGAAGGATATTTCGATTTGCAGATGATTTGGCAACTTCAACGGTATGTAGCCACAGGCGACTACTTCAACTAAATTAATACAATATTTCCCTTCATTATACAATTGACTCCATTGATATGCTTAGATAAGAGTAGGGTTGGCAATGAGTCAATATGTTTCACAAAAATATAGACGTGAGATCTGAAATAAACAAAGGTTATATATTTATTTATTTGTTTGATGATATGGGTTTCACTCCCAATGTGAGAGGAAACCCTCGAATCATCTTATTTATATTAAGAACTACAGAAATATGCCTTAGGCCAAGTTCATGTGCGTAAGCAAAAATCCAGTTCCATAGACTTTTTCCACTTCCATGGAAAAAGTTACTTTTCGAAATCCCCATGCCCCCCTCAAGGAAAAATTTTTCATGGAATTGTAGAAATTTCAGTTCATTTTCCTACTTTTCCTCGTAAAAAAGTGGCTACACGCCAATTGTAGATTTTACTCTAAAATGAAAAAATGTTCCTCAATCCTTCTTTTTCCATAAACAGTAGGCCACACAAGCATGGCCTAAATGGATTGTGAAAACAAGAGATTTACAAAGAAAAACCTTAGTTTTATTTCAAAGCTTAGGCATTGGATTTTGTAAAAAAATATTGGCCTTTTGTCAATGCCCATATTCTAGGGCTGAGACTTTACTGTGTTTATAAGCTTTTTTTCAATTAACAAATTATAATGTCTAATCACGCGTAGTTTTCACATTTAATACAAATGATCTACAATTTGATAATTAAAACTATTGGTCCCAAGCACAGTCTCGAGCCTCATGACATTCTCTTTTAATAGAGTCGATTACCAATGATCAACCGTAGGAGACGAGTTTTGGAGTCCAATCCATTCATGTCATTGGTTTCTTTTGTTGTTACAGGAAGAGCTAAAGAGAGGTGATGTCCCAAAGTCTATTCAGTGTTACATGCATGAAGCAGGTGTTACAGAGGATGTTGCTCGCGACCACATAATGGTTCAATTTAGAGAGACATGGAAGAAACTCAATGAATACCTTGTGGAATGTTCTCCCCTTCCCCAGGAATTTGTCAATTATGCTATGAATGTTGGGCGTTCGTCCTATTTCACTTACAAACAAGGAGATGGATTTGGCGATCCCGACAGTGAACAGAAGAAGAGCTACATGTCCTTATTTGCTGAACCGCTTCAAGTTGATGAAGCCAAGGGCATTTGATTTTGTGTTGATGGCGGATCTACTTAATTAAGTAAAGCATTTGTAATATCATATACCTAAACTTTTCTAGAAATCTTGTGAATTAAATGTGCTTCCATGGTATAAACTATTATATCATATACCTAAACTTTTCTAGAAATCTTATGAATTAAATGTGCTTCCATGGTATAAACTATTAAGTCAGTTCTAGTAGCTTACCATGAGCTAGAGGTGTAAAATGGGCCGTGCCGGAACTCAGCCCAGCCATGGCAAGGCCGTGGCGTGTAGGCCCATGAAATGAAACAGGTCGTGCCGTGTCGTGCCCAAGTTGGCAGGGGCTTCGCCTAGCTCGACCCACATGCAGAAGCTGGACTATGCCCTCCACGGGCAGAGCTAGGTTGGGTTTTACTGGTTTGGGCCGTGATGGCTCACAGGGCTCCTTTCTTTCTTTTTAAATGTCAAAATTTATATTTAATGCTACATGTGGATTAGAAATAGCGTCTTTTTAATGCTCCACATTTAATTGTAAATAATAATTTCCAAATGCTATTGAAAAAGATAATTTACATCAATTATCGATAGGAGTTAATGCTAACATATATAATTTCATACCCATGTGAATTAATACCATATTGCGAAAGATAATTCCCATAATCGGCTAATCCCATAAGTAAGGCCTATAACCCATTGACAGGGCCACCAGGCTGGGCATTGGGCCGTTCCATTGGCCACGGCTCCTTGGCCCAGCATGACCAATGTTAGGATGGATTTGGCCATGCCGGGACAATCAACACGCAGGGTCGGGACATGACATGTTAATCCGTGTGCTGGGTCGTGTTGGGCCTGGTTGGCCCGGCCCATTTTACTCCTCTACCATGAGCATAAAATCTCATACTACATTTTATATGCATGCTTCTTTTCATTCTTTTTTCTATGTTGGCCTACTTGCCAAGAGTGAGACTATCAACATGACCCAAGGATGAATCCCTGAGCATGTGTGATACCAAGCTACCAAATCTTTGATCAACTACATGGAAATTTCTACATTAAAACAAAGGGCAGATGAAGGGATTGTTTTGCACAGCGGCAGGGCCTAAATCTTTGATCAAATGTAAATTAATGTCGTCACACCCCATGGCCTCACACCCCAGAAATGTGTCTCAAAGCACATTTTATGCTCCACCACTACACCAACCTACTCAATCACAGTTCCCAGAAGATCAGGGAACCACAAGCCTAGCATCTGGGACTACGATTTTGTGCAGTCACTAGTAAGTGACTACATGGTGAGGATTAACATCTTTACTACATGGTGAGGATTAATATCTTACTCGTACGATCTGGCATTGGGCTTTATTTTGTTGTGTTTTTAGGCACACAAGTCGGGCACAAAGCTGATTTTCTGCCCACGATTTAATGGGCCATGCTTTAAGTTTGTAGCTATGAGCCTAGCTAATGGCGGACACATAACTTTCATTTGGGTGGTGCATTATATAGTCAAGTGAAGATGTTAAATAATAGGGATAATAGTAGAATTCCTACCTGTATTTTGGTCATATTTCAGGCTACCCCCTTGCACTTTGACCTTTTGTACTAAACCTACCTGTAGTTTTAATTAACATGTAAAACTCACGGATTCTGATAGTATTAATGAAGTAAGTCGTATAAATGGTGTCTGGTGCATACAGGCGGCAAATTACTCGCCCAAAAAAGACTTATTTGCCCCTGGGGAGATAAAATCTCATGCCCGCTTCTTTTTTTTTCCTCATTGCCCCCTTTCCAAATTTTTGAACCTAATTGATTTGCAACTCTCCCTCTCTCCGGCCTACGCTTATCATCTCCTCTCTCCGAAACCGACATAGAAGCCAGCTGAAAAATTGCTAAATCAGACTATACGGACGACAGCTTCCATCTACATGATGAAAAATCGCTAAAAGCCTGAGAAATGTCGAGATCGGACTGTACGGACAGTGGCTTCAAGTTGCGATAATGATCCACGGCGAGCCCGACAAGGCGGAAGTCAATGATGAAGTCCGTTAGGGTTTCAGTAGATGGAGGAATCGTGGATGAGTGTTTTGGGAAGGAAGACGAATGGTCAGGTGGATCAGACTGTCCACATTGAGCGAGGGTGGGGTTTTGAAGAGGGAGGAGGGCTTTGGATTGCAGGGAATGGGTTTGGATTGCAGAGAGATGGAAAAGGGTTTTGGATTGCGAGGAAGGCTTTGGATTGCAAGGAATGGGTTTGGATTGCAGGGAGGGCTTTGGACCTTTGTTTGGGTTTTCATTAGAAGTATCACTTTAAACGATAAGACTAGATATTAAGTATCATAATGTACAAAGACTAGATCATTCACACTTTTATGTTTTAGCCTATTCCTCTTAGGAGCTCTAAGTTGGAATCAAGAGAAAATTGAATGCCCAATATGTGCAGATTCTTTCCACTTTTGTCTCTTTGGAAATCTTCTTTTTTTGATTTGACTCTTCATGGATTTTCTTTGATTATCTTAAATTATCTTCAAAAATAAACTTAGGATTTTTTGCAAAGAAAGTGGACCCCCTCTCTTGGACGCCCCACATGTGTGACCTACACATGTGCATGTGTGGAACCCTTTTTCTCATTTTCTGCAAGCCAAAAAAATATGAATTTGATGTGAAAAGATAAATTTACCCTTAATTCATGAATGCATGACTGTGGGCCCATCTCTCATGAAAAGATGAATGAAAACACATTTGAAAAATAAAATTGTGAAAATGGCAAGTTTCATGATTTGATGCAAAAATGCTGGTTTTTAAGCAAATTATGCATGAATGCACTATAATGAAACAGAAAATGCATAAAATTATGATATGACACTAAATGAAGCTCTTTTGGCTTGATGAGTCGTTAAACTTACCAAAAATAGCCACAAAAATGTGCATTTTTGGGGACTTATCAAATCCTATTTGATCAAGGTCCTTGATCACAATGTGGGACAATTGAAAGATCAGATCCAAATCTCTTGTCATCAAAATTGTATGTTAGATACGTTTTCAGTATATATAAGAGATACGGGAACCCTAGGGTTTGGATCATTCCATTCCCATAGGCAACACAAGAGGGAAAGATACCTATGAACCTTCCCAACTGTCAGAATGCACACATCGAGATCAATCACTTCAAACTGATGTTTGTGGCGAATTCCAATCAATGTTCTTTATTTCGCATTCAGATAATGTCATCGTTGGATACTTATGAACAAAATCTAATGGCTTATCAGAAACAAAGACATATAATTGAAATGAAGCTTATCATTTTATTTAATGCTAAGGTGGCAGAATAATATGGGGTCAAATCTTTTCCTACAAATTATTTTTTCATTAATTGATTACCTTCTACTATGATTCATGTCACGTACTCACCATATTTTAGATTATATGGGGTTTAACTCACCATATGGTAGTTGTTTCTCTTATCTAAAAGATTACACCAAGAAAAAGTTAATTTGGACTAAAATGAAATGTTATCTATATGTATTCATGAGCACAAGGGAATATTGTTGACACTACTCTCCTACAGAATTGGTGATAAATTTTTTTTTCTTTATTTTTTTAATCCATCTTTGCTTTATGTTCCTTGGTAGGTGCAGAAGGAGCACATTACCTTCTCAAAGCCCCTACAGAAGAACCGACATCATCTTCTCTTCAACCTTCTATAGTCTTGACATGGTTAGATCATGATATATTGCTCAAAGCATATCTAGTGGGCTGTAAGAGGAACATGTGAAGACAATTTCTGACCTAGAACTACCCTCATAAAAACCTACTTCTGAGACTACTAGCAAGGAAGAGATATAAGATCCAACTACATTATGTCTTCCATCTGCACCACAAAATATTTATTTAAGATAGTGCTAATCCCTTGCAATTAACTTTCTCTCCTTTTTTTATGTGAGATTATTATTTTCTCAATCTTCATCATAGAATCCTTATTCAATTACTCTTAAGTCAACTTTGTTATTTCCACATTTATACTCAACTTCCGTTAAAACTAAGTTTTCAGCAACCCCTCAATAATACTTCATGTTTTTCCTCACTACTTCATTAATTGGTTTGTTCGTATTTCACTTTCTTATTTCCCTAAATGCGTACCTGCTCAATTCATCATATCATATTGAGATTCCTCTTGATTGGTTTCGATTTTGTATGCAAACTTACCAACATCTTTGGTTTGCAGATGTTTTTAATGACTTCAAAGACGAAAAAGGTGGGTTCAAGACAAGCCTTTCATTGGACATAAAGGGAATGTTGACCTTGTATGAAGCTTCACACCTTGCCTTTCAAGGGGAGACTATCTTGGATGAGGCAAGAGCTTTCACAAGCACACATCTCATGGATATCCGGGAGAACATGCATAGACCCAGTCCGTCATAAAAAAAAGTAGAGCATGCTTTGGATATTCCTTTGCATTGGAGAATAGTAAAATTAGAGGCTAGGTGGTACGTGGACATGTATATGAGGGAAGAAGGCATGAATTCTTCTTTACTTCAATTGGCAAAGCTTCATTTTAACAATGTGCAAACAACATTCCAAAGAAGTTTAAGGAGTGTGTCAAGGTAAGTGGATACTGGCCACATGAAACCAACATAAGAGAACCATCAATATTAAATCTAAAACCCGCTGAGTAGACTCAAAGTTTCATCAAGATAACTCGCCCCGGTAGAATGTTAAATTGCTGGAATGATGATGGGCTTATACTAATGAGCGATTGATTTCTTGGATTTTTTATATGGGCTTCAGGTGGTGGAAAGATATGGGTCTTGGTGAGCAATACTCTAGCTTTGCTAGAGACTGCAGGTTGGTGGATAGTTTCTTTTGGGCCACTGCAATGACATCCGAGCCACAGTTTGGACGTTGCCAAGAAGCTGTTAGGAAAGTTATTCAATTCATATCAACAATTGATGATATCTATGACGTGTATGGTACGGTGGATGAGCTACAACTTCTTACTAATGCGGTTGATAGGTCAGTGACCACTTTCTTAACTACTATTGAACATAAAATATCACACTTCATACTAAATTCATGGAGTCAGAGGAGAAGTAAAGAGGAGAAGAGTCTAAGGTGGAGATTTAGACGGCACTATCAATTTTTTGATATTTAATTTACTATGGTGACGTGTTGCAAGTCCTTTCCTATCAAGGGGGAGATCATTTGATGCTATATTATAAATCCTCTCCTCTAATGGTTCAATTTCATCCCCTGTCAATAGGATGGCATTGTTTGGAAATCCAAGGAATTAAATTCTTGTTAAATAGACAAAATCCCAAATAATAGATTTATGATTTGGCGTTTTCCGCTTATAAAACCTATTTTGCAATGGTTACTCGGAAGAGCATCAAGCTAAGTAAGTTATGTCACTCCAGCTTATTTAAATAGATGCAAGAGAATTCAGAGAACTCTGTACCCTTTGAGTTTGGTCGCCTGATCAACCGATTCAATGTGAATACAATACGGATATTATCACTTTCCACAATGGAAATTTGATGCCTGAAAGGTCTTCTCCATTAGAAGGTCCTTTCCATGTAATTATTGGCCCCTCTTGGACTACAGTTATATTATAATTACATGGAAATTCCTAGTCTACTTTGGCGCTCCTTACCATTTTTGTTTAAATCTTTTTGGACTCTTCTCTAATAACTTTTATTCTCAATGTAGCTATTATCTTACACATTACTGTCTCATGGGTTTCGGATGGGATCTTAAGGCAATGGAGCAACTTCCTGAATATATGAAGACCTGTTTCTTAGCTTTATACAACAGTATCAATGAAATAGGTTAAATTTTGAAAGAGGAAGGGCACAATGTCATACTATACATTAGAAATGCGGTATTTATCACATCTTTCTTTACATCATCAACATCCAATCTTGGTAGCAGATGTAATTTGATTGAGGTACGTAGAGCCTTTCTACTAACTCAGTCTAAAACTTAAAACAAATGAAAAAAGGAAAAATAAAAGACCATGCGAGGAAATTGCTTCAGAAAAATGTAATTTCACATAATATTTCAAAGAAGAAAATCACATTAAATCGTCCCTTGGTTGAGTATACAACATTGCCAGAAAAAGTTGACGATAGTTTTTTCCTAAGTTGGAAAGAATTGAATTAGAAATAGGGAATGACAAAGATTAAACCCCACCCTATCCCCGCCCCTGAAAGGAATACAAGCCAGGCCCAAACCAAGAAAAAAAAAAAAAAAAAAATGACCCAACCAGTTCAACAAACAATATAAGATGGGGATGCAAATGGGCTTGGACAGCTTCTTGACTTATCATAGCATCATAAGGGCAAACCCAGAAAATTCTCCTTGGGGGGCTCTCTGTAAAAAATATAAATATCTTGGGGGAGGGGGAAATGAAAAAAAAATTAATTTCCAGAATTTGCAAGGGGTTCTCAAAAAAAAAAAAAAAAATGGCATTTTTCATGTCCACTTCAGCCCCCAGACCCTGGTAGTTCCGGCCTTCCAAATGGCCAAAATAGCTTTGCTTCCAGCAGAAAAAGCATTCAACAAGTTCTTGGTTGAGAGCAACTGAGAAGAACTGTTAGGTTTTTTAGTGTTGGCTAAATTCATTGGTTGGATAAAACTCTAGGTCTCTTGAGTTGTAATTTTTCTTAGAAAAAGTCTCTGAAGATAGAAGATTGGAAGGACTCAAAAAGCTGAAGAAAACCTGTAGTGCTGAATTTTCGGATCAACCAGAATAGGGTCTGCTCGAGCGAACATCTCATCCGCTCGAGCGAAGGCATGACAGAATACCCAGACGCACTGACAAAAACCTTTTTGCTAAGACAGAACCTCATTCGCTCGAGCAAATGGTGGGTTCGCTCGAGTGAACAGGTGCATAGAAAACGGGAAAGTCTTTATTCTAATCCGAAATAGTTTCCCTTTGAGACTGTGTTTCCCAATTTGAGTCCTACTTGTGCACCAAGCCTTAAGCACGAATTTGGGACTATATATACAGTGTTTCTCTCATCCCTAGAGGTCACCACAGAGACCACCACTACTATCATTAATCTGAGTCAGAGATATCTTAGAGAGAGTTTATTCTCTAGAGCCATTGAGAGACTGTTCTGAGGGGCTGCTCTAAAAGGCAATTGCTGCTTCTACCTTTCTTGTAAAAGATTGATCATCTTAATTATCAAAGTGCTAGGAGATCAAGTAAGGAGAACGGGGCACGATGGATGTCGTGTCAGTGGATTCTTTGCAAGAATAACTACAGTCCTTAGGTCGAGGTACAGACTGAGGTAAAGGAGCTTGTGAGTATATCTTGTAACTGTTCGTGAACTCTTGATTTCTAGTTCATGGTTTTTCTCCCTGGATAGGGTTTCCACGTTAAATATTGTGTATGCCTTCTTGTGGTATGTGATTGGTAGATAGCTAGTTCTATATTGCCTAATTGATTTATTTCCGGTGCATTGTTTGGTTAAATTTAAACCAGTATTCCATTCTAGTAGCACCTAAAGGTAATTTCAAGAACCAAACTATTTTATACCATTTGTTTTTTCTTTTGTGTCTCCTTTAGTGGACAGGAATTTTTAAAGCATACTTAGTGGAGGCCAAATGGTATAGCAGTGGATATACACCAACGCTTGAGGAGTTTCTGCAAACCTCATGGATTTCGGTTGGAAGTCTAGGGATTCAAATGTATGCTTTTGCTTTACTTGGGCAAGGTCTAGCACCAGAGAGCTGTGATTTCGTTGAAAAGGTCTCAGATATCTTACCATTGGCAGGGATGATGGTTCGATTTCCAGATGATTTGTGAACTTCAACGGTATGTAGCCACTGACCACTACTTCAACTAAAATTAGTACAAGATCTTTCTTCATTATACAGTTGACTCCGTTGATATGCTATGAGTAAGGATGGCAATGAGTCCATTGATTATAAATACCAAGATGTTTCACAAAATTTCGGTACCAAGATTTGAAATAAACAAAGTTTTTTTATTTATTTATTTTGATAAGAAAGTCATTATTGGTAAATTAGCATTCCACTCCCAATGTAAGAGGAAACCCTAGAAATATGTTATTTTTATTAAGAACTGTGAAAGGGGGAAATGCCCTCATGGAAAATTTGTAGTTTTGTGGAGAATTTAGCTCATTTTTTTTTGTTTTCGTCTCAAAAAAAGCATCCACACCAACTATAGGCTTTCCAGTAGCAAGGAAAAGAATTCCACAATTGTCACTTTTCACACACAAAAAACTGACCACACAAACACCCAAAATGATTGTGAAAACAAGAGATTTACAAAGAAAATTCATTATCTTATTTCAAAGCTTTGGAATTGGAATTTGCGAAAAAATATTGATCATTACCAATGCACATGGGCTAGGGCCAAGACTATATTGTGTAAGTATTTTTCTCATAGACAAATTATAATGTCTAGTCACATGTAATTTTCACATTTAATACAAATGATCTAAAATTTGATAATTAAAGCTATTGGGCCCAAGCCCATTCTCAAGCTTCACCTTTTTTTCTGTAGAGTCGAGCTTGGGTTTTTTTTCTTCTTTGTTGTGATTGTTGTGGGCATTTCTTGTTTACCAAAAAAGTAAAAATAAAAAATAAAAAATAAAAAAAGTCTTTGATGTCAATGATCTCTTTTGTTGGTACAGGATGACCTAAAGAGAGGTGAAGTTCCAAAATCTATTCAGTGTTACATGCATGAAGCAGGTGTTACAGAGGATGTTGCTCGCAACCATATAATGGTTCTACTTAGAGAGACATGGAAGAAAATCAATAAATCCCTAGTGGAAAGCTCTCATCCCCAGGCTTTTATCAATTGTGTTATTAATCTTGGGCGTGTGGCCTATTGCACTTACAAACATGGGGATGGATTTAGTGATTGATTTGGTGATCCCGGCAGTCAAGAGGAAAGGAGATTCATGTCTTTATTTGCTGAACCCTTTCAAGTGGATGAAGCCAAGGGTATTTCATTTTATGTTGATGGTTAAATGAAGCAAATGTAAAACCAGAGATTAAATTTGCCTAGACATCTTATGAATTAGATGTACCTCCATGGTATCTACTAATAAATCAGTTCTAGTAGCCTACTATGAGAAATAAAATACTGTACTACATTTTATGTGCATGCCTTTGTTTTATTGGGGTGTTTGGAAAGTCTAAAATATGTTTCAACAACATGGAAATGGCTAACATTGGCATATGAGGGACTCTATAGCACATCGGTGGGCCCCAGATCTTTGATCAAGTGTAAATTAATGCCACCACTGTATGATATTCGTATCCTCAATGTAGCTACTTTCTTATACATTACTGTCTCTTGGGTTTCAAATGGGTTCTTGAGGCAATGGAGCAACTTCTTGAATATATGAAGACCTGTTTTTAGCACTATACAACCATACAAATGAAAATAGCTTATGAAATTCTTAAAGAGGAATGGAGAAAAATCATACCATGCCTCTGAAATGCGGAATCTCATCACACCTTTCTAAACATTATCAACATCTAATCTTGGCAGTAGATTTAATGTGATTTCGGTATAGACTTTCTACAAACAGAGTAAAAAATTTATAACTTTGACTCGGTTGAGTTTAGGGTTGTAAACGGGTCGGTTCCGGTCCAGGTCCATGGTGGATTTGGAACCGGAACCATTAAGGAGAAGGTAGAACCGGATTCGGACCCGGAACCGTTTCGGAACCGGTTTCTTGGGTCCGAAACCGGAACCAAAACCATATATGGGACGGGTCTAGATCCGGGTCCGGGTTTAAGTAGAGAATGATATTAAAAAATTATATGATTTTTAGGAGAGATTTTCGAAAATTGATGTAATATATCGGGTCTCGGGTCCACGGGTCCAAACCAAGGTGGAACCTGACCCGGACCCATTTACTTATCGAGGCCTAAATAAGGATCCAAACTTGGTTTTTAATGGGTCGGAACCTCCGGGTAATTGGAGAATCGGGTACCCATTTACATCCTTAGTTGAGTTGGTCCGTCATCCTCTTCTCCATGGATGACCTTCTCTTCGACCTCTACAGCATCCAAGAGACTTCAAAACAGATGGTGGACTCCCTCACTGAGATGTTCGCAGTCACCTCCGAGTACCACTACAACCTCAACAGGAAGTATAGAAAGTAAGAGATGGCAAAGGACACCCCAATCAACGACCACCTCCTCAAGATGTGAGCAATGGCCATCTAGCTTGAGCTCGATCGAGCTCCCAGGGCTTTCGGAAGAAGAAAGAGGAGGGCATTTTGGGTATTTAAAAAAAAAACACTGGAAAAGAAATTGCCGGAAAATTCTTTTAGTGTCGGATATGTATATGGAAAATTTAAGTCCCATTTGAAATCAAAGGTTTTTTTTTTTTTTTTTTTTTTTTTTTGGTGGTCCTGATCTAAAATCTGGGCAAAACTTGAACCCTATTTTAATATTCTTCCCAAAAATTACAAGGGTAAGCCTATCCAACAGCAATTTATCAAAAGGTACTGACTTGTCTCATCTAGTCCAGAAGTTGAAAAGTCAACCCTAACCCTAGAGCACCAGATTGTGTTTTGCATTGTGGGCAGGTCATAGTGTAACAAGTTAGTTTGGATACATCTCTAATATTCCAATCAGTTTGTCATGTAAGAGAATGGACCTACTTTGGAACCCAACTCATATATTAATTTGGGGCATTGTTCGCCTATGAGCTTATATGCAGTCATGTTTGTGGGCTCCACTAAAGATGCATTTTTATTAGTGGGTTGGGGTACATAGGAAGGTCTCCTTCTGACATGGGTTAACAAAATGATCAATCCAATAAAACAATGCTAAACCTTGATTTACGAGCTTTAATATTTAGTTTTTTTTTTTTAACCATAGATTTTTTTTGAAATTCAATCCTTACATAAGGAGTAGCCTGTAGGAGAACTCAAAATGTGATACTGAACCCAGTCTTTAAAAAAGGAAAAGAAGTGAGGAAACAAATAGTGGGGGGTGAGGGGTCATTTTTCATGAATTTAACTCGAAGTTTTGACAGGTAGCGCTCCAGCATTGGATGAAATAGTATTCTTCGGTTTCAACAAAACAGGTTGAAACATGGGATCCAAACGTCTACCATCTGTCTCTAGCAATCCCTCAACATGTCTCATATTCTTTCTCTCCATCCAATTTAAATTATTCTCTTCATATCACTCCACCTTCCTCTCCCTCTTTCCAAATAAATTCACATTATTCTTACTCCCACGTCAAGGGTTAATACTCAAAGCTATTCCATCTTCAAAAATCCCTTTCTCCATTTGATCCTATATGAACCAATTGATCATAAAGTTCCATCAACTATGGGGACCAAATTCCCATATCCTCATACTCTTTGGCAAACCTTGAATCCTAACGATACCATACACTTTTTTTTTATATCGAAGGGAGTCCTAGCCCTTCAGCCCAGCCTAATCCCTTCAGGTCTAGGGGGAGCCGGTTAAATCCCCTATGGCCCCAGTGTGGCAGTGCAAATCTTTTAATTGGTGAAAGCAAGATAAAAAAAAAAAAAAAAAAATTCTTTTTGTTATCAATTTAGGAGGATACATTCCATCTTTGTGAGAAATATTCAGCGAAAAGTAATACACAATTTGAAGAGCTGCACCATTGTTGTGGGCCTTAAATGGATTGAAAGAAATTGGAAGATCACATAATGAATGCAACAAAATTATGACAACCTCTGTCTATATATAGCTTTTCTATAATTATACGTTTATTCACACTTTAAGATTTTTTCTTTTAAAAATGAAATTACCTTTTTTAAATTATGGCCTGGGTTGACCAACATTTTGGCTTCTAACCATGGTTCAAAATCGCGGTTCGCGGTCATGCGTCGCAGTTCGCAGTACCTAATTGCAGAGCGAATTTTTATTTGATCCAAAAAAGATCCAATAAAGTATCCAAAAAATCAATAATATTATAAAATGATAGAAAACAATGTTTTTTTTTTTTTCCATTAGTGTACAGTTTAAAGAAAAATAACGGTCCTCTCAAGTTATAATATCTTGTATCATGACCATATCGCTATATATACTGAAATAAACTGAAACATCATAAATTTTACATAATAATTTTGGGCAAACTAATATTGTTAAACATTTAAAGTCTATAATCTAGCAATAATACTAATAGAGTTAGTGCATGTCTATGTGCAGTAGTCAACTCAATACCTCAATCATCAAGGTGTACTCACCTTTAAGTTCCAAGTTTAAAGTAACGTTCACCGCATCAAAATGAATTAACTTGCTAACTTAATTAAAGTAGTGGAGTTTGGACAATTGTAACTTACATTGGCTTGATTTTTAGGACAATAAAAATATTTAACTCAATAAAAGACTTAGACAGATGTATTTTATACAAACTTTCAAACAAAAAAAATTCAGATTTAAATAAATTAAAAAAAATAACAAGAGTGCTAAAATCTACAGTATGGTGCTCCAAAACTCTAGTTCCAACAAGCCTCAAGCAATTCTAAGATATTTTGAGGTCCAATTTTGAAAAAAAAAAAAACTCAAACGTCCCAAAAAATCTCGCCAAATAATATCTTCTGACTTCCTTGTTCTTTCCAGCGGAGAAATCCACCAAATTCTTGAGAAATTTTTGAGTTTTGGAACTTGGAGAGGTCACACAAATTGAGAGGAAGGCTTAGGATTAGTTTGGAGAAGAAATGAATGAAAAAAGAGTGAAAACACAGCATTTTTAAAAAAGAATTCATTGGCCAATATTTTTCAAAATATCGGCCATTATAATGGTAATGGCTAATATTTTGAATATCGGCCATAACGGGCGTTATTTTGGCGATATTTTGCCCATAACGTTAATGTTAACATTATGGAAAAAATATCTTCACAGTCACGGCCATTATGTAACCGTAACAGCCTTTATTTTGAACCATGGTTCTAATGCATGTTGGTGTTCTATAAAATATAGTTCTTTCATTCGATGTGACACTCACAAAATTCCTTGAAAAATATGGTAAAAGATTTGATTTTAGTGGGTAGACATGATCATACATGTGGGAGAGTATATGTATGGGTTCCTTGTTTGATGAAAGTTTATCCTATTATTTAAAAACATGGTAAGTACATGTGCAGGCACGCATATGGTTGTTCTATAAAAATGTATGATTTCTTTCAATCCATGTGAGTTGTGGCACAAACAAAATCCCTTGAAAGTTTTAGTAAAAGATTTGATTTGAGTGAATAGACATGATCTTAAACTAATAAGATTTTATAAATATATATATATATTCCCTTACCATATATATATAAATATATATATATATATATATATATCCTAAGCTCAAGCTTAGGATAAGGTAAGCTCAAGTGTGTGGCGGGGCCCACCTAGAGACCCACATGGGGATGGGGGTTGGGGGGATTTCAATGACTCCCTAAGATCTTTCTCTCAGCAAAAAATCAGCCCTAACCGTGATTTCTATCGTCTCCATATAGGCCCAAAAGTTTAATAGTTAATAGTCCATTTGGATCGATACATAGTCAATCCAACAGTCCAGTAAATTTCGAATCTGACCGAAAGTTGATGGACATGTGCAATTTAGAGGGGTCATGTGTTTGGTCCACTTAGATGGACCAAAGGTGGGCCCCCACAAGCATAGGAGAGCTTTGCTCTAGGTTCGATGTTTAGTGAGAGCCCCTTGGTTGGGGGGCCAATAGTGAAGATGATATCTAAGAATTTAGTTTGGACAGTAACTTTATATATTTACTCTAGCTTGATTTGCAAATGAGGTTTGAAAACTCGTGACTCGGACTTGACTTGTCCAGTTCTAAAAGATCAATTCACACCGAGTCAACCCAATGACTCGAGGGAATCATTTTTTTTTCAAAAGTTAATTTAAAGATGGTCAAATACTTAAGAAATTTAAATATATTATATACATTTACTTACATATATAAATAACGATCAGTTCAAACTAATAAATTTATATACGTAAGAAGAATATTGATAATAATAAATAAAAGGAAAAAAACTTGCATATTACATAATTTTAAGTCCAAACATTGAATGTAAAAGATCAAATATAAACCCTAGATTAAGTTTAAAAACATCATTTTGAAATCACAAACTCAAAATCTCAAGCGTTAATTAATTAATAATAAACATCAATCATTTAAAATAAATTTTACTTATAAAGTAGTTCAAAATGCATACAATTTATCAAAATAAAGTGATTTGGCGCGCCGAGTTTTCCATATATTTAAACTCGATCTTCATTCACCCATATTCTACCTTGTTTACAAATAATAAAACACTCAATTCCAATGTACTGCTTTTTGTTGTTGGATTGATTATTTGTAGATTTGTAGAAAATACAACTATGCACATTTCACATGGTATTAATTCATAGAAAAGATTAGAAGAATGCTCTGGAGAAAGCTCAGAAGATCTTCATAGACAACTGCAGTAGAATGCTTTGTTCCTCATCAGGAAAGATCCCTCCCTCTCTTCCAATTTTGAGGGTCTTAGGGTGGAAAGCCATAAGTAGAAAAAACTCAACTCAAACCTTGGGCACTAATATTGTGTTTGGCTTTGTTGGCAATTCATAGTGATTTGGATTAGGCTTGAATCCAATAAACTCATATTAATGGTCTAAAATGTCAACTTGAATCGAAACTTAAAATTAAAATAAAAAACTCAAAACCATAATTACTGGTAGAATTAAAATTGGAATTGCAGTCATTTCATTCGTCAGATAAATTGGGGCTTAGTAACACCGAATTTTAGTGTAAATCATGTTCCTTAGGAAAGCATATAAAACTAATGATTGTATGGAGGATGCTTCACTCTTACTCATTATTTAGTTATTGAACACTCTGATTTGACATGTCTTTTACTTTAATAGCATGCGACAACTTTCTTTCTTTTTTTATTTCACAAACCTAACCTATACCAAAATAAAAGCACCTAGCCATCCTCAAAGATAACGTTGAGAGAGGATCCATCAAAAACACACTTTGGGTGATGCAAGAGGTTTTGAGGGGGTTTCTGCTTTGCCTGCTCTTCTATATATAATGCCTATGGGCATTTCGGTTTCTTATCATCAGCAAATTGCAACATGGCATTGCAAATAACTCCTCCATTTCTATCCTCCTTCCTCCCAAATCCCCGACACGGACTGGCAGCCCATGGCCTCACACCCCAGAAATGTGTCTCAAAGCACATTTCATGCTCCACCACTACACCAACATACTCAACCACAGTTCCCAGAAGGTCAGGCAACTACAAGCCCAGCATCTGGGACTATGATTTTGTACAGTCACTAGTAAGTGACTACAAGGTGAGGATTAACGTCTGTCTTGTATGATCTGGCATTGGGCTTTATTTAATTGTTCTTTTTGGCACACAGGCCAGGCACAAGGCTGGTTTTCTGCCCACGGTTTAATGGGCCAAGCTTTAAGTTCGCAGCTATGAGCCCAGCCAATGGCAGACCTATAATTTTATTTTGGGCGGTGCGGTATATAGTCAAGCGAAGATGTTAAATAATAAAATTGAACTTTTCGCAATACTATCTAAGGGGTTTCTTGGATCATGCGGGTGCCGTCTATTCAGACATATTTCAGGAGAAGATACAAAATGGGTGCGATGAGGAATATATTTTGGCGGGCGTAAATATTTGGCCTGATAGCTAACGTACACTGGAGTCTAAATCCTTTGTTTCGTTGAAACCGCGGAACATTATTTCATCCAATCCCGAAGTGCCACCTGTATATGGAAGATGCCAATACGAGGGTGTAATTAGTAATAGTAACATAACATTTTATACAGGTGGTGCTCTGGGATTGGATGAAATAGTATTCCACTATTTCAACGCAACAATGGGTCCAGGGTCCTAAGATTGATGGGATGGACAATGACTTGACTTGGGTAATGAAATCTAAGAGGGCATAAATCTCTACCTCCATTAGATCAAAGGGAGATACTGTTATTTGAAAACATTCCACAATCATACATGGGCCACCTGAATGCGTGTCAATCATATTTGTAGCAGTAGGGTGAATGAGAGTACAATGTTGGTAGGTCTGGCACATCCCTTTTGAGGACCTCGTTGTTTTATGTCATTCGAAAGGTTTGAATTCATTAATAGACGATGTTGTGATCTAGGGTTAAGAAATGCACAAGTAAAGATCAAGCACACACCACACACGAGGCAAGATGTAGGATTTACGTGGTTCTACTTTTAGCCTACATCTATGGGAGAAGACGGAGATGCATTTTCACTATGCACGGGGAAGAATTACAAAACAAAATCTCTCAACCCCAAAACCGTGGTACACCCAAATCAGACCCACTACTAACCCATCAAACTAGGGGCGGTGCAAAGGGCCAATCAACCGAAACTATCAGCCGTATGCACTCAATACTACCGACTTTCTTTGAGCCATAAGTCAACAAAATCTCCACCTTGGCAAACATTGGAGCCAATCCTCACAGCACAAAACACATATAACCAACCACCTTCACCTGCCCCCTTAGGGCACTCAAGTACTAATAACATCGATTAAGTCCAAGCAATGCATGAACTTGACTGTTGGAATAGTTTTAGTCATCATATCTGTTGGATTCTCTACTAGAGCAATCTATTTCACTACAATAGTACCCTAGGAGATGGCATCCCGAATGAAGTATGCCTTGACATCAATGTATTTGGTTTACATAATACTTAAGATAGTTTGTCAAATCGATCGCACTCTAACAATCACATAACACTATAGTCAACTTCCGTTGCAATCCCAGATCACCAACCAGGCCTCTCAGCCAATTAGCTTCCTTCATTACCTCTATAACTGTCATATACTCAGCTTTAGTGGTAGACAAGACAGCTATAGATTGCAATATTGCGTTCCAATATTGGCACCGCTGGCAAAAGTGAAGACATGACCTGTCAAGGATTTTCTTCTCTCTAAATCTCCAACAAAATCCAAATCAACATACCCAAGAACACTTCCGTAAGTGTTGTTGTTTCTGTCATACAATATCCTAACATCAAGGGGAACCCATTTCGAGGCCTCACTGTTTTGATTTCTATATCGTATTTTTTAAAACCATCATATATAGGAAATCTCTTTCCATGCACAAATCGGAAGAGATAAATTATATTAGTTTTCATTACCATATGGTTACATTTTTTCTTCCAGGTAGAGACAAATGCAACTCGTGTGGAGAAGTTAAAGGAAGATGTAAAGCATTTGTTGAAAGAAACAGATAGTTCTTTGGCACAAATGGAGCTAATTGACAATCTCCATCGTCTAGGTGTGAGGTGGCTCTTTGAAACTGACATTAAGCAAGCGTTATACACTATATCATTAGACAACACCAATATAGAAATGAAGGAAGATCTTCATGCAGTATCGACTCGATTTAGACTTCTTAGACAACATGGGCACAAGGTCTCAGCAGGTACATGCTCTCTTATCTCACTTGATAATTGTAATCATACTAGTATCAACTTCTTAGATAGATATTCTTTCTTTCTCTTTTTTGGTAAAAAACAATTTCATTAAAAGTAGTATAGGAATAAGAGAACTAGCGGAAAAAAAATTAAAAAACAACCAAAGAACACCCAAACTAGGAAATGAAAGACATCCTAACCCCCACCATTCCTACAAGTATTTTCCGTAAAATTATGTGCAACTGCATTCTTGGATCTGGGATATAAGAAACCTCAAAACATTCAAAAGATAAAACCTCGGTAGAGATATCTTGCAAAATGGGGTCAATAGACCAATCCGAGTTGCCTTTGAGCACACGCGCAACTTCAAGAGCATCCGTCAAAATATGGACTTTTGAGAAGCCCATTGCCTTTGTTTCGGTCAAGGCCGATAGAATGGCCCTCATCTCAACTTCTTTTGAGGAAGAGGCTTTTGATCTATTCAATGAGCCTGCAGCTACAAAGGAGCCATTAAGACAAATGGCAAAACCATAACCTACTTTACCCATTAGCTTACTAAAAGAAGCATCAGAAAAAATCAGAGCTAACCCCTCAACCACTCTAAAGGGTAAGCCAGAATCTTGAGAACCTTTGCCATCTCTTCCCTCTTTTAGTTTCATGGATTTTAAGTCTATGAAAACATTTTTAGCAATGTTTATAGTATTTGTAGGAATCATATCCTTTCCTCTATAAAGAAAATCATTTCTACATTTCCAAATGGTCCACCACAAAGTCAAATCCAAGCCTTTAGAGCTGATAATTGAAGGTTTGACTAGACCTAGATCAACCTTCTATTTAAGCCTTAACACATGCTAAGGTCCTTTCTCAGATTATAATATGAATTTCAATCCTAATTAATTAATCTAACCAATTAACCTAAGTCCAAATAAGAATCAATCAATCACCACGTGTGGTAAAAACCACCGAAGAGCAAAGCATTATATAAAGAAGATTACAAGTGAACTCACTAGAGTTTTGATGCAATTGAAACCCAACCTAAAGGACTGTGAAGAACTTGCCGACGACCCGTCGTTCACCTTCCACGTGCTAGCTTGAAGCCCACCTTGAATGCCCCTTCAAGGTGCTTGAGAGAATAAGGAAAAAGAAAATATCTTCACCGCAATCTCCCATATAAGATAAGCCCACAAAATCTCTCTTAGACGAATGCTCGATGCTTGAGAGGATTAGATAGCTCAAGTGATTCTGTTGTGGCTGCAAGGGGTCTATAAATAGCCCGAGGTTTGTGCACAAGACCTTTTGGAACTCCAATGGAACTCTTAAAAAGGTAGTTAGAAAAAAGACAGCATGGAGAGTCCTGATCGGACAAAATTCCTTAGCTTGCTATAGCGAGCAGGGTGCTTGCTATAGCGAGACCATATTCTGCCTACACCATTTACATAGCTCACTATAGCGAGACAGCACTCTAGGACAGGCATGATGTCGCGAGAAGCAGCTCCGGAAAGGTCTCTTTAAAAGTCTTCTAAAGCATTTAGAAGTCTTCAAGTCTTATCTCAAATATTCACAAGTTATCTTCCACTGTCACAGGGTTACTTCACAGTCCTTTTCTAAACGAAATAGAAATTACAACTCAATTAGGACTTGAGTTTTGTTCAAACTAGGAGAATTAGCCAACTAAAATTCTAACAATAGTTGGCCTTAAGAGTCTCGCACTTCGATATAATTATTTCACCACTCTGATATTGATCTACAGGTAAAATTATGAGATGAATAGCCCATATTTGAACCAAACCAAGAGGCCCTGCATGCTCGCACTAAAATAGAGCATGTTCAATCGATTTTTCGGCATAAGGTATTACAAGAGAGAGATTTACTAGGAATAAGTTTACACAGCTGAATTGCATTGTTTAGGCATTTCCATCCAAACAAGAAAACTCTATGAGGAAGAGGTAACTTTTATAATGCCTTCCATTTTATCATTGGTTCCGGCAACTTGATTTCCCCTTCTTATGAGATTGTAAGTAGATTTTGTAGAGAGAACCCCATCTTTTGTATGGGGCCAAATTTCATTATCCTCTCTGCATTGAAGAAGATAATTTTTTATAATACTATCCACATCCGCATTGAAATTGTTCTTGGTGAAATTAACATTTCATTTTTTATCTTGGTCCCAGAGATTACTAACGACAATGTTTGGGTTATAAACATTTGAATTGGGTTATAAACATTTGAATGAGTTTTTCTTAACCCACTCTCACAAGAAATCCAATTACAACTCCAAATTAAAATATTCTTACCATCTCCTATGATTTTAATCAGTGTTCAGAATTAATATATTAATCATTGTAGATATATTAATCATTGTTCAGAAATATGTTTTTGAGACTAGTAAAAACCAAGGCAAGACTTTACACACAAAAATAATGCAACAAACCAAATCCAGTGCATGTGAAGGTGCTTTAAATTTTAGTAGTATCAAATTTTTTAACAATGCTTTGATAAAGGAAGGACTCAAGTCGGCGGTCAAAATCAAGGTGGCCCAAGTTCAATCATGCCATGTGGGCCCTAGTTCATGTGATCCAATTTGTAGAAGGCAGCTGAATACACGATGGTGATGTGTATTCCAAAGGAATGTAGTACTCCTTCAAGGGCCAGAGAGGTGGCAGAGGGGGAAGAGTGTTTTATCCATTTCTGTTCTCCACCATTAGTGAATTTGTGTGTGGGAAATTAGGTGAGCACCTAGAAGATCTAATTTCCCTAAGGGCTCACTCTAAATTTCGGTATAGAGATACTAAACTAGGATGACACGAACGACGACCAAGAATGCACGCGCAACTCTTACTACAAGTTATGGAAAATTCACAAAGTCTAAAACTTATAGTGCTTTGGGTAGAGAAATTAAAGAGATTTCCTTGAGTAAAACTTTGACCTTTGTGAATTCTTTGGGATCCCTGCACAAAATCTAGGATTCTCTGTGTTAGAATCAAAAACCTGCGGTAAGGATAGTAAAAGCTGTGAGGAAAAATGAAAAAATATAAGAAAAATATGAAGAAGTGAAATTAATGTAGGAATTTTCAAAAGAAACAAGCAACCGTGCTAATTGTCCCCGGCAACGGCGCCAAAATTTACTCGCTCAAAAGCGAGGTTTACAAAAATAAATAAAATGTAGCTATTATCTCTACCCGTGAGAGTAGTGATGTTAGCCGGGTGTTGTATCCACTGGGACAAAAGGCTAAGTTGCGTTTTATTCACAATCAATTCCTAAATTAATTTTAAGAAATAATGAAGGCTTGGTTTGGGGTTTTGGTTCCTAAAATTATCTAAATGAGAATGGACTTGTCTTTAATGAAAGAAAGGCCTAAGGGTATGAATCCACCCTACCCTCGTACAATGGCAAATGAATACCTAGGGTCTCGATATCAATGCTTCAATGACCCATTTTGGCTACAAGCCTCCATGGAGTCACCAAGTAGATCATGTGATTTAGATTTGGGCATAACCTATCTCTAGGGCATAGATTATCTTGGATCTAAACATCACATACATTCAAGCACCCTTACATGAATATCATTCAAGACTACAAGAATTGAACACTAAAACTAGATATAACATTAAATGGGAAAGCCTATATATAAATGGGTAGCATTCACATCATGTAATCAAAGCATTACAAGCAAAACCCTAGAATCTATACATTGCCAAAGTACTTGACTAGAGCTTCATCATAGCCCTAAGATAGTGAGTTAGTTACACATGATGGGAGAGTGATGGAGAATCCTTAATGAGGCCTCCATTGGTGCTCCTTGGAATGCTTCAACCCTAGCCTCCAGCTGCCTCCTCAAACCTTTGATAACCCTAAAACTCGTTTTACGGTTCCTTATATAGATCTCCCCCCTAGTCCTCCTCCAAACCGAGTGGCAAAATGGATTCACCTCGCAACCAACGTCCAAATGCTAGCAGGCAGCAAGGTGTTATGTGTTGTTATTGATTGGCGTCTGAACGCCATTGCGCCGGCGTCTAGATGCCAACAGCCAGAATTGCCCAGTTTACTCTATGTTAAGGCCATCTCCATCCAATTAGCTAAACTTCACTCCCTTCACCTAAAACACATGCAAACATGAAAATATCACAACTAAGCACATGTAGTATCATCCCAAGACATAACAAAGACATCATTGAAGGGCAAAAAATTGTACATTTAGGCGCTCATCATCTTGACATCGTTGGGTCATCATTTATTGCTCTCTTGAGCTTGATCAAACCATATCTAGTGGGGTATGCAAGGAACATGTGCGGACAATTTCTAACCTAGAGCTACCCTCATAAATACCTCCTTCTGAGACTACTAGCAATAAAGAGATGTTTGATCCTACTACATCGTCTCTTCCATCTGCACCGCAAAGCATTGATTAAGAAAATTATCATCGACACAATGTTAATCTCTTGGCATTAACTTTCTCTCCTTTTTTATGTGAGATTTGAGAAATTTTATATTTGAAACCAGAAATAAACCTAAGGATCTTGACTTATGAATTAAATAATATATAATCTAAAATCCTGAAATCGTACCTTGCACCATGATTTTTATGATAAGCAGTTCGGGTTTTCTCCTGTCTCCCTTATCACTCACTCTGACATGCTTAGAATCACTTTTGTTGATAAACCTAGAGAGATTTCTTTTCATAAAAAAAAAAAAAAAAAAAAAAAAAACCTACTAAAAGTAAGTTTCCTTAATTCCCTCAAGATTAGACAAACAAGGTCAAGGATCGGACTTTCTTAAAGTGAATCCAAGCATATTTATTAAAATCAAAACTGAAGAAAACATCTTATAAAAAATCAACAGACTTAAATTGGGAAAAGTCCTAACATGGTTGCACGTGTGGTCATGTTGACCACTTTCGCCGAACAAGATTATTATTTTCTCATTCTTCATCATAGAAGCCTTATTCCATTACTTTCGAGTCAACTTTGTTAGTTCCACATTTCTGCTCAACTTCAATTAAAACCAAGTTTTCAGCAACTCCTCAATCATACTTCATGTTTTTCCTCACTACTTTTTTTTATTTTTTTTTTTTTTTCTACTAAGAGGTAAATTTGAATTTAAAAGAAGAGAATAAAACATGGGCAAATGCCCCCAAGAGCCAAAGAAGCTAAAAATAATAATAATAATAATCACCAAAAAGCAACCAAACAAGAGCCAAAACTTATGCTGTCACAACTCCTAATGCAGAGAGAATTGGATGAAGACATTGAGTCCTGGTAAACTAAAGACCATATCCGAAAGACGGTCAGCTAAAAGAGTTTTTTCTTTTAGAAGAAAGGTCCTCTTCTTGTCAAACTTGGAGCCATTTCTAACTGTCCAGATGATAACGATGAGGTGGAAGAAGACTACAGCTACACATGTTCTTCCAGAATCATCTCTATCAAAAGACAGAGATGTCCAAATGGTGGCAGGAGAGATCAGATGGGAGGGAGAGGATCCATTGATAGAAAGAAGCCATGTCCAAAGGGATGAAGCAAAACGATTGAAGGATAGGTGGGCCTGTATTTCTTGACGGTAGTGACAAATCTAGCATCTCGAAGGCAGTGAAATCCCTTTTGTTTTAGCCCCCTTTTGTTTTTCCTCACTACTTCATTTATTGGTTTGTACGTATTCCACTTTCTTATTTCCCTAAACGCATAACTGCTCAATACATCCTACATAGCCTATTTATGTCCTTCCATGTACAATCCAAAACCATTTCAGATATTAAACCTTGATTTTATCTTTTATAGAAAAAATCCATAAGTTTTCCTTATGTATTCATATATATTTTTGCAGCCTTTTTATTACTCCCTAGTTCACCCTTAGTATGATGTTACATATAAATATATTATCTATAAAGTTTATGTTATATCATGATGACCATAGAGAAGGTATGTAATGAATGAGAATGATAATGATGATGGTGATGGTGAGTTAGACTAGACAACCTATCAAATCAGGGATTGGCCTCTAAAAGATGAGAACATGGAAACAACATGCACATCATATCATCTTGAAGTTCCTCTTAATTGGTTCCGATTTTATATGCAACTTACCAACATCTGTGGTTTGCAGATGTTTTCAACGACTTCAAAGATGAAAAGGGTGGTTTCAAGCCAAGCCTTTCAATGGACATAAAGGGAATGTTGAGCTTGTATGAAGCTTCACACCTTGTCTTTCAAGGGGAGACTACGTTGGATGAGGCAAGAGCTTTCACAAGCAGACATCTCATGGATATCAAGGAGAACATAGACCCAATCCTTCATAAAAAAGTAGAGCATGCTTTGGATATGCCTTTGCATTGGAGGTTAGAAAAATTAGAGGCTAGGTGGTACATGGACATATATATGAGGGAAGAAGGCATGAATTCTTCTTTACTTGAATTGGCTATGCTTCATTTCAACATTGTGCAAACAACATTCCAAACAAATTTAAAGAGTTTGTCAAGGTAAGTGGATACTAGCCACATGAATCCAATATAAGAGAACCATCAATAATACATCTGAAATTCATTGAGTCATCTCAAAGTTTCATCAAGATAACCCGGCCCGGTAGAATGTTAAATCATGGTTGGAAAACTCTCCACGTTAATTTTTGACTCTCGCTAGTCATCTCATTTTGGCAACCTTTTGTTAAATTGATGAAATGATGTTGGGCATATATAAATAACAGATTGAATTCCTATATTTTTTATATGGGCTTCAGGTGGTGGAAAGATTTGGGTCTTGGAGAGCAGTTGAGCTTTGCTAGAGACAGGTTGGTGGATTGTTTCTTTTGGGCCGCCGCAATGACATCCGAGCCACAATTTGGACGTTGCCAGGAAGCTGTAGCGAAAGTTGTTCAACTCACAACAACAATTGATGATATCTATGATGTGTATGGTACAGTGGATGAGCTAGAACTTTTTACTAACGCGGTTGATAGGTCAGTGACCACTTCCTCAACCACTATTCATCATAGAATATTACACTTCAAACTAAATTCATGGGGTCAGAGGAGAACTAAAGAGGTGAAGAAGGTGGAGATTTAGACGGCACTATCAAGTTTTAGACATTTAATTTACTAGGATGACATGTTGGAAGTCATTTCATATATATATATATATATATAGGGGGATATCATATGATGGTTAATTTAGTATGAATCCTCTCCTCTAATGGTTTACTCCCATCCCCTATTCCTAGGATGGCATTGTTTAGAAATCCTAGGATTTCAATTCCTGTTAAATTGATAGGACCCTGAGTAATAGATTGATGACTTGGCGCTTATAAAGTCTGCTTTTCCCTGGTGAATTGAAAGGGCATCAAGCCAACTTAAGTTAAGTCACTCCAACTCATTTAAATAGATGCAAGAGAACTCAGATAACTCTATACCCTTTGACTTTGGTCATGATCTCAACCAATTTCAATGTGAATACAGCAGAGAAATTTGATACCTTTGAAGTGTTCTCCATTAGCTAGGAGGTCCTTTCCATGTAATTATTGGCCCTTTAGCTTGGACTAGAGTTGTATTTTGTTGTCAACCATCATATTATAGTTATATGGATAGGCACTTCCTTTCTAGAAGGCCTCCTAGTCTACTTTGGCACTCCTTATAGCGATTTTTCTTAAATCATTTTGGACTCCTCTAAAAAATCTATTCTCAACATTGTAGCTATTATCTTACATATATTGTCTCTTGGGTTTCAGATGGGATCTTGAGGCAATGGAGCAACTTCCTGAATATATGAAGACCTGTTTCTTAGCTTTATACAACAGTATTAATGAAATAGGTTATGAAATTTTGAAAGAAGAAGGGCGCAATGTCATACCATACCTTAGAAATGCGGTATTTTATCACATCTTTCTTTACATCATCAACATCCAATTTTGGTAGCAGATGTAATTTGATTGAGGTAGAGCCTTTCTACTAAAGTCTAAAACTAAAAACTTTGACTCTGTTGAGTTGGCCAAAACACAGTTCACTCGTGACAGTTGTATCAGCTAGGAGTGTGAAAGAGCCAAGGTGATCAAGTTTGACCAGGCTTGACCTCAAAATGGGTATTTGCCCAGATCAAGTTTGAAAATCTCTTCTGGCCTCAAGGTTGGCTCAAAATCTAGAGATTTCAGATTTGATTCGGATTAGAATTATCTTATTATCGCGTCTCTTCCCTTTCGACTCTCCAAATACAACCTAAATAGTTTATATATAGCATAATAACACCAATGGCTAGGCAATCAAGCATTTTGCTGCGAGCAGAAAAAAGCATTCCACAAGTTCTTGGCTGAGAGCAACTGAGGAGAAGCTATATATAATTCTAATGAAATGATTGTCATGGTTTCATTAGAACCGAACTATTTTATACCATTTGATTTTTTTATTTTTTATTTTTTTGGTCTCCTTTAGTGGAAAAAAATGTGTAAAGCATACTTAGTGGAGGCCAAATGGTATAGCAGTGGATATACACCAACGCTTGAGGAGTACCTGCAAACCTCATGGATTTCGGTTGGAAGTCTACCCATGCAAACATATGTTTTTGCTTTACTTGGGCAAAATCTAGCACCGGAGAGCAGTGATTTCGCTGAGAAGATCTCAGATATCTTACCTTTGGCAGGAATGATGGTTCGATTTCCAGATGATTTGGGAACTTCAACAGTATGTAGCCACTGACCACTACTTCAACAGAAATTAGTAAAAGTTTTGTATGCATGTTCATCTTTAATATGCTTATTTTTTAAACTTTGTCCAAGATTAATTAATTTGTCATATCTATGGAATTTTTTGTTATCTCGGCTTGACAATTTAGTTGTGCACCAGCATTAAGGAAAAAATACAATTTAGTTGTGCGTTAGCATTATAGCAAAACAGAGTAAAAATTAGAGAATGCTTAGCTCATATTCAAGATCGTGCTAAGCCCTGACCTGAATGGAACGGGATTCGACGTAGGCCTGTTTAATTTCGGATCAAGACTGGACAATCCCGACAAACCTACCCAATATTCAGGACGGAATTGGACAACCCAAGCCCGGCCGATTGACAGGCCTACTTGCAGTACCCATTTTGCTTTGTGGAAAAAGAACCCAAAGTAACCAAGTGTAAAAGAACGAATCCCCATGTCTAAAAATGCGAATTTGGAATCTTATGTATGGAAGAAACTACAACGCCAGAGAAGTTGAGGAGGCCATGTTGATGAGTATCGGATTGATGTAGAACGCCTATAGAAGAGGGATTTTTGCTTTGTTTTGTTTCTTTTTTAGAAAGTCCTTTGATTGATTTCATTAAGAAAACCTAATGAATATTATATATATATATATATGAAGCGAAGCGAATCTAATTGAGAAATTAAGCACTTCACTCCATTTGATTTTGACTCATCCAATTTAATTTAGTTTGACCCTAGCCAATGGATCGGGTCGGGGTAAATTAGGTCAAGTCAGATATAAAGCACACTTTTTAGACCCAACCTAACCGATGTATTTTTAATCACGTGGTAAAAATTAACCATGTTATGTGCCGAGACTCAAACTCAGGACAATATGGATTTCAAAGGAGCAACCCAACCACTACACCATAGAGCATCTTTTTGTTAATAGTTATAAATAAAAACTTAAAATTAGTTAATGAGGAAGGGACTCAGCCCCACTTTGGATTATTGATCGGGAGTTGAAATTTATCAACGAGGTATTTATAAAAATAACCATATTCTTAGAATACTGACCCTTATAAATACTGTTGTTATTATTTTCATACTTATGGGATTGTAACTTTTATAAATCGTGATGTAAAAGGAGTGGAAAAATACAATAGACCCCATCTATTAAAAATCACAATCATTAAGAAAAACATCATTTTTATTTATGGGATATCCCCAATTTTCACCTCAATCTGGGTTATTTTCACGGTCAAATTGATTCTCTAATAAAAAAAATACAAAATACTGGAGTTTTCTCAATAAAGTTTTTTAAGTGATTTGGATTCTCCATCATGCCTTTTGTCTATTAAGAAACTCCCAATATCATCTCATTTCTATGAAGGCAATAGCATTTGAGTGTTAATGGGTCCTAGTGTCTAAGTGCCTTTACTCAAAGGAATTTCAAGTATTTTTGTTTGTTCTGACTATATGAATTTTATATTTTTTAGAAGGTGAAATGCTGAGTTCTGGGTTTTTTGGTTTATTTAATTCTTAGTCGTTTTTATTTAATCCACTCTCAATCCTGGGTTGTCGAGTTTCTTTTTTATTCATTAATTTTGATTGTACACTTGTTTAAGAATGCAGAACTAATGGTAAAAAAGAATCTCCAATAATATTGGTCCATCTAAATAAAGAATTAATGTCATTCTTATTATCATCATTTTTCTACTTTCTCCAATATAATTCCATTTCTCTATGTCAACAAGAGAACTTTCATTTTTTCCATTTATTTACTTTTGAGTCTAGTATATGATTATAGCAAGTTCAATATTTCTTTTATTTCTTTGTGTCTCTTATTAGTACCATGTCAGGTCTCATTTGCATGCTTAGGTTAGATCATTGTTCAACCCATTTTAAAATATGGGCATCTTGAGACAATTTGTGCAATTATTAAACGTTTCATTCTGAGAGGTAAACCTATTTTAATTCATTTACTTTTAAGTTCATCATTTTTTATTTGAGAAATTTTAATTATGTCATTTTAATTTTCTATGACAACCATTTTACAATAAAACTAAACTCAAATGAATATATAATAAATGGAATTGATCAACAAAAATAATAAGGTTCATAATTAATAAGAAAATGACAATATTATAGAAAAACGAAAAACTCGCGACAACAGCGTGGAGCTAAATAGGAGACGGAAAACTTTTCATGTAACTGATGTGCTATCATATACGCTTGCTGAGGGAAAAAGGGTGGAGTTTGGTTTTTTTTTTTTTTTGTGTGTGTAGCCTTAACTTTTATATATCGTGATGTAAATTGAGAAAAACCCTATGGTAGACCTCATCTATTAAAAATCACAATCATTAAGACAAACATCCTTGCTATTTATGGGATTCCTCAAATTTTCACCTCATTTTGGGTTATTTCCACAATCAAATTGATTCTTTGATTAAAAAATACAAAATACTGGAGTTTTCCAGATAAATGTTTTTCTGTGATTTGGACTCTTCATCATGCCTTTTGTCTATTAAAAAACTCTCAATATCATCATATTTATTTCAGTGTTAATGGGTCCCAGTGTCTATATGCCACTAATCTAAGGAATTTCAAATATTTTTGTTTGTTCAGATTATATTTTTTTTCTTTTTTTAAAGAATGTGAAATGCTAAATCTCTGGGGCTATCTAGTTTATTTAATCCCTGGTCTTTTTCATTTAATCCACTCTCAGTTCTGGATTGTCTGGTTTCTTTTTTATCTATTGATTTTGATTGTACACTTTTTGTTAAGAATGTGGAACTAATGGTAAAAGGAATCTCCAATAATATTGGTCCATCTAAATAAAGAATTAAGCTCATTCTTATTATCATCGTTTTCTACTTTTTCCAATATAATTCTATTTCTCTATGTCAAGAGAACTTTCATTTTTTCATTCATTTACTTTTAAGTACATTGATGGCTTTACATTTCCATTTTTTAGTATTAAATTATCAAAAGTTGGTTTGGTTATTCTAAATTTCTTTTATCATTGTATTGTCTATGGATCTTTATTTATATATATTTTTCTAGCCTTTTTAATAAAATCTTTTTCATTTTATTTTGTATTTCTTTTATTATAATTTCTCACTTTTGATAGGTTTTTAGTTTTTTTTTTTTTTTTTTATGATGGTTTTTCATGAATTTGTGGGTGCTTTTGTCTTTGCCCTTTTGTGCTCCATCTTTGAGTTATTTAATTTTTCTCATAAGTGTTTGATTCTTTTAAATTGCTTATGTTATTGAGTTAATTATGGATTTTCATTTCTATGTTTTATTTGTATGTGTCTTTCAAATTTCATTGGATTTTTATTCATTGTTTATATTTTTTGTTTGTTTTGATTTGGTTTTTAGTTTTCTTGATCATTAATCTTCAATTTTCATAGGTTTCTATTTTATTTTATTTTTAATTATATGGTATTAGGTATTGAATTCTTATGGACTTCGTTTCTTTGCTCTATCTCAGACTAAAACCTTTTGCATTTAATTTTAAAGAAACTAATAATATTTTTTTTTATAAATTTTAATGTTATGATTATCTTGCCCGTGCTGTTTTTCTAGTTTATAAGATTACAAAAAAAAGATAAGGAAATATAACCACACCCTATATAAAAAGAAAATTAATTAGATAATAAATTAGAAATATAATTAATTAAAATGACTCCTGCCTAATAATCCAAATATATTATAATCCCATCTCATCCTTGCCAAATCCAACCTTGTCTAAAACATCTTCTATTAGATTTTATTATAGCAGGGAAAAAAAAGTTCCGCAATCACTTTGTATAGAAAACCCTAAAAATGCCCTATTTATCTACTAGAATGGTTGCTGGTCCAATAATCAATGTACAGGAAACAAAACAAAGCAAACTAGTAATTAAATCTACCAAGCAAACACCACAAGAAGGCTGACACAATCTTTTACGTGGAAATCTTATTCAAGGAGAAAAACCACGATCTGAAATCAAATACTATTGAACGATTACAAGATATACTCATAGCTCCCTTTCCCAGTCATTCCGTCTATTTCCGCTGCCTCTACTAAAACCTCGAGGTTTTGGTAGGAATGGCTTGCCGAAGAAATTTAAGATGGTATCAGAGCGAACCGGTCGTGAGTTTGAATCATAGGAGGAACGACTCAGCGCAAAAAAAATAAAAAATTTGCGTGTCGCCAAAAGCGCGCCGGCCGGGTTCCACTTGAGGGGGAGTATTTTTGCTACCTCTACTAATACCTCGAGGTTTTGGTAGGAATGGCTAGTCGAAGAAATTCAAGACCGTCGACCTAAGGATTGTAGTTGTTCTTGAACAGCTTCTCCGATTGCCATGACTTTCCCGCCAGGCACAACTCCCGTACTTGACCCAGCAACACCTTCAGAATCAAGATGAACAAATCTTTAATGAGTATGTAGAAGTGGCAAACCTTTTATAGCAAATCTTCTCTCAATGATGGCTCTAGAGAAACAAGGAACTTCTCTTGGGGTGTTCTCACCTCAGAACAAAGAGAAAACAACTTCTCGTCTCTGTTAGGGATAAGAGAAACACACACTTTTAAATAGCTCTTAATTCGTGCAAGAGTTTTCTAATTTTAATCCCATCTGAACAGAAAGAAAACTCAAAATAGAATTCTAAATGCACTGAGGTTGTTCTCCAAGTTCTCTATAGCGACTAGAAAACCTCGCTATAGCAAGCCTACATTCTGTCCCGGCACTCCATGCATGTTCGCTCTAGCAAGCAAGAACCTCGCTATAGCGAGACTGTGTTCTAAAATTTTCTTCTTCAGGCCTTCCAGTGACACAACCACGGTTCATTCTAAAAGAAATACAAAATTACAACTTAATGGGCCAAGAGTTTTGTCCAACCCATGAATTAGCCAACACAAAGAAATTTTTAACAAACTGGCCACACAAAATCCCTAAAAAATGATTGTGAAAACAAGGAAATTACAAAGAAAATCCATTGTTATATTTCAAAGCTTTGGCATTGGAATTTGTGAATAATCTTGGTCTTTATTAATGCACATGGGCTAGGGTTGAGACTATATACTGTGTATGTTTTTTGGTTTTTTGCTACATGGAACAATTGGTGGGGCACTTCGCGCCCAGGAAACCCTGAGCACCTTCTTGAAACACGGTGCCAATGTCAGTGGATTGGCATGTATGTATGCATTTTTTTCATTGACAAATTATAATGTCTAATTATGTGTCATTTTCACCTTTTCTGGAGCTAGAGGTCTAGGTATTGACCCTCGGTTCCCCCCTCTTCAAGAACCGAAGGTTGAGTCCACTTGTGTTACCACCTAGGGGCCATAGGAGTTTTACCCGGCTTCTCTCTAGGCCCAGAGGGAATAGTCCAGCCCAAAGGGTTGGCAACCCTTCATTAGCCAAAAAAAAAAATCATGTGTCATTTTCACATTTAATACGAATAATCCGCAATTTGATAATTAAAAATATTGGTCCTAAGCCCATTCTTAAGCTTCACATTTTCTCAGTAGAGTCCAAGTTGGGTTTGACATGTGAGCCTATAGGCAGAAGGATCCCCATTTAGAGGCCTGATTTTAAATGGGCTGGTTGTTTCTTTTTTTCTTTGTTGCGGTTGTTGTAGGCATTTCTTATTTACCAAACAAAAAAATAAGTCATTCATGTCAATGATATCTTTTGTTGGAACAGGATGAACTAAAGAGAGGTGATGTTCCAAAATCCATTCAGTGTTACATGCATGAAGCGGGTGTTACAGAGGATGTTGCTCGCGACCACATAATGGGTCTATTTAGAGAGACATGGAAGAAACTCAATGAATACCTTGTGGAAAGTTCTCTTCCCCATGCCTTTATCGATCATGCTATGAATCTTGGGCGTGTCTCCTATTGCACTTACAAACATGGAGATGGATTTAGTGATGGATTTGGTGATCCTGGCAGTCAAGAGAAAAAGATGTACATGTCTTTATTTGTTGAAGCACTTCAAGTTGATGAAGCCAAGGGTATTTCATTTTATGTTGATGGTGGATCTGCCTGATTAAATGAAGTAAATGTAAAATCGGATTTTAAATTTGCCTAGACTTCTTATGAATATTTAGATGTGCTTCCATGATATATACTAACAAATCAGTTCTAGTAGCTTACCATGAGCAATAAAATATTGTACTACATTTTATGTGGATGCTTTTGTTTTATTGGGGTGTTCAGAAAGACTAAAATTTGTTTCAACTACATGGAAATGGCTAACATGGCATATGAGGGACTCTGTAGCACATCGGTGGGCCCTAAATCTTTGATCAAGTGTAAATTAATGCCACCACTGTATGATATTCTCATTCTCAATGTAGCTACTTCCTTACATTACGGTTTATTGGGTTTCTGTTATTTTTTTTATGTTGGTTAATTCATGGGTTGGCCAAAAATCTGGGTCCATTGATTTATATTTTCTAACTTATTTTAGAATGGACTGTGTTTGTCTCGCCTGAAAAACTGAAGCAAAGAAAAGAAGAGAAAAGGAAAAATTGGGCGAAACCGCCGAGGACGATCGATGGGACCCTCTGAGTGCTGAAGTGTCCCAGTTATTTTGGGTGGTCCGATCGATCAAATGCACTATGCAATCAATCGGATGGAGCGGGAATTATGGGAAAGAGTCCAAATCTGCTACAAAGTTGTTCCCTTTTGAGACTGTGTTTTCCACTTAGAGTCGTATTTGCGTTCTTACTTTCAGGCACGAATTTGGGGCTATAAATAGGGTGTTGCTCTCAACTCTAAAGGCGGATGTGCATATTGAAGATGAGACACATCAATTAGTTCTCTCATTAATCTGAGGTGAGAATACCCCAGGAGAGATTCTTTGATTCTCTAGAGCTATTGAGAGATTGTTCTGAATGGCTGCTCTAAAAGGTTTTACTGCTTCTACTCTCTTGTAGAAAATTGAATCCTGACTGAGGTAAAGAAGTTCGTAATTGGTAGATTGCTAGTTCTATCTTGTTTATTTGGTTATGTCCACTCATTGGTTAATTAAAACTAACATCCATTCTGGTAAACTTTCAATTTCAAATGGGTTCATGAGGAAATGGAGCAACTTCTTGAATATATGAAGGCCCGTTTTTAGCACTATACAGGGGTTTTGCACTTGAAACACCCCAAAAAGGGGTGTCCCTCACCACAAATGGTGAGGGATAGATGCACTTGAATACTCCCCTATTATTATTATTATTATTATTATTATTATTATTATTATATTATGAATCGAAGTGGCTTCAAATTGAAATCAGTTCCAATTGATTTTGACCCAAATGGGTTCGATCGGGGTAAATTAGGTCGGGCCAGAGATAAAGCATACTTTTTGGACCCAACCTGACCCGTGTATTTTTAATGACATGGTAAAAATTAATATTTTATGCCGAGACTCAAACTCAGGACAATATGGTTTTCAAAGGAGCAACTCGACCACTAAACCACAAAGCATCTTTTTCTTAATAGTTATCAACAAAAACTTAAAATTAGTTAATGAGAAAGGGACATGGCCCCACTTTGGAATATTGACCGTGAGTTGGAATTTATCTACGAGGTATTTATAAAAATAACTATATTTTTAAAATATTGACCCCTATAAATACTGTTATTATTATTTTCATACTTATGCATTGTACTTTTAGCATTGATGATCAAACTTTTGAAATAACTATTTTATATGATTTTCTAGATAGTCATTAATTTTCTATGACAACCATTTTACAATAAAACTAAACTCAAATAAATATTTAATATATGGAATTGATCAACTATTTTTTTTATTAAAGATTTAAATGTGTGACGACGTCGTCGCCTAATATAGAGAGTTAGCGACGACATCGCTGCTAATTCGTCAAATCTGCATCTTCTCCGACCTTCATCATCTGCGACTGCTGGTTTTCTATATCAAAATGAATCATAACTCTATGTTATTGTTTTCCCCCATTGATGCCTTCTTCATGCCATCGGTTTCCCCCATAAACCCCATTTACCAGAACTCTACTCCATACTTCTTCTTCAAATCGCCAACAAAGTCATAGACCTTGTGAGGGTCTGGAAGGACCTTGGAGACACTCTCCTTTTCCATGCATCTCTTCACCAAAGCAATTAGCTTAGGGCACTCATTCTCTATGCTGAAATTGTCATCAGTCTCATACGTGTAGAACCAGTAGGCGAATGGAACAAGCACCACATCCACATAACCCAAGCTCTTGCCATCGTAAAATGGCTTGTCTTCGAGCTCTCTTTCCAACAGTTTCAAGCAGTCGATGGACTCTTTCCAAGCTGCCTCTTGTGCCTCTCCCTTGCTCTTCTATATCAGTGACCCACACTCATATATATGTGTGTGTGTGTGTGTGTGTGTGTGTGTAAAAAACAGTAACAAGTTCACTTTGGTACAGAAAACCAGCAGTTGCAGATGATGAAGGTCGGAGAAGATGCAGATTTGATGAATTAGCAACGACGTTGGCGCTAACTCTCTGTTGTCGTTTGTTGAAAAAAGGCAAAAAAAAAAAAAAATAATATTTTGGCAGGAACATCGGTTCTGTTACATAAAAACTATGGGCTCTTTTGGTTAGTGGCCATCTAGAGTCCTTTTTTTGTAGTTTTCTCAAAATAATAATTTTATAATTAATAAAAAATGAAAATATTATTGAAAAAAGAGAAACTCACGACAACACCGTGAAGCTTATAAAGAGGAGGCGAGAAACTTTCCATGTAACTGATGTTCTACCATGCACGCTTGCCAAGGGAGAAAGGGTGGAATCTGGATTTTCTCTTTTTTGCGTATGTGGCTTTAACTTTTATAAATCGTGATGTAAATGGAGTGGAACACTACGATAGACCCCATCTATTAAAAATCACAATCAGTTACATGGAAACTTTCCATGTAACTGATGTGCTACCATGCACGTTTGCCGAGGGAAAAATGGTGGAGTCTAGGTTTTTCCTTTTTTGCGTTTGTGGCTTTAACTTTTATAAATCATGATGTAAATGAAGTGGAATACTACGATAGACCCCGTCTATTAAAAATCACAATCATTAAGGCAAACATCTTTGCTATTTATGGGATACCTCAAATTTTCACCTCATTCTGGGTTATTTCCACGGTCAAATTGATTCTTTGATAAAAGAATATAAAATACTGGAGTTTTCCAAATAAAGTTTTTTTTATTCTTGGACTCTCCATCATGCCTTTTGTCTATTAAGAAACTCCTAATTTCATCATATTTCTATCAAGGCAATAGCATTGGAGTGTTAATGGGTCCCAGTGTCTATAAGTGCCACTAATCTAAGAAATTTCAAGTATTTTTGTTTCTTCTGATTATATGATTTTTTTATTTTTTTTTGTTTGGAATGTGAAGTGCCGATTTCTGGGTTGTCTGGTTTATTTAATCCATAGTCATTTTACTTGATTCACTTTCGATTGTGGGTTGTCTGCTTTCTTTTTTTATCTTTTGATTTTGATTGTACACTTTTTTTTTAAGAATGCGAAACTAATGGTAAAATGAATCTCCAATAATAGTGGTCCATCTAAATAAAGAATTAAGCTCATTCTTATTATCATCATTTTCTACTTTTTACAATATAATTCTATTTCTCTATGTCAACAAGAGAACTTTCATTTTTTCCATTCATTTACTTTTAAGTTCATTGTATTTTTTTAGAACAACTTCAATAATTTTTTTGTTTCTTTCTGTCTCTTTTTAGTACCGTCTCATGTCTCATTTGCATGCTTAGTTTAGATCAGTGTTCAACTCATTTTAAAATGTGAGCATCTTGAGACAATTGGTGCAATTATTAAACATTTAAATTTGAGAGGTAAACCTTTTTTAATTCATTTACTTTTGAGTTCATCATGTTTTATTTGGACAATTTTAGTTATGTCATTTTAATATGATTTATACAAAAGAATCATTATTTTAAAATTTTCTATAGATTTGCAATATTTTTTTAGTTTGTATTTGTATGGTTTTCATAGATTGTGAGTTTCTTTTTTTACCCTTTTTTGTTTCAACTTTTGGTTATTGGGTTCTCCTTGGTTTTTTTTTTTTTTTTTTTTTTTTTTTTTTTTGTCTTTTAAATCACTTTTTATAAGGCGATTTTCAGTGAATTCTCATTTTTCTGTTCTGTTTTTTAAAAAAAATTTAATGCTTATGATTCTAAGTTAATTATTTATTTTACTTCCATTTGGTTCTTTAAGTTCTCTTTGTGAAATCTTTTTATGGATTTTTCTTATTTCTTTTGTAGCTTCAGATTTCCACTTTTTAGTATTAGATTATCATAAGTTGGTTTGGTTCTTCTATATTTCTTTTATCATTGTATTGTCTATAAATCTCTATTTATATATATTTTTATAGTCTTTTCAATAAAATTTATTTTGTTTTATTTTGTATTTTTTTTATTATAATTTTCTCACTTGTGATAGGTTTTTAGATTTTTTTTATGATGGTTTTTCATAAATTTGTTGGTTCTTTTGTTCTGTGCTCCATTTTTGAGTTTTTTTTTTCTTATGAGTGTTTGATACTTTTAAATTGCTTATGTTATTGAGTTGATTATGGATTTTCATTTTTATGTTTTATTTTTATGTGTCTTTCAAATTTCATTGGATTTTATTCATATTTTATATTGTTTGTTTGTTTTGACTTTTTTTTTTTTAGTTTTCTTGACCGTTAATCTTCAATTTTCATGGGCTTGTGTGTTTTTTTTTTTTTTTAATTATATGGTATTCGGTATTGAATTCTTATGGAATTCTTCTTTTTTTTTTTTTTTCTCCTCTCTCTCAAACTAAAGCCATTTGCATCTAATTTTAAAGAAATTGATCATAATTTTTTTTTATAAATTTTAATATTATGATTATATTGGCACAGGCATATTTTTCTAGTGCAAATGAAATAGCTTATGAAATTCTTAAAGAAGAAGGGAGAAATGTCATACCATGCCTTATAAATGCGGTATCTCATCACAGCTTTCTAAACATTATCATCATCCAATCTTGGCAATAGATGCTGTAACGCCCCACCCATACCCATGCATGATATTGTCCGCTTTGGCCCACAAACCTCACGGTTTTACTTCTGATGGGCCTCAACCCATCAATAGGCCTCATGCAAGGTAAGGGTGTAAGCTCTACATATAACGCCATTTACTTTCCTCTATAGTCAATGTGGGACTCCGGGGCGTCACAATCCACCCCCCTTAAGGCTACACGTCCCTGTGCAGTAGCCTGCCAGTCTCGGTAGCCTGCCAGCCCTCTTGGCCGCCCACATGGAGACCCGCCTACTTACACCAGACCACGGCAGGGGACACACACTCGAACTAGTCGAGAGTCGGCTCCGATACCATTTGTAACGCCCCACCCCTACACGCATGCATAATATTGTCCGCTTTGGCCCACCGGCCTCACGGTTTTGCTTCTGATGGGCCTCATGCAAGGTAAGGGTGTAAGCTCTACATATAACTACATTCACTTTCCTCTCTATAGTCAATGTGGGACTCCGGGGCGTCACAATTATTGTGACACTCCTACCTTGCATGAGGCCTTTTGATGAGTTGAGGCCCATCGGAAGCAAAATCGTGAGGCTCGTAGGCCAAAGCGGACAATATCATGCATGCGTGTAGGGGTGGGGCGTTACAAATGGTATCAGAGCCAACTCTCGACTAGTTCGAGTGTGGGTCCCCTGCCTTGGTCTGGTGTAAGTGGGCGGGTCTCCATGTGGGTGAGCCAAGAGGGCTGGCAAGCTACCAAGACTGGCAGGCTACTGCACAGGGAAGTGCAGCCTTAAGGGGGGTGGATTGTGACGCCCCGGAGTCCCACATCGACTATAGAGAGGAAAGTGAATGGGGTTATATGTAGAGCTTACACCCTTACCTTGCATGAGGCCTTTTGATGGGTTGAGGCCCATCAAAAGCAAAACCGTGAGGCCCGTGGGCCAAAGCGGACAATATCATGCATGGGTATGGGTGGGGCGTTACAAATGCAATGTGATTTAGGTATAGACTTTCTACAAACAGAGTAAAAAACTAATAACTTTGACTCAGTTGAGTTGGTCAAAACACAGTTCACTCATGGCGATTGTCTCGGCTAGTAGTGCAAAAGAGCCAAGATGTTCAAGTTTGACCAGTCTCAAGCTCAAAATGTGTCATGCCTAGCACAAGGTCGGCCCAATTTGAAAATTCGCCTTGACTTCGAGGTTGGCTCGAAATGAGTTGAGCTTGAGATGTTTTTTTTATTTTTTATTTTGAACGGTAAGAAAATCTTTTGTTAAAAGAGAAGATGAAAACAAAGAGAGAGAACAACAAGGTATAAGAGCATTGTACTCCACCTACAATCCATGCAAAATAATAACCTCCCAAGGTAAAATCTTCTCAAGCCCTTGCTTGGCTAATGCATCATCGGCCATAAAATTCACCAATTTAAGAACAACAAGGTACAGGAGCATATTGTAACCCACCCATAGCCCACGACAAAATAATACCCTCCCTAAGTGAAACCCTCTCAATCAACCATTTAATTAGCCGACCTAAGGTCATGACGGAAAACAACATTAATGAAGGCAGAAAAAACCCAGATTTTGTTAAACATGAAGTTTCCAAGGGTTGGCCTTTTTATTTGACACCCTTGTGATTGTATTAGGAGAATCACTGTCAACAATAAGGGAAGTATAAAAGAATCTTGAAAAGTAGCGAAGTGCATCCAAAATAGTTAGGAACTTTGTTTCATTTGAATCATGAATATGATATATCTAATATGGTTTGCAATAAATATCAAACCTATGGATCTAGGTTTATGCATTAAACAATATATGATCTCAAAATATAAAAGCGTACCTTGCGCCATTATCTTGATGATGAGCGGATATCCTTTCTCAAATATGGTTTTCTCCTATCTCCCTTATCACCCACTCCAATATATGTGAAGTTGATGGGTACTTTTCATAGGTTAAGAGAGAGGAACGGAAAACCATATATATAGATAAGTCCTAGAGAGATTTCTTCCCATCAAAGAAATCTAATAAAGGTAAGTTTCCTTAATGCCCTCAAATCATTCAACAAGAGTCCTATTGGATTGGGCCTACTAAAATTGAATGCAAGATAAACTTAGTAAAAACAAAAACTAAAAAGAGAAAAGTAACCTAAATTAGTAGGCTCAAACCGTGGGTCCTAACAGTGTTACACATGTGGTCGTGAGGACCACTCATATCTAACAGAATACCCATAAGCTTGCAAAACATAAATAAGACCTTACCCTTGTTATTAGAAAGCACACATCCAATACCCGTCAGCCCTGATTTACTTCTCACAACACCATCAATATTAAATTTCAGCACTCCAAGAGGAGGAGGAGCCCACAGAAACGATTTCCTCACGTTAATTAGGGCGCATCCCATACAAGCTGCCCAATATTGAGCTCAATATGTGTTATTTGATGAGCTCGGATAAGAACGTGATTAGGATTAGGTTAGATTTATTATTTAAGTAGTTTTTCGATTCTTAATGTGATTATGATGTACTATATTAGATTTTTGATGTGATTTTGTTTTCTAGTTAAGGTTAACTATTTTTATTGTACTTTGTAAATAGCCTTTGATAGTTCTCGGTAAGTAGCTTGTGTGAAATATTTAAAATTAAAAATACAAACAAAAAGAAAAAGAAGAAAAGTTGGGTAGCAACTCCCGCCTCTCAAACCCACTTGTCCTCGTCCCTATATGTGGGAATACGATCTAGATTTGTGTCCAAGCCTAAGTTTTGGAGTTAAACCAAGTTCCAATTTTGGTGCCACCCAAACTTAGTCCTTTTTTAATCTTGAGTTTTTTTGGGGTTTTGCCCGTACAATAAAGGCCATTAAGAACTCCTCCTGGTGACAAAAGTTGAAATAGTTTTCTATAAGTACTCATGAAATTTTATGACCTAAAATACCCTTAATATTGAGATATTGTAATATCACATAGAAATATTCTTATTTTAACCCAACAAGAGGAGAGCTTTTGTGCAATATCACATAAATAAAAAGTTGTGAATTCGCAAAAATATGGTAAGCGATATTACACCGTTGTAAATATTTTAGTCAATAAAAATTGTATGAGTACCTATAGAGAATTATCTCAACTTTCATCGCATTACGGGGTTACCTAAGGCTAAAGGTTACCGTAAAGAAGAGCATAGCACTAATTACTCTCGTAAACTCATTATGAGACTATTAAAGGAGTATGTCCTTACTTATGCATCAATGACTCATTTAGTCAAATCAAACCTATTTTTTTGCCAAGGCACAGCCTAGGCTAATATCACAGCAAGGTTGTAACGCTCTAACTCCGAATACCGAGAAAACCGTCAAGGTACCCGAATTTGGCGCGCTACTTCCCGAAGAATCCTAGAACTTTCAAGATCATAGGTCCGCAGTGAGGTCCAATTTAAAACTTTTTGACCGAAATATAATCAATGGTTAAAATTTACAGAAGTATAAAGAGTAAAGCGGAAGCATAGGTGTCATAAAGATATATCAAGTGTAGCAAGGTTGAAGTCCAGCCTAAATCACAAAGTATAATTAAGAACATGTTTATAAACATATCAGACTAACTCCCTGCTCACCTCAAAAAGACACTCAAACCCAAAAAAAAAAGATAGATAACACTCAAGCCCCCGGTACAGGCGCTACATCCTCCAGCTCGACCCCCTGGTCAGCTGGTCCCCATCCATAGTCTCCGACTATGGGCGTGTCGACGAGCGCTTCGTCCTCATAGTCGCGCAGGGTCAACACCTAAGCACTAAGAATGGGTCAAATCCAAGGATCTGGCAAATTACAGTAAACAAATAACATAGGATGTATGCATCAAAGGAATAGAGACAGTAATAAGATCAATAAGGATATCCAATGTACAAATGCTAGGCAATTGAGCAAGATGAACATTGAGAATCAGGAAAATAAGATAAGACAATCTATCTATACAACGTGGCACATTCACACAAGTTGGATACCGCGGGATATTATGCCGCGGCCCTCTCACACTGAACACAGTCGCGGTGGGAAAGTCTCACCAGTGCTGGGGATAACTAACCCTATAAATCACTCATCAATCTCAAACACTCATCACTCAAGAGACTGGACCCGGTATCACACCTTCCGTCTAAAAACATAGCTCATCATGATAGCTCACTTAACACTCATAAATAGCTCCTACTAGTGATGATCATTCAACAAGCTGAGCTTAGAACAACTGAGTGAATGTTCGTGCCGACTCAGGAAATCAATGGTACAGGTCTGTGTCTGTCTAGGCTTGCCTTGCGCGAGCAGGTTCTATCAAATCCCTAAGAGGTCCAAGTACCAACCATTAGGTCCATACTAAGGCCCACCAAACCATGGCCTTAGTCTAAATAGTCCAAGAGAGATCACCAATATCAAACAATCCATACTCATCCAAAATGAGTTACAAGTCTAATTATAATTACCTCTCCATCTAAGGTTCACACATACAACTTAGGCCGTATGAGGGCCCGCTTAGACACAGACACGGGTCAAATGCCTCCAAACTACATCACCAGGTCACCTGATGTGAATTTAAATTCAATCTTTTATTACTGCAAGTGCACAGTTGTCTTTTTGAGACAGTGGCAAATACAGGTCGAATCCCACAAGGAGCACTACTAAGTTAAAAATTCAAAATCTGATTTTTTTTATCAAAGATTAATAAGCAATTGAGATTCAAGAAAAGAAACTAGAAAAAAATTCAGAAACACAAAATAATCAAATATGTAAAACAGATCAGAGCATCCAAAATCCACTGAGTAAGATAATTAATCCATCCATGCAATTATTATACTATTTGTCCCAAAAATAACTCAGATCTTCAACAAATCAATGTTTTGGATCCGGAAAATTTGTCTTTTGCAAAAATCAATTTTTAATAATAAGGTAACAACCCAAGACCTCCTTCACCTCATAAAAGAATGAAAAATCATAAGCATGACTCATCAAATTAAGCATAAATTATCAAAGGATCTCAGCCCTAAGCACAATCTATCAAAATAAGTATAAATCATCAAACTATTTTCATTAGAAATCAAAACAGAGGCTGCCTAAGGCACGAAGACAGATCTATTATTCTAATAAAGCATGCATTTTGAAAGAGACAAAAAATAATAGAAAAATCACATAAATTAGATTAAAGATCTACTTAGCTTCATCTGTATGCTCCAATCCAGAAATCTAGCCAGCCATTGAAAAGAACTCCATATGTAATTTCATTGATTGCATCTCCTTGTACAATGGTCTCTCAAAAATCTCTCTTCTAAAATTCCTAATTTCTGGAACAGGGCTCCAGAATACCCCAAAAATAATTCTTAAATTATATTAATTATGGAAAAGAGGAGGAAGAGGAGAGAGAGAGAGTTATGGACGTCCAAGAAGGGGAGGGAGTTGTGTCCCCCGTATGCTACTCTTTGGCTCCTTTTATTTCTCCGGTTATCTATCAGATACATTGAATGTAGACACCTTCTCTTCAATTCTGTTTTATCTTTATTGATAAGGTACATATCTTATCCTTTTTGAATTTGAATGAGGTGGAAGCTTCTGGAAACCTCTGGGTGGCTTGGCTAATCTTCAGATGGGGTCCCACAAAGGATGTGCAGCAATTGATTATCAATGGTGTAGATTTAATTGCAATCCCGTCTAAAAATGAACATGAAAATCTCTGGGCCCATAACTTTGTCAATATAGCTCTGATTTGCACGTTCTTGGGCTCCACGGATATCTACTCTGAATAAGCTTTCCAATGGTAGGTAACTTTCATCGATCCGACGGTCAGATTGAAAGTTATGGCCATTTGAAGATGAGTTGTCCTGAGAAAAACGGGATTAACTTCTAGAATTTGATTTGCAATGGATTCTATCTCTACACAATTTTCATTTTTGAAAGGATATCAGATGTGGATGATTCAAACTCTTCTTCTTTTGTTCCAATCAAAATTGTACTCTTTAAATTATCCATCAATAATTTCAAAGTTGCAACTACTGTGGACCCTGCCATGTGGGACATTTCATCTGCTTGAAGAGTGGGCCCTATGAGAAGTCTTCTATTGTAGTTAGGACTCTTCCACTGACATGATGAGTGGACCCCTCCTTTGATTAATTTGCATATGGCTTGTGTGTGGGGTTCACATGGTGAATTCTTCAATTTACTTCAATTTAGCAATGCAGGGCCCAGGATGACAATGTGTGCTTGAAAGTGGGTTCCGTGACAGAGGCCTGCAATTCTCATTTTCTGCACATTCCAATTAAATACATCAAATACTGAAGAGCCCATATTGAGGCGGGACCCATCCGGACAGAGTTCTACTCCAACTGGGACTCTTCGGAGAAAATTTGCAAAACATTATAAGTTAATGCAGAAAATGTATGAAAAGTATGAAAATTCAGGGTCCTTGGTGAAAATGCATAAAATGAAGGAATGAGATGACTAATGATGCAATTCACCTAATTAAACCCCTAATTCATCTTAAAATGATATGTAAATGTGCAAATTCATGGACTCAACATCACCTCTTGGAAGTCCTAGGTTCAGGTACATTTTTTATTTAATTAACAGGTATGAAGCAATGACAAGGACATAAGAGTGACATTAATGTAATAAGTGTAATAAACTCCAAGTAATTGAATCAAAGGGAACATCAATGGTCCAATCCTAAGTAATGGCCCACATTCAGGTCCAGGTCCATCCTAGTTAATTGGATCCCTAAATGAAGTTTCAGATGCCAAGTATACTGTATTTGGCGCTCCTGAAGTTACAGGCATCTTCGACAATATTTAAGGATCGAATCGACGTCAAATCTAAATCATAGACCCTACTTAGTGGCCCCACAAGTCAAGGTTGAGCCACACCGTTGACTCGTGCTTGGCACATCAATGGAGTCTCTTTGGATGGTCAATGGGTCCCTACTCAAAATAATTTCCCTCTCCAAAATAATTCAAGATTCTAATTTGGGTTAATTAATGGCTAAGGGCCCATTTTCTAAATTCTATAAACTTAAGGGGGCAAGGTGAATAATTTAACAAACTTAAGGCACATGGCTTGCATCATTCTGGGTCATCAACACTGTTTTCCCTCCTTAAAATGGGCCAAGAATCTAATCTAATTGGATTAATAATATAGGTAAGGTCTTTAACCTAATTTTCTAGAACTAAAAGGGGGCAAGGTGTACACTATTTAACAATTCCAAGTACTATAGCATAAATGAGGCCACACCTTCCCATACACCCCAGACCACCTAACTCCTCATTCCCTTAATTCTGTCACATGGGATGGCCACACTTTCTCATGCACACACAGACCACTAGAACCCCTCCATCTCTTCTCTATCCCTACGGGCGTGTTTGGATGTGTGGTAAAGTGAAGTGAGGTGAGGTAGAGCCTCCATTATCCAGACAAGAAAAGAAAATGGGTCATGTCAAAAGTACACAATTTCAAAATTTCCACCATCTTTTTCAAAAAAAAGTAAAAAAAAGCAACCTTTTTTTTCCACTAAAAGACAAAAAAGCTCCACCTTTCTATACAAAAAGTCAAAAAGATTCAATATCAAACAACTAAAAATAAAACACCATTATAACACCTTATATTTTATTCTCTCTTGATTTGATGCTTCACCTCACCATACTTCAATTCATCGTACATCTAAACAGGCCCTACAAGTTCTGCAACAGAACTTCTCCCAAACAAAGAACACGTTCTCGCCTGGGATTTGGAGAATACAGAAATCATGGGCCCCACTGATCAGGGTTCAGATCAAACCACACCAACAAGGTCGCCCAAGGCCCCTCTACAAGATGCATGGTTCAGATCAACGTTGGTGACCCACTTGACCCCCACAATTTTAAAAACACGGAAACCACTCTATTCTGGTAAAAACAGCCATGCCCCATTTGGGTCTTTGAGATGGTGGACCAAACGGGGTCCACCTCACATGAGTCCACATCCCTAACATCGCCCCACCATTTTTAGCCCAATGGTCGGACCAGATTGGCGATTGGATCTACCAGTGGCTCCCACAACTATCTGCTGCAAAACTGGCTTTTCCCCTTAAACACATCTCCGATCTGCTGATCAAGCTAAAGGATTAGTGGGCCAGGGGTGTCCACTCCTATGGGACCAGCCCCTCTAGGGTCGCTCGTGGGTCCTCCTTCTAATTCACGGATCAGATTGGCCATCGGGTGGCCCACCTGGTTCCCGATCTCAACCCAAGAAAATCAGGCCCTCACAGTTTCCATGTTCGGGAACTGCTACATGTCGTTCCTCTCACTGCTATGGGTAGATTTGAGTGAAATCTCACTCCAGCAAACAATCACAACTACCATTGATCCATCAACCTTCCAAATGAACATAAATCCATCCATTAATGACTATAATCCAAAGAAATAAGCTCATTTGTAAATCTAAGCAACTTTAACATAATATGAATGAATTTTTTAAAATAAAAAACAGTAAACATGAATTATATGCTAAGTATGTACATTGCACTTGCCTCAAATCCGGATTACAAGGGAAAATAGCAAAAGGCCGGGAACCAATCCAAGCTAGCCAAACCAAATCCAATCTACCAAACCTAGCACCCATTCCACAAGAGAACTAAGGCTTAGAAAGGAATATAGAGAAAAAGAGGGAATTCTAGAGAATTATATAAGGAAGAAGGCTCACCTTGAGTTGTAGAAGAAGAAGAGATTGGTAAGAGAGGGTCCTTAGGAGATTGTAGCAACAATAGGTAGAAGGCGACCCCTTGAAATTAAGGTTTTGGGCTTAGGGTTTTAGCTAGGGTTTTGGGTTTAGGGTTTTAGCTAGGGTTTTAGGGTTAGGGTTTTAGCTAGAGTTTTTTGAAATGAGAGGTAAATGAGGGATAAATGAAAGTGAATTTAGGGTTTATTTCCCAATGCAATAGTTTAGCTTATATAAGCTAGGATTTTTTGGGACAATTATCAAAAGGGCCTTTTTGTTTGCATAGGAATGTGGTTAAGAACATGGCATGTAGGTCCTTTGGTAGAAGTTTTAGAATGTTCTCAAATGTGGAAAACCCCCCCTTACAAAAACTTATTTACTAGTAAGGGCATCAACTCCTAAACCCCTACAAAAATTATAAAAAGACACCATATAAATCTATAAAATACACAATGGGCCAAAATCCTATAAAATAGGCTAAAATTTAGGAAAATATCTATCTACCCTTGATAACCCTTGTTAATTAGTACAATTATGCTATATTACCGTAATTAATAGTATTCAATTTCAAAATGAGGGCCCACCAAGGGTGGGGCCTCACAAAGGTGGCCACACTCATTGACACAATGGGCTCTTTGGCTCCTCCACTCTAGGAAGTTTGATACTGAAATTGAATGGAGAGAGAGACTTGACCTTACCAACTCATTAACCCCAACCTGTAATATGTATGGATTGGTTATAGGTCACAATTAGAATTTAGGGTTTAACGGTAAGAATTAACACAAAGTCTTTTTAACTTTTTCTTCCTTGAGTAAGTCACAAAATTTTCTTGTCCTCACAAACCCAATTCCTAGACTCTGACGGCAGTATTCCTTCATTGCATCAAAATTTGATTTGGTTTTTTTATTGTATGCAATATATTTGATTTGCTTCAAACCCAACCTATTTATGACCTAAGCACAACCTTAGCCCTTTCAATAAAGATGGCCACACCCAATGACTTATTCTGCTCATCCACTTCCCAAATTCTTGTCAAAACCTCACTTTACCTGCTGCATCCTACAAGAAATATCTACAGGTCAGTCATGGGTTAAGAACGCCTGATTGCATTTAAACGGGTCGACTTACTCATGTATATGGAGAATAGTCGGTTCTTGAGAGGTTGGACACCCTCGTCGAAAAAAAAAAAAAATTTACACTTTTGCTCCACATTTGAAATTCTTAGGGCGAGCTAGCTCAAGTCGGGTTTTTTTGACCTACTACAATCAAACTAAAATATAGGTGAAAATATCAAAGCTTCTGAAAGTTAGATTTGGTTAAATGGGTTGAACCAAAATGGACGTGGGTCATACATGTAAGGTCCACTTGACTAAAAATCTGGCGTGGGCTGAGATTGCATACATTTTCTTTTTAAATGGGCCCAACATAGGTTATGCTTCAATCCATAAACATTTGAGGCCGTCTTTTTATTAAAATTCCTGATCGAAATTCAAGATGTTGGTGTTTTTAGGACACAATGTGACATCTTATGACTTCGCAATATTAAGGATTGTATCCAATAAACCTGACTCAACCTGACCTAACTCGTTTATCACAAATCTCTTAAACATCTTCACAATCCACTTGCTGTATAAAAGGACTCGTATTGGTCTCCAAGTCCTGCACGGTGACATCAATATTTGCAAGTGAAGGAGAAAGGAAAAAGAGTGGGAGGTTCTGAATGGCAATGTTGGCAGCGAGAGCGGCGGGCAAAGGAAATGGCATCAGACGCCTCTTCTCGTCCTTTCCCTTCCCTTCTTCTCAGCCAGCTACTCCACCTCCTCCCCCTGCAGAGCCTTCAACAAATCTCTTTGTTTCAGGCACTCTCTCTCTCTCTCTCTCTCTCTCTCTGTGTGTTCATCTTCTACTTGTTTTGTTGTTTATTGATTGATTTATCTTTCTTTTCGTCTATGTTTCCTGCACGTTGTTTTTGTTTTGTTTAAATCTATTGAGCAACGAATACGAAGGAAATACGATTATGGGTGCTTTTGAATGTGTACACCAGAAGGTGATTGTTAAAGTATGTGCCTTCAGGGCAGGGCAGGCAACATGGGGATTGAAAACCCAGATGGGTGGGTATCTGGGTATCTTCTTTTTCTGACCCATTTCAGTAATTTTATCAATTGGAGACCGGTGATGCTGATTTGGGGTAGTATGAGTATCAGAACTGATGGAGCTTCCATCCTTTTAAAATTTACATTTTGATATGTGTTCTAAGCAGTCGAAGGGTCTGTAGGTAGAAAAGTTTTTATTTTGAGCGATAGTTAATATAAGATTCTATATGAAAACAGTATTCAACATGGTATAGGCCTTATGTCAATTTTTGGTATATGATGTTCTATTTCAATCAATTCATCATCATTAAAGCCTTGTCCCGACTATATTGGGGTGGGCTAGTTGTATTTCAATCAATTGAGACATGAATTTGAATTAGGAATATAATGGCGCTTTTGTATGTACCCCAAAATCGTGACTGTTAATGTATTTGTGTTGGGGCCAAGATAGAAATTGAAGGTCCAGTTATGTCCCCATCTCAATAACATCACCACCCCATCTCTCTAAATCCATCAGTGGGGTCACCTTTGAAATTCAAACAGCTAAAAATCAATGTCCCGCCATTTTCTATTGGCACGAGAAACTTCACACCAATCAGGATTACTCCCATTGTTAAATGGACGTGTAAAACATGTGTTTTTGGTCTTTTGGCTATTTTTTTGTATTATTTTGATCGTGTGGTTTAGACACAATTAATCTTGCAGTGGGCATTATTTTGGACAGAGTAAGATTTTCCTTTGCGATAGAATGATGTGGGAAGGAGATTTTAGCAGTTTTGATTTTAGAAGTAGGCCCCACTGATGGGCTTGAAGATCTCTATGCCTACGCTCAGCCCTGGACATGGGTTCTGATTTGGGGATTGGGAGAAGTGGTGGAAAAGTATCCTAACTGCTGGAGTTTTTGTACTTCTGAAAATTTTATTTTAATGTCTGCTCAAATTAATCAGTGTTTGTATGCGATTCCTTTTTGTCCGTTGCTCTAACTATGATAACTAAGTACCTTGTCCGAAGGGGTCGGGTTTCCTTTTTAAAGTAGTTGGGGGAGGGTTAATTACTAATGGAAACAAAGTACTAATTATGGCAATTGGCAAGAATCATGCCACCCTTGCAATTCTTCTTCTTAGGAAAGTTGGACTCTCAATCCTTTGTTGGTTGGAAGATAGAAGGTCAGACCTGAAATCTGAGACGAATTATCACCCAAATTTTTGGAAAACTCTCCACTAGGAAAGCTTTATTTAGTTGTTGGCCGAGATCTTCGGAAACTCATGCAAGTAGGAGAGACAACCATATTAAGAGAATGAAAGAGTGAGGCGGTATGACAACCATATTAAGAGAATGAAAGAGTGAGGCGGTATGTTATAGCCTAAGAAGGGCTGCCACAAAACGGGCTTCAGATAGTGGGCTAGATCTAACCCAAAAATTCCATTTATGGAAGTGGAGAACCATGGTCCTTTATAGCTCTAATTGTCATATGGGGCCCATTCACTTATTTTTGAATTTTAATTATGCTAGAGAGTCACTTTAAGTGAAGGGGGAACCATCCAACTTTGTGTGTGCTTAGATGTGGGACGGCGTATACATCTATGAGGAAAAGAGTCACGATAGATTAAGGTTTATTTTGACTTACCTTGTTAGTATTTCATTAGTTTTGGTATCTTGGAAGTTGGTTGTGGTTCATCTAGGGGAAGGGATACGTGGAAGATCTCATTTGTGGCCACCATTTGAACAATTTTGAAGAAGAGGAATCTCGAGTGTTTAGTAGGGAAATCATCTCACATGGAAGTTTATACGAGAGACTGAGATTTTTCTATTGCCTTTTGGATCTTTGTCCTGCCTCATTTCTGAGGCATCTTAATAGATCTTTTTTTTTTTTTTTGTATAAATGGAGAGGTGGCCTTTTCATATGTTTACATTTGTTTTCTTTTTGATGCTTTGATATGCTTAAATCAAGTGGTTCTGGGTGGTTTGTGTTTTTGTCGTGATGTAATCTTGTCAATATATATCTCTTGTACTGTTAGGCTTATTTAATGTAAGTTATCATTCCAAAAAGAAAAAAGAAAAAAAAAAGACAAATAATTTTGGAATCTTGTTTTGTTTAGAAAGTTTAGTAGCATTTAAATGAATATTCATATAATTAGGTGTCAATTCCTAAACTTAGCAGGAGAATCTGTGAGATATGTATGTAATAAGCTTGGATTGCAAGCTAGGGGATATCTGCTGGATTTTATACATTCATGTATCCTCTATTAGAAAGCAATCAATGAATAAATGATGTTGAAGTGATCATTGAGGGTGGCTTTTTTTTTTTATTTATTTATTTATTTATTTATTTATTTATTTATTTAGTATTGGAAGACCAGTGGTGATGTCTTCATGGTCATAATTGTGCTATCTTGAGACATTGGCTATTGAGGTGGGACTATTGGTCAATCTTCCCCTCCCTTCACTACAGCATGGAAGCACGGGGAAAAGGTCATTGCGGACAATAGGATGAGTAGGAATCATGCAGAAAAATTTTGAGCATAGAATCAGGCAGAATCACGACTTTGGCAGCCCAAAAGGCATGGGTGGCCTATTACATGATCCGTCCAGGTGAGCTAGGAGTGCGGCACTGCTTGTTAATGTATTGTCATGCACCAGCACAAAGGGTGGTCAACACCACTTTATAGGGCAAAACCATTTTGAAACATTCCCTTAAAGAAATAAATAAGAACTAAATGATTAATAGCACTTTATAATAATAAAAAATCCTGTTTCACTAAAGAACATTGTGTTTTATTCAACCGCCTCGAGGAAGCTTTCTTCTCCTCCTTTGCTGGGGAAGATTAGCATTATCTTCCATAAAGAACACAGAATTGCAGCTGGCACCAACTTCTACATGAGCTTGCCCTCATTTGAAAGTGATGAACCTCCCACCTAATTTTATTGCCTCACCCGAAGATTCAGTGACTAACCCAATGGATGCCAAATGATTGACGGATCTTAGACCTCAAGTATCTAGCAAAGGACGAATACACAAAAACATGGTTGAAGTACTTATTCCATACATGCAATTAGGACAACAAATGGAGGTGTTTGATGGTATTATCCATCTTCTCACCAGGTTTGCTATCATCGGCACCTCCTAAATTATCACACCCACATGGAAATCCTGGACTCTAGTAGGTGCAAGGCCTCTCTGAGTGTGAACAAGGAGGAGCGCAAGAGCCTGGAAAAAGTGTCTGACAAAAGAGTTTGACCAGAGCATCCTAATTATTTTTATTTATTTTTTTTAGTTTTTTGTATATACCTCCCTAAGGTTTCTAGCATTTGTAAATAGGCCCCTGAGGTTTTAGTATTTGTAAATAGGCTCCTACTTTTTCATTTTAATACCTTCCGTGTCCCCAAAATCAAAATTCCTAATGAGAATAGGCAACCGCCATGAGGTTTGTATTGGATTTTTATATAAATGATAGTTTTGTCCTTACATCCATTAAACAAAAATGAATAGATTATTATTTACAAACTACCAATATATTATCTCAAGTCCCAATGGTTTCTCTCAATAACTCTCTCATGCACATGAAGCCTAATCATGTATTTTGAAACTTTCATCAATCCAATCGTGGGTCATGTATGGATTGGTGGATGAATCATAACCGAATATAAGTATAGGTGTTGATTGCCATTATGATCGATTTGGATTTAATGAAATGAGCCATGTATTGATAAAAATTGATTTATGTAGGGTTATTTTCTCCCACTAAATGCAATTGTTAATGTTACATCCTTTATAAAAAAATAAAGTCCAAGCTTTTGAAATTATGCATATAAGGATAAAAGAGATTGGCAAACATGTCATTTCGCTCTAAAAATCTATGGTGGTTCGAAGGCTACTGATTTTGAGGACATGGAAGGTACTAAAATGAAAATGTAGGGGCCTATTTGCTAATACTAGAACCTCAGGGGCCTATTTACAAATTTTAAAAACCTTAGGTGGGTATATGTGAAAAAACTCTTTTTTTTTTTTTTTTTTTTTTAATTCTTCTATCGAAAGCACCCCTTCAAACATAAATATAATCAAGAATATTTGAAAGGCCAGCGTATTCCAATGATTCAGCTTATGTCCCTAAATAATGACTGACCAAAGACTCAAAACAATGACTGATCAAAGACCTTTTTTATGACCCTAAACAATCAAGGGAAACGAGATTTTAAGGGACAATTTTCCATTTCCCCATCGGTACATTGTCCTACAAATGAACGTGATTCACCAACTCTATAATGAATCTCACCCCTTTTTCTACTATAGATCCCACCAAGGTAGATTCATCCTCCACATTTGAATAGGTTTTCAGAACATAGATATCAAATTCCTATTGAATTAGTAGGGAAGTACAGGTCCCAATTTGATTAATCCATTCCTGCATCACAGGTTTATGAATTTACTCATGTCACTACTTTAAGTCAACTATTCACCCTACCATTAAAAAAAAAAAAAAAAAAAAAAAAAAAAAAAAAAAAAAAAAACCATCAACTATTCACCCTTTGATCTTCTCTTTAGAGATAGATGTTGAACAGTCCCTTGCTTTTTTATGAATCCATTGTGAGCAGTATCATTTGGCATCTCTTTCATTCTTGTCACAGTAAAACTGATCTTTGCAATGTACCTTTTGGATATCTTCAGGTTTACCATGGTTATACATGGTTGATTTCATTTTCTGCCTTTTGGTTTTCCCAGCTCCCCTAGTTTTTTCTCCTATAATCATGTTTTCTTGGCATTCCTCAATTTCTCACTACTGCTCGGTTTCTCTTTCTTTGTTTTTTTTTTTCTTTAGGAAAGAGTAGTGCCTTAGCTCTCATTAAATCTGTTACGAAACTCTGCTTTACTAATCTCAAGATTCATCAAATGAGTTTATATCTCAAACAGTGTGAACTATATTGGCTACCTATGAATTGCCGCAATGTGGCCACCAAGCCCTGGTTGCAATCTTTCAATGATGGTGCATTCTTTTGATTCCTACTGGCTTTATCTTGCCTCCTTTTCCTTTTATAGGTGTCAGTATCTTAGGGATGACTCTAGATGCTTTAGGCTTGTCCAGCCTCATCCTTTGAATTGTTGCTGGCATTATCCACATGCCGCACCTATATGCCCAATAGTTGAGTTATGGCACTTGCCTAAGCACACCTTTGGCTAAAACAAATAGCATATGCCCATTTGTGATTAATACACATGTCACACCCTTACGTAATGTTCTCGAGTCTCAACTCTAGTAGTTGTTCAATAACTCTTCTCATTGGTGAAACTTCTATAACTCATTTTTGAAATAGCCTACTTTGCTAGAAGTCAGGCCCATTTCATAGTAGTTCTTGCAGAAGTCTGGATGCTGGGCTTTTTACTACCATGACCCCTCGAGTTGGATAATGAATAATAATCATTCCTAGGTAGCCAATATGAGAACTTTGGTAAGCTCATTCAACATTCTTAGTGAAGACTTCTAGAAGCTTTACTTCTGTCCTAACATGTAGTATTATAGCACACGGAATTGGTACACTTACAGATGACAAGAAGTGTGCCCTTGTTCTAGTAATCCCTTTATTATGTCTTAGAAGCAGAAAACTCAATATACATCTTTTAGAAATTCAAGGTGTATCCATGGTGTTTCCTGTATCTAACATATCATCAAGCAAATGCTTTGGAGATTAGGCATGAATGGAACAATACCACATCCACATGTAACACTTTATGTTCCTTTTTTTGTTGTTCTGCAATGCAATGTCGGGTGTTCTAGAGCTTCAGACTTCCCTGCTCTAATTCTGTGAATCTGCTTTCAACCATATTTTGCAAACTTTACCAGGATTCATTTGCATTCATGGAAATTGCCGTTTAGAACCTTGACCGCCTTCAGAGCTCAACTTAGTTTATCAAAGTGAGAAAAAATCAATGCCTCTTGTGTTGCCGTTGAATCTGCATCTTGGAATCAAATCTTCAATTATCCATACATACCTTGTGAAATCAAATGGGAGAATGTGAAAAGGAAGAAACAAGAGAAGGAGAAACGAAGAAGATGAGTTGGAGTAAAACTCGTTTTTTTTTAATTATAAAAATCTAATTAATTTGAAAATTCATTATGATGACCTGCATCCTATTCACCAGTCTGTATTATTTAGTAAAGAGTCTCTTCTGCATCCTTTTTTTTTTTTTACTTTATGCATAAGGGCGGTTGTCTTCTTATTCCATCAGAATAGACTGGTGATGTAATCACTAGCCGTTGCAAGGAAGCCCATGGCCCACACATGGGACCCAAGGGAGTTTAGAGATATTTTATTTCTTATTTTTATTTCCCTAATTATTTGTCAGTAGATTTCTAATTTTGTCTGGGTTGTAATTAGGATAGTTTCTAATTTGTATCAGTTTCCTAGTTGAATTAGGTGAATTAGCCACTAAGTTATCTTTTTCTTATTTATATGGACTTGTAGAGATTTAATTTTCAAAGTTGATTAACACTATTGTATGGGTTTCTATCTCTTGGGGTGCATCTTCGTGTGTTTGATAGTCTCTGAGGAGACTCGTATAGTGCTTCAACACCTTCACACAAGCCTTATCCTAGGGCAGTTATTGGTGATGGAGGAGCATAAAAGGTTGAGCAGGAAACTTTAGGAAGGGGAACTAGAGGAGATGGCACTAGCTAAATTCATAACCATTGCCTCTACCTATTTAAGATGTTTTAGAAACAGGTTAGTATCCAGAAAGAAGTTTATGTCAAATGATGTTAGAATGACCTGAAATTGAATTAGTTGGATATCTTATTTGATTATCTTTCTATCAAGCCCAAGTTTGTGTGATCTGACTAGTACTAAGAAAGTTAGAGGTAGGGTACAGGAGAGTTATAAACTTAGTTGGTCATCATCCTAACTACTTGATCAAAGGCCCACAAGTTTTCACCATCCAGATGAGTGCACAGTCGATCCAACAGTCCAGTCCATTCAGATGGATGCCAAACTTGGGATCGGTGGCTCGGATGATCATATGTTGGGCCCCACTAGGTGCTTTGGAACGCATTGCTCACCTTATCGTGAGGATGGGTACTTGGCGGAGGTTATCCCATGTTTTAGAAGGCTATATTGAGATTTCTCTTTTCAATGTTTAGATGTGTTTCTTCTTTTGCTCATGAAAAGCAATGTAAAGGCCATTGGAGAGAGGAGATATGGAATGGGATTCTTTTTTTGCCATTGGAGATTGCTTCAACAACTACAGAGTTATGTTGACTCTTATCATGCAAGGATTAGGCCTTCATAGTTTATACCTTTTCTTCATGCAATTATGCCTTACGCTCGGGTTTGCACTAGGCTTCTGATTTGGAAGCTGCAACATGGCTCTTGTAGCAAACACATTGATCATGTGAGTTTTTACCTCAAAGTTTGTTCAATATCTAAGTAGATCGTTGAAGGACTTGGTGTCAGAGCCTACTGCAGCGTACATCAGATTGGTGTCATAAATTTTATCCTACATCATTTGGTATCAGAGAAAGTTTTGATCTGATAAAATGACTGTCTTTAGGCTGACGCATACACATCAAGAGAAGAGTAGACAAAATAGAAAGAAATTGGGGCTAGAACCACACACATAAATGTCGCATCTACAAGCAAAGCCCAAAACAGGAATGCTATAAATATCTAGAAGTTGGGCCCTTCCTCAAATGAGGACACTGATAATTTCCGTTTAATATTGTATATCTCCTTTTTCCCCTTTTTTTTAATCACTCACTGCAAAAATTATTTTTGTTTCTGAAATTTGCTTGTGCTATGTTATGAATCCTGCTATATATGGCAGACTTAAATTAAGACTTGGAATGAAATGACAAGCAACATGTCAGTCCATGAAGTGAGAGAATATGGCCTTAAATAGGGATGAGTGGAGCAGTAGAATGAACACAGCTGACCCCAAATAGATAAGGCTTAGTTGTTGTTGTTGATGATGAATGACGACAGTGGTGGTGGTGGTGGTGATGCAATTCTAACCATTCCTTCTAGGGCTGAACAAACATACCACATCATAGAGACTTACACACAGCTGACCCAAAATAGATAAAGTTTGGTTGATGATGATGATGCAATTCTAACCATTATTTTTTTTTTATAGGGCTGAACAAGCGTACCACATCAGAAGGACTTGGAAAAGCCTTTTCAGAATTTGGCCAAGTTGTCCATGGTATGTGTTCTCTTTTTTTTTTTTTTTTTTTTTTTTTGTCTTTTTGTTAGAGATACCATAAAAATCTCAACAGTAAATTATTGATCATAGATGGTTGTTTAATTTACAGCTAGAGTGGTGACCGACCGGGTTTCGGGATATTCCAAAGGCTTTGGTTTCGTTAGATATGCCACAATAGAGGAGGCAGCAGAAGGTATAAAGGGCATGGATGGGAAGGTGAGCTACCAGCATCAGCCTCATCATTTACTGTGATCTTACATTTTACAAAATATGCAGATTAAACAGAGTTCATCATCACGACTTAAATCAACTCATTCTGTCATGATATTGTTGTATTTTCTTACAAAATATGATGATTAAACAGAGTATCTACTCATTTAACATGTAATGATATTGTTGTATTTTCTTAGTGCATAGTGTATATGCATACATTCTAATGTTGTATTTCTACAAAATGCTGAATGGTGTCGGTAGAAAATGTAGGATTCTGTTGCATAAGTTTGTGGACTGCTTTGATGCACCATGTAGAAATGACTCGATGCCTTGCGCAGGTGCATCATGCTCTTATTATTCTTTCTGGCTAAGATTATTATGTGATATTCAAAGATCATTTCTAAAGAGAAAAAAGATACAAATTATTGATGTCTGGTGCATCTGGATGTGTTCTGTATCTCTTAGCATCCATGTCTTGATTACTTGTCATGGACCCCACTTGTACTAGCACATCTAATGAAACTCAATATTCATGTCCAGATGCATCAGTATCTGTGATTTCACAAATGGAAAAATAACATAATTAGGGCCTGTTTGGAATGGATACACAGGAAAAATATAAGAAAAAATATTTTAAAGAATATAGTCTTTCATTTTCTAAAGAAAAAAAATCTAGTACGTTTGGCAACTTAAGAAAACCAAGAAAAAAAGATTATTTTCTTTCAAAAGATTCAATATTTTTTCCTATAGCTCCCCACCTTAACTTTCCACAAGATGAAAAAAATCTACAAGAGCTCCTTCCTCTTTCTTCGTCTTGTTTTCAGAGCTTTTGATCTTTTGTTTTCTTCTCTTTAATGAAATATTTTTTTCTGTTAGAAAAAAATTTATATTTCAAAATGCAGTTTAGAAAGAGTTAAGTTTAAGTCTTTACTTCACCAAATCTGCTGTGATATGTTTTTCTACATGTGTGGTAAAGTAAAGGTAGATATCACGTCACGGTAAGGATGGGGTGAAATAAAGGTTAGATAAAGTATGTGGTAACGTGGGAGAGAGTAGTAGAGTAGTTTCTTTCCGTTTTGACTTTACATTATGACATTTTACCAAGGTTTTATGTGGTAAACAAAAAGTGGCTTGTGTAAAGGTTATGGTAAAAAAATGACAGCTAGGCTGTACTTTGACACACTTTTCGGGGAGACATGGTTCTATTCACATTTGGAAGGCATGTTTTTTCACGTGTGGTAAACGTAGGCGTCACATCATGGTAAAAGGTGAGGTGAAGTAAGGTGACATAAAGTATGTGGTGAAGTAAAGTGGGAGAGAGAGCTGTGAAGTAGTTGCTTTTTGTATTGACTTTATTTGATGAAGAAAAAGTGGCTTGTGGCAAAAAGTGGGGATTGAAATTTACTTCATTACATTATTCATGCAAACATGGTAAAGGGAGAATATTCACATCTGGAAGGCTTGCTTTTCTCACATGTATAGTAAAGGTAGATGTCATAACATGGTAAAAGGTGAGGTAAGTGGTTAAGTAAAGTGGGAGAGAGAGTGGTAATTTCGTTGCTTTTCATATTGACTTTACCACACTTTACCATGGTTTTATATGATAAGAAAAGGTGGCTTGTGGTAAAAAAAGTGGCGGCTGGACTTTACTATATCACACTACCTTTTCATCTAAACATGGTTGAAGAATGTATCACATATGGGTCAACTTTACTCTCGCATTTACTTTACCACTTCCAAAACAAACATGAGAGAGTGAGTGTTTGGACAATGATTTAGCAAGGTGGGAAGCATACAAGAACAGTTTGGATTTCAAAGGTGAGCCCCATCGATGGGTTTGAAATGATAAATTACATATAAAAAAAAGTTTTTTATGTTATTTATCTGATAATGAGCTTTATATGATCAATAACTTTAATTTATTGTTATCTTCATTTTTTTAAATATATATTGTAATCTGTAGCACTTGCCTCTCAGCTCAATTTAAAATTTGTTACATTCTTCAAAAAATTTCAGACAGGAAAAATATTACAATATTTAAATATTACACTATTCTATTATGTACTATTTTATTCTTGCAATATTCAAATCTGTTAATATTTTATTCTGCAGACATCCAAATGGGCCCCTTAACTTACTATTTAACTTCATTTGTATGTGTGTTCATTCTACAATTGAAACTTTTCTTTGCTCTTTTACTGAAAAATGGTGCAAATCCTTCATGGTCTTCTATGCTGATATTTACTTCTTTTGCCCGTAGTTTCTGGAAGGATGGGTTATTTTTGCGGAGTATGCAAGACCGAGGTCGCCGCCGCCACCTTATTCTTCTCAGGCAAATGAATCTTCTCCATCAGGCTTTCCATAGCTCAATGTGCGATGAGCGAATTATTTTAAAAATTATTTGTCATTAACAGGAACTATTTTTTTGGGCCTAAGTTATCGTTTCGCTTTGGAGGACTTTTTCCAATTATAGATGCTTATGTCAGAGACTAGTTAAAAGCAGACTGATGTCAGACATTAGTTAAAAGCGGACTGAACCATATGAATGGTAAGCTACTGAATATGGAAACTGTTATATCCTATTTCACTGTATCTTTGGTTGCTGTAATTTCTTTGGCTTATATACAGATGTCTGTGTTGGACGCAGATTAGAGAACAATACAAAACTTCAAATTGGTTTGCTTTGAAATCTTTTAGCAATTTTTTTGTTAGACTACTCTACAAGGTATGCATATAAACTAACTATATACCTCATATGTGAGAGAGCTTGTATCACAAGAAAGAGATGAAAAACTAGAATATTGTGATGATCATCATCAAAGCCTTGTCCCAACTATTTTGAGAATATTGTGATATGGTTTGCATAAAAATACTTTCTTCATTTCACCTGTCCCTCCCCTGAACACCAAATACTTGCACCATTTATCTGTTATGTTTTTTGGTACTCTCCTTCCCACATTATTCATTCTGTATGGTGCCCATTTCTTGTGTTTCACTGCATTTTCCAATTTTGCAGGGCTCATAAATTGGGTTTTGTTGAGCTTGGATACAGGGTTGGCCTTTTTCAAGCTTTGGCTTCAAAATACGGGTGTTTATTAGGGATGTAAATACGTACTCAATTCTCCGATTATCCAGAGATTCCGACCCGTTAAAAACCAGGTCTGAGTCCTTATTTAGACCCCTATAAGTAAATGGGTCTGAGTTCGGATCCGTGGACCCGAGACCCGACATATTACTTAATTTTAGAAAATATTTCCTAAAAATCATGTTTTTTTAATATCATTATCTACCTAAACCCGGACTCGAATCCAGACCCGTCCTTTATTTGGTTCTGTTTTTAGTTCCGAAGCCAAGAAACCGGTTTCGAAGCGGTTCCGGGTCCGGATCTAGTTTCACCTTTTCTTTAACAGTTTCGAGTCCACCATGGAATCGGACCGGAACCGACCTGTTTACAACCCTAGTGTTTATGGCCCGGGTTGGCCAAGCTAAGGCTTATCCAGGCTTGACCCGGTTTTAGAAACACTGGCCCAGGCCCTGCCCAAGCCTAGCACGGGCCATAAAGTTAGGCCTGAGCTCGCCCGTTTAATCAATCAGACCAGGCCGAATTGGGTTTTTTAGCACTTTTCTAGGAATTTGAGCACTAATTAAATTACTGACATTTCTTACACGGGCTGGACCGGGCTATGTGCTTTCTATCACTTAACCCAAGTCTGGCCCAAAGTGTGCTGGCCCAGCCCATGAGCACCCCTATTCAAAGATTGTAAAATGAGGAGCTACTCTATGATGCCGATACGGGTCTAGACATGGCACTTTTGAAAATATAGGACATAGATTTGAATATGGATGTCCTATTTTTCTTCAATTTGGTATTTTTGAATTAATAAAATAATCCTTGTTTACTTTCCTTTCCGACATTTCTTCTATGATGAAAAATAAGAAAATTAAAAGAACTGTATGAGATATTGGGCTTGGTAAGTGGTATTTGCTAAACTGGTACCTTATAAAGGCGTTGGACTGTTGGTGCACCATCGGGTACCAATTTGAGTGTCCTATTGATCCGATACAAGTACGGTGGGCTCGTACAAGTATCTGGGTATAATAGGAACTAATTCTGTTGGCCCTCGTCCATGAATGTGAATCATTAGGGGTGATGGGTGAGGTTACATGTTGTTTAGGGGAGACAAAATTGCGCCAATCTGTCTTTATTTAGAGAGGACTTAAAAGTTGATAAAGTGTGCTCTTTTTAATTTATTGTTCTTTCTTAAACTCATTGGTTATATTAGTGTAATGATTGTCAATTTGGCTGCCTGCCAATACATGGGGTTGTATGATGTCTTTGAATCACCATAGGTAGGATGTATTGGAAGTTTTACTTATGAGAAACACACAACTGCTGATAGTTTTTTTCTTCCTAGAGAGAGAAAGAAAGGAACTGCTGCTCTCTTGAGATTTCTCCTGTTGGATAAATGTATAAAACAGATCTCCAAATTGATGGACGTGGATGATGAATATATATATATATATATATATATATATTGAGAAATGATTAAATTCTAAATGCAATTCAACTCTCATTTTGAGTTCCAGTAGAGACAGATTTATTTCCAAATGCAATACAACTCAATCCTCCGGGAGAAGAACAGCTTGCTGCAACTGTTCTTTCTTGCATCGTCTGGTTTCAAAGGTTATGAATTATGATTATTCTCAGACAGTAGCTGAGTTAGTTAGGGACACCCAAGCCCACCTGTAGGGAGAGATTGTGTGTGAATTCAAGTTTATTTTGAAGGAAAAATAGATTAAAAAAAAAAGAGCATTATGGTTATTGATTCCAAAGTAAAGCTTAGAGCATTTTTAATCTATGAAGCTCCTTTTCTAACCATTCACCAAACATTTAACCTGTTGGACAGGTTCCTTTTTCACATGTAAATACACCCTCCTATCAGGGCAACACATGGGGCATATCTGTGTATGTGAGGATTTTTTGCTGTTATAGAAATGACTTTAATTTTTCCCTGGGGAACAATTCTTGAGGGTTTTTTTTTTTAACTAAAGTTACATTGGACTGCGGAGCGATATTTTTAACCCAAGTACCCAAGATTCGATCCGGGCATTTGTGTGAGACCAAGGTGCTAACACCACTTAACCATGAGTTTTTTGACAATTCTCTACGGTTTGGTGTGATGCTATTTCACACAAGAAGCTAAAAAATACTTGAATTGGGTTTTCATCGAATCTGGAAGAAATCATTGAATTTGGGGTGAGGGGAGTGCGCTTCAACTTTTCAGCGCATGGAGCAAATCGAACTCTGCAGGGCATGGAATTTTATTTTAACTCAAACATGCCCTTAAATTTCACTAGTCCTATAGGGGATTTATGGAATTCTTTCTGCCCTTTTGCTCTAAATATTTTTTTCTTCCCTTTTGCCCATAAAGTTTCTTAATCCTGTCGTCGTCGTCGTCGTCGTCGTCAACATCATCAAAATTTAAAGCCTTTTTCCAACGATATTGGGGTTAGCTACATTAATTTTTTATTTTTATTTTTCCATTCAAATCTATCCTGAGTCAAATCCTCAAATAAGTTGCACTTTTTTATAACTATTTTTACTACCTCCATCCTCATCTTCTTGGCCTATCCCTTCCCATTGGTGTGCTATCGACCTACATAGCAAAATTCTTCCTTACTGGTGTCGTTGCCTGCCTATGTCAAACAATCTCAAACAAGTTTCCCTAGTTTTATCCCTCATTGATGTTACCATTAAATGCTCTCGAAAGAACTCATTTCTAATTTTATCTTTTCTAATTTTACCACAAATCAACCTCAACAATCTCATCTCTACTACTTTTATTTTGAGCATATATTACTTCTAGATTTTTTTGATTGGCCATCATTTTGCTCCATAGGTCATGGTTAGTCTAATCGCTCATTTATATTCCTATGTGGCTATATATATATATATATATATATATATATATATGTATAGATGTGTATTTTGCTCTATAAATACTCACAAATCTGCACACACATAGTACCTAAGTCTCTAACCAAAGAAGCAAGGATTTGATTCCTCACTAGAGAGGGAGATGTCTCACAACTGAGCTATTATTGGATTGGCTCTCTCTATTTGATTACTAGTATCATGCGTCATGCTCACAAAATTAATGTCAAGAAAAAAAAAATTTAAGAACTCTCAAAATTGGGCCTTTTATATGGATATTATCAAGAAAATGTTGTGGAAAATTAAAGTAATTCCAAATAATTGATCAATAAATGTAAGTTACTACTTAAAATTATATAACTTTTTATAGATTTCTTTCAATTCCCACTTTCATACTGATACTATCATAATTTCCTCTCAATAATTCACCTTGTTGCCAAAAAACTTCTGGTTAAGGTGAAGGATCTTCTCCCTTGTTTTCTGTAGATTGTTTCTTTTTGAGGAAATATACACACTTAACTTTTCCAAGAAGAAAAAAAAAGTTACGGTGATAACTTTCCACATTATGCAGTGCTTTCAAAATGCTGATTGCCATTATCTGTTACATGGATGACTAATTGTTCTAAATATGCCATTTTCAACTCATCACAGACAGGGCTCAAACAATTACATCAGACCCTTATGTGTGGCCCATTTCCCCAATCAGAAAAATAAGAACAGAATAGAATGATCAATAATAGACAACCTTTCAATCCTCAGAAAGTAAGAAGAGTGAGAAAATGTTTTTACTTGGAGGAAATTGTTTATTTCATTCTTAAGGCAATTTGGACCTGAGGAACTCCAGCCACTTCAGAAAATGAGCTCCTCAAGACTTCAAAGCAGAAATTGAATTTTAAAAGAAGAATTCCATGAAAACTAGTTTTCACCAAACGGCAGACCCATCATTGTCATCATGTGTATAATAAATACACGCATGTATCCAGACATTTACAATGCCACAATGAATATATGATATGTTTCACTCCATGAAATTTCAGTAAAAAATTCAATTATAGTATCAGAGATATAAGCAGCAGAAAAGGAGAAAAGGCCAAAGAGGACAAAAGGAAAATATACGTGATGGAAATAGTGGAAGGAACAAATAAAAATGCATCCCATAAATAGCATACAAAAAGTCCCCTTCAGGACCGTCCAGTGCCGTCCCAAAACAAGGGATGATCCTGCGTTTGTGGGCTCCAAGTGGATAATTATTAATTGTTGAGTTGAGAAGGATTAGGGAGAAAAAACGTAAGGGAATCCTGTATGATCATTCTAACATTAGACTAAAGGATTAAAGTCCTAACTATTTCGTCTATTCGATGAAACCCCAAATTTTGCATTTGTTTGCATGATCAATCAATTCAGGGGAGAGTAAAAAAGAGATTGTGTGTTAAACGGGTCTGGTCTAGTGTCAATTCATTGTGGGTGGGAGAGGAATTCGAGCTTAATGGTAAGGATTGATCACAAAGGGAGCCAAGTGGACCACAAAGCCAAGACTGCTTTTAAATTGGGGATGGCAGAACCATCCTTCACAATTTTACTGACACAAATCTCAAATGTGACAAAATGAAGGGAAAATAGAGAGTTGAGTTTATCTTCATTCAGCAGTAACTTGTATGTTGCTTTGATATTCATTTGAATCTCTGCTATGAAGGCAATGAGTTGAGCTTCTTTTCAAGTTGTTTGGCATGGCGAAGCGCATCTAGAGCCTCAGCCTGCTTTCCTGCCCGTTTCAAATTCAGTGCCCGCACCTTCTCAGCCTTGATCTGCTCCTCTAACTGACCCTTCTCTGGACTGGTACTCTCGATTTTGATGATCCTTGGTTGAGCTTCTGGTCTTTGTGGAGCCTGGTCAACGATATCAACGTCTTGCAATCCAATTGCTTTGAGTGCAGACAAGAGCTGAGGATCAAGAAGATCTTCAACACCCACATCATTCTCTGCGTCTGCTTTGTTCTTCAATTTATTCTGATACTGGTCATGGGTACCCATTTCTTCCAATTGGGTCTCAAGGGCCTTGGCCAATTCAAATTCCGCTTCTGATTCCTCCATGCGGCCCTCTCTTCGGAGCTTCAAGGCCTGACGTTTGTGAGCAAGGGACTCCTGCTGCAGCTTGAATCGATCTCGGCTGGATGCAGGTTTTGGAGCTTGATTTTTACTGCTTTCAAGAGGATAAGATATATCATTGGAAGTGGAAGCTGGTATGTTTGAATTACCTGCATCAGCATTAAGGGCTGCTCCCAGACTCTTTTCCAAGAACTTTGCCTGTCTTAGTTCCTCTCGAGCTTCCGCCAACTTCCCTTCCCTCTTTAAAGCAATTGCCTTTCTTTTAAGGGCTAGTACTTCTTGTAGGACAGTACTATGATCATTTTGAGAATCCAATCCAGGTGCAGAACTCACTTCGTAGTTAGAAGTTTTCTCCACGTTAGTAATATTTTCACTAATCGAAATTGAAGAACTGAGAGGAGGTTGAACTGTGTCACTTTCCTTTGATCCCATGTCCTGCACTGCTTTGGAAAGCCCTATATCTTTCATATCTGCCATGGAAACACCCACCATTACATCTTCATCAATCAAAACAGTGCTGTCAACCACATTGCCTTTTGTTTGTGCACCAATATTTTCGTGCTTCTCGAGAGAGATCAGAAATCCAGTCCTCACAAATCTGCTCTTTCTGTGAGGAAGATTCAAGCTCTGCCACTTGGTCTTCTAAGACCTTAGCCTTTCTCAGCTCTTCCTCCGCTTCCTCTAACTTCCCTTGGCGCCTAAAGGCGAGGGCCTTTCTTTTTATGGATAATAGTTCCTTCTGTATTTCTGCCTTGCTTTTTGGTTTGCGGTGAGGAATCTCAGCCTCATATCTCATGTTCGTAACGTGTTCAGATGAAATATCAATTTCTTTAGAAGACTTCCTTGACTTGCTCATCGTTTCAACTTCATCATCCCATCCCAAATTCTTCAACACCGACAGTAGTGCTGGATCATGCATATCTTGTTCTGTTACATTCACCTCATCTCCTCCCATTCCATCCAAATGCTGGTGGTATGGATCTAACTCTTTTGTATCAATACTCGCTTTAGAAGGCATGGCTTTTGGTGCATTCTCCAGCTCTTCCAGTTGATGCTCAAGGACCTTTCCTTTCTTCAATTCTTCTTCGGCTTCATCCATCCGTCCCTCCCTTCTCAAAGCAAGGGCTTTCTTCTTCAGACCCAAAAGCTCCCTCTGGATTGCTAACTTACTCTTTGGTGGGGCCTTATCAAGACGAGTCCTAGTTGTAACGATTTCATCATTTTCAGTATCGGTTTGCGTGTTCAAACTCATTTGCTTGGAATTCGAGACAACAGTGCTGGTTTGGGTGTCAGTAGACTGCTCAGAAGGCTGCAAATTTTCAAGGTCACGCTCAAGCAGTTTAGCCTTTTTAAGCTGCTCCATTGCTTGTGCAACATTTCCAGCCCGCTTCAGATTAAGGGCCTCCCTTTTCAGTGATAGCATTTCGCTCCGTAGTGCCTCAGCATCCACAGGAACAGACTCTGACTCAGTGTTCTCCAAATGATTGGCATCTTCAGTCCAACCAAATGATTTCAAGGCTGCAGCTATATCTGGGTCATTCATATCATCGTCTGTCACATCGAAACTACCATCAAAGGTAAGGTCATCAGCAACACCTGCAAGGTTGGCAATATCAAGACCAGGATCCTTCTTGTAATCGAGCGAAAAAGCATCATGTTTAGCATCATCATCATCCATACTGCGGATCAGAGCAGACAGTTCATCATCAGATTCATCAGCATCAGCTAACAATTCCTGTTCTTCCAGTTGCTTCTCAAGAACTTTAGCTCTCTTTAACTCTTCCTTCGCCTCATCAAGTTTCCCTTCACGCTTAAACCTGAGAGCATTTTTCTTGTGAGCCAGGACCTGGGTCTTATCAATGGTGGTAGTACCCCTGCCTGGAGAGGATTTTCTAGTGATCTCTCCAAGGAGGCTCGATAGCTCACCCTCCAAACTCATCTTTACTGGCTTCTTATCAGTATCATGCATATCCGCATCAGACCATCCTAACTCTCGCAGTTCAGCCACAAGGTCATCCTTTTCTCCTTTAGCCATTGATGGAATTAGATTATCCTTTCTGCCAGATTCGTGATGGCTGTTATTTGATTTCCGGGTTGCAGCCAAACTGCTCATGGTTGATGCCTTTCTACGGCTCTTTCTCAGTGCTAGCTCTAGGGCTTGAGCTTGCCTCTCAAGCTCCTTCCCTCTCTTAAAGGCCTGTAGTGCTTCAGGAGACTTTCCCTCTCCCTTTAGTATTCTATATTTTTTCTTCTCTTCTAGTGCTTGCTGTCGCAACTCCTCGGGGCTACTGGACCCCATTTCATTGATGATGTGATTGTGCACATCAATGGAAGTGCTTGGAATAGCATCTCCTTTGCTGCCTTCATGAACTGTTTCCACATCCAAATTTGAACTGGATGCGTTGCTGACAGCCCTCTGAATATCAGAAAGCATGTCAGCATCGGACTCCCGTGCTGATAGAACGGGTTGGTTTCCATCACTACCAAGAATCTCATCTAAAACATCATCCTCATGCTTCAGTGCCAGCTTTGAACCTAAGGAAAAGCATGTCGAGTTACATTGCAAATATTCCCTGCGACCTCAGAAATCAATTATCAAACTCTACTTTACCATTCAAAAAAAAAAAAAAAAAAAACCACCTGTAAGCACTAAGAGTGGAAATTCTTTCAATTTGGGCTTACATTTTATAAATAATCCAAATGCAATATTGTCATATAGATTTTAATAGTGAACTTCTAGGTGAGCATGGCATGGGACATGGGGTTTAAACAAACAGGTGTGTTATGAATGGTTAGAACCTCAGTATGAAAGTATATGTTTCATTTTAATTATCAAAAGGATAAAATACAGGACATCATCTGTACATAACCTACAGTTCTTACCCCATAGAAAGATGATTGGCATGAAATATAGCACTAGTGATGGCCTCTAAAGCACATGGGTTAATTAGCTACAAGAAATACCCATCATCATCAAGTGATGATAAATTGGGTTAGGATCTATGATGTACATGGATGGTGGCACGAACAAAGATGCAGGAAATGCGCATACTGCACAACAGTTCCCAAAATCAAGAACATGCATGGATACAAATATCTGTCCATAACATGCAGTCAGTGTAGTTCTAATTAATTGTCTTGCGCATTTTAACTACTCGACTATTTTTATAGTTTCATTAGATTTAACCTCTAAGGTCATTGCTTTGGTGCAATGGTAAATGTCTAGGGTGCCATGCGTGAGAACGAAGGTTCAAGGCCTACGAGCAGCCACTTTGTGCAAAAAAAAAAAAAAAAAAAAAGCCAAAGGTTAGGTTTGTCTCCAGTCTAGACCCTCCCAGGACCCTGCTTTGGCGGGACCTGCACTAGTCGATGACCCTTATTAGATTTAACCTCTCAAGTAGGCCTATCAATTTGGCCCTGAGAAAGGGGGCCTGGCCCCGCCCTCAAAAGGCCATTAAAATGAGGGCTTTTGTTTCTAACGAAAAGCCCTAGGGCCGGGCTTGGACAATTTTTTGCGGGCCTGAGATTTGAGGGCCGGGCATGGACAATAGTGGCCCTGGCCCTCTTATTTTTATTTATTTTATATATAATATATACATATATGTAAATATATACTAAAATGCCCTTATCATGGTCACTTTGCAATAATATGGGGGATATGAAGGCAATTTCATACCCACTTACCCATTAAAAAAATGTCCTAAAAATCCATACATACATACATACTCCATTCATTTCATCTATATTTAATTATTTAAGTTATGTATTGTTCTTAATACATAATCAATAAGTGTTGCACAGTTGCTTCTTATCACTTTCTTTTAGTTTCATTGCTTCTTATTTAAGTATTTTATATTATTTTTGTAAAACATTGTTAGTGCAAAAGGGGGTGTACTCATTTCTATTAATAATGATACACTTTTTCCTCAATAGAGTTGCTTAGGATATCAACCAATTTATAAAGTTAGTTTGAATGTGCATGGAACTTTAAGGATATGGGGTAATCCAAACATCCTTTTAATTAGATAATTATAACTCTCAATTCTTAAAAGTTTAAACTAATAGTATTTTTTAAATGTATTTATTTTTGTGACTGAAATCCAAGAATGCGTAATAGTCAGATCAGTGTTAATTAAAAATAATGTCAATTGGTAAAAGGTATGTGAGTGTAAATGGTTTAAAACTCTCACGGTAAGACACTGCTGGAATGATTTCATGTGGAAATTCATATGAAAGTCATATTGAAGGTGTGAAATAGATCATACTCTTTAACCGTTTTCCTTCTTTGTTAAAACAAATAAAATCATATGTCTAGAACCCAACCCAAGTCACCAAAGCACTTATGACTTTATCCGATAAAAGAAACTTTTTAGAGATGACTTATATTCTCCCAATGTTTTCTTAATGGTTCGTTTGCAATTGAGATTAGACAAGATAGCATATGTTTTTTTAATGATTTCTTTGCAATTGAGGTTAGACAAGATAACGCTCGATCACACTCAGATTTTGGTAACAATGTTAAAAAAAATAATTTTCTAATTTTGAAGTCCTGAACCCTGCCCTGGCCCTCGAGGGTAGGGTAAGGACCTAGATAGTGAAGGCCCTCCGAGGGCTTTGGCCAGCTCAGGCCCGGGCCAGCATATATTGAGGGTAGGGCTAGGGACAACCCCAGGCCCAGCCCAGCCCAGCCCTTCCCTTTGACAGCCCTACTCTCAAGCAACCTAAACGAACAAGATTAACCATTTTATATATTTTTGGTTTGAGTCCTTTGATCTGGAGGGAAAAAACCATTTTAAGTTGATGGAATGAGTTGTCGATCCACTCATTTTTCATGTCAAAATGAACTGCTGCAAAGCATATTTCCTTTCTAAGATGTCAAATCTTGGGGTAATATGGGAATTCGCAGGGCTTCAGCAGATTTTCTTTTTCTTTTTCTTTTTCAAAATTCCTTTGAAAGACAGAAATCTAATCAACTGTTTGGTTTCATGATTCGGTGGAGGCAGGACCAGGAATATTGCCCAACCTTCCAGAAAATTATGCCTAAGATGCAAGTTTGTGACCATCAAGTGTCAAACCTATTTACCCAGACACATATAAAAAGGATCTCGATGCAAGTCTAGCGAACGATAATAGTAGTAGTAATACTACTATGATTGTAAATCTAACCAGACCTTTTGCAGCTCTATTTTTATGCCCGTATCGCATCTCAAAGCGGGATGCCTCCTCCAGCTGTTTACAAGGATCACATATTCGCACAGGTAAATCACCTTGACCACGTAAAGTCATTCTCTGTAGAGTGCAGCTGTTGCAAAATAAGCCTCCACATCTGCGGCAGTGATGCTAAAACAAGAACATGAAATACCAAAACAGAAAAAGGGTGAGATGCTTGTAGTTGTATGAAACTATTTTCATCACAAAATTTTACAAGAGATTTTAACCTTACAGAAGAAAGTAATACCAGTTAATATCATTTATTTAAGGAGCTCAAAAGGTAAGAAAAAAAATATGGCTGCTAGATTGAAAACTATTACTTTCCCAAGAGTTTAAGGAAAATCATTTCATTGAATAAGAAATTCAATTTACAAAAGCTGATCAGCATTATTACTAGAACTCCAGCCTCAATGAAGTGGACACATATACCTTCAGAAGCAGCCGCTATCAAAGTTGATAAGTGCAAGAATGAATTTCAACGTCCAAGTTCGGCAAAAACACTTCAATATATGATTCAGGATTATATGTTGATAAGTTGAAGTTAACAATTTCATGTAACATTAAGGTTATATTGGCTTCTTCAAAAAACTACCAAGTGTCCAACTTTCATAACAAGCTGAATGAGGATTCTCACACTTGAGCCTGTCAGACTGCAAGAGGCCTGTTCAGAGTTCAGATATGGCTGTCCTGTTTGGATTTTGGCTATGAAATCGAATAGGGTCAAAATCCAGGTTCGGACTTTATTCTAGATATAAATTAGAATCCAGATTTGGATCTCAAATGAGAAAACCCAGGTTGGATTATACTTTATGATGCAGACTGGGATATTGGTAGTTGGATCCAAACCCTGCAAAAAATACATGGAACATCCCGCATGTGACAACCTAATATACCATAACTGGACGCCACAGTGGCTAACTTCTCTCAAACAATCATCACTAGCAGAATGTATCTGTTCTCACTTAAATCAAACACAAAAATGCTATTTAAGATGAAATATATGGAAAAATCAATTTACAGCCATCCTGGAATCAGCACCAATTCATTTTTTACAAGTAGCAGCAAATGTTGTGAGACTCTCAATTCTTTTCATCAATGAACTGAAGTTAGTTTTCACAGAAATGGGCGGAAGTACAGCATAGGAGAGCATGGAAGTTGTTTGATGGTAAAAGTTGAATAGCAACAGGCACTACATATGAATTAACTTCCACCTTTCTTTCATCTATAGAGGTAATTGCATAGCCCACTAGATCCAAAACTCAAACGCTTTTACTTTTCGCTGAATTCGATTTACTCCATATAGATGGGATAAGGCTAAAATGATTATGATGGTCCTTAGAAACATATCCTTGAACGCCCAAATTATATCTGGGTTGAGCTCGATTGAGCCCTTGGGGCTCTTCACCAATGCGTCAGGCCTAACACAATCCAGCATCATGTAATACCTCTAATTGAATAATATAGAACAGAGGTTCACAACATTTTTCACATATCCAATGAAGTGAAACAAAAAAAAAAATTCCCTTTTCACATATGTTTTTTTCTTTTGCCTTCCAAAATCACTACATAGAAGTGAATCCCACATGAAATCAAGATTCTTCACTAAAATCAATATAAGGCACAAACCCAACTGAAAAAAAAAAAAAAAAAAAAAAGATCTTTAATAGAATTACAGAACTTCTTCTTATAGATCTCTACAAAGAAGCAAAACCCAGATCAAATCCTGCAGAGAAGTGTGCACCCATGAAGGGAAATCAAGAAAAGATAAGATTTTGCAATATGGGTTTTGGTCAAAACAATTGAAACAATCTAAGAGAGGAGATTGGGTGATGGAAGAAATGTAGAAAATGAGGGAAAGAAAGGTCCCACCCAACCTTGCGATTAAAGAAGGTGAACTGAGAAGAACAGCCCTGACAATGAGATGCGTCCTCCACCCAATTGACTCCTCGCATTGACGGCTTTGCAGGAAGTCCAATCTTCTCCAACATCTTGCCTTTCCTCTCTCTCTCTCTCTCTCTCTCTTCTGCACACCAGAGCAATCAAAGATCTCCCTCTCCCTCACTCTCAATAATATGGGTCGCCCGTCACGGTCTGAACCCCACCCTGTTGATCTGTTTGCACTAAAAATACATAGGAATTGAATACAAAGGGTTATTGAAAATGAATATACAATGCTGATTTCGAAAAAAAGAGCATCAACAAACAACTTCTTTTTATTCTATTTTCTTGAAAGAAAATGTTATTTCATGCTTTCTTTTAAAATTCATCTTTAATCTTCATGTTCAACGATACTACGTATTCTAATGTTAACCCAAATATAAAATTACTATAGCAGAAATGAGAATATTAAGGTGGATGTATGGTAAAACTAAAAATGATAAAATTATAAATGAGCGCTTTCAAGAGCATTTATGAATAGCAACAATAAAGAATAAAATTTGATAAACCCGTTTGAGATGGTTGGAGCATGTCCAACGTTGGCCGGTAAGAAAAAGTTTGGCCGGGAAGGTTGATGGCCCAGAAGAGAAGGGATAGCCAAAGAGGACGTGGATGTAAATGATAAAAATGGATATAAGGAAGTGTAACTTACTCAAAATTTGGCTCAAAATAGATTAGAATGTTGAATTAAAATTTGTGTAACGGACCCCAACATAGTTCGGACAAGGCTTTGATGATCATGATCATTCTAATGCCAACCAACGGGCCCTAAGAAATGGAGTGGAACTCCAAATTGGGATCCACCAATTGAAAATCTAAACCCCTTGCAATAAACTCCCTCCCAATTATATCCCATTAGGAGTTAGTAGTCCCTCTATAAAGTTAACAATTTAGTATATAAATATAATTAACATTTGGGTATTAGCTGGGAGGGCTTTTATTATAAGCAACTCGGATTCTCAATAAGTACGCCTCGTTGTTGAGTTTTCTCCCACTAGGGGCAGATCCAAGTACAAGGGTTGTAGGTTGAAGCCCCCAAAAATTCTTGGGAAACAACAAATTCTGAAAATTAAGGTGTTTTCCTTTTTCTTTGCTTTTCATTTGTGTTAGAGGATTTAACTGGAAAAATACGCAATCAAACACTTTAGCAAGTGGTGCACCAATTAGAGCAATTGAGCCCAATTTTCATTTTTTTAACATATTTGGCACCGCATCGGCGTCGACCTTATTTACACTGCATAAGGTCGGTGCCGACCCTATTTACATTGCATAAAGTCGGTGCCGACCCTGTCTGCGAATCTTATTAGGGCTCGAAACGTTGTTTCTTCTCATTCTTTTCTTCTCTCTCCCAGACTACGGCCAAGACCAACCTTGGATGAGTGCTCCTGCGTGGTTGCTGTCATTTCTACTTGCACTAGGCTTCAAACTTCCTCCTCAACTGCATCTCTTTACTTCCGATCAATTTTTTCATCATTTATTTTTTCTATTTTGACTGCGAATGTATCTATCTCCTTCCATTTTTTAGTCTTTCTCTATGTTTTTGTATTTTCCTTCCTTTTGGTTCTCCTGCTATCCCGCATACGATATCGAAGTGCATGGTACATGAGCTTCAACGTTGTGGGATTTATAGATTATTCATTTAAATGAACTAGGGTTTGTAGGATTCTAAATTTGGGGTTTTCTGAGTTGAGAAGGACGATGGTTCCGGAGCAGTTAGAATGAATTTGCTCTCCTTGCTCATTTTTCTTGTTTTGTGAAATGGATTTAGTTGATTTTGGTCATAAAGCTTTAAGATAATAGATTCATTCTGTTTTTTGGTGTTTAGTTGGATCTGTACTTAAATTAAGATTATGGTTTGATTAGTTGCCTTTTATTTGATTGGTCTTTTTGTTTGTTGCCAAAACCAGCTGCCTCATTGATGCAGCCCAAATGCATGAGATCCATATGGAAAACATGTCTTAGTCAAGTGAAAAAAACTAGGCCATTTCGTGTTCAAAAAATGGTCACTAGTTTCTTTATGAAACCACATTCTAGTTGAACCACATCTGAAACTGTTTTCAGGGAACCACCATAGAACAATAATGAAACTCTTTTTAATCAGACCATTTATCAAAGGAATGGTTCATATACAAAAGATAAAGGTTATAAAATAAAAATGTTAGGGTAATTTAACTAGAATGATATTAATTGGACTCATACTTTACTAGCAAAAAGAAATCCGTGCTGAGCACTGGTTAGCAACCAACTAAATTTGTAATAGAAAAATTATAAAGAGATTAAAAATTGGAGATGCACCAATTTTTTAGTACATATTTTTTTTTATATATAATGCAATCAATAAGTAATATTAACAATATTAACAAATATAGTTTGTTGCAAATAACCGATAATACATCATATACTTCCTTAAAAAGTCAATAATTCACCTTACATGAACTTTAACTATTGTGGTGTTAGACAAAACTGTTTATCTCTTACTTCAGGTGGGTGTAATCTATCTCTAATATTGGATTGTTATGAAATGTACATTTTTAGTGTTCACTATTCCACATAAGCATTAAATTTTTAGTGTTCATTATTTCCGTCTTGTGAACATTTTTTATGTATGCTTGCCTTCATTACATTCAATGCTATCATGTATAATTTGGATATACACAGATGTCTAAAGAGAATACAAGCAAGAACGAATTACCCCGCAACGAGGTTAGTACCTCAAATGCACAACCAGCCCAACTTTTGTGCAAGCAAGAGCATCACATTTCCGTCGCTATCGAACGTGGTTTGGTATACTCTCTTCCACACAACCACTAATCAATTGAATTTCCTTTCGATCTATGGCTAACATTATTTAAACTGTCATTTTTCGCAAGAGTGGTTATGTTTGAGTGCTTTATCTTAACCTTCCTCTACTCTTGGTCTTGCCTCCTGGCTTACAGTGAATCTCTCCTACATTTATTGTGCTATATGTGTTCTTAAATATTGATCATAATGTAACTTATAATTGAAGTATGGTTATGTTGTGGATGTTATCAATTTGTAACTTTAAACTTAGGAGATGTGCAGGCAATTTAAGTAAATGTATATGAGATGTTGATGGATTGATTGGATGTCAATTGAATGCATAAAATGTTTTTGTTTGTATTTAAAATGTTGTATTTGAAGCACATAGGGGCCTTTTGATGTAAATGTATTGTTCCCCTTCCTTAGGATTTTTTCTTTTCAAATTTATATAGCGTCATCACCGATGCTGTATCACTTATTTTAGATTGCTATGGTCATCACCGACCCTGACTTAGAATCTTTTTCAGAGAATGCCTGAAAAAGTTACAACTTTTGGTCAAAAAAGTAAAAAACCTGTGTCGGTGATAACCTTATTTTACACTGCTAAGGTCATTACTGACCCTGACTTAGAATTTTTTTCCAAAAATGCCTAAAAAACGTTACATTTTTTTGTCAAAAAAATAGGAAACCTGCGTCGGTGATGACCTTATTTTACATTGCTAAGGTCATCACCGACCTTGACTTAGAATTTTTTTCTGGAAAAATTATAACGTTTAGTGTAAATAAGGTCGGCGCCGATGATGTGCTAAATAGGTAAAAAAAAAAAAAAAAAAATTGGGCCAAATTGCTCTAATTGGTTTACCACTTGCTAAAGTATTTGATTGCGTAACACGTACGCATTAAGTATTTTTTCCGGTTAAATCCACTTTGTGTTACGATATCAATTGGTAGGGGCATGTGTAACCACATTTTGGAGCTGAACCTTCTTTTCATAATTGGTGCTGCCGTTTTTCCTCTTTCTTCTAAAAGTTACGTAAGTGACTTTGTTTTCCCACTCATTTGAATGAGAGCATGTGCTCATTTACCTTTTTTGAGTCAAAAATCCCTATTTTGCTGAAACATGGTGATAATGTTTCTCCTATGAATCATGTCAACTGTATAAAAAAATTTCTTTTTCTTTTTTTCATTTTAAGGAGGGTGCATTAGTTGGCATGATTTGATAGGATGAAATACCGACTCACCTTTTTCTAGGAGTGCACAAAAAAACCGCTAAACCGTTAAACCAATTCAAACCGAGGAGTTCGGATCGGTTTTGTAGTAAATCAGTATGTTCACGGTTCGAATTTCCTTCAAACTATTCTGTTCGGTTGGGTTTCCGGTTTGAAGGTGTGGTTAAACCGCTCAAACCGAACCGAACCGAACCAATTTTATAAATATATATTTTTTATAAAATATATAAAGGAATATGAAAAATTACTTGAAGAAGATTCAAACTCTCACTCCGTTACTTGAAGTTCAACAACGCCCACCAACTGAATTGCCATTTTTTTGTGAAAAAAATTAAAAAAAAAAAAACAAAATAAAAAAGCCGTAACCGAACCGAACCGAACCAGTTCCTTTCGGTTCGGTTTGAGAACATGGGGGTTCGGTTCGGTTTGGAAAAATAGAAAACCGATGGATTCGGTTTGGTTGATGGTTTCCCCTCTAAACCGATCTGAACCGCCCATGTCACCCAACCTTTTTCATTTCTTCTTCATACAAACAGTTGAGCCCTACAAAGATGAACGAGTCAGCCTTGTTTCTTCTGTTGAAGAACTGGGCCTGGCCCTAATTTTTGACCCACTTGTATGAATGCATCAAGTAAAAGTCTTATCATAAATCTATCATCTTTATAATATAATTCATTTAAAATTAGAGGCTCACTTAAGAAGGGACAGTGTCTGTGCTCACATTGGTCTCATTGATTCTCATTTTTCGGATGATTGAACTTGTATTCTGGATGATTCATTTCCAAATAGCCAATCAGCAGGTGGTTAGGTTGCACCTCATATGTTAATGTCAAGCCCATCTTTTGAGACATGAAGTGAACCTTGCCATTGTTGGTCTTTTTTTTTTAGTTTGTTTTGTGGTAAGGAAAGTATAAATATATATATATATATATTTTATTTTTTTTGATAAATAAGGAAATTATGTAGGTGAGATCTTTGATTTTGATAAATGAGCCCCTAGGCGCCTAGGGGCTCATTTATCAAAATCCAAGCTTTGTCAGTTCGAGAGTTTTAGGCCGGCCAAGAGACCCTTCAAATAATACCTTATTGATTTTTATATTTACAGCTTATATACCTATAGATGAGAAATATTCTTTTAGTTATCTAATGATGTTAAATAACTCTTTTGTTTGTGAAGACGCTCGCTATGAGTCAAAACTCCCATCCTCTAAAGAAGTAGAGGCCGAGAGACTTCCTTATGTACTAAAAGAAGCTTCTTGCAAGGGTATTTATTGGATTATGCTTTTTTTATATTGTTATTTAGGCTTTGTATTGTTTCAATGAAATTTCTGTTTAACAAAGATAAAAAATTCCTATTTGAGGTGAAAATCATAAGGGGTGAATTGCAAGAAAAACCCGTTTGAAAAAAGATTTGAAAACTTTCACGCTTTTTTGAAATAACCATTATGATATATATTTCTTTCGAAACTGACAAAAGCTTTTATACGTTTTTGAAAACTTCCCATAAATGATTTAAACAATTTGGACTAAAAACTATGGCATATAGTAAAAGCATAGAGGGGCAAACTTGTCATATATTAAAAGTCACGTGAGCAAATTTATTAATAAATAATAAATAATATACATATATATATATATATATTTGATTGCTTTAGACATTTATCACTATTTAAAAATGTTATTTTTGTTACATTTGGAAAAAGAGGTAAAAACAAAAGGTCTTAAAGTGGATTATGCAATTTTCTCATCAAGAAAAAAAAGCAACAACAAAACACCCCAGGCCCTTATCTCAAAAATTTCTATAGAAAAGTAGTTAAAATAACCATTGGAGTTTTAAAAATACTTGAGTATAAAATGCCTCTGAAAGATTGCCACTTTCAATGATGATGATAGAATTATCGAAATGAATTTGAAGGCATTTAAAAGTCTCAAAAAAAAAAAAAAAAAAAAAAAAAGGACCCTTAGCATGAGTCCAAGTTTTGTCAAATGTGCTAGGAGTTCAATTGGTAGTTCTCTTGAGTGGAAACAGCAAACCTCTCCTAAATTCATAGAAAATGTTCAAAATGTAGCATATGAAACACTGTCTTCTAATTATTTATATCCAACCTCTTCATGGTGGGTCCAACAATTCGTTAAATGTGAGACAACACGACCATATTGGTAGTTCTCAACCCAGAAGAAGACTACCTTTAGCTTCTACTTAGATGTGTTTCAGGACACTTCATTTTTCAATGCATGATTAGCCACTTGCTCATGCCACATGGTGAGCTTTTTTTTGTTTTTTAGTAGGTTCCACATGATATGTTTCATGAGCCCTGTGCATCTTTGCTTGCAATATCATAATCTGCAAAAGGTGGTCAGGCAAAGCTCCCCTTCATCTTTTGCATGTCTCTTACTGAACCCTCATTAGCTCTTTTAGGACACTTTTAGCTTGCAATCTGAAATACAAATGAGTGGTGTATACTCACTCTTACAATGGCTTTAATACAACCTCAAAGAATTGCTGCATCTTTCAACATAAATTTTAAGGGTTTAATGTCACTTATGTGAGTCTTCCAAAATGCACCTCATCCAGGTTCGTGGCATGGCATGACCACCGATGGAATGGTCTCACTAATTATTTTTTTTCTGAAAACCTGCATCATATTTACATATGGTCCCCCTGAATATTTTTCTTTTACAAAGTGCCGCACCAAAGAAGATTGTTTGGATCAGTCCTTGGACTTTTTTTTTTTTTTTTTTTTGCTATCGGAGGGTTCCAAACCCTTTGAACTGGACTAATCATTCCGGGCCCAGAGGGAAGCCAGGTAAACTCCCATATAACCCCAGTGTGGTAGTGCAGTTTTGAACTTATAACCTCCGGATACAAAACTATGGTACTAGGTCAACTGAGCTACCGCTTGGGATTACATGACTATCTACTCTTAGACCTTCAAATCCTCGCATCCAATTATACGAATTAAGTCATCCAAACCATCGGTTTATGTCCATTGAATTTTGGTCATTAGCCATTTTCTTCTCTCACTTAAGAAAGTAGTGTTGATTGTCCTATCAATGTGATTTGCTAGCTATACTCTTCCCATAGTAGGGTGCACATATTACACCATTTAGATTTGCATGCTCACGTACCGTCTTTACTTAGACTAGTTGCAATTCATGGACCAAGCCAGTCCGAGCCCACCCATATTGGGCTGTATTATTATTGGGTCCGGGCCCATAGGCAATATTTTTGCCCTTTAACCAATTTCTATCTCTTAACACAATAAACACATTACAGGAGAAATGAAAACATGAAGACTTGGAGAACATAGGTACGTAGTAAATGAGTTTTCTCTTCCTAGGTCATTTATTTGTGCTCAAAATGTGAACTTTACGGGTGAGGAGTGGGCCCCAGCCAAGGGGGAGAATTGAAAGGATTTTATGCCATCTCGACTAACGCCTCAAAATTTTGGTGGGAATAGTTAGTGAAGGGAAACTTAATATGATATGAGAGCCAATTGGTTGCATGTGTAACCAAAAGTGCGCCGTCCGGAGAGTATTGAAAAGTATTTATGCAAGTATCACCATGTTTGTTTGCACTTATTTATGTCATAAATTCTTACGAGAAAATAGTATGTAAATGGGATCATTTTCACACCTCTCGTGATTACACCTCATACCTCAAAGAGCCGCATGTACAATTTCACCCAAAGAGAGGTCATGGTATCAAACCCAATTATTGCCTTCAGTTTTTTTGCAACCCATGTTGCCCCCACATTCTTAATCCGAACAACTAATTTTTTTATTATGCAGGTTTAGAAAGGAAATAAACAAGTGTTATTAAATGCCATCCAGGACCACCCACTAAAATACATTTACATGCAATGTATCAAAATGTAGAAAACATAGTCAGGAGAAGTTTTAGGACAAAAGATGTCATTGTCTCCTAACAATGACAATATTGATAGTTTGGTGGATTGCATCATGTAAATACGTAGAGCGGCAAACACGTATAGATTCTTTAGGCCACACATATCGTCAATGGCACGCATCATAGTAATCAAATAAAACTCTTTCATTAAGATAAGTCAAGTGTCACTCTAAGTAACTTCGCCGGCCATTACATTATATCAATTCTTTGAGTTCCTTTAAAACACCCTAATGACACCACAAATCACTATTAAAAAAGCCGATTTAGACGTCAATCCTTAAACTTTGTATCCTAGGTTTTGTCCAATGGAAGGTGTTTGATTGTGTCAAATGCAATCCACTCTTTTACTTGCATCAATCTCTTATTAAGAACTTCCTACCCCCCCGCCCCAAAAAAAAAAAATCTTATGAAGAATTCAATGTCTTCCGAGCGAAGGGGCTAAAATTGAAGTAGTAAAAAAGATTATCCAACCATCAGCATGGGAAACCAATCTTAAAAAAGTGAGGATCTCATCTACCTCTATTGCTTTTACCCTTCGCTCATCACCTCTTTAATACATCTTTAGTAGAACTTGCTTTTTTTGAACTCGCTTTATGTCTGTCTGGAAATTCAATTAAAAGGAGTCAAATACAACCTTAGTTTTCTTAATGTGTGAAATCAGATTGAACAAATTCATGGAAAGAGAAGTGAAGGCTTTGGATATAGGAGAAATGTGTGAGGAGTTGATACAACGAAACACAATGATCTTACTTATGAAGTGACCATTATCTCATTAACAAACCTATTCGAACCACCAATTATCACTCAAATAACCAACATGTACAAGTCTCCCATTTTCTCTAACCATAAAAATGAGAAGATACATTTTAAAGGGCTAAGTGGCTTTTAGGACACTTCAGATAGTGTTGGAAGATTTCTTTGCTTTTTCGTATACCCCACATCACACGCATTTGCTGTTGTTGAAAACTGAAAAGCATTGATAGTTTAAGTGACTTGAGAGAGGGACACTACGTCACTCACCTAGGATGGAGAGGATAAAAGTACAGACCAACCCCCATAAGATGATAAATATAACTTTTCCACAATTCTACACTTCCATTCTCAAGATTCTAGACATAGACCTAACATTCCATCAATATGTTCATAGCAAATTGGCAATGCTGGTTACAATCTTCTTTACTTTAACAAAAGAAAAAGAAACTGTTGAGGATACAAGTAGCCCATTTTCTCAACCTGTACAATGTAATATGAAATACTAACATGAAAAATGAAGGAAACTGTATGTGATTTCTTGAATTAAGAACACAGTTTTGGTAATGATTTGGGATTGCCAGGACTTGCTGCTTTAGCTTTCATGATCTTTGCAATCTGGGTTTGCAATTTCTGACAAACCTTCTCCAACTCTATTACCCTCAATTGCATCCCCTGCAGATGTGTTTTGATCTTTTCATTCTCTGTTGCAAGGTCTAGTCTTTTGGCATAGAGGACAATTTGCTCATCGGTTATCTTGGCATCTTGCTTCGCCGCCGTTGGTACAGGGCGATGTGTTAGAGGAATTGAGAGAGTCGGTATCTTGGAGTAAGCTCTTGAGCTTTGATTGCTGAGAGAGGAGTGCTTGAATTGCTGATCTTGATGGGAATTTCGGATTTTGGGCTAGGTGCTTACAGATGTCTGATGAGAGCTTCTCATAGTTCAATGCACAACAAATCTTCATCTTTTTATCTTCTGATAATCCAGCATGAATCTGTGAAAAGAAAGGATTTCAGAAATAAAAAAATTGAAGAAACAGATTACTTTCTAGTTTATGGGCTCACTTAATTGGTAAATTGAAGTTGAACAACATCATCATCATTAAAGCCTTGCCTAAATCTTTTACTTTCGGCAATAAAGTTTGACATTCATTATTTGAACTCTTGTATTTGCACAAGACCCGAGTGGATGGGTTTAGCGTGGGTGCAGATCAATGGCGGTATCCAATCCAGGCGGTAGGGGAACTTAGATAAGCACCCTAGACTTGAATAACTTAAATCTTTGAAGAGCAAACCCCATAATATAGACCCCACCAACAGATTCTCATTCTGAAAGGATTCAATCACACTATCAAATGGAGCCATTTGTCTACAGTTTCTAGAACTTGAATTAAAAGGTTAACATGCCTACTGACAACCACACTGATATCAAATTCAAGAATCCAAGAATGAATACCTGAAGATATATGTCCACAGCTCTATAAATCTCATCGTAAGTATCTCTTGCAGAGTCCGGCAAGGCTGTAAGTAGTGCAATGAACTTCGATGGTTTCAGGCATGCATCCGGAGCCACTTCAGCAATATACATGTCCATCAATCTCCCAACCCTTCTCAATCTCGTCAAAGAAATCTGCCCACCGCTGATGAGAAATGATTTCAGGAACCTCATGACCAAATTCACATCATATAATATGTTCACCCCACCAGAAGAAGGAACAAGCAGATTATCCAATGTAGCTTGATCAAGCTGCGAACCTATCATGCTCTCTAACCTGCTTCTGCAACATTTGCTTATATTTACACCCAATGCAACTCGAAGCACACCGAAAAGTCCTTTGCAAGAAACAGAGCTTCTATCAAGCAAAAATAGTAGATTGACAAGAGTCTCTATGAGTTTGCTCTTCTCATTCGTTGTGGCATTGGAGGCTTGAGACTTTAGGTAGTAAAAGAGGAATCTACTGATAATTACCTGGTCAAATTTGATAGAAACCATGTTTTCAATTATTTTTTGGATGATGAGAGTGTTTAAACCTGCAAGGTCTTCAAACCACCAATATCTGTGGTAGGAACTTGTCTTCGTGCTTTCAGAGCTTCTCGTATCACAGGAGAAGCGGAAACCGCTACTGTCTGGTGAGGAAGTTGAAGGGCTTGTATCACTGGCCAAAGCTATTCTTGCCACAAGGGAATCCAAGCATTTCTTAAGTATTCCTGAAGAGTGTGCTGCAGGAAAGAGATCTTGGCATTGCTTTAAAACAATAAGAATCTCAGGCCATGTCCAGTAGGTGATTCCTTCAAGGGTCTTTTCGGTTTGTTCAATTAGATTTGCAGAGCGAGAGATGTCTTCTGTCATTTCCATGAAATGGGCAACACAGTGGAGGAGGCAGACGTTGGACGGGGTAATTGTAACACAGCCAGGGTTGTAACAGAACCTTGCCATCAGCTCGAAGGCCTCTGCTCCTCCCGGTAAATCATGGAATAGTACTTTCAGCTTTGTCGTTGCTGTTGATTTACTAAATAATTTTCTTAACCTACCAGAGAAAGAAGAAAGGATTTCCTGTTGGAAGTGCAACAAACAGGAGATCAAAATCAGATCATATTTCATGAAGAATAAAATCAAGAAATATATGCATGAACAAGATGAAATTAAGAATAGCGTAAGCTGAGATTATCTCCTCCATAACACTAGAGGCCTGTTTCACTACCCATAAAAGAGTAGGAACGGTAATGAAATAATCTCAATCTTTAATTGGGGGAGTGAGTAATGACAGACTTTTTTTTTTTTTTGAGTGGTCAGTAATGTTGACTTTGTACAATGATCATCACAATATCACAAGACCATTGGTTTTAGCATTTTCATTTCATCCAGAGCATGTGAATTTGATAACTTTAGGCCTGTTTGGATCCTCTAAGCTTGGTTTCCTGCAATCAATCTAACAATAAATCTAACCTGCAACTCTGTTTACCCGCAATTGGTTATGGCAAAGTGAAATCACACTCACAGATAACATGCGTACTCAAATAATTAAATGAATTGTGATTACATGTAAATCAATTAACCAGCATCCATAACCAAAGAATTAAATGAGTCCTTGGGCTTTTCCCTCTTTCATCTCGTTCGTAAAAAGGGCAACAGCTAGTTGGCCTATTGCAAATTGCACGAGGGGTCTAAACATGGCCCGAAATAACAAAAACATGGATATAGTAACAATGATTATGAGAATGTAATATTCTTCTTCTTCTTTCTCCTCATTTCATTTATATTTTGTCAAGGAAGTTACAAAATGAAAACTTAGGGAACTTAGGGATGACCTAGTTGGTCCTCCAACTTGGCCACTGAGCCAAGTAAGAAAAAAAAAAAAAAAAACCGGAAGTTGCAAAATGAAATCAAAGAAAAAGGAAACTAAAACGGAAAACCAATCACTTTCAGAGGGGAAAGCTTTTCAGTTAAAACCACCCAATGCATTAAATGTATGAAACCATTTAAAAGCCGTATCAGGAATTCGTACAACCGCTGACCAATTCTAGCAAAGAAAGGGTGAGAAGTTGTTGCGCGTTATAAATTCAAACAATGTAACAAGATAAACAAGGCTCCAAATCATATCAGCAGAAAATGGTAAGGTAATTATAACAAGAACAGGAGGCCAACCTTTCTGTTTTGACAAAGGGTGAAAGAAAACAAAGAAAGGAATAACTATTCAGTCTCTTAAAATAGCAATAAATCAGAGAAGAGAGAAAAATAACCAAACCAATCACTCAAAAGTAGTCTTAATGAAGAACTAGTGGCCATAAATTAGAACCCATAAAAAAAGGAAAAATAGCAAAAAACTAAAGGCTCACATCATTGAGAAATAGAAAGTGGAATTGGAAGACGCATCATAAAATAGTGACAACACAAAATAAAGAAAGGCTATTGCAAATGAATAAAGGAACATGTGCTAAAATTGCCCAATTTCTACAGGAGAAGAACTCTGAAATAAATCTGAGAATACAAGTTTCAATCTGGAAAAAAAAAAAAAAAAAAACAAGAGAAAAGAAGCAAATGAAAAGCAAAAGATTTAAAAAAGGAAAAAAAAAACACAGATTCCACTCTATATAGAATGAAGAAAAGTTCATATCATAGACAGCAGACTTTGAAAACCAATCAAAACAAGAAATATGTCAAGCAAAAGAACTACAAAACAGATCAAGCATATACAGTTCATCAAAATTTACCAAGAAATCTAATATTAACTGAAAGGGGGAAAACCCCATATAAGAAATCAACTTCAACTACTGTTTAAATAACGTTTCTTAAACACCCAACAACCAAACATAAGGTAAATGTATCTAGTACGACTTTACTATTGCAACCCGAAAATTTTCATACATCTGAAAACCTACAAAAATCTCATATCAGAAACGATAGAATAGCTTCCAAATACTAAATGAAATGAAACGGAAAATCTCGTCAACCCAATATCACAAGCTACCAGTTGAAAACAAAATATATAGTAATAAATGTTTTGAAAACCCAACAAGGAGAGAACAGAGTCAAGTACCTTATCTACCAAGAACACCTCTTCTCCATTCACATCCACCTCTAGATCACAACCCAAACCCATGTTCCCAGAGACACCCACCTCAAACAGAAAGCCTGACAACACGTCTCTTCTCAGGAACCAGAGAAGAACAGAAGAAAACGACGTTTCCAAACACCTTGTGCATGAAAGAACCGAACTTTCTCAGATCAAAAGAAAGGAAACTGAAATTGGTGCTGAAAAGAGGGTACCCCAGAAAGACATATTCTCTGATGGGGTGAAGACAAAAGAAAAGAAGAGAGTGGCTGCTAGTCAAGTAAGGGAGGTGGGAGGCAATTGCATTTTTCTAAGGCACCAATGCCCAAAAGGCAATGGTGGTAACTAAGAAAGATAAAACTACAAAGCAAAGCAAAGAAAACAGTTGTTATGGGACTGACATTCCTGCAATTTTTTTTTTCTAATACCATTCAGTGATGAATCAATATCATACTGGATACATATTCTTTTATGAGAGTATGTATGCTTGGAATTGAACTTTTTTGCTGGCTTCCCTTCTGCCATTACTCTCCCTTTCTCTTATTATATTCCTTTCGTTTACATCAATGCACCAAAGTCACCCAACCATTGACGTTGGATAAACACAGAAAAGGTAAAATGATGGCAATGGCCACATTACAGTGTGCGTACGGCACAATATAGTCCACCAAAACAGATTTTAGAGAGTAGATTTATTCTGCAGTTTTGCCTTTTGGCCTAATTACACGGTAGTGCCCGTATCGCTGAGAATTATTTTAGGAAAAATATTAAATAAGGACTTCAGTTTTTGCCTTTTTTTTTCAAAAAAGGACATAAGTTTAGCGGTAATTAGCGAAAGGCCCCTTATAGAGGTCTTGTAAGGCTCATTTCCATCAACTTTTCCTCTAAGGCTTGTAGTCCATGCACCTTGGACATATTTCGACAAGAGGTCCCTAGATACGCCACCTCATATATTTTCATGACTGATTTGTCCTTTCAACTGATTAGGCATAAAATTTTAAATTTTAAAATTTTAAATCTTCCATTCTCCATCTTCTTCTTCTTCAATCCGGACTTTGACAAATCTAAAACACCACCGTCCTTCTGCAATCGTCTTCTCCGATCCGATCTAGAACAACAAGCAGATCGGGTTGCCGAAGAGGACATCCTCTTCTCCAACTTAGTTTCTATTCTCTGCTACAAGACTTCTTCTCCTCCCCTTCTTCGACGCAAGCGACCAGATTTCCCTGTCTCTGTTTTTCTTGCAGTTGTCTTCTCCGACAACGCTGAAACACTTCTGACAAGAGGCGACGACTATCCCAAGAGGCGACGTGCAATCCCAAGAACCCAAGTCTATTTCGCTGCAACGATCCAGATTTCCCTGTCTCTGTTTTTCTTGCAGTTGTCTTCTCCGACAACGCTGAAACACTTCTGACAAGAGGCAACGACGATGGCAAAGAGAGTCTCCGGCGACTTGCAGCATGGCATGATGGCAGCGCAAAACCAGCGGCGATTCCCTTCTCCGGTTCCAGCGACGATGGGCATAACAGTTCGGTTGCCAGGCCAGGCCAGGTTTGAGTTCGGGTCAGTTCAGCCTCACCCGTGAGGCAGAAAGCCCAACCAGTAATATGCTGATGTTCTGGTTTATGAAATTTATTTGAGTTTTTATTAAATTTATCTAATTTTCTGTCAAATTTATTTGAGTTTTTGATGAATTTATATGAGTTTCTATCAAATTTATCTGAGTTTTTAATTTTTTACCAAATTTATTTGAGTTTTGCGCAAATTTATCTGAGTTCTGAAACACATTTATATTAGTTCTGGACAAATCTAACTGAGTTTTGGGCTAATTTATCTGAGTTCTGGAACAAATTTATCTAAGCTCTGGACAAATCTATCCGAGTTTTTGGCAAATTTATTTAAGTTTTTGAAAATAAAGCTGAGTTTCTGACAAATTTATCTCCATTTTGAAATTTTTAACTAAGTTTTTGAATAAATCTTTCTCAGATTTTTGGCAAATTTATTTGCATTTTTTTAGATCTATTTGTGTATTTGGATTTTATTTGTATTTTTTTGAAATTTATTTGCATTTTTTGAAATAAATTTAACTGAGTTTTTAACAAAAATACTTAAGTTTTTGCCAGATTTTTTGCTAATTTGGAAAATTGGGTTATCTTAGTTTTGGTAAATGTATTTTTATTTTTTAAAATTTATTTGCATTTTTTAATTTTATTTACGTCTTTTGAAATTTATTTGAGTCTTTTGAAATTTATTTACATTTTTTTAAATTTATTTGGATCTTTTGAAATTGATTTTCATCTTTTGAAATTTATTTATATTTTTTGAAATTTATTTGGGTCTTTTGAAATTTATTTACGTCTTTTTAAATTTATTAGCGTTCTTTTGAAATTTATTTCTTTTTTTAATTTATTGCGTTTTTTAAAATTATTACATTTTTTGAAATTTATTTGCGTTATTTTAAAATTTATTTGTGTGTTTTTAGAATTTATTTAAAAATCTTATTAATGAGATTCCATTGATCGTGGCCAATTAAATGGTAGTTGACCATTATTAATGGGATATCCTAACAATCATGAGATATGATTTAATAAAGAAATGGTAAATTAGACATATCATTATTAATGGGATATCCCATCAATCATGGGATATGATTTAAAGAAATGGTAAATTAGACATATTAGGTATGAAAACCTTTGGCTGCATTAATAATGGGATATCCCATGTCAGAGGACCTTTGGCTGCATGACTTTTTTTTGTGGGCTATTTGCAACAAAGTCATACTTTGAGGGACCTCCGACCAAACACCCCTAAGTTTTAAAACTTTTCAAATCATGGCCTAATTTTTTCAGTAAGTTTTCGATTAAGGATAACCAACCATTTAAAGTTATTTTCAGCCACTTTTTCCTTCAAAGTTTTAAAATACCCAAACTTCCCTTCATAGAAATAAAAGTCTCCTTCACTTCTGTCATTTTTCCCTCCACTCCTTCACCAGTAACTTCATTGTGATCGACAACAATCAACGTCCCCACAACGATTGATTCCATGTAGTGGCCGCTAAAAGCATGTCATGGCTTTAAATGAAGGGTAATTTGGGTATTTTTAAAAAAATGAGAGAAAAAATCGCCAAAAATGCCTTTAAATCGTCAAATGTGCTTAATTGAAAACTTTTTAAAAAACTTAATCCCTAATTTGAAAAGTTTTAAAAACTCGTGTCCTTTTTTACTTAAGACCTTACTTGAAAACTTATAGCTATCAGCTTTTTCAATTTGATTTTTTTTTTTTGGCTGGGTGGGGGCGCTACACAAACCCATGTGTAGTGCACAAAGGATTTGGTTAGAAATAATTTCCGCTTTCTTCTTTTTCCAATTATTTTGGCAACTAGACTCTCTCCCATTTGATGATTCTGTAAATTCATGCCACTAAAGAAAGGCAGAGCTACAATGCTCTAGATGTTAGAAACTAGGTCACCTGTTTTTTAAATTTTTTATTTTGGTAGGCCTCCCAATTGGGGGTGTAAAAGAAAACAAAAAAACCATCTAACCGAGCCGAACCGAATCGTGGTTAATAACCGTGTTTCGCGGTTCGGATATGGTTATTGAAATTGAAAAACCATGCTTCACGGTTCGGTTACGGTTTTTTGTCTCAACTCACAGTTATTAACCGAACCGAACCGTTAATCGTGGTTCCGTTAACCGTGTTCCCAAAACACATGGTTAACCGAACCGTTTCTCTAATAAGAAAAAAACCTAAGGGCTTAAATGAAAATTACTTTTTTTTTTACAGTAACATATTATTCCATTCTCCAACTATGGTTTTTTTTTTTCACAGTAAGTTTGATTGGTAAATGGTCAAATTTTCAAAAAAAAATAAATGTTAAGTAACAATTAATCGTAATCGAATCGTTAACCACGGTTCGATTTTTCAAGGTTCGGTTACGATTACGGTTTTTTAAAAAGCAAAAATCATGAAACACCATTCGGTTAACGGTTTTTCCAAAAACCATAGTTAACCGAATCATTACACCCCTACTCCCAATCAAGATCCAATCTGAGTCTAAAATGACTATAACACCAAATATCAGCCATTGATTCATCACAAACTTTGATTTATTTGCAAGAAAATGTCCAAAATAATATATAATCAATTTTGAAATTTTATGGGGTCCCATTTGAACAATCCGAACTGCTTCAACTCTTTAGAAGACAAAAACAGGTCAGTGGCTCAAATTTGATAGCTTGATTCATCATGGATCTTGAGAAAGTGGTAAAAAGCTTCAGACCATTCATCTACTATATTGCAAAAAATGGGATTTTAGCTGTCCCTTTTTTTTAAACTTTTTATTCCTATGGGCCCCAAATCACGATTTGAACCGTAAACATTTCCAGAAAACCAAATACATTAAGGGGTTCAAGTTTCAACTGCAGATCCATCATGGATTTTGAGATACTTGCGACAAAGTCGGGGCGTTAAAAACTAAGATCTTTTTTTTTTTTGTTCTGTGGGCCTCATTTGCAAAACCCAAACCATTCATCCTCTCTAAAATTCCAAAAACACCTTAGGGGGTTAAAAGTTTAGGTCCTGATTCTTCATGGACTATAAGGAATTTGCGAAAAACTTAGAACCATTAGTTGACACATAGTATAGATGGTAGGATTCCAAAGTGTTTAGCAAACGTGGAACTCCCCTAAAAAAATCGTCTTTAAAAGGATAGCTTGCTTAGGAAAATGAAGAAAGAATCTTAATTATGATCATCAAACATGCCCTTTTAAGTTTTGGAACTTATTTACATTTGAGGTGTTCAATAGACCACTAATTAGAGTTCTAAATGGGTTAGAAGTAGAGAAAGGGATTCTAAGATAAAAGCAGGTTTCAAGTTACATTTTTAATTAGAGGTTGTTCATAAATTCCTAAGGAGGCAAATGGGTTAAATTACTAGGCTTTAAATAAAACAAAAGTACGTGAGTTCAGATTCACATGAGTCCCAAGTCCCTTCTAGACTAAAAATCACTCCAAGCAACAACGGTAGGTATGAAATAACAATCTATTCGTAATTTTATCAAAAGGAACTAAGTGCCCGTCTTCTGGGTACATGCAGAATAAAATATTTACAGATTAAAAAATTGATAGAATAAAATAATCTAAAAAAAAAAAATTATTGTAATGTTATAATATTTGTTGTTTGGCCATCTTCGAGAAATTCAAATGATTCTGAACTAGTTATTTGGATTATAATATATGTAAATCAAGATTTTCCTCGTTTCCAAATAAAAGAAACAAGTTTTATATAACTTTAAAATTTCATTGTAACATTCATTAAAAATGTAACAAAACGACCACAATATTTCTAAGGAATTCAATTCTATGTGATCAAGAAGAATGATCCCTTATCTTTTTTGGACAAGGAATTCATGGTAAAGTGGGTTGCTTCGGTTTGTCAAGGATCTCAAAACTCTCCATTCATGAATTCCATGAACTTCACTAAAGAAACTAGCTATAAAATTAGGGTATGTGTTTTTTTTAACAAAGTTTCAAAAATTCAATTTGGAGGGATTTCAAATTCTTCAAAAGTTGTCCCATTGAGGTGGAATTCCAAATCCCTCCTCTTGGTAGAGCATTTGAAACTCCAACCAAATATGCATAGAGAACGGAATTTCAGGATTTTCAAAAGGTTAATCAAAACCTTTTAGGTGGCTGGAATTTAAAATTCTGGTGAAAGAAAGATGACATAAACAAGATGTCATATTATGTAAAAAAAAAAAACCCAATACGACAAATTCTTGTCCAAAATTCTGATAAAGAAACACACCATTAAAGTTTAAAATTTTTTCAAAAGGCTAAACTTTTTGGCCCTGAACCACATCCATGTGAGTTGTTAAACAAAATGATTATATTTTAATAAATTACAAAAGTTAGACATTAGAAATATCCTCAGTGTCATAGTAACGGATCAACGAGAGCTGCACTGCTCAAAAGTGTGCCCAATGGATCTGGTGTCAGAAAACAACAAAAGAGAAGATGAGTTAGACACCACAGATCACTTGATTAATATGAAGACGTGTTGTCTGAGCAGTTGATTTTGCCACCTGCCATGCAACATTTTGTCCAAGTAACTCTCCACCTAGACATTTACCTTTTCAGACATAACCACCGTGACAACTCCATAATCACATGCCCAGTGGCTACCATGTTGTTTCTGACCAACTCAAGGCATCTAACAACTCAAACATGTGTTCAGACTTGCCAGTGCCACACCATCCAGCCAGGTCTTCTTGTGAGCCACATGGGCCCAAACACAAGGGGAATGTGCCCCATTCACCAATGCAGGAAGCAAAGCCTACCACATGGGTAGGGTAGCAAGTAGGACGGTTTTGAGTCGGAACCATGTTGGACCGGACCTAGACCCAAACGCATTTCTAAATAACAGTTTCGATTTGGGGTCCGGTTCCAACTCAGAATCTTATTTGTTTTGTTAGTTTCAAACACGGTTCCGAGTATAAAGGATCCGGATCCGATCCCAGAAACGGGTTCAATTAGAGGGTCGTAATCTAATTCCAAAATCAGTTCTAACTTCTTTTATTTTTAATTTTTTTTAATTTTTCCTTAAAATAAGGATATCATCCAACTTATAAAAAGTGCATCAAGTCTATTAACTTCACAATTAAATATAAAAATTGTCCAACAAAAGTTGCTTTTGAGCTATAATTTGCAATATTAAAGACTTGTATGCCGGGTCTTATCCCATGTCCACGGGTCGAAACCTGTATGGATCCAAAACCGAACCTATTTATCAATCAGAATCTAAATTGGGTTCTAGACCCTGACCCTTTTTTACTTGAATTCATGGAATTCCCATATGAGGAAGTTTGAAATTCTCATGGTGGAATTCCTGAATGCTCCCTGGTACTTTAGTATCCAAAAGTTCCACCAAAAATCAGAGGGGATGGTATTCTTGATTTCACAAAGGTCATTTGAGACCTTTCAGGCTGGAATTTTGATTTGCTTGTGAAGAAACATTGCATTTATAAATGTCAGGGGACGAAATATCACATCATGTCCAAAAAATTGCAACATGCTAAATTCCAATCAGAAACTCTAATAAAGATACGGGTTATAAAATAGGTTCCAAAATCAATTTTTTTACTGGTCGAAACCTCCGAAAAATCGAAGATACCCGCTTGCATCCCTATATGGCCCCACATACAAACCGTAGCCACTAAGGCCTTACAATACAAGCATCATTTTTAGCCTTTCCAAGCCATACAGGTCATTCGGGTCCGAACCTATCGGTCACACGTACAGCATGCACACAAGCACTTGTTGCCTACGTCTCACACACCACATCACCCCATGCATGCCTCTCTTGCTGAACCGGCTAATCAAGACAATAGTGTTGCTGGATCAAACCACACCTAGGCTAGGGCCAACTTCTAAACCCCATCAATCGACTTATAGGGGCTGACCAACTTTGCTTTAAGGTTGAACCAAGTCGCACCAACTAGAAATCTTTGGTTTTTCTATAATAGTAAAGTACAACATATTCTGTAATTTCTTTTTTGAAGAGTCTCTATTGCAACCTGTAAGTAAAAAAAAAAAAAATGTGATGCCATTAGTGGTTCATATCTATGTTATTCATAAGAATGCACATAAAAAATAAAATTATGTCATATATTTTCTAATATTTTGATCTTTAAGGATGCTTTATAATGTTTTTGAAAACTTGAAAAGATTTACTCTGATAACTCAGCCGATAGTATCACTGATGCGCATTATTTTTTAGAACAAAATTGGATATGAGATTGCAAATTGGTATTGTTTATTTGAGCATCCAAAGTCTTCAGTTTTTATTAAAGTGAGTATGGTAGCTATTTTTGGATTTGGGAGAATTCAAATCCAAAACATTTGGTGACAAATTTTTTATATGCTTCAACCGAGTATCAGGGTCCACGATGATTACATCCACATATCAAAATTATATATAGGCTTTAAGGGCTTGCATAGCTTGAATTATATTGATACTTGAGTTTGCTTAGCTTTAATCATACATCGTTTAATAGTCCCACTTGTAGTTTTACAAAATTTATTTTGATACTTATTTATCCAATTATATTAATGCGCTCCACATCTTATTTTAAATTCGGATTTGGAACTAGATCCGGTATTTTAAGTTTGAAGCCATTCCAAACACAACACATAGGTTCTATGTCGGATTTGGATATATTTTTTTGGAAAAGTTAAGAGTTTGTATTGTCAACAAAAGATTACATAGAACAAAAGAATGTGAGATAATTCCAAGATCCTTTACCTACTCTCGACAGAGAAAAATAAAAGAGGAGCTAATTACTAGAAATCCAAATCGGCCGTAAGACCACCCACAAGCCCGCCAGCTAAAAACAGAAAACTGAACCCAATGCGCAGCTATACAAGGAGGCAAAGGGAGAGGGCAAAATTATCAGAAAGACCAAAAAAGCACAGCAACAATGTGGGTGAAATGAGTAGAACATAGTAGACTTAGTCAGCTAATCCAGTTGATTGGCCATTACTTCTGTAGCTACCGGCTCTACGAGAAAGATGGATCCTAGCTTTAGAAAAGTTACTAAAGACCTCAACTTTCAGTACTTTCGTTTTTACCTCTGATTCAACCCACTTGCATGCTAGAATGGATATGTGTTCTTATGTTGCTATTTGAACTTTATTCAGAAGAATTTTTGTTTTAAGCCTGTCATCCCACAAAGAAAGATCACGCTTGTTAAACAGTTATAATCATCATGTTATATTTGAAGATAAATATCTTAAACTCAATAGAAAAAAAAACTCATTCTCATTATCTTTAAGTATTCTCAAGCTAGAGTAGGGCACATTGTAAGTAATGTAGCATGGGAAGAGTTGACCATGGGCAAAAGATGCAACAATCCTAATTTGTACCCCATTTTTTAAAGGAATTTATTGGAGGTTTAAGATTATTAGGAAAAATCTTCATCATCAAAGCCTTATTCCATCCCATACAAAAAATGTCAACAATATTTTGAAAATATCAATACTATTGCAAAATAAACATAGATTGCAAATTTTTCTCCTTGATAATACCATGATATTTTCATAATGCCTCCAAAAAAATAAAATGTCATTAATAATAATAATAATAATAATGACAACAACAACAACTAGATGAAGCCTTGAGCAAGCCAAGGCTGGAACACAAGACTTCAGCCCAATATGGTAGCTCTTGCTTAAAAGTATTTTCACAGGGAAATTCTTTCTTCACCTTTTCTTCGAATGTTGTTTTGTTGCAACTCTCTGGAAATGGTTGTCAATTTCAGTTGGTTGTTCTCTATGTAACGTCCCACATCTCCAAGAGGTTGTCCAGAGCCTGGGCTCAAATATGTTTATACATGTGAGTCTAGTAAGACGCATTTTGGGTCTCAAGGGACCCGAGAACAAAATCTTGAGGCAAGATTAGGCCAGAGTCCATAGGACCCGAGCCACATGAGCCAAAGAGGACAATATCTGTTGGGCGGACTGGGTCGTGACATATAAATAATGGTATCAGAGCCAATGATGGCTCTCCTCTGAGGGTGTGGATGAATGTAACGTCCCACATCGCCAATAGGCTGTCCCGAGCTGCATAAGCCAAAGAGGACAATATCTGCTAGGCGGACCGGGTCATGATACTCTACCTCCTATTTAATCAGCTGCATCAATTTGGTATTCTATGGCAAGGGGTGTGACTTTCCTAATAGTCATTTGTTCCATTTGGATGGCGAGGAATGGCGCAAGGTCTTTGACAATTAGGATCCCTCAATGGAATGATATATCGCTCTCTCTAAGGAGAATATCAACTCTTCTCTCCAAGTTTATGCAAGGAACTTTTTAGGAAAATCTTCTTTAGCCCTATATTTCATGTACCTAGGTGTGAGGGACACATGCATAATTGAAAATATTTGTGTGCAAAAAAGGAAAAGTCGTATATGGTCATTTGCAGAAGACCAATGTGCATGTGTAAAGAAGGAAAACAATGTAAGTGTCCCTCACTTTATGGTGAGGGATGGATGTTGTCCTTTGTTAATGCTATACTTAGCAATTCAGCATAATAACAATAATAATAATAATAATAATAGGTTATAAAAGTTATTATACATAATAGAAATGAAAAAATATATATCATAGTTAAAATAATATATTTTGGCTTTGAGTCGAAACAAGGTCCAATTGGGTATGAGTAGGGGTGTTCATGGCCCGGGCCGATCGGGCTAAAGCATATGCAGGCCCAACCCAAGCCTCACGGGCTGTAAAAGCCAAGCCTGAGCCTGCCCATTTGATCAATCGAGCCAGGTCGAGCCGGGCTTTTATCAATTTTGTAGGCATTCAAGCAGTAATTAAATTAAATTACAGGCATTCAAGGAAAAAATAAATAAATTACAAGCATTCCTTATACTGGCTAGGCCGGGCCGAGCCGGGCTTCGATTAAGTGATATAAAACCCAAAGCTGACCCATGAGCAATTCTAGGTAGGGATGTAAATGGGTCTCAATTATCTGATTACCCGGAGGTTCCAACTCATTAAAAACCGGGTCTGGGTCCTTATTTAGGCTCCGATAAGTAAATGAGTATAGGTCCGGTTCCACCTTTGGTTCGGACCCATGGACCTCGAGACCTGATATATTACCTCAATTTTCAAAAATTTTCTCCTAAAAAATCATATTTTTTTAATATCACTCTCTACCTAGACCCAGATCCGGATCCAGACCCGTCCATATACGGTTCTAGTTCTGGTTCTGATTCCGGATCTGGTTCCACCTTCTCCTTAAAGTTTCTGGTTCCGGGTCCACCGTGGACCCGGACCGGAACATACCGTTTACTTCCAGTGGGGAAAGAAAAAAAATACAAGGGTCAATAATTGACCCCAGAAGAATCAGAAGAAACAGAGAATTGAAGGAGTAGCGAACACCACCAACAGAGCTAACGAAATCAAGAATGGCTGGTAATTCGCATGGAGGCAAAGCAAGCGGCGAAAGGCGATATCTACTTCAGGGAGAAGGAGATTGCTTCAGTGAGGTGAGCTTGGATGGAAAGAAAGGAGGGCCTGCGATCTTCAAAAATAGCTTCGTTTCTAGCCTTCCACATGCAGTAGAGAACTGTGATGAAGATGACAGCCATGAATTTGAGGCCATTGACGTCATTTATCTTTGCAAAGGATCGTTCAGATTGCTGAGGCAGGGAGGCTGAGAGGAAGCTGAAGCCCAGCAGCATGCAGAAACCAGGACCAGATGGGTTTCACTTGGGCACAGGAGAAAAAGAGATGACCCACTAAATCTTCTGCAGCGCAACAGATGCTGCATTTGGAGGCAAGAAAGAAACCTAGACACTTGAGCCTCAATTCTGTGGGGGTTTTGTTGTGCATCAAGCGTCAGCCGAAGCTATTGATTTTGTGGGGAGAGATGTTGTTTCTGCTCTGTGTTTGACTTTCTACCACGCAAATCGCAAGGAGAGGTTGCCATCAGGGGTGTCTCTCCAAATAAGATGTCAGAGACAACAGGGTTGGGAGAGAGTTCAGAGAGAAGGGGGAGAAGGTGTTGTTGGACATTTGGAGGCAAGTAATCAAGAATAACGCAAGTTCCAGATTGGAACAGGGATGAGAGCCATTGGTCCCTGGGAGATTGCTAATAAGGGAAACTGGTAGAAAGAGGGTCGCCTGCAGTCCAGGAGTTGTGCCAAGCATTGATGCTCTGACCGTTACTGAAGATCCAGGAGCTGCCTTAGTGAATGAGAGGAGCAGAGCGGCGGATTTTTCTCCAGATACAAGAACCATAGATGGTGTTCTCTAAGCTCCATATGGGTCTGAATTTGAGATAGCGGTTCTTGAACCAATTGGACAAGAGAGAGTTTGAAGTATATGCTTGCCAGCCTAGTTTGATGAAGGAGGCAGTGTTTACATCTGAGATTTTCCTGATTCCCAAGCCTCCTTCCGCCTTTGGGAGAGTGACAGTAGCGCAGCTGACATAGTGGATTTTTTTTTTTATGGAGGGCATTACCTGACCAGAGAAAGAGCCTCATTTTGCTCTCAATCTCTTTGCAAATTGAAGCAGGCAAAGGGATAATGGCAGCAAGATGGATTGGCATGCTAGAGATGACATGCTTAATCAAAATTAGACGGCCAGCAAAAGACAGGGATTTGGCTTCCCAAGCAGAAAGCTTGGAATGGACTGCATCCAGCGGGCGAAGAAAATTGGAGTCCCTAAGTATTTTAATTGGGTTGAGGCTTCTTGGATGCCTAGGATAGAGCTGATTCTGCGCTTTCATCTTGAACCACATTTTCTTATGTGCAATTGACTCTTCTGAAGGTTGAGGAATTGACCAGCAGCAGACTGGTAAGTCTCCAGTAGATCTTGAAGGATTAAACACTTGAAGCAGCCCCTTTCATGAAGATGACAATATCATCTGCATAAATCAAGTGGCAAGGGGTGGATGGGACCTTTGAGAGAGGAAAAATAAGCCTTGCTTTTTGTAGATTGTGAATGTGAAGACTCAAGATTTCTTCTGCTAGGATGAAGAGGTAGGGGGAAAGAGGGTCACCCTGTCTTAGGCCACAAGTGATGCTAAAGAAGCCTTGGGGAATTCTGTTGAGGAGCACAGAGCCTTTGGATGTGCAAACACACTCTTTGATCAGAGAAATCTAAGCATCAAAGAAGTGGAAGAAGTGGAGGACGGAGAAGAGGAAAGACCAATTCAGCTTGTCAAAAGCTTTGGAGATATCAAGTTTGAGGCATAGGGAACCTTTGTTGATCTTGGAATTCAGTTTCTGGTAGAGCTCAAAAGCCAGACCAGAGTGATGCTGTATGTGCCTACCCTTAATGAAAGCAGCCTGGTAGGGGAAATCAGACTAGGGATGATTTTGGAGAGCCTGGTGGAAAGGATTTTGGAGAGGATCTTGTAGGAGAAGTTCAACAAGCTGATGGGTCTAAAGTCAGCAAAGGTGTTTGGGGATTTAGACCTGGGGATAAGGGCTAAGAAGAAAGTGTTGGAAGCTCTGTGGATCCTTTTAGTAAGAAAGAAATGTTCCATTGCCGAGGATACTGTTGGGCCAATGATGCTTCAAATTGCAGTGAAGAAAGCCCCATTGAAATCGTCCTGGCCAGGGGAGCTATTCTTTTTTAAGGAGAAGAATGCTGCTTTAATTTCTTCTGAGGAGGGAATGGCAGAAAGGAATGAGTTATCTGAGGGAGAGACCTTAGGGCTATTGATTTGGAAGAGGGAGGAGCTATGATGGCTGTCATGAGGCTTGAATAAGTTAGAGAAGAAATCCACAACATGGGCTTGGATAGTTGCTTGGTCCTCTGTGATGGTGCCATTAACTGAGATATGGTGGATAGAGTTGAAGGAGCTCCTAGCCTTAGCTGTTTGGTAACAAAAAACTTGGTATTTTGGTCCCCCTCTTTCAGCCAGTTGATTCTGGATCTTTGTTTCCAGTGAATTTCTTGAGTAGAAAGGGCCTAATGAAGCTCAGACTTGGCTGACTGAAGGGCATCTCTCCAGAGGTCCAAAGGAGCTGAATCAAAGAATGGATTGACAGTGCAAGATTTTGTCTTCAGCAGCTTTGATGTTCTAGAGGAGATTACCTTAAGTGAACTTACTCCATAGCTTAAGGGAGAGTTTAAGGGCCTTGAGTTTTTGGGCAAGAGTGAATTGGGGATCGCCATCTATAGGAGTGTCCCAGCTGACTTTTACTGTTTCTAGGAATGAAGGGTGGAGCAGCCATTTATTTTCGAATTTAAAGGGGGCATTAGAGGGAGGAGCTTGGGTGTGATGGGTAAGAAGGATGGGGCTGTGGTCTGATGAAATTCAGGGGAGGTGGTGGACTATGGGGTCGCGGAAATGGTGCATCCAAATGGAATTGACCAAAGCTCTATCAAGCCTAGCAGCCACATAGGAAGAACCTTGCCTATTGTTGGACCAAGTAAATCTGTTACCAGCAAATTGGGTGTCTTGGAGGCCTGCTTGCATCACTGCAGTTTGGAATGCTTTGAGGGAGGAGAGAGTAGGTTGACGAGAGCTGAGCTTGTCAGCATGGGAGAGGGTAGCATTGAAATCCCCTATGACACACCAAGACAAGGTAGTTGAGGATGAGTCGGTGAGGACTTCCCAGAGGTCCTTTCTAAGGGATGGGTTGGTGGAGCCATAAACACTAGTGATGATAGTGTTTAAGCCTAAGTTGGGGTTATGGAGAAGCATGGAAAGGTGTTGAGGAGAGAAGTCTTTTACAGTGATAGAGAGGTGGTGAGAGGATTTGGAGAGGCACCAGAGATTAGAGGTGGTGGTAGCACAAGAAGTGTCATTAGAGTGGAAGGTGTCAAATCCAAGTCTATCCTGAGGGAGATTGAAGGAATGAAAGGAGTCATGGGTTCAAAAAGGAATATGAGGTCAGGAGAGTGATTGAGGATCATGTTAGCCAAGGCACGTTGGGTGGGGCGATTGGCTATGCCCCTACAATTCCAGTAAAGGATTTTTAACATGGGAGTGAGTGAGGGGAGGTTTTCTTGGCTCTAGACCTCCAAGTGATCGGGCCAGTTGAAGGGGCTGGGGTGGTATGTTTTTTCCCCTTCCCTGATTTGCCTATTGTAGTGGTAGTGGGTGGAATGTTGTCAGCTGTGGTAGCCAAGGGAGGCCTAGAGGAGATGTTTTGAAGGATGAGGGGGTCTTGAGCTGTTGAACTTGAGCAAGGGGAGCTTGGTTCAGCAGCAGGGGGTGAGGTTGGGCCAGGTTGGATGGTAGGAGGCTCAGGGAGAGAGGTGGGGGCAAGTGGAGGGCATAGGAGGGTAGGAAGCTCAGGGGGAGGCTCAAAACCTGGGGGATGTTCAGTAGAAGAATTACCTTCTGAGAAGGCTTGGAAGTTGCGGCCATAGATTGAGGGGTTGTGGGCTGGGTCTAGGAAAGAGCAATGATCTAGAATAGAGAAAGGGTTGGAGATGTCAATGGTTGGAGTGGGAGTTTTTTGGAGGATAACAGAGAACGTCATAGGGGTGGTCATTAAGGGAGGGAGGGTTGGCCTTCTGAATGGTAGCATTATGGCTGGGAGCAGGGGTTTTGGTGAAAGGAGGAAGGGCCTGACTGCAGGGGGTGGGAGATTGCTGGAGGGAGTTAGGGGGTTGGACTAAAGGGCTAAGGGGAACTGAAGGAAGGGTTGAGACTGGATTGCGTGAGGCAGGGTGGGTTGGGAGGGGGCTTTAGGCCAGAGGAGGAGCAGGAGAGGATTTATGGATGGCACTGGGATTGGGCAACATACATTGGACGGCAGTGGAGGAGGGGCAAGGGCCAAGAACAGAGTTCTTGTGAGTGGGAATAGGAGGACATCCTGAAAAAGGTTGAGGTTCAGGGCTAGAGAATTTTCCAAAGTTCCTGGCGGACTGAGAGTAGGGATAGAATGGGGGCTGTGAGGAGGAAGTGCCTGAGGAGATAGGGGGAACAGGGGGTAGGGACCTGGTTTTGGAGGAAGCTACAGCTGAAGAGGGGAGATTGTTTTCCAGGGTTTTGCTGGAGAGGGGGTATTTTAGTTGACTGTGTCCTGGAGATAGACAGAGAGCAGGGGCAGTGCTCATATTCCACTGAGATTTCCAGCTCAACTTCCCCTCGAAGGTTTACCTGAATGGAAAGGGGCTTGGGTTTAGAGAGGTCAATATTCACCAGAACTCTGGCAAAGGTAAGGATTCTCTCTGCCATTGTGATGTTGTCTAGCTTGATGGGATGCCCTATAGAGTTGGCTACGGAGAGGATGATATTTTGACTCCAACAGTGGTAAAGTAGCCCAATCAATCTTATCCATACAGGAGCTATTGAAGGCCAAGCTATTTCATCTTGCCCAGGAGTCCAAGGTAAGTAGAAGACTTCTTTTTTTTTTTGTTTTTTTGTCAATGGAGAGAGGAGAGAGGAGAGAGGGTGAGGATAGAAGCCTTGTCTTCTAGAGAGTTAAAGCGAAAGATGAAATAGCCTTTGTTGGTGAGGGATACCACACAGGTCTGGATAAGGGCCAGAGCTTGGCTTTGGCTTCCATCCATTTGAGAGAGGGACATCTGCATGCAAACCTTCCTATGGCAGCATAGGAAAAGGATTCTTTGCTAGAGTTAACTGTAGGTGGTAAAAATCTCACACCCACTTAGATGGATAATGAACTTCTTTTGGGGAAGATTACACGCCGGAGAACCTGCAAGGGGGAGAGAAGAGAATGTCAGAAGACCCTGACTGCTGTCAGCGCAAGGCCCTCTGATGCCTAAGTTAGTTCTGCAACTAAGCAAAGGATGGAGGAAGGAGGAGGAACAGTGTTCAGGGTGTATGGTGTTTTTTCGTTGCTTACCTATTATGGAGCTTGCTCCTTGTATTTATAGTTGGAGTCTTCTGACTTTGGTGATGGGGAGTCCCATCGGTGGCATGGGCGGTTCTGACACTGGTCGCTTGTGATAGACGCAGCCACCTATTGATAGCTCTCTGCCCGATGCATGTCACCATTACTCAACACGTTCTGTAACGCGGTTGAGTCTCCATAGAGGTATGATTGGTTGTACTTGTTCTAATGAGCATTCCGGCACTGTTGCCAATATGGAATGTCTGGCACTGCTGCCGAGATGGAATGTCTGGCACTGCTGCCGAAGTGAAGTCTCTGGCACTGCTGCTGAGATGATCTCTTCTTGGTAAGCATCCTGGCGCTACTGCCGAGGTGGAACGGGCCGATGTGAAGTACTCTTGCCGATATGGCCAGGCCCCTGTGAAGTACTCTTGCCGATATGGAGCTTCTGGCCAAGCCCAAGATGTGTCTAATTGGTACTTTTACCAAGTCTAAATACACTCCCACATAATTGCCCCTAGCTCCTGAGCTCCTAGAGTTTCGTAACACTTGGAGGTCGGGAGCTAAGTACTATGATGGTGGAGAGAACTTTACAGTTGGTTCTGCAACCGAGCCGAAGCCATCGAGTTCTGTAACAAGGTGCGCCTCAACTGTATGAGGTCTTCTTTTATTCTCCTAATGCTTCGTTGCAGTTAGGTAGACAATTCTCGAGTTCCACAACTTGGCGAGAATTGAAGCTGTCGTGATTGAGGCTGGCCGAGCTGAGGCTGGTGCTATTGGAGCTACCATGATCGAAGGCATCCGAGCGAAGGCTGTTGCTATCACCGGGGCCTGCTGGAGCTGTGATCGAAGCTGGCCGAGCTGAGGCCAGTGCTGTCACCGAGGCCAAAGTCGTAGCTGATCTTTTTCGAAAGCATGAAGCTGTCCGAGCTGAGGCTAGTGCCGTCACCGAGGCCACAGTCGTAGCTGTCATGATCGAAGGCGTCCGAGCGAAGGCTGGTGCTGTCACCAAGGCCTGCTGGAACTGTGGTCGAAGCTGGCTGAGCTGAGACCGATGCTGTCACCAAGACCGCGAAGCTCTAATGTAGGGACTGGTACTTTCACAGAGCCGGAGACATCGTGGCTGGTGCTGTCATCGAGGCCTAGAGATCCTGATGTAGGGGCTGGTACTCTTATTGAGCCGGAGCATCGTGGCTGGTGCTATCACCGAAGCCGAGCTCCTGATGTAGGAGCTGGTTCGCTAACCGAGCCTGAGGCATTCGGACTGGTGCTATCACCGAGGCCGCGAAGCTCTGATGTAGGGGCTGGTTCTGTAACCGAGCCTGGACAGCAGTTGGTTCCGTTAACCGAGCTGAGAGATGGTTGGTTCCGTTAACCGAGCCTGGAGGCCACTGAGTTCCAGAACAAGGTGTTTGCCGAGCTCTAAAACTTAGCGGGATTTTGGAGGCAACAACTGAGAAAAGGGCTGCTTTATATGAGCTAGTCCTTTCGCGCCGAGCTTGGTAGACTCTAATCAATTGGCTCGTCACCAACTGAGTTACTGAAGACGCGTGCTTTGGGATTTCGGCAATTTTGCTGCGGTGCTCACTGCCCCCCAGCTCTCTAGCCCTCCTACTCATCGCTATCCTGATCCTCATCATTTTGGCGCTGTCAATCTCGGGCTTCATCTACTTCTTGCTCAACGAACCGATTTACCCTGGTCATTAATGCCTTCACTGTGACCACGGGGAACCCAGCTAAGTGTTTGCGCAATTCGTTGCCTGGAAGTAGGGCCTGCCTGAAGCACATGATGGCCACTTCATCATTAGCGCCCTCGATCTGGCTGTAGACGGTCCAGAACCTTTTGACGAACTGTGTGGTGGTCTCGGTCCACCTCATTCTGATTTTCAAGAGGTCAGCATTGGTCTTTGGGATGACCGTGTGGACCTGGAACCTCTCTACGAACGAATCTCGGAGCTGTCGCCAGCTTGAAATCGATCCCTCTGAAAGCGCGCAGAACCACTTGAGGGGGAGGTCTCCTAAACTGGAAGAGAAGACTCTGCAGTTCAGGTAACCGATATTGCCCCATATCGACATGCGCTGAGTGAAGTGTCGGAGATGTGCTGCAGGGTCCGAGGTCCCGTCGTAAAGGATAAACTTTGGGACACTAAACCTTTCAGGGAGATGGGAATTTCTGATCTCCCGAGAGAAAGGAGATGCGCCGAGATCTTTGGTGCTAAAGGCGTCCAGCCGTCCTCTGGTAAAGCCGACCACCTCCATGTTCCGCTAGACCATTTGCTCGACTTGTCGATTAAGCCGTTCTCTGAGGTTGTCCTCGTCCTTCGGCCTCTGTCGCGACTTCTTCGAGCTGTCGTCCGAGCGGAGGCTGCTCGAGCCTTTGTCGTGAGCTTAGTTACGTCTAGGGGGAGAAACCGGGGTTGCCCCCTGTTCTCGCAGCTGCCGTTGGAGTTGACGAATCAACTCGTCTCTCTCTTGGATAATGAGGTCTTGGGGTCTAATATCCGCAAGAGAGCCGTTTTCATCGTCTTCACCATCAATCTGCCGGTGCGATCGAGGAGACTCGGCCTGTACTGGAGTCTTGTCTCACCGGGGGCGCTCCAGTTGAAGGTCGTTTCGCCGGGAAGGTGCTGTCACCCCCTTTGGAGACGAACCTAACTGAGTAACAGGCCCCTCAACGTTCGCTGGACCAGGCCTTGCTCCGGATCTCTTCTTGGGATGGGCCGGCAGCTGCTCTTGCAGTACCGATGGTGGTAAGACCTTTGATGATTCTCTGCCCTTCTTAGCTTTTGGAGGCATGGGGTTTTTGTATCGTTCCCCACAGACGGCGCCAATTGTAGGTGGTAAAATCTCATACCCACTTAGATGGATAATGAACTTCTTTTGGGGAAGATTACACGCCGGAGAACCTGCAAGGGGGAGAGAAGAGAAGGTTAAAAGACCCTGGCTGCTGTCAGCGCAAGGCCCTCCGATGCCTAAGTTAGTTATGCAACTAAGCAAAGGATGGAGGAAGGAGGAGGAACATTGTTCAAGGTGTATGGTGTTTTTTCCTTGCTTACCTATTATGGAGCTTGCTCCTTGTATTTATAGTTGGAGTCTTCTGACTTTGGTGATGGGGAGTCCCATCGGTGGCATGGGCGGTTCTGACACTGGTCGCTTGTGATAGACGCAGCCACCTATTGATAGCTCTCTGCCCGATGCATGTCACCATTACTCAACACGTTCTGTAACGTGGTTGAGTCTCCATAGAGGTGTGGCTGGCTGTACTTGTTCTAATGAGCCTTCCGGCACTGTTGCCGATATGGAATGTCTGGCACTGCTGCCGAAGTGAAGTCTCAGGCACTGCTGCCGAAGTGATCTCTTCTTAGTAAGCATCCTGGCGCTACTGCCGAGGTGGAACAGGCCGATGTGAAGTACTCTTGCCGATGTGGCCAGGCCCCTGTGAAGTAATCTTGCCGATATGGAGCTTCTGGCCAAACCCAAGATGTGTCTAATTGGTACTTTTACCAAGTCTAAATACACTCCCACACATTAACCATAGATTGAGGAATAGTTAAAGTTGGCTTGTCAGTAATCCACGATGAAGTGGGAAATGAAGCTGAGTTACAGGAAAAGGAGTGGGGTGTTTGGCACAGAGAAGAGGTTAGCAAAAGTTTGAGGAAGCAGGGGAGGGGGGTTGGCAGGATATGGATTATTGTTATGGGCGGCTGAAGTAGAGGAGGCTGGCGCAGTGGAGGGGAATGCTGGAGGACACAGAGGTGAAGATTGGATAGGTAATGGAGGAAAGTTATGAGGCTATAAAGAAAGGGGTTGGAGCTGGCTGGGAACAGGTAGGTGAGGATTGGGGTGGGGAGTAAGCACAGACTGTTCAGTGGATGTGAGAAGAGGGTGGCTGGGATGTGTGGGAGAGGGGAGAGTGGTGGGGATGAGGATGGAGGGCAGGCAGAGACTCAGCAGAGGTGGTCGGAGAAGGTAGGTGTGGCGGTGGTTGACCAATGGAGGTGGTCGGAGAAAGTAGGTGAGTTTGGGCGGGAAAGGGAGGAAAGGACATGTTTTCAATGCGCTCGACAGTTGTATGCCTTTGTTTGGAGAAATTATATATACACCCTCTCCTGTGTGCTGAGCACACCCACATCCCATTGTGAACCGTCAGGGTGCATATAGAATTTCCTCTTTGTTTGACCCGTTTCAACATTAAATTACTCTAAAATCCAAATATTTAACGTTGGTCAACATGGTTTGCAACCCTACCTATTAGGCTAGATTTGGGCTTTTTTTTGATGCAGGAGGGTGACACACTATGCTGCAAGCCTACAATGGGTTGGGATACAATTATGCAAATAACCCAAGTTAGTAATTTTCCAAAAAGGGCCTTTCAAGAAATTTTTTTTTTTTTTTTTTATTTCCCTAAATATGATCAGGGTAAATGACAGCCAAATTTCCTTAGACTTAGGTGCCATTTTGCGAGGTTATATTTTGGGTTTATTTGACTGAAAATTTATTCAAATAATGCACTATATTATTTGAGAAAGTTTATGTAAACCTTTAGTTAAGTCAGCTTCAAGTCCTTTTTGTATCTTTTTTTACAAGGTAACGGTAAAATAGTTTTTTTTCAAAAATAAACCAACTTTAAAAGCGACAGACAACTTCTTATTTTTTCTTTTCGTTTTCCGTAGGTCTATTGATTTAACTTTTTATAAGTTTGTCGGTACTACTTTTACAATGTGATAAGTTTTTTTAATTGAACCAAACACGCCAAACCATCTATTTTGTAGAAGGTCTGATTAAGGTAGCTCTAATTGAATCGCCTTTAAGTTCAAAAAGACAAGTATCCAATTAGGCCCTTTATTGAACAATTACCTGCAGCAGATTATATGAAGATGGAGGAAAAGGTCATTCTGATTTGTTGCTAAAATGAGGGAACATAAAGTCAATAAAGTCAATTGAAAACGAAAAGGTTGAAGGCAAAAACCTGCCAATAAAAAACATCCTAGCTATATACACTACAGTAATTTTGGCTTTTAGCGGCTGATTTTATCTGCCGCTAAAAGTTGATCTCCCGCCGCTAAAGGGTACAGAGACGGAAAATTTCCGTCACAATTGCCACCGCTAAATATCTGCATCACTGATGCGTTTAGTGGCTGATAAAAAACGGCCACAAATGAAACATTAGCAGCAGTTTTTTTTTATCCGCGGCTAAAACCTCTTTTTTTTTTTTTTTTTCACAAAAAATGTATTTTAACCTCCATTATATACAATATTCATAAATGTTTTAATTTAACCCCATGCATTTTGGGGGGTACCAAATACAAGTGCTTGTGATGTGCCAATAGAATTTGAATAATGTTATTATAGTACAAATTAACTAAATCCTTGTTTAATTGCAATATGGACCCTGGTTACTGATTCGAAGCCCACCTGATAAGGGTCATGGGAGGCCCAAAGCCTCTTGAGAAAGAAGCATCCAAGTCCGATTGAGACCCAAACTTAGGATCCAGGATCTTCACACCCCAAACTTAAGCCTGAGTCCACCAATTTGAGCTCAGATCATGACAGTCATAACTCAATAGCCATCTTTGGGCTTAAGTCTCAGGAGAGTTGAACTCAGGATCAGGACCAGTGCCAATAAAGAGTTGTGATCCTAAACTGAGCCCAGTCCCATCCAATTGAGCCATTGACACCCCCAACCAAAAAGTATCAAAAGAATAAATAAAAAAAAAAGAACGAGGTTGATGCTTGTCCATTCCTGGCTTATGCACCATACTATTTCCATGTGCCCCTGGCATGGTTCTCTAGGCATCACCATCTCTACTGCTCAATGTTCATGACTACTACTTCTTGGTAGTGTGGTGCACTGCTGGTGAATTTCATTCTCCTATGCTCTGACCAACGGTGAGATTGGTGATGGAAGATGTGGTGGGCCTTTTCATTAAATACTGTACCAAACAAATCATGTCTCTTGCTCCCTTGGAATCCAATAATCTAATAGTGAGTGAGAGAGAGAGAGAGAGAGAGAGAGACTCTAGTCCTGTAAGTGGTATGTTTGTTCTCCCAGCTTTCTAGCCTACTTACCCAATCTAGCGGGGTGTTTGTTACCAATTTTCCGGCTTATTACTCAAAATGAAGAGAACCCAACTGAATAAAATCTAGAGTAGAACCCACCAAACATGGTGTAATTTAGAGTGAGAAAGTAACCCAGTTTGGGTTTTTTGTTATTGAAGTTCCAATTCCATTCCCCCCCAACAAAGAAAAATTGATGGAAACCCATTAACTACATTGTATTTCACAAACTCTCTTTCCAACCCCACAAACAAAACATAGAAGAAATCTCACCTATACTGGTGTTTGCTGCTTTCTAAACTTCCTAATAGGATTAACACAAAAACACACACGAGAGAGAGAGAGAGAGAGAGAGAGAGAGAGAGAGAATTTCATGGCACCTGAGACAACCAGTGCCCTTGACTGCCACATGAAGCTTCCTCTTTGGGGAAGAGTCTATGGTAGAACATGGGGGTACAATCAATCTTAAAAGTCTGCTTGCTTGGTTGTGAGGGCTTACAAATAGGATTAGCATTTGTAGTATAAGTGTTACCGGATATCATGAAGCCACTCTCAATGTTTCTTAATAGTACTCTTGTTTGATGTGTATTGAAGGGGTAGTCTGGTTAATTGATTCATCCCTTTTTCTTTCACCCCCTTCATGTCAACAAGTGAGGAAGACTTCAGAAGTGGTATTTGGGCCTAAAAATGTTAACAACACTCTCTGCATGCATTATGTACA
>QPKB01000007.1:6315512-6510104 GCA_003546025.1 Camphora micrantha
CGCAGTTCGCTCGAGCGAACATTTAGTCCGCTCGAGCGAACATGGTTCTGTGGGAGTTCGCTCGAGCGAACAGTGAGTTCGCTCGAGCGACCATTGTTCTGCCTGGGGTCCGCTCGAGCGAACAGTGGGTCCGCTCGAGCGAACCTTATACTGGCCCAGTGATAATAATGAGTGAAAATTTTGGGTTTTGGATTTTTAAGAGAATTTGGAGTACGACTCTTAAGTGTAAATGCGTTCCCGATTAGTTTCTAAGACTAATCATGGGTTACTCAAATTATGAAGAATTAATGGTGTTTTAAAGAGAATGAAAAGGGGTTCCTTGGATGAACCATATAATTGGATATGGCCTAAGCTCCATGGGTGTTAATTAAGGGGACTTGGAATGCACATACTTAAAATACAAATGTGATGTCCATTAAGAATAACACGTGCATTCGGAAACCAACGGTTACACCCGAATGATTGTTTAGGATTGAGATAGGATTGAGATGGGATTGAGTAAAACCATGTGAGGTTAATACTATACTTATTGTGTCATTGTGATCAATCTAATGAGATTGATATTGTTGTCATTCCTTTCTTTTTGTCATGAAAGGAATCATTGAGTTTTAATTGGATCCATAAAAAGGATTTCTCACTGAGTGTATTGACCGTTGAGTCTGGCACTATCTAGCGATTGTATTAGAACTCTAAATGAGTTCAATGATAATGAATGACTAATCCTGCTGCAGCAGATGGATATTGGGGTGTTCCGGAGCTCCGTGGTGATGCTAGTTGTCCCTGGCCCGGATACTAGTAAGTCCCACTAAAATTTCGATCATATCTTCGGGTATTGATTGAAGCCTCCCTTTGAGGGGAGATGGTAAATGATAATCCTTCCTTTGAGGGAAGATGGAAATGAAATGAATGAAATGTAATGCAATGAGTGCTATGGTAGTTGCCAATTTGTACATGTATACTGATTGTCACTGTCTATTATTGTTATTGTAGAATTGTCTAGATTTCTCTAGCATTGGAATTGTCATTATTGCAATGTGAATGTATTGATATACTATTGCAAGATTGTTTATACATTGTTGAACCGTCGTGTTTATTAGTGTTATTGATGGCATTACAGGCCCGATTGCCCCTGCCGGCATTGCAGCGCCCCCGGCGCCAGCGGAGGAGACCGCTCCGATTCCTCCAGGAGGTTTGATAGAGTGGAATCAGCGGGATACCATTTGACTTGGTATCCGAGTGCGATTGGAACATTTGATAAACATTTTGTGAAACGTTTTGAGTAGCTGTTCATAGATTCATTTTGGGAATGTAATTATTATTTTTTTTGGAAATGTAACTAATGACATCTGCATAATGTTTTTGAAATGCAGTGTTGATCAATGTATATTGGAAATGATACATGTATAAGGACTGTATTTTGTATACATGTAAATTATAAATGGACATTGTCAAATATATATTGTTTCCGCGTTTTATATTTGACAGGTATTTGTGATTGACATCCCTTGTGGATCTCATTTTAACTTCGGTTAATTCGGGGTTTACGGGAGTAAGTATGGTGATCGCAGCTCGGGTTGCCGGGTCCTCGGGCCGGGTGGTGACATGGTGGTAGTAGAAGAAGTGTCATTAGAGTGGGGAGGTGTCAAATCCAAGTCTATCAAGCTGAGGGAGATTGAAGGAATGAAAGGAGTCATGGGTTCAGAACGGAATATGAGGTCAGGAGAGTGATTGAGGGTCATGTTAGCCAAGGCACGTTGGGTGGGGCGATTGGCTATGCCCCTACAATTCCAGTAAAGGATTTTTAACATGGGAGTGATTGAGAGGAGGTTTTCTTGGCTCTAGACCTCCTAGTGATCGGGCCAGTTGAAGGGGCTGGGGAGGTATGTTTTTTCCCCTTCCCTGATTTGCCTATTGTAGTGGTAGTGGGTGGAATGTTGTCAGCTGTGGTAGCCAAAGGAGGCCTAGAGGAGATGTTTTGAAGGATGAGGGGGTCTTGAGCTGTTGAACTTGAGCAAGGGGAGCTTGGGTTCAGCAGCAGGGGGTGAGGTTGGGGCCAGGTTGGATGGTAGGAGGCTCAGGGAGAGAGGTGGGGGCAAGTGGAGGGGGTAGGAGGGTAGGAAGCCCAGGGGGAGGCTCAAAACCTGGGGGATGTTCAATAGAAGAATTACCTTCTGAGAAGGCTTGGAAGTTGCGGCCATAGATTGAGGGGTTGTGGGCTGGGTCTAGGAAACAGCAATGATCTAGAATAGAGAGAGGGTTGGAGATGTCAATGGTTGGAGTGGGAGTTTTTTGGAGGATAACAAAAAGAACGTCATTGGGGAGGTCATTAAGGGAGGGAGGGTTGGCCTTCTGAATGGCAGCATTATGGCTGGGAGCAGAGGTTTTGGTGAAGGGAGGAAGGGCCTGACTGCGGGGGGTGGGAGATTGCCGGAGGGAGTTAGGGGGTTGGACTAAAGGGCTAAGGGGGAACTGAAGGAAGGGTTGAGACTGGATTGGGTGAGGCAGGGTGGGTTGGGAGGGGGCTTTAAGGCCAGAGGAGGAGCAGGAGAGGATTTATGGATGGCACTGGGATTGGGCAACATACATTGGACGGCAGTGGAGGAGGGGTAAGGGCCAAGAACAGAGTTCTTGTGAGTGGGAATAGGAAGACATCCTGAGTTAAGGCTGAGGTTCAGGGCTAGAGAATTTTTCGAAGTTCCTGGCGGACTGAGAGTAGGGATAGAAGGGTGGGGGGTGGGGGGGGGGGGGGAGGGTGTGAGAGAAGTGCCTGAGGAGATAGGCGGAACAGGGGGCAGGGACCTGGTTTTGGAGGAAGCTACAACTGAAGAGGGGAGATTGTTTTCTAGGGTTTTGCTGGAGGGGGCATTTTAGTTGACTGTCCTGGAGATAGACATAGGGAGCAGGGGCAGTGCTCATATTCCACTGAGATTTCCAGCTCACCTTCCCCTTGAAGGTTTACCTGAATGGAAAAGGGCTTGGGTTTAGAGAGGTCAATATTCACCAGAACTCTGGCAAAAGTAAGGATTCTCTGTGCCATTGTGATGTTGTCTAGCTTGATGGGATGGCCTATAGAGTTGGCTATGGAGAGGATGATATTTTGACTCCAACAGTGGTAAAGTAGCCCAATCAATCTTACCCATACAGGAGCTATTGAAGGCCAAGCTGTTTCATCTTGCCCAGGAGTTCAAGGTAAGAAGACGACTTGTTTTTGTCAATGGAGAGAGGAGAGAGGCTGAGGATAGAAGCCTTGTCTTCTAGAGAGTAAAAGCTAAAGATGAAATAGCCTTTGTTGGTGAGGGATACCATACAAGGTCTGGATAAGGGCCAGAGCTTGGCTTTGGCTTCCATCCATTTGAGAGAGGGACGTCTGCCTGCAAACCTTCCTATGGCAGCATAGGAAAAGGATTCTTTGCTAGAGTTAACCATAGATTGAGGAATAGTTAAAGTTGGCTTGCCATTAATCCATCCACGATGAAGTGGGAAATGAAGCTGAGTTACAGGAAAGGAGTGGGGTGTTTGGCACAGAGAAGAGGTTAGCAAAAGTTTGAGGAAGCAGGGGAGGGGGGTTGGCAGGATATGGATTGTTATGGGCGGCTGAAGTAAAGGAGGCTGGCTCAGTGGAGGGGAATGCTGGAGGACACAGAGGTGAAGATTGGATAGGTAATGGAGGAAAGTTATGAGGCTATAAAGAAAGGGGTTGGAGCTGGCTGGGAACAGGTAGGTGAGGATTGGGGTGGGGAGCAAGCACAGGCTGTTCAGTGGATGTGAGAAGAGGGTAAGTACTCATTTGGTAAGTATTGGTGTCCTGTGCGACCATACTGATCACCCAATTGAAGGTGCAACTCAATCTGCCATGGATTTTTATTCAAGCATCCTTCGCTTACTTGATCTTATACCTGGCCATATATCTTCTCTTTTACTTGAAGCAAATTCTTCTTTGTCTCAACTTCTGAGGTTTCCTCAGAAGTCTCCATGAACATCACGCTTCAAATGAGAAGTATAGCAGCTATTTTTCAGCAGTTTCAGATATCATATGTGGCTCTTCAGCCTTCTTCGATACGTTTCAGTAGGAAGTTGTGCCGAAACAGAGTTGTTTCCTCTCATGTTTCTAATGTAGAGATAGAAATGTTATTGCGTCTTTGATTATTTATAGTCTGGTCTGGGGCATTGCACTATTTTTTATTGATATTGATTATTCTTTCTATGTAATAATGGGGTATGCCCCTATGGAGCATATATAATCAAATTGGTTCGTAGTGTTCCTCTTTGTATCATATTATTTTTGAGCAAATGAAGTCTATCTTATTCTTTTGAAAAAAAAAAAACATGGTTAACAACCCTACCTATTAGGCTAGATTTGGACTTTTTTTTTTTTTTAGGGCTGTGGGCCATATTGCCTGGATCATTATTTTGGATCAGTTATTACATGGGTCATTCCATGGTCTATATAAAGTTAACGGTCCCCCGTTAGGCCCGTCAAATTTATTATAAAGTTAGGCTTGTGCATGGCTAAATTTTCCTCTGTTTTTTTTTTTTAAGCTGAGCCCATTTAGTTTGAGGATGCAGGAGGGTTCAGGATGGTGCAGGACACACTATGCTGCAAGCCTACAATGGGTTGGGATACAATTATGCAAATAACCCAAGTTAGTAATTTTCCAAGAAGGGCCTTTCAAGAAAAAATATATATTTTTTTTTAATTCCCTAAATATCATCAGGGTAAAGACAGCCAAAATTTCCTTAGACTTAGGTGCCATTTGGCGAGGTTATATTTTGGGTTTATTTGACTGAAAAATTATTCAAATAATGAACTATATTATTTGAGAAAGTTTACGTAAACCTTTAGTTAAGTCAGCTTCAAGTCCTTTTTGCCTCTTTTTTTACAAGGTAACGGTAAAATAGCTCTTTTCAAAAATAAATCAACTTTAAAAGCAGCAGACAACTTCTTATTTTTTCTTTTTGTCTTCTGTAGGTCCGTTGATTTAACTTTTTATAAGTTTGTCGGTCCTACTTTTACAATGTGATAAGTTTTTTTAATTGAACCAAACACGCCAAACCATCTATTTTGTAGGTCTGATTAAGGTAGCTCTAATTGAATAGCCTTTAAGTTCAAAAAGACAAGTATCCAAATAGGCCCTTAATTGAACAATTACCTGCAGCAGATTATATGAAGATGGAGGAAAAGGTCATTCTGATTTGTTGATAAAATGAGGGAACATAAAGTCAATAAAGTCAATTGAAAACGAAAAGGTCGAAGGCAAAAACCTGCCAATAAAAAACATCCTAGCTATATACACTACAGTAATTTTGGCTTTTAGCGGCTGATTTTTCCTGCTGCTAAAAGTTGATCTTCCGCCGCTAAAGGGTGCAGAGACGGAAAATTTCTGTCGCTGATAAAAAACCGCCACAAATGGAACATTAGCGGCAGTTTTTTTATCGGCGGCTAAAACCTCTTTCTTTTTTTTTTTTTTTTTTTTTTTTTTTTTTTTTTTTTTTTTAAGCAAAAAATGTATTTTAACCTCCATTATATACAATATTCATAAATGCTTTAATTTAACCCCATGCATTTTGGGGGGTACCAAATACAAGTGCTTGTGATGTGCCAATAGAATTTGAATAATGTTATTAGAGTACAAATTAACTAAATCCTTGTTTAATTGCAATATGGACCCTGGTTCCTGATTCGAAGCCCACCTGAAAAGGGTCATGGGAGGCCCAAAGCCTCCTGAGAAAGAAGCATCCAAGTCCGATTATATTTCCATGTGCCCCTGGCAATGGTTCTCTAGGCATCACCATCTCTACTGCTCAATGTTCATGACTACTACTTATTGGTAGTGTGGTGCACTGCTGGTGAATTTCATTCTCCTAGGCTCTGACCAACGGTGAGATTGGTGATGGAAGATGTGGTGGGCCTTTTCATCAAATACTGTACCAAACAAATCATGTCTCTTGCTCCCTTGGAATCCAATAATCTAATAGAGAGAGAGAGAGAGAGAGAGAGAGAGAGAGAGAGAGTCTAGTCCTGTAAGTGGTATGTTTGTTCTCCCAGCTTTCTAGCCTACTTACCCATTCTAGTGGGGTGTTTGTTACCAATTTTCCGGCTTATTACTCAATATGAAGAGAACCCAACTGAATAAAATCTAGAGTAGAACCCACCAAACATGGTGTAATTTAGAGTGAGAAAGTAACCCAGTTTGGGTTTTTTGTTATTGAAGTTCCAATTCCATTCCCCCCCAACAAAGAAAAATTGATGGAAACCCATTAACTACATTGTATTTCACAAACTCTCTTTCCAACCCCACAAACAAAACATCGAAGAAATCTCACCTATACTAGTGTTCGCTGCTTTCTAAACTTCCTAATAGGATTAACACAAAAACACACACGAGAGAGAGAGAGAGAGAGAGAGAGAGAGAGAGAGAGAGAGAGAGAGAGAGAGAGAATTTCATGGCACCTGAGACAACCAGTGCCTTGACTGCCACATGAAGCTTCCTCTTTGGGAAGAATCTATGGTAGAACATGGGGGTACAATCAATCTTAAAAGTCTGCTTGCTTGGTTGTGAGGGCTTACAAATAGGATTAGCATTTGTAGTATAAGTGTTACCGGATATCATGAAGCCACTCTCAATGTTTCTTAATAGTACTCTTGTTTGATGTGTATTGAAGGGTAGTCTGGTTAAATTGATTCATCCCTTTTTCTTCACCCCCTTCATGTCAACAAGTGAGGAAGACTTCAGAAGTGGTATTTGGGCCTAAAAATGTTAACAACACTCTCTGCATGCATTATGTACAGACTTCAGAAACAATCACAGGCCTGCACCAATTTAATGCAGTGAAATGAAGCAAGCAAATCTATGCCTTTGTCAACACACTATCTTTCAAAAGGCTGCACTGTAAGTACAAGGAATTATACCATTAAATTAGTGTCATGGTGGCCATTTGTCAGGTGGGCTCTGGATTGAGTTTGCAATGGCCCAAAAGTAGCATAGAGGATAAATGGACAATAATCATAGTTCAAGGACTTGGTTTGGCCTTCATGGCTGCAAATGGGCCAGGTCACAGTACTTTGAAGCCAGATGCCCATATACATTTGCATCTTATATCCTTCACCATTCACCTCTTTTAAAGATAAAAGTCTTTCTAACCAGTGCAGCAGCTAGAGAGAGAGAGAGAGAGACATGGTTTTGTGTGGATGTGAACCAATCCCAAAAATAAATGAATGTTAACATGTCTTGAACTTGGAAGTACTACTGTGTCTGTCATTCCAGAAACTAGAACACATAGGGTAATGCTGGAACCTAGAACGAGTATCAAAATATAGTGTTGCTACAAAGGATATTAAACATGGAACAGTCATTGAGGTCCTTGAATTACACAACTGCATGAGAAATAGAACGAACCCAGCAAGAACATTCAGGAACCCATTTGATTTAGATGGTACAAATGCTTGAACAGCCATACACATTCCTGCCATGACACCATGATCCATGTCAGTTCTCATTAGAGGGCAATAAGTTAGAAAATGTAATATAATTTGTACCAAAAGATCCAAATACATACTAGTGAAAGCAGGAACATGAACAAGATAAAACACAATTTTAATAATAACAATAGGTAGCTGATAGTGGTCAAGAAATTGATGTAGTAAACAAGTGCAACAAAAATTCAAATTTATATGAAGTAAACAAGTGCATCCAGCCACATATCCCAAACAGAATATGTTGTTTCAAACTTCTTGGCTGCAAGGAACATATTAACTATAATGAACTAATAGACAGGTTTTTTTAACACTATACAACCTAGAGATGATTCAGCATATTCAATTTATAAGTAGTCACATATACACTATATGAGAAAAGAAAAGGAGAGGACAAAGGAGAAGAAGAGAGAAAAGAGGGAAGAAGAAGAAGAAGCACCTTAGGGGTTAGAGAGGAGACTTTGAGCTCCTCTCTTGTATGCTACCCATGTCAAACATCACGCTAGATATCGGGAGGAGCACCGAAAACCTATTAGGATGAATTAAGTAATATTAGCATAAACTTTAAAGGGAATTACATCCAAATAAAATTAATTTTTAAATCTCTTGTATGCTACCCACTGGCTCAAATGAAGAAGATGGCTGGCCTTGTTGGGTGAACATCTGAAAACATGTCATCATCTGGTTCATACGGGCTTCCATCTGACTCATTCTTTCTTCCATGGCAACCACCCATTGTTCAGCTACTCTCCTCTAAGCTCTCTCAACATTTGCCATCTCCCTCACTTTAGCAACTGGAACTCGTGGGCCATAGATATCGGAGGGGGTCACACCCAACCCAAAGGAGCGAATCCAGCCACGTCTATCTTCTCCTATCACTTGGGTGAAGATGTCATCCCGTACACAACTTCTCTCTGGGCTCTCTAGCTGCTGGCTGACTCTTTCATTGAGTTGTCGCTGCAATTCATAATCAACAACTTACATTAAGCAGTTTATATATTATTAAATCAAATTACAAGTGAGAGAAAATTTTATTTAACAAGACTAAACATACCAAGGCGTCCTCTTATGCCCGATCCACAAGCTGTCCATCCCGGTGTGTATGGGTCAATCCAAACATCTCCATCTGGTCTTGCGCTTGTCCATCGGGGTTTCGTGCCCACTGTCCTCATTGAAATATAATTGTATTAAAAAACATCTATGGTTAAGATATCATTAAACTTTAAAGATGTCAAATTAAGGGCTAGGATAATCAGGTGACGTGGGGCTGATTATATGACTTCCCATCTGTTATCCTCCAATTGAGCATTAGTGGTCATCTCACATGTGAAGGGTAAAAAAATGATAAGAAAACAAAACCTCCCTCTCAGTAGTATAGCTTTTCCAGCTCCTGTCAGCAGAAGCAGACAGTCCTTGGAGCTTAGTGAGTGCCAGACATACAATATAGGACCTAGAAAACCGTAAAATATACAATTACTCACTTTTATGCACAACACATAGAATTGGTTTATTTTTTTTATTCTTCTTAGGTAGAGGCTGTCTCCAGCTATTGTTAAAAAATGGATATTTGACATGTTTTGTCAAGCCCTAACGCAATTGCAACAGCAACAGAGGTTCTTTTATTAAGTAATATAACAGAAGATTGATACATCATGTTTTGTATTTTTCTGATGTGAGATCAAAAGTTAATCAAGCTATGCCTGCATGTAAGAATAAGAAGCACATGATATGAGTGACTTGAACCAAATAAATGAAGACTTTTTTTCTGTTTTGGGTCAGAAATGTAGCCTAAACGAGTTACATCAGATTATAACTAGTTTTAACAGCTATCTATTTGATCACCTTGGATAAGATGTTTAACACTCCAATTTTCTGTGGAATACTTACATATAAAGTTTGTAACCCATGTTCACATTCACCCCTACATCAATAAGTGTAACAATTTATGTGCTTCCCATTCATTCCCACCCACGTAGTACGTAGAAGAAGAAATATGTTATTAACTATAATGGTTTAAAAAAGTTACCTCTTCCTCGCGTATTCGTGCGAAGCTCTTCGTTCTTGCAGTGTGATTCATAGTTTGCAATGCGCGATTTTCCGCATTTCTTTTGCTTCACTCCTATTTATGATGATAATGAAAATGTTAATTTTCAAATAATGAAAAACAAGAGAGTAAAAATTAAAACATTCAAGTTAGAATTTTTAAACTCCTTATATATTTCATACCATCCCATCCTTAGTCCCCCAAAATTCAATGAGCAACACCCATTGTACTGGATCTACTCTATCAGGACGGTACTGCAACCGCTCCCAAGTAGTGTGAAATGGATCATAATGTGTCTTCTTCAGCTTGCTTTTCCAATTCTTCCAAAATTGGCATATCTTGTCAAAGACCCATTTCACGTCAGTGGCAATCTCAAATTTTGACTGCGACACACGTGTAATAAACTTGACATTAATACAAATACAATACACACTCATCATAATTGAATCATTCACATTAATACCAGTATAGCCCGCCACATGTCCATTTTCCTCTCCCTAGGCATTTTCCTCCAATCAAAATAATTGATTGGTGTTTTCTTTCCATCTCGTGCAATGATGCCAAGAAATGAAGATAATAGACGCGCATTAGCTCCAATGGGCTGGCCAAATTCATTAAGCCTCAAGACAACACGCTCCTGATGATTGAGAGCAATGCATCTATTGGGTCTTCGTGTCCTCTTTCTTGCTTGAGACCCTATTTAAAACACAATTCAAGAATTATGAATTATTCCTATATTCAGAGTACAACACTTAACAATAAACAAAACTAAATGTCTAAATCAGAGAAATTCAAAATATAAAGTATAGCAGTAGTGCCCTATGGTAAAATGAGAATCATCACCAAGCAATCTAGTAAGACTAAATAATCAACATGGCCCCCTTGAGATTACTAAATGACAGATGATCTAACAAATGATAAGACAAACAACAAGCACTTGAACTTGAACTCACAGAGTCACACATATGCCTGTGATAGAGACTTCCAGCTGTGCTGTTTATGGCCACGCAGAGTTCGCATAATACATGCATATACTGTTCAAGAAACAAAAGCTCCCTTTTTCTGACCTCTTGGTTCTTGCTATGAGTCTTGCTCTAGGAATTTTGAATAAGTGGCTATGTGCTAACATGCAATTTTACACTAGTGACATACAAGAAAGAACCCCAAGTGAAAAGCCAAAAACCAAAAACAAAGAAAAACAAGAGTGTTAGCGTCAAACAGATAAACAGCCACTTGAAACTTGCCAAACCAAATTTCAAATATATGAGAGGAAAATAAAAGGCACTTGACCAAACTCAGTCAAATGGGATTGAACTCAGCACTGTTGGGGGAAAACAGCAAAAACAGTAATGGAGATAACCCCGACGACCGGCAGCAAGACCACTAGCAGCGTCTTCTGAGTCGACTCAAAAGATGAATAGTAACACCCCACAATGTTGGGAGTCAAAAGAGCAACAACTGCAAACACCAACAACGACAACAAGGCGTGAGCTAAGTCACCCAACCGGAGTTTATACTGCGAAAGATCGGTGGATTTGTCACTTGAATCTGATAATGGCCACAACCCATCTTTGGTCACAACACCATAGTGGTTCCTCCCATCTGTCCCCTTGTAACTATCAGTAAAACATGAAAAAAGGCAGTTAAAACTGCAGAAGAATAGCAAAATACCAGTTAAGTACTTGTTACCGGTGTGGCATTTTCCATAGTTGGTTAGAGCAGGAGATGGGAACTGAAAGATAAAGAGAGTTCCTGTTGGGAGAAGCTTGATGAGGTTGGCTAATCTGCTTGCTTGAGTTTTTTGCACTCATTGACTTGACTCACAGGAGTCATAATTCAGTTTTGTCCAATTTCAGTTGGTACCCTGGCGAGCTAGAAATCATTTGTAAGCCTGGGAAAAAAACTGGGGAGATGCATTATGGATACAATGGGATTTTTTATCGGCTAAAATGGGATTGAACTCAGCATTGTTGCAACTTTGTGAATGATTCATTCAGCTCAATATTCTCACAAAATATAAAAATAAGAGAAACTCTGACCATGCTTACCCCTAATCATGCTACATATGGTGATATAGATCATTAATGATGTAGGTTCATGTGCCAAAAACCCCAATGATAGAGAGTTACTGCTTTTTAATACTATAATGATACTAGCCATTTGCTTTCAATCAACTGGTTTTTGAACATTGAATGTCAACCATTGTTGTTGCTCCTTTTCCTTCTTCCTTTCTTGTTTAAACTCCATCAGTAAATAACAAAACGGTTAGGGTTGTCCCAGATTCCCAGTGAATACAAGATCCTTTTTCTAGTGAAGGCTGAAGATGTTCCCTATGGCTTATTACAAAGGCAGAATGTGGAATATGAACTGCTAAATGCATCTATCTTGTGTGAGATATATACAAAATAAAAAAGTACACTCTAATATGCTTTGGGCCCATCATGTATATAACATATTTGAATAAAGTATTACAAAAGATCTATCTTTCATCGATGGCAGGTCCACCTATTTAAAATCTGAATTGCTCATAATAAATGCCTCGTTCTTGTATAGGTATGAAAAATATTTCACTCTTGACATGTTTTGAGCTCACCATAAGATCAACCATGTATAATACACTTGATTAAAACTATTACAAAAGGTTCAAGCGTTTTTACATAATTTGAGCCCTTCTCCCCAGTCTGATTAATTGGTGAGCATTCCATACATGTCTTTAAACGTTTAATAGGTGTGGCACACTATCGAGCAAATACACTGGCAGTGCCACAAATCCAAGGGCACGTCTACAGACCACGGAAAATAAGTTCTGTGGATAACCTTTTCCACACTCAATGGGAAACCAAGCTCAACCCCCCTCCATTGGAAATAATTTTTCATGGAATCGCAGAAAAGCTAGTTTATTTTTTCACTTTTTGCTCATGGAAAAACAACCGCATAAAACTTGGAACTTTCTACACTGCAAAAATTCATTCACTTTTCACACTTTCTCCGTAAAAAAAAAAAAAGCCACACAAACGTGCCCTAGTGAACAAATCAACATAGTTCATAAACTACTTTAAGATTTACATACAACCAGCTTACAAAAAATATATATTTACAAACAACCAAATGTGACAATTTGCCCAACACCCTCATGGTTGAGTGGTGTTGGCACCTTAGTCTCACACACATATCGGGAGATTGATCCCTAGGTCCCTTGGTGAAAGTATCACACATAGACCAATAGTCCAACATAGGAAAAAAAAAAAAAAAAAGACAACTCACGACACAGTATCAAAATATAACAATTCCACAGCTCCCTGATTATTGCTAGTATCCACTAAAACCTTCATTCCATCACAAGATACAGAAAGATTGTACCAGTCCACAGATAATAAAAACATCAAATCCACTAAAACCTTCATTCCATTACAAGATAAAAGAAAGATTGTACCAATCCACAGATAATAAAAACATCAAATTAATCTCAAGCTCAAGCTCCAATTCAAATTCAAATTCTGTAAAACAAAACCTTAATAAAAACATGGTAACACTTAAAATGGGCTGACTGTTCCAGCTATACAAGGTTTCAAGTTCTAAGTTGGGTTATCTATAAAAATAACAATAACCATTACTTTAAGTTCATATAAGTTCTGTACAAAGTCAAAGGTAAAGACTACCCACATACCCACCACCCCTCTCTACAAGAGATGATATTTGATTGAATAAAACCCGTAGGACCGTTGCAATGGCTGGATGGTTGCAAAGGCAAACAGAAACTACCACTTCTTTTGTGCCTACTAAAAAAATATGAACTCACATCCATGAACATCTCTGTGTAGAAGTACACTAGCACTTGGGACTAATTTATCCAATGCTGGAATTCAGAGGGGCTGGGGATTCATGTTCTGTAGTAATCTCTAACAGAGATTCCCACAAGAGAGCCGAAAGCAAAGAAAATTGGAAGCTTTCCCCCCGACAAAAAAAAAAAAAAAAAAAAAAAAAAGATAAAGAATAATAAAAGACAAGCCCCCTTATAAGAGAAATGGCTTACCTACCAAAATCTGCAATCATCAACAAATGTAAATTCCACATCAACCACAGAAGGGGATGGTTGGTTGAGTCAGCTCTTGCTCAGTAAGAATTCCTCGCAACCCACAAACATCTGACTGCTCTGGAAAGCATATACCCAAAAAAACCACGTGCTTGCAGAATCAAACAACTCATTGCTAATCATCATTCACAAAGTTCAGGAACCCCAAGATCCCCTGGCTCCAACCTTATGTCCACCCCCTTTTCTCCTTTTCTTCCTCTCATTGAAGCAAAGCATATCATTCATTTCATATAAAGACAAACAAAATAACAACAAATAAAAAAAGAAAGAGAGAGAAAGAGAGAGAAACAGAAACAGAAACAGAACAGACTCGAGAGGAATATTCCTGATTCCAGAAAGCACCCATCCCCATGATTGAGGGCACCACCCAACCAACACAACCAACAAAATGAACCGGATTACACCATCAAAACCAAACCCACAGATCAAAATCTTCAATCAGAATTCGACCACCAAAATGCAAAAGAGGCTGAAAGTATTATTGGGTACATAGTAGTCATGGCCTTTTCTCAAAAATAAAAAATATAAACAATGATAGGATTAGTTGCACATAAGCTAAATAAGAGACAAAAAAACTACTCTGAAAAAGGAAAAAAAATTCACCGCCTGCTCTCCCTTAACCTCATCACGACAAGAATACAAATCCCAAAATGCCAAAATGCATAAAGAGATCCATCCATCAACCAAAATATTTTAAATGGAAAAAAAAAAATTCCTCGATAAGCATAAAAGTAGAATACACAAAATTCCATCAACCAAAAATCCGCTGATCATCAAAGACAGTTGTAGAATACACAAAATCATCATAGAAATGCCTACAAATTGCAAATTGGAGTAGAATGCAAACCTTATCTGTAGTGAAATTTTTGTCACTCTCGATTGGACATGCCTTCTACCCTAATACAGAAATGTCAAGTCTTTCCCTTCTCTTGAAATCTGATAGATGTCACAAAAAACCCATGACTAGTTTTCATGTTGCCCTTTGGATATTTATATGGATATTACAACCTCTAGACAGCAATCAGCAATGCTATTACCTATATACCTTTACAACCTTGTGGACTGGCACCAATACCATAAATTCCAGAGTTGCCTCTGCTCAAAGCTTATTTTGACTCTCTTCGAAGGAACCCGGCTTTCATTTGAAGGGACGTTGTGACAAGACTATACCAATCATGGCAACAAACCACTGAACTGCAATAATATTTATCTTCACCATTCAAAGATTCTGGGCCCCCACAGCTTGCCCCATGACTCTTATCTTTTAACCATCTCATGGGCAATATATCTCTCCTTGACCTGTTAATCATACATATTCATCTCTCCAAGTTCTGTGGAAAACGTTAACACTGCTATTACCTATAAGGCTTCACATTCCTTAGTACTGACACCAATACCTTATCTTTCAGAGTTCCCTCTGCTCAAACCTGCTTTGACTCTCTTCAAAGGAACCTGAGTTGCCTTAGTAGGGATGCTGTCATAAGCTTTACCATTCATGGAAACAAACATCTTGAATTGCAATGATAAGTATCTTCACAATGTAAAGAATGTTCCTTATGCTTGCTTCATGACTGTATCTTGTTGACCATCTCAAGAGCACTGTACCCCATAATTTCTTCAACTTGCTGATCACTCAAACTTCAAGTTCAAGTGCTGCCTGATTTTACTGTTTGGAATAGAATAATAACAAAAATTATGATAGAAATAGGTGCCAAAAGAAACATATACAAAAAGGCAAGAATGACAGATAGAGCAGAGCACTGGTAAGAAACTCCTCTCTATAGAGGAGACCAAGGTTTGAACTCATATTAGAGACTTCAAACCAAGGAAGATATTGAAGATAAACTTCACATTCTGTTGCATTTGTACTTGTTATAGTTATATGGTCATGACTCATGAGCCCCAAAAGGCACATAGCTGAGAAGCAGGATCCAATGCAGTGGGTTGTCTGGTTTAGTGATCAGGACTGCCCACAAATCGTGTTCCAACCCAATAGATTAACTAGGAACGCGGTAAGTCAACCAAACTCAATCACATGCTGGATGGCTGGATTCAGTGGAATCGTCTTGGAGAAATTTTGGGTGAAACCCACTTAACCCATCTGTTTCAACCCACAACTCAGCTTGACTCGTCCTAGTATGACGGAGTCAATTGGTTAGTCATAAGGCACTTACAGTAGGAAGAAGAACATAATCACATATAGTCTCATATTTTTGTAGAAAGATCGAAATTAAATATACTTAAACAAGATTACATAAATAAAATCACAATATACTTGATGTAATTTTGCAAATGTAAATGGATTTTTTGTATTGTTACATATTTTTCTATACTTCAGTTATTACAAATAAATTCAGTTATTACAAATAAATGTATCTAATGTCTATACTAACAATATTTTAGAACCAATTTACTGAACTACCTAGTCAACCAGCTATGATTTATGGTTAACTCAACCAGATAACTAGCCGAGTCAACTCCACCCACCAGGTCAAAAAACTATGGTCCCATGATTAGATGAGGAATGCCTAATACCCTCCAATGTTCGAATATCCTAACCCACTTGATCTTTTGCCTATCTTTCATGGGGAACTGTCACCACTAATATCTATTTGTAGGACCGCAATCAAAGGATAAGGATACTTCAGTTCAGGAGTTTTGGTGGATCCACAATGATGGCAAGGCCTATCAAATCAAAAAATGAGTCATCAAACTGACAAACTCATGCCTTAGTTTTCTGAATGTATCCCTAAACATAGTCATTACATGTGCGAACTATATATTCTGTTGCAGCTCAAGGCCCTACAATTCTTTAAATATAATTACATCTTTTACTACTACAATTCAAGAGAATGTACCTCTAAGTCCAAGGCTTTCTCTACAGCATTGTTAGATTGGGTCTCTTGGGCAAAAAGATAAGAGATCATGCTTCATTCAAGCTTTGTCTATAGAAAATCAACATTTGGTATATATCCCTCCCTTTTCATCTCCTCACGGAGCACCTTAACCACCACACTACAATTCAAGAGAATGTACCTCTAAGTCCAAGGCTTTCTCTACGGCATTGTCAGATTAGGTCTCTTAGGCAAAAAGATACGAGACCCTCCTTCATTCAAGCTTTGTCTAATGTCTACAGCAAATCAACATTTGGTATATATCCCTCCCTTTTCATCTCCTCACTGAGCACGTTAACCACCACATAAATTTCTTTTGATCTATGGTGTAAGCCATCGCTGGCAAGAAATTCATAAACTTGACTATCAATCTCAATCCAGCTACAACCGGGAGTTTTAGCAACACCCCTCTCCCTCATCAAACCTCTCATCCTTGCTGAATCATCCCATCTCTCAGAATTTGCATATATTTTTGATGAGATCACATAGTTTGCTGAGTTTGTAGGTTCCAACTCTAAAAGCCTAGCCATAATACGTTCACCAACCTCTACATTTCTAAGATTCCGACAAGCACCGAGCAGCGCCCCCAAGACAATGGCATCGGGTTTTTCAGGCATTTTCTCAATGAAGTCCCATGCTTCCTCTAAGTGTCCTGCACGTGCTAGAAGATCGACCATACAAGAGAAATGCTCAATCTTTGGAACTACTCCAAACACAGGTTCCATTGAGTCAAACCATCGGCGTCCCTCATCAACCAACCCAACATGCACGCATGCAGAAAGCAGTCCAACAAATGTGATGTCATTTGGACAAACTGTTCCATCCTCCACCATTCGGGTGAATAGCAATATGGCCTCTGGACCACGCCCATGAGCAGCAAGGCCAGAGATCATGGCATTCCAACATACCACATTCTTCCAAGGCATCTCTTCAAAGATCTGGAGAGCTCGATCGAGGCTTCCACATTTTGCATACATATCAATCAGGCCTGTACCGACATAGATGTTATGCAGTAAGCCCTTCTGTGATGCATATCCATCAATCCATGTTCCTAAGTCGAGTGCACCAACAGAAGCGCATGCTGAAAGCACCCCAACCATTGTAATCTTGTCTGGCTCAAGGCCTGCCTCCTTCATAGCATGGAATAGTGCAATTGCTTCATCAGACACTCCATTCTGTGAATACCTGTTGGCATCATAAAACAGATAATAAGGATAAAATGATTGAAAGACAATTTAAATATAAATTACAAGAAACCCATTCCTCAACAGGGTTTTTTTTTTTTTTTTTTTTTTTTTTTTTTTTGCACAAATTATTATCCACTCTATTTCAAGTCCTTTCTAGTGTATTGATTTATTGTCTTGTACATTAAAGGTGAGAACTTATAACAAGACCCAAAGGTTTGGAGAAAAATACAAGAAACAAAAAATTAGGCAAAATCTAAAAGCAAGGAAACTGCTAAATTTCAAATGGCATATAGATTCCCTATACACTGACCCCTAATAAAATTCTTTATGAAAGCTATTGGCAAACCCCTTACATTTTAATGAAGGAAATTGGCTGTCCAAAGTTGAAGACAAGTCTCACCATATTGTTATGGATGAAAATAAAGAATTCTTATTCCAAGTTTCCAACTAGTATAGATTTGTGTGTATGCATGTTTTGTGTCACCACAAAATATCCATTCTGCATATGATACATCCAGATTATTACATTATGATTCTATGGAAAACTTGAGTTATTATTTTCTTTACAGACAGGATATTCAATAAGATGCCTCACTTTTTAATTCGATGAAAAAACACCAAGCATAAACTGCTTACCCTGTGATCATGGCATTCCAAGCTACCACATCTCTCTTTGCCATTCCATCAAAAACCCTCCTTGCAGAATCCAAATCCCCACACTTCGCATACATACCAATCAGTGACGACCCCAGGAATGAATTCAACCACACCCCATTCCCTTCCATAAACCCCTCCACCCACCTGCCCATCTCCAAATCCGCCAAATCGCTGCACGCCCCCAGCACGCTCACCAGCGTCATCTCATCTGGCTCAAATCCAGCCTCCCTCATACCCCTAAACAACTTCACTGCCTGCTGAGCAAATCCCATCTTCGTATAGCCTGATATCATCGAATTCCAAGAAACCTGGTCTCTGTCACTAATTTCATCAAACACCTTCCTTGCAATGACCAATTCACCACATCTAGAGTACATTGTAATCATAGAATGACGCACATGCCCATCAGAGTCTAGACCGAGCTTGAAGACTGAAGAGTGGGCGCTTCTCCCACAATTCAAGAACTGGAGGTTTGCACAAGCGATAAAAAGAAACGGGTACGTAAAGTTATTGGGTTTTAGGCCTGAAGATTTCATTTTATAGTAGAATTCTACAGCAGAATCGAATTCCTTCCAAGTGTTTGTTAGGCCCCTTATCATGATATTATAGGCAAAGTCATTGGGTTGGGCAATTTGGGAGAATAGCAGGGTGGCATACGAGAGGTCTTTGAGGTCTATTAGCTTTGAGAGGAGAAAGTTATCCTTTTGAATGGAGTTTGTGAGCATGCAAGAGTGAATCTTTTTGAATGTCTCGAGGGAGTAACATTTATTTAAAAGGGTGAGTAGTTCAGATATGAGATGACCATTTGGGTGGGTGAGATATGCAATAGAGTTTTCAGAAGTTGGAGGAATATGAACTTGAGTGGTGGTAAGGGATTGGAAGTAAGTGCCTGACAAGAATGGTGATGACTTGGTGGCCAATTTGGTGAATCTTGTTGTAAGCATTGCTTAACTTGAGAGGAGATTCTAATATGTTGCCTTGGTTTTTGTAGAATCCTCACTACCCTAAATGGATATATCTATGGTAATGATAACTTCAAATTTTGTATGCACATCATATATGGCATTGTAGGGATGGATAGTGATTGGTAGGACAATAAATATTTATACCACCAAAGCAATCTATTATTTATGTCCCATCTCACATTGACATTATGGTAAGAAAAATAAATTCATTTTTCTATAATGAGAAGAAACTTTCATCTCCAGTTCTGCAGTGGAGATGTGGTTGAGAAACAATTTCTTTTTTGTTGTATGCTTTCTGTGCTGCTGCTGCTTCCATTGAGCCAAGACATAACAGATTTTCTTGTCAGACTCCATTTCCATGCATAGACCCACAGCTCCACTCCAGCTGAGCAAATCTCATCTTCGTTGCCAATACTGCAGCTAAAGCAGAGTTCTCTGCCATACTAAATCCCTCTAAACTCAGAGAACAGCTGTAATTTCTCAACCATGAAAGAAAATAAAAGAACAAAAGTTAATAATGCATCTAATTTCCAACTGAAAAAATAAGTGTTTGTTACTTGTATGTTTTCAAAAGCTTTCAAATATTTATGTCAGCTTCAAGTATTCATTGTTGTATCATTATCATTGATATCATCAGGGCTGGCTGAAAGAGTTCTATTATTTAAGTAAAAATAATAATTTTTTCATCAAAAAAGAAAATTCTCAATCAACAGCGAGCAAAATATAAAGCACTACAAATAAAGCAAGCAAAGGCTAGAAATAAGACAATATGAAGCAAAAACACAACACTATTTAACTACTATTCAAAAATCCATCATTGACATGATTTCAATGTTCATGCTAAATTCATCTGAAAACATAGGTGTAGAGTAAACATATGAACCACTTCAGATTTTGCTCAATATCATTCAATAGCAATGGAATCAAAAGTTACTGACAAAAGAAAGATGAGATTTCACATTATACGTGTTTTGTTTAGGGTCATACATTTGAATTTTTATTTATTACATTGACTCTAGAATGCGAATGGGCTTACCATCCTAGTAGTATTCAGAGTCTATATCTCGACTTGTTATAGCTTTCACTGAAAGCATGTTTAAACAAACCAAACAAATATATAATATGTGACTTAAATAAGGTTCTTGTGCAAGTACAATTGATAAGAGCATTTCTAAATCTAGTAAAACTAAATTGCTCAAAAACTTAATATATTAGTGTAATTTTTTTTCTTTCAAAGACTAATGTATCAGATGAGTTGGATTTTCAAAGAAAGTTAAATTCAGGTTTGTGATTGTGAATCACAAACCTGAATTTGGATGGAGGTCAATAGAAGGTTTGAGTGTAGCTGTGGTTTCCCTGATAAAAGGACTTTTTCCTGGCATGGTCAATGGCAGTGGGTCTAGCAAACATGGAACGAGTTCGGATCCTGTGCAGCTTTTCTCCATGGTGACCGTAAGTGGACCAATCAGGGTCCGCTACGTCACCGCGGGCAGCCTGCCCTATGTCAAGGATGGGGCTGCCCACGATGACGTGGCGGACCATGATTGGTCCACTCACAGTGGGGAAAATCATCAAATGATCCTGATTCACGTGGAATTATGTGCAAGGCCACTTTTATTACTATTATACGGGTGATATGAAGGAAAGGTACAGGAGATTTTTTTAAGGAAAATATGCTCCTATAGAGTTGCCATTTGAAAAGGTGAAACTTTAGGCTAGCAAATCTTTTGCAATCTCAGGATATTTGGCTATCTACAATCATTGGGTGCTGGGATGAGGTAGCATTTTCTTCCCCATCTCTGTTTCTTCCGTCACAGCTATCCTATACCATGGGCTTGGCTATCCTATACCATCTAATGGGGGCCCATTTGAATAAAAAAGAAATGATTTGTGGTCTTGATAGTAGTAGTAGAACCCTGGTTCTGAAACGAAAAACCTCCACTTTCCAGAAACAGGAGCGCTTGGGGAGGGATAAAAAAAGAGGAAACTCTGAACAGGGAGCTCCAAGAATGGCCTAGAGGTCGAATGAGAGAAGCCCATTTCAGGTATTGAAGATTTCTTATGCTCTGTTTATTCCTTACTATGTGCTTTGTTGGGGGCAGCAAAGAGCTTGCTATCTGTGAGAGATTTGTTGTTTTATTCTGATGGGTCTCTTTTATATGTTGATTTCTTTACTGGGTTTAGATTATTATTCATGAATATCATTGGAATCTGCAATTCTTAAATTTCTTTTTTTGGTAGTAGAGTTATGAGAATCAGATTATTTTTTTTGGTTGATGGGTTTTTTTTTTTTTTTTTTTAATTGTACTGAAAGAAAACTTCTTGTTAGAACTTCTTATAAATCTTTGAACCTTTCCACCTAGTGGTAAAAAATGGAGAAGAGATTGGTAGTTATTTGTAAATGCTTTATTTTACTTAGAATCTTCAGTTGAGGGAAATCTCATTTTTATCCTGATTTGCATCTTCATCTATTCTTTATCTGATTGTCATGATTTATGACGGTTGGGTGTGGTTTTGTTTAGGAGGAGTTGGGATTAATTACATGTAGTCTCATTTCATTTATCAAGCTTCAACTTGCTTGCAAGTTTCATGTACTATTCTTAGTCCTCCTTATCAATCAGCTCAATTGGTTTTGACGGTTTTTTTTTTTAGCATGAGTTTGTTTGGTTTTTGAGTCCTTTTACATGTTTCTAATTTCTTTTCATTTGCAGTTAAGGGTAGCATTTAGATCATGCCAACTATTTGTTGGAGATTAGATTATCAGTTTGTTAGGATGTTAGGATGTTAGTGATATTAGTAGGTTATCCTTATCTTCAGATCAGGATTAGTTAGTATTTATTGCTTATAAATGCAGGTATTTTCATTTAATGAAAGTTACGGTGAAATCATGGAAACGCAGTGATTCTTGAAAGTCTATACTATTAACACTCTGAGCTTGTTGCATCAAAAGGAAATAGAAATATGCTTTGAGGTCATGTAAGTAAAACTGATGTGTTGAAATGTACTATTCAGATTCATAAATAAATCATTTGTTAAAGATGAGCATTATAAATTATAATGGTCACTGATGAAAAAATAAATAAATTATAATTGTTGTTAGAAGAATGCACTTGGACTCCTTCCTTTGCTAGATCATCACCCATAGAATTCACACTCTAAAGAATATGACAGAAAGATGCATCAATAAATTGGCACACATAGTCCATAGAGCCACCTTTCACCAAAATATGCCAAAGGTACTTGAGGCAATAAGCCAAGAATTTCCGCTTCATTAACCGAGAAAACCCCAGCCAACAAAGAAACGATAAGCAATCCCCCATTATTCCAAATAATGCCACCAATGCCTTGAAGAAACCCGATGCAAGAGGAGACAACAGAGCTGTGCAGCCCTATCAATCCATGGGGCAAGACTCATGGTCCAATTATGGGACCAAGCAAGTTTAAGGAATTCTTTATTAATTGTTATCCGTTTCTAATTTTTTTTTAAGAAGTTGCATTTAGAATTAGTTTCTAATTCGTATATGATTTTGTTTCCTAGTTTCATTAGGGTTGTTTATTAGTTAAGTATCTTTTATTATAAATAGAGCATTGTAGAGATCAATTGGAGAACTGAATTAAGGTTTATCGTTGAAGATTGTTTCGTCCTCGTGTGATTGTTCCTTGTGAAACCTAATTGTGCCCCCGCACTTGCGATCGTATCAACGACTTCATCAATTGGTATCAGATCCTCGCGATCTGCAGTACCGTCATCACACTTTCCGAACTCTGTTCATCCATTCCATACCCACACCATCAATTCCTGGGAACCCCTCCCCCTTCTTCGACCAAAACCATCTCAATATTCCGACGCCAAACCGCAACCAGATCGAACCCTTTCAGTACCCATCTCCCATTCCCGAAACAACCAAAGCCCCAAACCAGAGGAAGAAAGAAAAAAAAAAAAAAAAAAAGAATCTCCTGCCCACTGCTCAGCGCAGAGAATCCAGCAACAAGCAAAGAGGAAAACAGAGAAGAAAGACGAAGAAGAAGAAGAAAAGAAGTAGCAGAAAGGAAGGAGTTTAGGGAAGAAGTGAGTACCTGTCACCGTCGTCGTCGCCACTGCTCCACTCCACCGCCAGCCATCCATCGCGCCGCACCTTTCCATCGCTAGAGCTATCCCTCGCTGCGTCTTCGTCACAGCAAACGTCGTCCAGCGTCGCCTTGTCCTTCGTCGTCGCACCTGCGTTGTCATTGTCATCCCATCGCCACAGTCCCAACTTCAAGCCCCACCTCCAAGCTCTCTTTTCTCCCTCCGTTGGAGCAACGGAGAAGGGTTTCAAGTTCAATCCTTTTCTCTTCTTTTGGGCGCCAGCATCAAGGCAAGACAAAGGGCCTCCCTTGAAAACACCTGTCTGGGCTTGGGTTATCGCCCAGGTCTGGTCGAGTTGAGTTTCAGGTCAGGTCAATTTCGACCCGTTGACAAGGAGTCACGCAAGTCACAACCTCATTCCTGTGAAGTACGTTATAGCCGCACCAGCGGCTGACATCATCATCCTGCCACATCATCAGCAGATCAAAGGGCCAGAATTGACTAGATTGACGGCCAATATTTAATTTCACGATCGTGAATCCACCTGAAGTCCGATTTTCGATCCGTCTTCACCAGCATGATCATGGTGAGCATATCTACATATCAGGTCAATAAAAAAAAACAAAAGAAATTAATTTACATTAAACAAAATTGCCTCCCAAGAAGCATGTAGAAGTATAGAGTCTTCCTCCAATAATGATGATGATATTGAGGAGAACCGTTGCGAGTAATGATGGTTCAAATGCAAGAGACACTTGCAAGGATTGAAAATCGATTAACCAATTTGAAAACTAATCGGTGTAAAGATAATCATCGAGATGATGGAGGACATAATCAGAATCACCGAGATCCACATGCCATCAATGTTGATCGTAATTTGGGTATTAAACTCGTGATTCCCAAATATTATGGAAAATTGAAATCAGATAAATTCATAGATTGGTTAGTGTATGTTGAAAATATTTTTGCACACAAGCCAATGAAAGATGGCCATAAGATTACACTAGTGGCAAATCGATTTCGCAATTATGTTGCTATATGGTGGGCCGAGTTGCAAAGGAAGAGAAAAAAACCAATAAATTGACCCCATTGACACGTGAGTGGACTGAGATGAAAAATATGTTGAAGCAAAAATTCATCACTGTCAATTACTCTAGAGATCTACGTGCAAGTTTTCAATATTTAAAACAAGGTTCTAAGACAGTTGTTGAGTATTCTGAGGAATTTATGACCATGCAAGCTCGTTGTGGTTTGAACAAAGATGAGGATATATTAGTTGACCGATACTTTAATGGGCTTACACTTGACATACAAGATATCCTCGCATTTAAGCATTTTGATAATGTTGATGAGATTGTTCAGCATGCTATCAAAGCTAAGGGGATTGCAAGCCAAAAAACTTAATACATCTAAATGGGTTATGCAGAAGAATTCCTCAATTGCAGGGTCTAAACCAAGTGATTCATCGGAGAAAGTTTTCGCCAAGCCCGAAGATACAAATGGGATTACATGCTTAAATTGTAACCAACAAGGGCATCGTGCAACAGAATGTCCAAAACGCATCTACCTCATTAAGAATGAAAGTGATGTGACAGATGCTCCAAAGGATCCTAAAGAGAATGAAACAAAGAAAGTGGAGGACATTTTGCCCGAGGAGGATCTTGATTCTCTCATGGTCATTACTAACACTACCTCAACTACTGAAAATAAATTGTTGCGAGAAAATATTTTCCACTCTAAAGGTGCAGTCAGCGGTCAAGAATGCACGGTAGTCATTGATGGAGGAAGTTGTCAGATACATTATATCTCAAGGTCTTGTGGATCGATTGCAGCTGAAAGTTCGAAAACGTCATCGTCCCTATTATACTAGATGGTTGATGACAGATGATGAAGTATAAGTACGGTATGCATGTCCAGTTACATTTTCTGTTGGGAAAAGATTATACAGATACAGTTTGATGTAATGTGGTACCTATGGATAGTTGTGATATCTTGATGGGTCGTCTATGGATGTATGACAAGAATGATACTAATGGAATGCGTAACAACACATACACATTCATGCATGGTGAAAAGCAAGTAACACTCTGTCCTATGAAGCCGGCACCACCAAAGAAGGGGTTAAGTTCTCGTCTCACTAAGGATGCACTTCAAGTACACAATGTATATAGAAGCAACGTCAAGAAGAAGAGCCGAGTTCGAGGTCGAACTCTTTTCTAACCCAGGGAGAATAATGCAGCTGCCCTATCTATCCGTAGGGGCAAGACTCATGGTCCAATTGTGGGACCCAAGCAAGTTTAAGGAATTCTTTATTAATTGTTATCAGTTTATAATTTTTATTTAAGAAGTTGCATTTAGAATTAGTTTCTAATTTGGATATGATCTTGTTTTCCTAGTTTGATTAGGGTTGTTAATTAGGTAAGTGTCTTTTATTATAAATAGAGCATTGTAGAGATCAATGATCGCATATTGGAGAATTGAATTAAGGTTTATCGTTGAAGATTGTTTCTTCCTCGTGTGATTGTTCCCTAGGAACCCTAATTGTGCATCTGGCACTTGCGATCATATCAACAATTGCATCAAAACAGATGAGGAAGAAAATGCTACCTCTTGCTAGCACCGATAATTGTAGATAGTCGAACATCTAGAGACTGCGAAAGATTTTCTAGCCTAAAGTTTCACCTTTTCAAATGGCAACTCTATAGGAGCATATTTTCCTTAAAAAAATCTCTTGTACCTTTCCTTCATATCACCTATATAATAGTAATAAAAGAGGCATTGCACATAATTTTCACGTGAATCAGGATCAATTGAGGATTTTTCCCATAGTGACAGTGAGTGGACCAATCACGGTCCGCCCCGTCACCGTGAGCAGCCCCATCCTTGACATAGGGCAGGCTGCTCGCGGTAATGTAGCGGACCCTGATTGGTCCACCCACGGTCACTATTGGGAAAAGTCGCATAGGATCCTGACTCGTTCCACGTCTGCTAGATCCATTGCCATTAACCATGCCAAGAATATGTCCTTTTATCAGGGAAACCACAACTACACTCAAACCATCTATTGACCTCCATCCAAATTGTGAATCACAAACCTGAATTTAATTTTCTTTGAAAATGCAACTCATCTGATACATTAGTCTTTGAAAGAAAAAAAACAATTACACTAATGTATTAAGTTTTTGAGCAATTAGTTTTACTAGATTTAGAAATGCTCTTATCAATTGTACTTACACAAGAATCTTATTTAAGTCACATATTATATATTTGTTTGGTTTGTTTTAACATGCTTTCAGTGAAAGCTATAACAGGTCGAGATACAGACTCTGAATACTACTAGGATGGATAAGCCCATTCGCATTCTAGAGTCAATGAAATAAATAAACATTCAAATGTATGAGCCAAAACAAAACACGTTTAATGTGAAATCTCATCTTTCTTTTGTCGGTAACTTTTGATTCCATTGCTATTGAATGATATCAAGCAAAATCGAATTGGTTCAGATGTTTACTCTACACCTATGTTTTCAGATGAATTTAGCATGAACATTGAAATCATGTCAATGATGGATTTTTGAATAGTAGTTAAATAGTGTTGTGTTTTTGCTTCATATTGTATTATTTCTAGCCTTTGATTGCTTTATTTGTAGTGCTTTATATTTTGCTCGCTGTTTATTGAGAACTTTCTTTTTTGATGAAAAAATTATTATTTTTACTTAAATAATAGAACTCTTTCAGCCAGCCTTGATGATATCAATGATGATGATACAACAATGAATACTTGAAGCTGACATAAATATTTGAAAGCTTTTGAAAACATACCAGTAACAAACACTTCTTTTTTTAGTTGGAAATTAGATGCATTATTAACTTTTGTTCTTTTATTGTCTTTTATGGTTGAGAAATTACAGTTGTTCTCTTAGTTTAGAGGGATTTAGCATGGCAGAGAACTCTGCTTTAGCTGCAGTATTAGCAACAGAAAAGTTGTAGTTGGGAAGGCAAATTGAACAATGGGTCTAAGCATGGAAATGGAGCCTGACAAGAAAATCTGTTATGTCTTGGCTCAATGGAAGCATACAGTAAAAAAGAAATTGCTTATCAACCACATCTTCACTGCAGAACTGGAGATGAAAGTTTCTTCTCACTATAGAAAAATGAATTTATTTTTCTTACCAAAATGTCAATGTGAGATGGGACATAAATAATAGATTGTTTTGGTGGTAGAACTATATATTGTCGTTCCAAACACTAGCCATCCCTACAGTGCCATATATGGTGTGCATACAAAATTTGAAGTTATCATTACCATAGATAAATCCATTTAGGGTATTGAGGATTCTACAAAAACCAAGGCAACATATTAGAATCTCCTCTCAAGTCAAGCAATGCTTACAACAAGATTCACCAAATTGGCCACCAATTCATCACCATTCTTGTCAGGCACTTACTTCCAATCCCTTACCACCACTCAACTTCTGAAAACTCCAATGCATAACTCACCCACGCAAATGGTCATCTCATATCTGAACAACTCACCCTTGCATGTAACTCCCTCGAGACATTCAAAAAGATTCATTCTTGCATGCTCACAAACTCCATTCAAAAGGATAACTTTCTCCTCTCAAAGCTAATAGACCTCAAAGACCTCTCTTATGCCACCCTGCTATTCTCCCAAATTGCCCAACCCATTGACTTTGCCTATAATATCATGATAAGGGCCTAACAAACATTTGGAAGGAATTCGATTTTGCTGTAGAATTCTACTATAAAATGAAATCTTCAGACCTAAAACCCAATAACTTTACGTACCCGTTTCTCTTTATCGCGTGTGCAAACCTCTAGTTCTTGAATTGTGGGAGAAGCACCCACTCTTCAGTCCTCAAGCTTGGTCTAGGACTCTGATGGGCATGTGCGTCATTCTATGAACACAATGTACTCTAGATGTGGTCAATTGGTCATTGCAAGGAAGGTGTTTGATGAAATTAGTGACAGAGACCAAGTTTCTTGGAATTTGATGATATCAGGCTATACAAAAATGGGATTTGCTATTTTTAGTATAGATTTTAGAAACATTTATTTGTAATAACTGAATTTATTTGTAATAACTGAAGTATAGAAAAATATGTAACAATACAAAAAACCCATTTACATTTGCAAAATTACATCAAGTATATTGTGATTTTAATTATGTAATCTTGTTTAAGTATATTTAATTTCGATTTATCTACAAAAATATGAGACTATATGTGATTATGTTCTTCTTCCTACTATAATTCCCTTATTACTACCCAATTGACTCAGTCATACTAGGACGAGTCAAGCTGAGTTGTGGGTTGAAACAGTTGGGTTAAGTGGGTTTCACCCAAAATTTCTCCAAGACGATTCTACTAAATCCAGCCATCCAACATGTGACTGAGTTTGGTTGACTTACCGAGGTCCTAGTTAATCTATTGGGTTGGAACACGATTTGCGGGCAGTCTTGATCACTAAACTAGACAACCCACTGCATTGAATCCTGCTTCTCAGCTATGTGCCTTTTGGGGCTCACTATGACAAGTACAAGTGCAACAAAATGTGAAGTTTATCTTCAATATCTTCCTTGGTCTGGAGTCTCTAACATGAGTTCAAACCTTGGTCTCCTCTATAGAGAGGGGTTGCCTACCATTGCCCTATTCGTCAATCTTGCCTTTTTATATATATTTCTTTTGTCACCTATTTCTATCATAATTTTTGTTATTATTCTGTTCCAAATAGTAAAATCAGGCAGCACTTGAACTTGAAGTTTGAGTGATCAACAAGTTGAAGAAATTATGGGGTACAGTGCTCTTGAGAAGGTCAACAAGATACAGTCATGAAGCAAGCATAAGGAACATTCTTTACATTGTGAAGATACTTGTCATTGCAATTCAAGATATTTGTTTCCATGAATGCTAAAGCTTATGACAGCATCCCTACTAAGGCAACTCAGATTCCTTTGAAGAGAGCCTAAGCAAGTTTGAGCAGAGGGAACTCTGGAAGATAAGGTATTGGTGTCAGTACTCAGGAATGTGAAGCCTTATAGGTAATAACACTGTTAACGTTTTCCACAGAACTTGGTGAGATGAATATGTATGATTAACAAGTCAAGGAGAGATATATTGCCCGTGAGTTGGTTAAAAGATGAGAGTCATGGAGCAAGCTGTGGGGGCTCATAATCTTTGAATTGTGAATATAAATATTATTGCAGTTCAGGGGTTTGTTGCCATGATTGGTATAGTCTTGGCACAACGTCCCTTCAAATGAAAATCGAGCTCCTTCGAAGAGAGTCAAAATAAGCTTTGAGCAGAGGCAACTCTAGAATATATGGTATTGGTGCCAGTCCACAAGGTTGTGAAGGTATACAGTAATAGCATTGCTGATTGCTGTCTAGAGGTTGTAATATCCAGATAAATATCCAAAGGGCAACATGAAAAAAAGCCATGGGCTTTTTGTGACATCTATCAGATTTCAAGAGAAGGGAAAGACTTTACAATTATGTATTAGGGTAGAAGGCATGTCCAATCGAGAGTGACAAAAATTTCACCATAGATAAGGTTTGCATTCTATTCCAATTTGCACTTTGTAGGCATTTCAATGATGATTCGTGTATTCTACAACTGTCTTTGACCATATAAATGTATTTCTGTTTTTAAATTCCCCTAAGCATTTATCTTTTTTTAACTAAAGAAAGGCTTGGGAAGATCATTTTTTATTATTCTTAGTTTTTCATAAACTTTGCCCGATTCTACTGCTGTGGCAAATGTATGGAATATTGGTGAGTGGCCCATGGTTCACTCATTTAGACTGTGATCCGGTGGAACATGTTAATGAGGGATACCCATAAAGTTTTTCTAATTGAGGTTTCTAACTTTTTTTTTCTGCTATAGTTCTAACTTTTCATTTGCTAGGTACAAATAGACATGAGAATAGATTGGATAGACATGAGATTATATTGGAATGACATATTTGATCACTTTGTGGCCTCCCTCTGTGTAGTTGTTCGTTTTCTTATAACCATGATTGCAGGGTTTTACTACATAAGATCTTTCCCACGGCTCGCCAGATGACCAATCAAGATCATCAAACTGTGGGAGCCACAAATAGGCATCAACAAATTGTGTGTTAGGCGTTGGACCCCATATATATTTGTAATGCGGAATGGAATACGAAATGCAGGGTGGGGTAATCGAAAGATGGTGGAGATAGGGAAAATTGGGGATTACAAGAACGTTGGCCACCCGCCAAACTTCAACCCAGAAGGCAAAGGAATATCTCAAAGAGCATTTGAAGAGAAACTCGAAAGAAAACTAAAAACAACTCAATTTCATTAATCATCCACCATTAGAAACCAAAGGCTCTTTGTATCACTTATAAAGGAAAGTAAATAACCCTGAAATTAATTTGGATCATCTAAATACATGGATGATTAAGATTAAAGCATAAATCATAAAAGAATATAAAATAAAACCCAAATAGGCTATAACATGAAAATAAATGGGCTGGGCCCAAAGGCTTAATCAACTCATGGGGGACCATGGGTTTATCAGGCATCAATTCTTTTCTTCTTGGAAAGAACTCAAGCTCAAGTTCTATGGATGTCACAGATCCATCATATAAACTTCCAATTTGTCGCTTGATATCCATCTTTTTTGTATAGTGTGGAAGATTGACTTAATATTTTCAACTTTAATATGACTTTCACTTAGAAGCATAATGGGGGTAACGCTACTTTTGACATCTGAAAGTTGCTTGGATGTGAGATCTAACCATTAAATGCTTCAATTTTTGAATTTTTATTGTCTGCACACAATCTCCGACTATTAATTATCGATATCCAAAGATGAAATTAATATGGGGAACCTCAATAACTTGATCCCCTTTTGTAGTCTCATGGTCAATTAATAGCTTGTTCTTATAATGCTTTAATTGGCTAGAAGTGGACTTATACCACAAAACAATATAAAATAAAACCCTAAATGGGCTAAAACATGAAAGTAGATGGGCTAGGTCCAAAGGCTTGGTCAACTCATGAGGAACCATTGGTCTGTCCTCCATCAATTTATGGAGAAATTGTCAGCAATGATGGTAGTTGTATACATTGTAAGATAGTATGCTACCTACCCAAAACCCATTTGTGATGCCTTCCAGTGTTTCATGTTCATCAAATGAGTCCCATCATGGAGTTTAGTTGACTCGGTTGAACCATGAGTGAAGAGACCGAGTGAAGTACACTAGCATATCTTTTTTAGCAATGTGAGTGATTTAGCCATCTTACAAAAATTTGAGCATTGTTTGACATTTTAAACTATGGTACCCAAGGTTTTGAAATTCATGGTAAAGAACAAATGTCATATTGGTACAACAATCATTGCCTTAATTAAATAGAAACCATAATTTCCATAATAAGAATAAGGATGATATTTAACTTGGGCATGGTTCTAGCCTGTGTGGACTACCTCTATATTCATTATATTCCAATCATCATCATTGTAAGTGCCTAAAATAATACGGACTTGTTTAGAAGATGAAGATACGCTCTGAGCTATTGTTGCGTTTTTCTTTGGGAACAATCGGATGTCTGAAAGCTGAAAGGAAAGGAAGAAACAAAGGTGAGAGGCCCCTGGCTGCCGTCAGCCGAAGGCACTTCGACGCCTAAGTTAGTACAGTTACTGAACAAAGGGTGAGTGAATGGAGAAGAATAGAGGACTCAAGAGATTTTACCTTCACTTGCTCTACCTTGTGCAAATTTATAGGTGTTGGTCTTCTGAGACCCTTTCTGAGTGGGGGTTGGTGGATGCATAGTCCCATCGGACCATACTTTTTCCCGTTAGTGGAGCTAGGTAGAGGCCCTGTCCCGTCAGTCCATATCCTAATCTTCTATATGATTGCTGACGTGATGGCTGAGTGAGATCCACGCCTTTTCTATATCCGGCGCCCATCTTGTCTGTCAGAGCATAGCCATGTCCTCATTAATTATTGATTGACATGATGCCCACCTCGGTTGACCGAGCTGCTGATGCCCACGTCACATTGGCACCATTGCCGAACTGCGCGTTCTATTGCATTTACCGAGCTGCACGAAAGGGGAACAGATGGACATTGTTTTCTCCGAGGTGGACCCTTCTCCAGGAGATGAGATCGGGACAGGCCTAGCCGGATCATTTGCTGGATCCTGCGCTCATGAAATGTCCCCACACAATTGCCCCCCAAGCTCTGGGTTTCTGAGTTCGGCTTTGAGACCGATAGCTTGATATTAAGAGAGGAAATTTCATCTCGATGTGGGCCTTTGGAGAATACGGATGCCTTATTTATGAGGCCTCTATCTTAGGCAATTAATGAGGTGATTAATGCGGCAGCCACTTCGTCTGCCCAAGATAATTGATTAGCGCGCTGCCGTCATTTCGTCTGCCCTAGACAATTAATGAAGTTAGTAGGCGCGGTTCTTTGTTCCATGTGGGGAAGGAACCGTCTGTGCCACATGTCGCTGTTCTGAAGAGGCGCGTGGGCCTCTGAAGTCGAAAGGACACCTTCCTATTTCTTTTATAAATAGGGATGCTGCCTCTCCCCTTTTTTACTTTTGCGCTTGTTGGAGAAGACGATCATTCGCAGAGAAGAGATCAGAAGAGCATTCCTGTTGCTGCCAAGTCCTAGTCTTCTGCGCGAACGTTCGTGAGTCTTCTTCTCCGTTTCTTTCTTCCCTTCCAATTCTATCTCCAGCGCTCCCTAGGGTTTATGCGCCTTTATTTCTTAGGGTTTCTTAAAAAGGAATGGGGGCTTATAGGCATTGGGGGGACACCCCTGAGGCTATGGCCAGCTTCAGGGGGATCTACGGCATCCCCGACGATGTCTGGACCAGGCTAGATGACCCTGATGACATGTTTGACGGCTTCGCATTCACTGACGGATGGATGTCGTTTCCCCTACTCGCCATAGTTGAGGGGGGGGTTTAGGTTCCCAGTCCACCCACTCTTGAGAGCATGCTTGTTGGCATGGCATCTCAGCCCTTGCCAACTGATGCCCAACGGTTACAAAATAATAATGGGCGCTGTAGAACTCAACAAGATTCTATGGATCGACCTCGGCGTTCACGACATCGAGGACGCTTACGATGTGTGCAAATCAGTAGGGGATGGCACCTGATACTACCTCCGGGGGAGGCCAGGAAGGGAACAGTTTGTTACCGACCTGGAAGACTCGAGTCGCCATGCCGAGGACGATCGCCTGTTTGTCTCCGGCAATTGGGAGTTCTGGGAGAACGAGACCGCGGCGGAGAGGCGGTATAGGATACCTCGGCATTACGGGATTCCCCCAAGTAAATGCCGAACTCCTTTATTGTTGTTTCTTTTTTTCCTCCTTTTGCCGACCTGAGACTCATGCTTCGTTTGTGCAGAAATCGGGTAGAGGAGGAGCGAAGCCATCAGCTCTAGTTGGAGTCCAAACAGTGACTGGCAGAGGGCAGTGCGTAATTATAAAGGCCACAACACACGCGCCGCCTGGTTGCTCCTTAGTTACGAGCCGAGGTATAAAACATACATAAAGAGGAAAGCCGAGACCGAGAGCGTGCTCGCCAAACCCAAGAGCCGAAGTGCATCCGGGGCCGAAGTCAGCACTTCTCGAGCCGAGTCGGAGGCCGAACTGCAACAGATAGTCGAAGCCTACACCTCCCCGAGCTCTGAAGAGAGAAGGATGCCGCCCCGTCGTCCTCCGCTGGTGACGAAGAAATTGAGGGTCAAATTCTTTTTCTTTTTCTTTTTTTTTTTTTTTTTTTTTTTTGGGGGGGGGGGGGGGGGGGAAAAGCTTCTGCCCCCAATCCCCCTGTTGCCAACAAACAACCGGGCCCTGCCGCTCAAGTTACCGTCGGGGCTTCTCCTCCTGCCGGCGCTTCGATCCGAGAGCACCCCACCGAGGTTTTAAAGGAAAAACCTCGGACGAAGAAGGAGTCCAGGCCCGAGAAGCCGAGCTCGTCAAGGCGGGAGCGTCCCGCCGGGGAGGAGAGAGAGAAGGCCCCGAAAAAGAGGCCCAGGATTAAAGGCCTGGGCGAGAAGACCCCTGGGCGAGGCACGGAACAGGCCTCGGCGACGGGCTCGGCACTCCCCCGGGAAGGGCCGGCAATTTGGAGACTGTCCCTGTTGCTTGGGCCGGGGCGGCCGGTCACGGTGGACAACCGTCTCCACGGAAACCCCCTCGCTGCAGCAACGATCGCGAATGCCTGTGCTCTGCCGCAAGATATAGAGAAGCTGCAGCGCCAGGAGGACTCGGCATTGCTGATTGGCACTCTACAATCAGCTTTCTCGGTAAGTCTTCTAAAATCATCGACTGCCTTACCATTGGGTTCCCGTTCTTGACATCTGGATCTTCCTTCTCGTAGATCATTCAGCGGGCGAAGGTGTCTTTGGACAGAATCTAGCATAGGGACACCCGGATCGAGAAACTGGATGCTGAGAGGAAGAAGCTCTCCGAGGCCTTGGAGGGCAGTTGCAAAAGGCTAAAGGAGGAGGAGGAGAAAATTTTCAACCTCTACAAGGACCTCGAATCTGCCATGAACGAGGTCCACAGGGTGAAGGCTGAATGTCTCGAGCTGAAGGGGGCAGCCGAAGTTAAAGCTAAAAGGGCGATTCAGCTTGAGGCCGAGCTGGAAGAGATGAAGGCCGAGCTGGGGAGGAAGAGCGCTGAGCTTGAGGTCGTCTGTAAAGAAAAAGCTGATATCGAAGCCACGACCCAAACAGAAGTAGACGCCGCTTATCGCGACGGGGTGGAGGAGGCCACTAAGGACTATGATGCGCAACTCGAAGCCCTAGGCCCGCGTCTGTTCGAGTATGGGTGCAAGGCTATTTTGAAAAAGATGGAGGTCCTCGAGGATCATCCCATATATCAGGACCTGCCCAAACTCGAAGCCCAGGCTACGAAGAAGAGTCTAGCTCCTCCCCCAGTCCTTCTGCTGCTGCTCTCCCCGACGTTCCTCTGGAAGCCCCCTCTGAAGCCCCCGCAGCCGAGGTTCCTTCTAAAGCTCCTCCTCCTAGTGCTCCCTCCGGAGCTATCTGAGCTTCCTCTTGTATTTTTGCCTTTCTTTTTGTAACTGTACTTCATACTTTTATTAATAAAAGATCTCTTTTGTATCATTGTACACTGCATCTTATTAATAAAATATCCTTTCTTACTGCCCCATTGTGATTGCATACTTTTCTTCTTTTAGAATCGCTTAAATTTTTCTGATAATGCTTTTGAGTTTTTCGATGGACTTGTATTCCGACTAAGGCAATCACTACAACAATGCGCACTTTTAGCGACGTTTTTTAGCGACGCTTTTATATATTCGTCGGTAAAGATACACTTTTACCGACGTAAATAATTTCGTCGTTAAGAAGCAGACTTTTACCGACGTGTTATAGAAAACGTTGCTAAAAGCCTTAATTTTACCGACGTTGTCTAGACAACGTCGGTAAAAGTCTAGTATTTAGCGACGTTTTCTTCAATAACGTCGGGAAAGGTATATCCTAAAGCCAATTTCCTCTATTTGGAAAAGGAAATATCGAAAATTAGTACCGACGATATGTAAAAAGTCGCTAAAATGCTATTTTTACCGACATTTACTACGAAAACGTCGGCAAAATTCAGTCTTTCATATTTTAAAGATTATTACCGACGAATTAGTAAACGTCGGTAAAAAGTCTTTTTATTTTTTTATTTATTTTTTTCGTTTTGCCGACGAAAAGAAACGTCGGTAAAAGTATTTTTATTTTTTATTTATTTTGCCTTTTTCGTTTGCCGACGAAAATAAAACGTCAGTAAATTTTTTTTTATTTTTTATTTATTTTCCTTTTTGATTTTACCGACGAAAAAAAATCGTCGATAAATGTCTTTTATTTATTTATTTATTTATTTTTATTTTGCCGACAAAAATAAAACGTCGGTAAAATTCTTTCCTATTTTTCCCGTCCCGCCTCCGAAATCCCTATTTTCCCTCTCCTCACTCATTTCTTTCTCTCCCGCCTCCAAAGCCCCTTCTATCTCCATTGCCCTTATTTTCCCATCTCCATTGCCCTTTCTATCTCTCCCTCCCTCTCCAGACCTCTCCAAGCACGATGACCACTGCCAAGAGCGCGCAGCAGCCCCGGACGCCCATAGAGCCTTCATCTTCCTCCTCGCGCCGCCGGACGCGTCCCCTGCACCAGGTACACCCATCCCTCTTCCTGCACTCCGCACACACCGCGGAACATTCCCCCTCTCCTCTCTGTTTCTTCTCTGTTCTCTCTCTCTCTCTCTCTCTCTCTCTCTCTCTCTCTCTCTCTCTCCCTCGTTCCCCATCTCTTTGTTTCTTCACTGTCTGCTCTCTTCCCTCTCTTCTTCTTCCTCCCCTCTCTCCCTTCGCCTGTGCTTGCTGCAGCGCCCACCTGCACACCACTCCCCCCCCTCTCTCTCTCTCTCTCTCCCTCTCTCACCCTCACCGGACCTAGCTCTTTCCATCACCAAGCCCACAGCACCACTCGCTCAGTGATGGAACCGTCATCACCGAGCCATCATCTTGTTCCTCCAATGTATTTTTTTCGCTTTAAATGCCATCGACATCTATCTATTTGTAAAAATTCCTCAAAGACTTCTATGTATTTGTTGAAACTCCTCAGAGGGAATTTTCTATACCATGATTTCCACTCAAGCATGGGCTCCGTTTTAAAGCAATTAACCTTGCTTCCAGATGCCCAAACTGCTTCTCCATTATTGAATCTGATATCCACCTTCTCTTTCACTACCCTTTTGCCATTTCTCTTTGGACTCAAACTTCTCACAATCAATGGATCTGCTCACCCCCTCAATCTTCTCAGCTCCTGAAATTTGGAAAGTTCAATCAATTGACAGAGATGACATTGAAAGAAAAGGTATGGAAGCATCTTCTTTCAAATAATCTCCATCATATGGAACTTAAGGAATGCTTCAATTTATAAAAGCAGCACACCAGTCTGCCCCTTCATCCTATTTTGATTACACTGGGTCTGGGAGCAACAAATCCCTGATTTTTTGAAGAAAGTACTTGTACATTTTCAGTCCTCTGTTTTGTTTAGTTCCGGAAGGTTTTTGGTGTTAGCCTTTTTGGCCTTTTGGGGGCTTTTGGGCATGTATCTTTTTTTTGTTTTTTCTTTTTCGTTCTTTTTTGAAATATTTGATGCACTATAAATGAAAATGGAAGATTTGTGTTTGTGTTTTTTTTTCTCTGTAAATGGAGATGTTACTGTAATCTTCTTAGTTTTTATTTATTTATTTATTTTATTTTTTCAATGATCTCTTAACTTATCTGAAAATGTAATTCTGTGTCATTTTGGTGTATGGACTATTTGTATTTGGTAGGGAGATGATGATGATTATTTGGTGATGATCAGGGGCTGTTGTTTGAACATGACTGTTTGTAGATTTGTGTTTGGTTTCTGATTTGCAAAGTGAATACTAGAACTCTTAGATTCCTTCAGTTGTGTATGGATTTGTATGTGTTTGATTTTAAAATTACAGAAGTAATGCTAGATAGAAGATGATGAAGTGCATAAAACTGTATTGGGCTTTGCTCGTCTTTGAAGTTCTGATATGGGTTTTGTCTGAAACACAATCTTAATCTGTCTATTGTATTGAACACTTGAGATTCTGATTTGGGTTTTGTCTGAAGCACCCAAAGAGCAATCTCAAGTTTGTCTATGACATTAGACTCTTAAAGTTCTGGTTTGGGTTTTCTCTTAACACCCAAAGTGCAATCTCAAGTCTCTCTATGATATTAGACGTCATGTTTTAAAAAATCTAAAATGGGTTTTGACCAGCCCCATACTTCTGACATGGATTTAGTTTGAATCATTCAAAATAAACCTAAAGTTGGTTCATTTTTTATTTTTATTTTTAAGTTATGTTATATTCTTAAACTGAGGACAGATTTTATAGTACATCTATCAATACATGACATTGCCTAAAATCTCGAAAGGACTAATAGTTTCTTCCTGTTTTGCCATGCAGATGGAGAGCTCTATTGATCGGCCCCATTGCCTGAGGGTTGCACCTAAGAGCAGTTTTTTTTTTTCAGTTTACATCAATTAATCCTCTAATGTATGTCTCTTGAAATTTTCTATATTAGTTGTTGTTTGAATTTTTACCTGTCTGAGAGGACTACGCCTTTATTCTCTGTTGGTGTATGTGCTGATGTTCAGGATGTAGTTGTTCTGCCTACAACTGGTCTAACCTTGCCCTTTGGTGGAGAAGTAATTACATTTTTTTTGGGCTTTCCAATTTCTTTGATGGGGTAAAGCAAATTTGGATCCTTTAAAAGTGGAAATTATATTGCCCTGACCATCCTTGAGACTGAATGGTATTACATTTTCAACTTTAACTTTCTTTTGGCATCTCAGTGTAGTTCTCTTTGATTGTGTTGGGATTTTTCTTGTTGTTTTTAATAGTTCTCCATGAAGAATACTAGTGGAGTGGGTTGTGGATTCTTTTTTTTTTTTTTGTTTTTTGTTTTGATAACGTGGATTGTGGATTCTTCTTAGTCATTTATGTTCTGGGTACAATTGAGAGAAAGTAAATAATTCAGTCCATTCTTATAGGATGTTGTTTGGTTTCTTCCTTGTGGTGTAGTTGCTGTTATCGGGTTTTGAAACTTCAAAATCATTTGGCAAATGATTACTCATAAGTTTGTTTTCCATCAAGATAAGCATGATTCATTCACCAACCACTATTCTTTAGATATCCCCAACCATGCCTTCTCATGGACCTTCTGAGGCTACTTCCCTTGTTACTTTCATAGCTCTCATTTACCTTCTACACTTCCTAAATTTCTCATCAACTCCCCAAGCACTAGTTATGTATTTCTCCTAATGGAAATTTACAGTTAGCCTGTTAATGCTAGAGATGTGGAGTGGGACTTATTCATCCTGCTACTGAGATCTTCTCTTTGATATGAATAGAATGATAGCATTGCATCTGTAGGACTCGGCATTGTTTTTAGTCATGTTGCATTTTCCTTCATTAGCATTGCCTTCCATCATTGATAAAAGTTTTAAGTATATAGAACATGGATAAGTCAACATTGATTCATGAAATGCGCATGTATTCACAACCCATTCATTGGTATTGGGAATGCTGCTTTTGATTGCGATTTGATTGACTTGTTTTTTGATATAGTTTTGATATTTCCTAAAATAATAAACAAATAAACAGTCCTAATCTTGATATAGTTTTGATATTTCCTAAAATAATAAACAAATAAACAGTCCTAAGCTTGTAATTCAGCTGGTCCGAACATGGGTGCATCATGCATGAGTGGGAATGTGAGTCGAAATGCGAACTATGAGAACATAGTGGATGATTTGGATGTATGATAGCCTTTACTTGGCTTGTTGGTGTTTAACTGAACATGTGCACATTCTTCCTGGACATGGAATGACACCGGATAGATTAACTTGTAGGAACTGACGGTTCGCAAATAGGACTCCCGGTTAGAGAATTAGGAGCGAAAATCGACGATTTTCCAGCACTTAGGCTCGAAAACGGCCCGCCGGGGGTCTGAAATGGGGAACGGCCTCCGGAAAAATTGGAAACCGGCACGATCACCTCGCACGAGGGTAGAGTAACTTGTAGGAACTGACGGTTCGCAAATAGGACTCCCGGTTAGAGAATTAGAAGTGAAAACATTGGATTTTCCAACACTTAGGCTCGAAAACGGCCTGTCGGGGGTCCGGAATGGGAAATGGCAGCCAAAAAAATCGAAAACCGGCATGACCAGTTCGCTCGAGGGTATAGTAACTTGTAGGAACTGACGGTTCGCAAATAGGACTCTTGGTTAGAGAATTAGAAGCGAAAATCGACGATTTTCCAACACTTAGGCTCGAAAACCGCTCGCCGGGGGTCCGAAACGGGAAACGGCCCCCAAAAAAATCGAAAATCGGCACGAGCATTTCGCTCGAGGGTAGAGTAACTTGTCGGAACTGACGGTTCGCAAATTGGACTCTCAGTTAGAGAATTAGAAGCGAAAATCGATGATTTTCCAACACTTAGGATCGAAAACGGCCCGCCGGGGGTCCGAAATGGGGAATGGCCCCCGGAAAAATCGAAAAACCGGCACGATTACCTCGCACGAGGGTAGAGTAACTTGTAGGAACTGACGGTTTGCAAATTGGACTCTCGATTAGAGAATTAGAAGCGAAAATCGACGATTTTCCAACATTTAGGATCGAAAACGGCCCGCCGGGGGTCCGAAATGGGGAACGGCCCCCGGAAAAATCGAAAACCGGCACGAGCATTTCGCACGAGGGTATAGTAACTTGTAGGAACTGACGGTTCGCAAATAGGACTGTCGGTTAGAGAATTAGAAGCGAAAATCGACGATTTTCCAACACTTGGGCTCGAAACCGCTCGCCGGGGGTCCGAAACGGGAAACGGCCCCCAAAAAATTTGAAAATCGGCACGAGCATTTCGCTCGAGGGTAGAGTAACTTGTAGGAACTGACGGTTCGCAAATTGGACTTTCGATTAGAGAATTAGAAGCGAAAATCGACGATTTTCCAACATTTAGGATCGAAAACGGCCCGCCGGGGGTCCGAAATGGGGAACGGCCCCCGGAAAAATCGAAAACCGGCACGAGCATTTCGCACGAGGGTATAGTAACTTGTAGGAACTGACGGTTCGCAATAGGACTCCCGGTTAGAGAATTAGAAGCGAAAATCGACGATTTTCCAACACTTAGGATCGAAAACCGCTTGCCGGGGGTCCGAAACGGGAAACGGTCCCCAGAAAAATCGAAAACCGGCACGATTACCTCGCACGAGGGTAGAGTAACTTGTAGGAACTGACGGTTCGCAAATTGGACTCTCGGTTAGAGAATTAGAAGCAAAAATCGTCGATTTTCCAACACTTAGGCTCGAAAACGGCTCGCCGGGGGTCTGGAATGGGAAACAGCCCTTGGAAAAATTGGAAAATGGCACGAGCACCTCGCTCGAGGCGAAATTAACTTGTAGGAACTGACGATTCGTAAATCGGACTCTCGGTTAACGAATTAGATCTAAAAACATTGAATTCTTAACACTTAGACAAAAAAATAGGCCGTCGGAGGTCGTAAACGGGAAACGACCATCGGACAGCCCAGAAACCAGGACGAGTATCTTGTTCAAGGTCAAAGTAACTTGTATGAATTGACGGTTAATGAATCAGATATCCGATTAACGAATTAAACGAAAAAACCGCCTATTATACATATACATGTTTATCTTTCATTTATAATTTAATTTATATGCATGTTTATCTTTCATTTATAATTTAATTCATTGAAAAGATTCTAATGTTGTTTTTGTCATTGCAGATTGGTGGACGCTTTGGGATCGGTTGCAGATTAGCTAAATGTGTTTTGGGGTCGGTTGCAGACTAGCTAAATGCATTTTATTTTTTTAGTTCATTTCTATATGTATATTGGACATTTATATGGGACTGTATTATTATTGATTGTAATTTTTGTTTAATGAAATGAATGATTTGATGAAAAATGGCGATGGTTATTTGCATGTATTTTTTATATTGATTATAGGTGCATGAACAGGTATATAAACAGGTTCACAGGAAAATTATATTGAAAAAACAAATGTGGTTTTAAAAAAAAATAAAACACTTTTACCGACGTTATTGTGTCGTCGGTAAAAGTATTTTATTTTTAAGTTCGATTTTTTGCCGACGAAACAAAAACGTCGGCAAAAGTTGTAATTTTATTTTACCGACGAACATATAACGTCGGTAAAAAAATAAAAACACTTTTACCGACGTTATTGTGTCGTCGGTAAAAGTATTTTATTTTAAGTTCGATTTTTGCCGACGAAACAAAAAACGTCGGCAAAAGTTGTAATTTTATTTTACCGACGAACATATAACGTCGGCAAAAGATTTTATTTTATTTTATTTATTTTCCTTTTATTTTACCGACGCAAATAAAATGTCGGTAAAACCATTTTTATTTTCTATTTATTTTTCCTTTTATTTTTTACCGACGAAAATAAAACGTCGGTAACGTGATTTTTATTTTTTATTTATTTTGCGTTTTATTTTTGCCGACGAACAGAAAACGTCGGTAAAAGGGCAAAATGCATTTACCGACGTTTAAAAAACGTCGGTAAACGTGAAATATTCGTCGGTAAAAATAACTTTTGCCGACGGAAAATTATTTCGTCGGTACAATGTTTTGTCCACGACTTTTTACCGACGTATGGCCGACGAAAATTATTTCGTCGGTAAAGAGTTTTACCGACGTTTTATGGGCTTTTGGCGACGAAAAATTTCGTCGCTAAAACTGCAGTTTGTTGTAGTGAATCCAACGTGTTGACTTCCAAAGTGATCGGTCCTCTAATTGAACCATAATTTATAACTGGCCCCGCGACCGAACTGAAGTAATAACCGAGTCCGGACGTAAGCAGGTCCTGTCACCAATCCTAAGTAACGGCTGGTCTTTTAACCAAGCCTGGGAACTAGCTGGTTCTTGCGACCAAGCTGAGAAATGGCTGGTTTTGTAACCGAGCCTGAATAGCAGCTGGTTCTGTAACCGAGCTGAGAAATGACTAGTTCTGTAACCGAGCCTGAGCAACTGGTTCTGTAACCGAGCCCGAGCAGTTGGTTCTGTAACCGAGCCGAGGTTGTTGAGTCTTGCGACAGAGTGTGTTTCAAATGGGGAAAACTTGGCAATTGGAAAATTCATCTTTTATTATCTGTAATGAATACAACTTCAAAAGTAATATTTCTTGAGGTGCGCGGCATTCCAAGGGCGCGGTAACTCCCTGCCGTACATGTCTTCAAGCCTATAAGCAGACTGTCCGGCAGTCGAGATAACTCAGAATGGTCCTTGCCAGTTTGGTCCCAGCTTGCCTTCCCTTGGATTTTTGTCTGCAGGTAGCACATTTTTTAAGACCAGTTCTCCAGTGGAGAATTTCCTTTCTTTGACCTTCTGATTGTACCTCTTGGCCAGCTGCCTTTGGTAGGAAGCTAAGCGAATGGCCGTGGCCTCCCTTCGTTCTTCGGCCAAGTCAAGCTCCTTGGCCAGATTCGTATCGTTTTGCTCTTGGTCGAAAAGATTCGTTCTCAGGGTCGGGAGGCCGATCTCGAGAGGGATAACAGCCTCCATCCCGTAAGCCAGGGAAAACGGTGTTGTAGAAGTTGAGCACCTAGGTGTAGTTCTGTACACCCAGAGGACGCTTAGAAGCTCATCTACCCATCTTCCTTTGGCCCAGTCGAGTCTTTTCTTCAGCCCATCGAGTACTACCTTATTTGAGATCTCGGCTTGGCCGTTACTTTGTGGATATGCTGGGGTTGAATAGTGATTTTGAATACCGAGCTCCTGACAAAAGTTCCTGAAAAGGTTTGAGTTGAACTGGGTCCGATATCAGTGTTCGAGGAATGCCGAATCTCGTGACGATGTTCTTCCAGACGAAATTCTTCGAATCCAGCTCGGTAATGAAAGACAGTGGCTCTACTTCTATCCATTTGGTGAAATAGTCGTAGCCACCTCTTATTTCCTGGAGTTCGGTGTAGAGGCCCCACAATATCCAGACCCCATTGAGCGAAGGGCCATGGGCTTGAGAGCGGACTTAGATCCTGGGCTGGCTGATGAAGCGAGTGTGAGAACTTCTGACATTTCTCACATTTCCTAGCATATAGCTGTGCATCCTTTTGCATGTATGACATCCAGTAGCCCTGACTGATAGCTCGGTAAGCCAACGACCAGCCTCCAATGTGACTTCCGCAGATGCCCTCGTGGATTTCGTAAAGGAAATCCTCGACTTGGCTAGGGTGAACGCACTGTAGGTAGGGTCCTGAGAAGGATTTTTTGTACAACTTGTCCTCCGGAGATAGCCAAAACCGAGCTGCCTTCATTCGGATTTTGTGAGCCTCATTCTTATCTTCGGGAAGTTGGTTGTCTTTTAGGAAGGCGATTATTGGATCCATCCAACTTGGACCGAGACTAGAATGCAGGACCTGCCGAGGTGGGGTGAGCTCTATGCTCGGTGTCTCCAATGTTTCTACCTCGACTATTCTCTTTTTTCCGGCTTCAACCGCCGAGGCCAGACTTGCGAGGGCGTCGGCATGGGAGTTAAATTCTCTGCCAATCTGTTTGATCTCGGCTCGTTGGAACTGAGAAAGGAGCCGTTTTGAGTGAGACAAGTAGGCCATCATCCTTTCATCGCGAGCTTTGTAGTCCCCGTTGAGCTAGCTTGTCACCAATTGAGAGTCGCTAAAGACCACTACGTTTTGTGCCCGCGGGATCTTGGCGCTGCTGAGTCCCGCGATCAGGGCTTCATATTCAGCTTCATTATTAGATGCTTTGAAACCAAGCGTCAGGGCTTGTTCGATGACAAGTCCTTCTGGAGACTGGAGGACTGTTCCAATGCCGGCACTTTTGTTTGTTGAGGACCCATCAACGAAGATTTTCCTGGATGAATCGAGGAACTGCCTCCAAGATCGTTCGTCCTCAGCTCTGGTATCGCTGTCGTCCTCGTTTGCAGTATCTTTCCCCTGACAGCCCCCAAGTTCGACGTTGGGCTGGCTTGGCGCCGGACTTGGAGAAACAAACTCCACAATGAAATCGACTAAAACCTGGGCCTTGTTCGCCGTTCTGGGTTGGTATTGGATATCATACTGTCCCAATTCCACGGCACACTTCGAAATCCTGCCGGAGAAGTCCGCCTTTTTGAAAAGGGACTTGAGTGGGTGTTCTGTAACAACCACCACAGTGTATGTTTGGAAATCATGAGAGAGCTTTCGAGAGGCGCTGACGAGTGCCAGTGCGAGCTTCTCAAGTGGCAGATATCTTGTTTCGGCATCAAGAAGGATCTTGCTCGTATAGTAGATAGGCTTCTGCTGCCTGTCTTCTTCTCTGATCAGCACCGAGCTCACAGCGTGTTCCGAAACAGCCAGGTACAGGTAGAGCGTCTCACCTTGCTTTGGGGTAGACAGTAGGGGAGGCGAGGACAAATAATTCTTGAGCTCGTGGAGAGCTTGGTCGTATTCTGGAGTCCACTGGAATTTTGAACTCTTCTTCAGGATTTGGAAGAAGCGGTGACATTTGTCTGAGGTGCGGCTAATGAAACGGTTGAGTGCGACTGCCATCCCGGTGAGCCTTCGGACCTACTTTGCTGTGGTCGGGCTTTGAACTACTTGTACAGCCAAGGTCTGCTCTGGATTAGCCTCAATTCCTCGTCTGGTGACTAGGCTTCCAAGGAATTTGCAGGAACCGACTCCAAATGCGCACTTCGATGCGTTCAATTTCAGTTGGAATTTCTTCATAATGTCAAAAGTTTGGCGGAGGTCGGTCAAGTGGCCCCTTGATTCCTTGGACTTGACGACCATATCGTTAATGTAGACTTTCATGGATTTGCCGAGCTGCACTTGGAACATTTTTGTTACTAGCCTCTGGTAGGTCGCCCCCGCATTTTTCAACCCGAAGGGCATTACTTTGTAGCAGTAGATGCCCCTAGGTGTTATGAATGCAGTCTTTTCCTCGTCAGGTCCATACATCGGAATCTGGTGATATCCTCGATAGGCATCAAGGAAGCTCATCCTATCATGCCCTGCGGTGGCGTCAATCAACTGATCGATCTTTGGGAGCGGGAAGCTATCCTTGGGATAGGATTTGTTGCGGTCGGTAAAATCAACGCATACTCTCCACTTCCCGTTCTTCTTTTTCACCACCACAGTATTGGCAAGCCATTCAGGGTAATGGACCTCTCTGATTGCCCCTGCTTCCAGTAGTTTCTCGACTTCCTCCATCACGGCTTCGGCCTGTTGGACCCCCGTTCTCCGGGCATTTTGTATGATTGGTTTGTGCTTGGGGTCCACATTCAGCTTATGACTCATGATTTCAGGGTCAATGCCTGGCATCTCGTAGGGGGTCCAGGTGAAGACCTCTTTGTTCTGCAACAAAAAGTCGAGGAGCTCGGTCCTCTCTTGCTCGGTGAGCTGGCTGCCAAGCAGGAAGAACCTTTCGGGGTTGTGCGGGTCGATTCTGACCTCGGCCAAACTCTCAATGCTCTTCTGCTTAGCAGTTCGGCCGAAATCCTCCATTTCCGCTTCAAGCTCGGCCATGTGTACTTGTGACAGCTCTTTTTCACCAGACGCTACGGCCATTAAGCACTGTTTGACCATCTCTTGGTCACCTTTGACCGTCACTACCCCAACTCTGCCATTTTCTTTTTCTAACGGAAACTTTAATTTTTGGTGATGAGTGGAGGGCACAGCCTCCATGCTATGCAGCCAAGTTCTCCCCAGTATTGCGTAGTACTGATATGGTACATCTACTACTAAGAAGTCGGCATGCATGCCGGCTCCCCCGACCTGAACCTTCAAGGAGACCCTTCCTTTGGGGTAAACTGGCTTCGAACTGAACCCCACGAGGGGGGTGCGTGACTCCTGTAGGTCTTTTGCTTTGAGGCCCAGGTTTTTTAAGCAGTCGAAGTATAGGATCTCCGATGAGCTACCAGGATCTACAAGTATCCTTTTGACCACAAATTTTTTGAGCTTCAGGGTGAGCACCAGTGGGTCATTGTGAGGCAAGTGGACCCCTTGAAGATCTTGGTCCGAGAACCAAATCCGGGGCTTTTCGGACCGAGCTTTCTTTGCAGCTGGTTCCAGCTCGGTCGTCAGCACTTGTTTATTGTGGGAAGCCTTCCTGGCTTCGGCTCGTGCCTGATTGTCTCCTGCTGGCATGGGTGCCAAGTGGATGATGTTTATGACCCCTTCCGGCTCGTTAATCTTTTCGTCATCCTGGCGCTGACGAGCGCGGATGTTATTGCTGCTTTCTTCCTTCACATAATCTTTGAGGTGTCCTTCTTTGACGAGCTTCTCAAGGTGAGACTTGAGGGACATGCAATCTTCTGTTTTATGTCCAATCTGCTTGTGGTAAGAACAAAACTTACTTTGATCTCTGGTAAAAGGATCACCCCTTATTGGCGGAGGCCATGTAAAGAACGGCTGTGTCCTGATCTTGGTGAGGATCTTGTAGATTGGCTATTTGAAGATGGTATTCACTACCTTGTACGAATCTGATGACGATTTGAACTTCTTTTTTCCTCCTGAGGTGGGGGACGAGATCATCACCGAGCTTTCTGAGGCCCTCTGGCGACTCGCTTCCTCCTTCCGAAACGGCTTCTTGTCCTTCGTGGAAAGTCTATCTCCGCGATGGCCATCTCCGCGCTCGAGACCAAAGTTGTCCCGAGCTCTGGTCTCGTCTTCTTCCTATTCAACGAACTAGTTTACTCGGGTCATCAATGCTTTTATTGTGGTCACAGGGTATCGAACGAGCTCTCTTCGGAGATCGATGCCTGGTAACAAGGCCTCTTTAAAGCACATGATGGCCAGTTCTTCATTGGCATCTTCTATCTGGCTATAAATTGTCTGGAACCTTTTGGCGAATTGGGTCACGTTCTCGTCCCGCCTCATCCCCATAGCCATTAGGTCCTGGTTGGTCTTTGGGATGACCATGTGTGCTTGGAATTTTTCCAGGAAGGAGCCCGTAAGTTACCGCCAGCTTAAGACTGACCCTCCTGGGAAAGCGCAGAACCATTTGAGAGGGAGATCGCCTAGGCTGGAGGAGAATAATCTGCAATTTAGGTGTCCGATGTCGCCCCATACTGACATTCGTTGAGTGAAGTGCCTTAGATGGGCTGTTAGATCCGAGGTCCCATCATAGAGGGTAAAACTCGGGATACTAAACTTCTCGGGAAGGGGGAAATCCCTTATCTCCCGCGAGAAAGGAGAAACGCCAAGCTCCTCGGAGCTGTAAACGTTCAGCCGATCTTGGGCGAAGCCATCCACCTCCATATTTTGCTGGATGGTCTGCTTGATATGCTGGTCGAGCTACTCTGGCATATCGCCTTCATCTTGTGACTTCTGCTTCTTTTCTCCTCAAGTGTCGTCGGGGTTGCTACAGCCTTCTTCATAGGTCTGATGGCGTTTTTTTGTTGTCTAGGAATCGCCTTAGATCCTGCCCAACTGAATGAAGCCCGAAAGGTGGAGCCTGGTTCGCCGCTCGTAACTGCTGTTGAAGTTGGTGAATTAGTTCGTCTTTCTCCTGGATGACGGTGTTTTGGGCTCTGATCTCCTCAACACGAGGATCGTAGCCAGCACCACCTCCTTCGGTCCGTTGGGATACGATGGTTGTCGGAGATTCGTCCCTTCGGAATTCTCTTTCAAGACGAGTTTTGCCTGTTATTCTTTTCTGACGAGAAACAGGCGGTTGTCGCTGGGGACGTTTGGCAAGCTGACAATCTCATCGGGGGGGAGCTACTTCTGTCCAGGGGGCTCCTGCCAGATGACACTCCTTCACGGCCCTCCTCTGGCGAGGGGGTCACTCCTACAACGTCAGTAGTGGCTATATTGGCGTCGCTGCTCGTTGCTCCGTGCGCGCCTGTGATATTAGTATTTCTTGTAAAACTGGTGACGACGGCCTTGGGAGCCTTTCTTGTCGTGCACCAGACGGTGCTACTTCTTGCAACACCGGAGATTGAGGTACTGGCATGGCTCGCGACGTTTCGTCAATCTTTTTTGCTTTGGGTGGCATATTGTGTTATTCTGTTCCCACAGATGGCGCCAATTGTAAGTGCCTAAAATAATACGGACTTGTTTAGAAGATGAAGATACGCTCTGAGCTGTCGTTGCGTTTTTCTTTGGGAACAATCGGATGTCTAAAAGCTGAAAGGGAAGGAAGAAACAAAGGTGAGAGGCCCCTGGCTACCGTCAGCCGAAGGCACTCCGACGCGTAAGTTAGTACAATTACTGAACAAAGGGTGAGTAAATGGGGAAGAATAGAGGACTCAAGAGTTTCTTACATTCGCTTGCTCTACCTTGTGCAAATTTATAGGTGTTGGTCTTCTAAGGCCCTTCCTGAGTGGGGGTTGGTGGATGCATAGTCTCATCGGACCATACTTTTTCCCGTTAGTGGAGGTAGGTAGAGGCCCTGTCCCATCAGTCCATACCCTGATCTTCTATATGATTGTTGACGTGATGGCTGAGTGAGATCCACGCCTTTTCTATATCTGGCGCCCATCTTGTTTGTCAGAGCATAGCCATGTCCTCATTAATTATTGATTGACATAATGCCCACCTCGGTTGACCGAGCTGCTGATGCCCACGTCACCTTGGCGTCATTGCCGAACTGCGCGTTCGATTGCATTTACCGAGCTGCACGAAAGGGGAACAGACGGACAGTGTTTTCTCCGTGGTGGACCCTTCTCCAGGAGCTGAGATCGAGACAGGCTTAGCCGGATTATTTGTTGGATCCTGCGCTCGTGAAATGGCCCCACACAATCATCAACTTGAATGTGATACTCATCTGAATTCTACAGGTCAGCTTTGATGGTGAAATGTTTTGACACCATGTCACTCTGTTTACCACAAGGGTTTGCTGTTGTTCTTCCTCTTTTCTGTGTTTTTTTTTTTTTTTTCAGATTAGGTCAATGATCAGGAGTGACCTACCCATTTAGAGACCAAGGATCCATCTCTGGCATGTCCGTGAAATAAAGGTCCCAATGCACCTCAACCAGGAGTCTCTTGGTGGGTTTGCAGCTCTTTAACAGAAAAGGAAAAAAAGAAGAGTAATGCTACTTGGAGACATAAGGACAATATGGTATGAAATATCATAGGGGATATTCAAGCTCATACCATTTGTCTGTTGTTTGTTGCTTTGCTGACACCATCTTCCAAGTGGGAAGAGACAGCACGAGGTGCATGTGATTGGAGAATCTTTCAAATCATGTATGCATTATTCAGGGACTAGGTCGGGTCCAACAGTCCCATCAGCTTTAACATTCTGTTTCCAATTGCCCTGAGCCCCTGACCATGACGTTTCTTCTTCCCCCTTCAGCTTCAATGCATGGTGATTCCATTGAGTTTTAAAACTACGAATTTTTGTTTTTTTGTTTTCCCTACTATTTCTTCTTCTATTGCCTTGTGGAAAGGGAATGGGATTTCTCCATTAATCATGGAAGATTTTCTCTTGTACTTTTCCATTTTATACAATTCATTTAGATGAGTGTTGATTGTCGCAGGTGATCTACCCTTTATTCTAAGGACCGATGCACCGCTTGTCTTTATGAAAGTGATACACATTGCCACTGAGCTACTAGTGAGGCAAAGAACTATATAGGAACTATATATATATGATACATTTATCTATTTAGAAGATTTTCACTTCTACTTAGTAAATTTTCGATTTTAACCCGACGTTGCAAATATCATTATTGGCAAAATGATGACAAGAGACAATATCCAAATAAAGTTAGTTTTTGGTTTTTGTCAAGAATTATTTGCTAAAATGAAAATATAAATCTTACATTAAAAACATATAACAATGAATACTAGAAATGCTAGTAGAATAGTCCACATCACCGCACATATTAACTGATGAGTAGATTTCCATAACCATAAGTTGAGTGATGGATCTTTGCAAGTATAACCCAAGGTAGCTAATTCTTGCTCTTCAATATCTTGAATGTGAAGATCATTCTTTATGTAAGATCCTAAGCTGGGGATCTGAAGTCTGCAACACTACAATCAGTACAGGATGATATAGTATAAAACTCACAAAGCAATGTAAACTTTTAAAAAGAAAAGGAAGCAGACAAAATACTTTATGCAACCTTGATCCTTGCGCATAAAGTAGAGCAATGCACATAGTAGACCAAAATTCTCATCTAGAGAGAGAAAAATATTTTTCTTTTCTTTTCCCAATCAAGACAAAATGGAAATGGAAAGGCTTGTTTGTATGTAAATACCTCGTCGAAACCCCCCACTCACCATCCACTTAGCTTTTTGCAACTTAAACTCAATTACAAAAGTAATTAAGCAACTACATTTAGATATGAGATTTACTTATGAGCGATTTAAGTTTAAGTATTTCTCATAAAATTAGTCATGCGATATTTTATAGCCGTACGATATCTCACACATCATACTGTGTTATTATACAAACAGTTCCGTATAAAATATTTAAACTTGGAATGTTTTGGACCCAATGTGAGGTCTAATAACAGTCTTATAGTCAAAATCCCAATAATTAAACTCAGTGCCTCTTTCTTTACTTAGAGTTTCTTTGGAAACTTCTGATATGATGTGATGGCTTCTCCATTGGCAGTTGTAAATATAATGTTGTTTCACAAGAACTTCGAATTTCTAGCCATCTTAAAAAGTCTCAATGACCTTTGGAATTTCTATGTTTTTAGCTCATTTGCTTTTTGGTAAAATTTATAAATGCTCGAGTACAATAGAGGATTTAGGGATTCTACTATGTTTGAAATTCAAAAATTCTCTATACATGAATTCCAGTAAAGAAATTCAAAAATTCTCTATACATGAAATTCAAAAATTTTACTTTTGCCAATATTGTCTTACTTTCCATACTATTCTTGTATAATATCATTTTATTTAAGTAAATATCACTTTAGCAAATGAATATCTTAAACAATGCACAAAATAAGCTGATAAAACCAAACTCTTGGAGCTCCTTATCAAAGATGAAAATAGTACTTAAGAGGTGTTAGAAATCAAGTGGCCCGCCTGCCACATAACCCTCGTCAAATTGAGCAGTTAGTAAATACCAAAGTGAATCTCTCATTAAGAACAGTTCCTTACCCAAGTGTTAAGGAGCATCAATTCTTATTTGGCTGTCCAGAGTTTGAATCCCGAGCACATCACCTATTTTCGCTTGTGCGGGCTCATTTCCCACTTGTGTGGGCTTTCTTCCCACTTGTGATAGGAAAGTTCTAATTGCGATGACAATCTCACTACAGAGATATCCCTTGGACGATCATCCAGTAGATATCCAAGTATTCACAACTGAGATTGTATGATTTGCAAGTCAATTCCGTTTCAATCATTATTTCGGTCTAGCCTCCAAGGTGGACTATTTCGGAATTTAAGCAAATCTTTTTAGAGTAACTTTTCGGAAGAAAATTAAAAATATATGTACATATATGTAAAAAAAATAGAAAAATAAAATATAAATTATGTATATTTCTTGCTATGGATATTGAGAGGAAAAAACTAGTGAAAATTATGCTACAAATTGAAATGGACCAAAATTCAAACCAAAACTTTTTTAACCCCATTCCATGTCAGCTGAAGAACCAAAACGAAAGATTTCGGGCATTCCGACCGAAACAAAACGAAATTAACTGTACGTTTGCAACCGCGGAAATGCACAAAGATAAAGAGAGATCCCATTTGAGACTAGCAGTAGGATCTTAGAGAAAGACTCCGGAATTGGGAAGATAAAGTAAAGAAGAGAAAACACAAGAGGCCCTTCGAAGACCTAGCCAAAAACAATGCCAGTACCCTTTCTCTTAGATTTACTCCAGGATCCTATCTATTTCTTTCTCCAACAAATTTAAAACCTGAATATGATCACGAGTATGTAATTTAAACTCTATCTCTTTTAGAGTCACTGTCAGTCAGTTCATATATATATATATATATATATATTTATATATATTACACATAGAATAGGCGCACATTTGAATGCTTTTTGAAAAGAGAATTGATCAAGTTGATCCCACCCTGCAAGGTGTAATGACAACGACTTCCATCAATATATATCGTCACCACTCATAATTAAATTTAAAGCTAGTATATATTTTGTGCTCTTTTGGTTCCTAGAAAGGGATACACCATGGGATTCTGAAAAACGTTATGAAATCAGATAGAATCAGACTGAAATGCAGACATTTCAGGCTCCCAAAATAGGATTGCAACGTTTCATTAATTTCCTTCTTCATAGTACCACGGACCTAATTAGTTGCAGAAAGCTATCATATCTTCTTTATGTGGAGATTTGTCGTTTTCTGTTCTCAAACCGAGATCGTATCCATAAACTATGAGGTCTTTGTTTGTAAATCTCTGGCAGATTCAATCAAAACACACATCTCCAAAATGGGATATGGGTCCCTTATTTACGTGTAAACAGTGTATGATATGAGCATTTGATGGGATATTCTATGTGTATCTTTATTTTTGTTTAGCACATCCACTTTTAGAAAAAAAAATTATATATAAAAAAGGAATATAGTTGTACTCAAGAAAAAAGGTCGGTGCATATAGAATTTTTCATATTTGATTCTCAATTCCCAAACCGATTGGATAAGGCTATGATAAATGATGATGATTTGGGTCTCTATTCTGGTTTTGGTCCATGTCTTAATTTTAATTATTTGGGTATGGGTCCACACTGGGGTACATTGGACCGACCCAAATTTACCCAAATAGTTTTTCGTCCCTACTTATGATATTACCCATTGATTTTTCTTAGCATTGTTTTGACAGGAGCATAAAGATTTTTAGTAGATATTTTACTAGCAGAAAGACTTTTCTTAGTATTATTCTTTCTTCGTCCCTACATATAATCTCATCCATTGATTTGTCTTAGTATTATTCTTTATTATTGGAAGAAGCTATCAAATACAAAACATTTTTTTTACTCAAAGGATTTTAGATATCCCAACCAGGAATCTTAAATAGAAAGGCCAAGCAACTCAATCACTTGAGGAAAAAAAAAAAAAAAAAAAAAGCTTCTTCACTTGGAGATCTTTTTAACTTTAGGATGATTAACAAAGTGAAAGTTAGATTATGGGGACATGATAGTGAATTGAGTCACTTGAACTGGTCAGTTGCTGGAGTCCATGCAAATAAGCACAAACATAATGGGATTTGATTTGTCTGTATATAAGGACAACATGTACATTTCCCCCTTTGTGCATCATGTGAACATATAGCTGATGAGGCTAAAATAAGATAGAGTGGCAATAACATATTTACAGGCATATGCCACTTTCATTCCTTGTCTCAATGCCCTTTTGCAGCCTTTCTTTCAACGACAGAAGCCACACTATTTTGTCATGGCTCTTCCCAATGGACCACACCAATAACCCCATCTCTAGGTGCCTCCTCCAAGTACATTTAATTTACATTGTAATCCTCCCAAGTGAAAACAAACACCCTTTTATTCACCAAACCTATCAGGGACCCAAGATGTAGCAAAGACTGAGTTGTGACCTTTCCATGTGAGCACCAACATGTCTTCTTCCCTCTTCATTCCCCAACCACTGGCATGCTCATCCAGCAAGAACTTCACCTCCATTGCAGTCTCCTCACAGTAGGGAACACTGAGGAATTGGCCTTCTTCAAGCGTTGCACCAACCTGGCACTTGACTCCAGCCTCTCTATCCTTTGCAACCCTTCAAAACCAATGATGTTCTCAATCTTGTGCCCAATATCTGCTTCATATTCAATTCTGTGGGGACTATCCTTGGGCAAGAATGTTTCGAGCGCATCGAAAGGTATCCAAAGATAATTGAAACAAGCAGTGATCCTCGACGTTAGGCTCGGAGAGTCCAAATCGGAATCCTCATCGACCACAACAAAAATGTGAGGGTTGAGGCTTCTAATCATCTCTAGGAAACAATCTCTCAAAGTTTGGAATTCCGAGCTCACCCCTATGTCGTCAGGCAAATAGCGAAGCCAATTCTGGCAATTGACTACCAAGGCCTCATCTTCTTTGAGATCTAGGAAGGAAGGATTCAATTGGGCGAACAGTGACTCATGGTGACTAGTCCATGATTCAACTCTAATATCGCTAGATGTGGAGAGGAGGGGGCCTCCAATCACATGGAATTGAAAGGGAACCTCCCTAGACTTTGCGAAATTTGCCAAACGCTGACCCACTTCTTCGCTGGGCACATTAAGCAAGGGTGGGACTGGCGGCCTAGTGGAAGGAACTGTAATTCGAAGAGAGGGCGCACCTTCAGGCCTTTTGGATAGGGCATCGATGAGTGTAGGCCATTGCATGCCATGTGTGATACTAAAATCCAAGATATGGACTTTGTTGTACCCTTGAATAGCTTGGTAGATAGCACTATTTGATGCACAAAACCCAAATCTGTGCCATGGGATGAGATCAACATACCCCGCTAGCTCAGTCACCGTCATCGATCTAGTCCCAGTTCTCTGAAGACTAGAATTACCATGGAAGTTTGCAGCTGCAGGGAAAACCCTAGAAACCCTAGAGATGAGAGCCCTTAAAAACCATAAGGTGAGCCTTTGGTTAGGGTCCCCCGCCGACGATGCAACGTTGTTGAGCACCCACATCACTTGCTGGGCTAGGGTTACATCGTTGCTTTCTAGGGCACTTGCACAGTGTAGGAGAAGCTTCTCTATGCAAGCTCCATCTAGGCTGCCTAGGCATCCCTTGAGAGCACCAGATAGAGACTCTTGAGGGGTGTTGAAGAGACTAGGGTTTGGGAGGGAGAGAGGTGTAGGGGTGCCTCTCAGCTCAGCCTTCATTTGTGTGAGGAAGGAGAGATGTGAAATTAGGGTTTTGTTTCTTCTACGTGCATGGGCTGATTGAACCAAGGAAATGCTTTGGTGGTTTTCACATGACACTTGTCTGATGAGGATTGGCCTTTCTGGATACAGATGCTAGGGTTTTATCTTGTGGAAGATGTGGTCTTGAAGAGGGTTTGAGGTTCCCTACTAGGTGTGGTGTTTTTAATGTAAATGAGAGAGAGAGAGAGAGAGAGCTGCTTTGAAGTTGTTAGCTTACTTTCTTCTAGTGACTATATATAAGAGAGGACGTTTGATGATGTTATTATCTAATAATAACAATAATAACAAGGCTTTCTATGGGGCTAAAAATATCCTTTAGTTAATAATCAAACTTGGATTATTTCTTAACAAATCTTCCAAGTTTGTTTTCTTTTGCTCTATTTGAAATTTCAAATTGAGAAAAGTACACAAGGTGAAGTGATACTTTTGCTTTGCCTTCTGACATGTTTTCTTTCTCTCAATCTTGTGTCTTCTAGCTCAAAAGACTTTCTTTATCTCATGATTGAGGGTTTATGGCTTAGCCCAAATGCTCTTCTTTTGTATATTCATGACAAATCACATATAGGAAAAGTGCTTTGATATTTGGCATAATCCTCTACTCTTCAATATTTGCCTTACATCAATCACAGGACACACTTTGGCCACAAGAATAGCATGAGAATTTGTATTGTTTTTTTTATACAAAAATAGGCTATTTGGGTCATCATCTCTTTATCCTTTTGTATTTATTCTATATTTTTTTTCTCATGTTGTATTTGAAGAGTAATGTGGTTTTATTTGGTGAATAATAGGTAGAGAGTAGGTTAAAGGATCTGTCTCAGCCGGCCACTCTTTTGTCGAATGCATGCTCATGACAAATCCAAGCTGATTAATTAAACTAACCACACCCCACTTGAACAAAATAGGGTGGACCAGCACTCATACAAATTGGGTACACACATCACATACACACATTTCAATCCATCCGTCCAAACCATGAACTTCATTGTAAAAATGAAAGTTCCTCAAAATCATATGGAAGGGGGAGATCCTGACCAGTCACTTTGTCCATGGACCAATTCATCTTTGCAGCCATTGATTTGTTGAGCAATAATCTTTGGGTAATATCATCAAATCAGGTGCATGTTTTCAGCCATCACCCATCCATCATCGAGATGAGTATTTGAACGGTCGAGATTGGCGTACAAAAACTCCAAATGTGTGGTGGATATTCACATGACCACAATCCAATGTACTGCATCATGTATGGAAATGTTTCTATTAATTTGATTAATTAAGGAATGTACAGTTGAGTTTAGGGATGGATATAGGTACAAATCAATGTCATGCTTTCACATACATCACCAAGACATGAACTTGGTTGTTTGTGCCATGTGAGTCCACCACATACGACAAGGAGACCTCCCCACTTTCAGCAGTATACGTACTGTAAATTTCATGAAAAGCACAACATAAATGGAGAGTGAGGGAACCCAAAAGTAGGTTATTGATTTTGTAATTTGACTCAGTTTTTTTTAGGGTGGTTTGTTTTCCTTCCTCAAACTTCTTTTTCTTCAAATTCAACTCAATTTTCTTATTCAACTAGTGTAGCTAATGTCTTTTGGAGAGATCTCTCTTTAGTCATTTTCCCCACATATGGCCAAGAAAAATCACTATACCGGCACTCAAAACTCAATTAGCACTCAACGAGTCTGCCCCAGTTGACTCAGTAACTAACATGCAAGATACTTATCTCTAATCTCCTAATGATTACAACAGTAATTTCAATTATCTCTTAATTTTTTTTTTTTACATATCTGTATGGACAGGACCAACTTAATGTTTATGGTTCCCATCTTTGTGGTGCTCATCTATACGAGCTGAACGCGAGTTATATTTTTTTTTCTTTTTTTTTTTTTTTTTTTACTTTGTTTTTGGGGGTTTGAGTAATCAGTTAGGGATTAAGATTTTGGAGGAACATTGTATTTATACAAAAAATAATAATAATAATAATAAATTGAGGTTCATCTCAAGGCTGTAGTACGTTGCAAGACTCAGTTATTGTCAATCTAATCTTCTTCCACTCACTAGCCCCATGAATTGGATTTCATTCTAATTTGACATTTATCTAAATTATATATACCTGCTATTGGATTAAATTTCATGAAGAAAAAACTTAAGAAATCATTGAATATCAAGATCTTTATATCAATGATTGTATCATCTAATCGGAGATTTCTTTTCCTAAATCTAATCCATAATAAGACCTTTCCAACACGCTATCCCTCTATAATTGACATGCATTTAAGTGGGTCTTACAAACAGCTCAGATTTTGGCCCCTTCTAGGAACTATCCCACAAAATCCGTACAGATTTTTTTGTCCTCAACTTTTATTGGGGCTCCCACATTGTGGATTTACAACAAGGACTGAAAATCTCGCATTGCCCTTGTGATGGACTCCCCCAATTTAAAACTACTCCTGTGAGAGGTAGTTCTTGGGTAAAAATTGCCCTAAATTTATAAAATCACTTTTGACTTCGGACTGTATGTTCTATTATCTGCAATAGGGTTAGTGCCATTTGCTTAAATTCTATGAATTTGATATTTCTTGCAAATACTAATAGTAGAGACAGAAACAATGTTATTTGAACTTTAAGTAGCTGAGACAATCTTTTGGATTGCTATAGCATGTACTTAGGCACCTTTAATCACAAGTGGGTAGTAGTTAAAAATATTATATAAATTCCATATCAATTAGTATATGTTACTGCTATTAACCAATCAAATGCCATGTCATAATCCATTTGGAATCATTCCTAACAGATTGGAAGTGTAAAATAACTTGTTCAAAACCCTAGAGCTCTCTATTAGTTGGGCCTACATAGATGTTTTGGCATATGCTTGTGAAAACTACCAAACTGATTGGATTGGAATTCAATGATAATAGTAAGGAGACAATGACACCATAGATAGCACAAAAAACACAAGGAGGTCCAAAGTGTGCTTAATTATAAATATTTTTAAGGCTAAGCATAGTAATTTTCACCGCAAACATTGGTTTTAAGTTTGTATAACATTCGCCTTCTGTCGTTAATTAGTTATTAAAATGTAAGAAAACAAAAGATACTCGTGCCACTTACGATGAGCAAACTAGGAGTTAGACCTGACTAGAATTTAGAATTTTTAATCAACATATAACTTTTTTTTTTTTGGTAGTAATGAACAAAATCCATTTGAGTTGAAGCAATCCAAGATAGTCTCATGTATTAATCCGCCTCAACTTTTTATCCCAAGCCTCTCCAGTATCTTGACCAAATCAGCAATTCAGATCGAACCTACTTTCCATGATGATAAGCAAAAAGGGGCTTTCCAGGATCAATCAAGGGTTCTTAAAATAAGGCCCAAGTAACAGCCATGGTAGGTTAAGCCTAGTATTCTAATAAGTCTAGACACTGTTAAGGGGTGCTCATGGGCTGGATTTTTCTCGGGTTAAGCTTATCCAAGCCACCGTTTCTGTATCGGGCCTGATATTAAAGAAAAGACCCAGGCCATGGTCCTGGAATTCAGGCCCAAGCACCCCACCCAATTGAAAAATGTATAAACTCCTTCATGCTAAAGATGTAAGGTTAGGGTGAGCCTTTAAGCAGTCATCGGCTCGCCCCGGCCCAATTGACTATCCAAATAGAAAACTAAGATGGTGTCGATGCCTCAACATCCATAATCGACATCCCAAGATGAAGGTCTTGGATGATGCCATGTGTCGCTGTTACAATGAAATGGGCCGGCTTTGGACGTCGTATTATGCATAATCAAGGGCTCTTAATGACTAAATATTTTCCTAAGAAGGGACATGAGGAGTTATTGTGTCTTTCATTTGGGACAATATGAGCGGCTGTGGAATGTGTTATGGAATCCCAATCGACCATTCGTCTTATATGCTAACCACTTGGAGGTATTCATAGTTTCTTCCGTTGCCACTGTTAACAAATATAATCAGAGGCCAATGAAGCTTTTACCTATATACAAGTTTAATGTAACCTTATAGGGCTAATTTTCATAATTCTACAGTTGTATCTTGGGTACATGTATTGGAATGCGCGGGTGTCAATGCCAGAAAAATAGAAAAGATGGTTTCGCAATCTGCCATTAGCTTGCTTGTAAAAGTATCACTCGACTTACCCTGCAATTTTGTCCGAAAAAGGTTGAAGGAGATGATTACACGATATTATCCTACAATGCTAAAGTGATAGGTTTCGGACAACTTTATGAAGTGTCAGGATGAAAAGACATTACAGTGATGGGTGAATCCAGATTCTGTTGGTGTAATGAGAACAAATGGATGCTTCAAGGCACATTAGCAACGCCGTTTAATTCCTTTAAACGTTTTTCGCTACCTACTTGGTCGAAACTCGGGTTTCAAATTGGTTAGGTCGGGAGTGGAATCATTTTCTACCTGGATCCGGACCAGTCCTTTAAAGAACAAGTTAGTTAATTTATTTAAAAAATAGTAAGAAAATCTTGCAATTCTTAGATGGCTTGTTCTGTTTTTGCCTTTGTGTTTTTGTTTGTTGAGGTCTCCTTAGTTTTTCTCTTAATTAGATTTGCATTTTTCTAAAAAAAATAAATGTAGTTTCCTATCCATTCAATGATTTATTTCTATTTTTCAATGATTTGTGAGCAGATCATGTATTCTTCATTTGTAACTTTCGGCAATGGAACTATTATTTGACTTTGTTATTGAGTATCTGTAAAAATACAAAAAAAAAAAAGTATTGATAAGGAGATTTGAACTTATAACTTCTTACTTTTAATGTAACTACCCTGACCACTATTCTTACCAAAAAAAAAAAAAAACTATCTGCTACACCACCCAGTCTTGTGTATTTTTTTTATCAAAAGATGTCAAAACTAATTAGATGGAGCACAGACGACCCTAGCCACGTGGGCATATAATGGGTGTCATTATGCTAGTTACTGTTTATTATGTATTACTTATTTTTTCTTGGTATAAAAAAGGGAGATTTCGTTAGAAAAAAAAAGGAAGCCAACAAACAAGCTACAACACACACACACACAAATTTAAAAAAAAAAAACTCGGCCACCAACAAGAAAACAAACAGAGGCCTATTCACAATGAGGCCAGATAAAGTTTATCCAGATTGTTCATATTTAGCAAGATAGTGGGCAATCATATTTAAATCTCTTCAAATGAAAACGGTCTCAAAAGACCAAAAATGCTCCAAACATTTCAAAATATCTCTTACGAGAAGCTGGATAGACCAATCCCTGCTGCCCTGAATACTTCTTACAACTTCTACAACATCCATATGAACTCGAACTCTCGAAAATATACAATCCTTGACAGCATTTAGCACAAAGAGTAGTGCCCTCGTTTTGGCCTCTTTAGCGGAAATGATTCTTAATCCTTTGAAAGCCCCTACAGCCACAAGTGACCCATTAAAAAACAAGGCAAAACCGAAAGCCGATTGGCTTGTATGACCATCTATTACATATTACTTATGCATTCGAACACACACATGGTATGCAAGTGGTCTTAGAGGAAAACAAGAAAAATTAGAGATGAAGTCTAAACTGTCCTTTTCTACCACAAAATATGTTCTAATCTATGTCCTCCTTATGGAACCTTTATGAATCTGGTTCCAAACCCTATTTCATATCCGATCAAAAACAGGTTTCGAATCATGATCCAATTATCTATTGGCATCAGAATTTGATTTCAAAACTGATTTTTTTAACGATCAAAGATACCAAATAAAAAATCAGGGAATCGAAATCATTTGCAATCCCACATGTATTTTATATAAGTTTAAAAACTGGAAAAACTAACTCTGACATGGAAGGTCACTGGTTTGATTTACATGGGAGAGTTAATACTTATGTCAATTGGTAAAGATCAAGCTAATGTGACTTTTCAAAGGTTGATTTTGTTATATTTAAGGGATAATTTGGTTGCCTTATATATAGATTTATTTTTTCTTTCTTTTTTCTGTAAGTTTTTTTTTTTTTTATGGAGCCCCTATGGCCTATTGGGTATTTCACTTTTGTTAAGCCCTAATATGAACAAAAAGTCTACATAGCCCGACTTCAAAGCTCGATTTGGAGACTGATCCCAGCTGGACACTAAGCTAGACTCCAGCTGGAATCTCATTTTGAAGACTGGACCTAACATTTGGAAGCTCACCCGAAATTTTTGAAGACCGCCAAGAGGAATTCGTTCTTGAGATCGAAGAAAAACGGGAATGCCCTAGATAGCTAGACTGTCATTGAAGCCCCATCGCTCTCTAGCCTCTCCCTCTCTCACCTCTCTCCCTCCCGCTCGACGGTGCATGCTTCACCCATCCCGACATCATCTCCTCTCTCCTTCTCATCTCTCCCTCCCCTCTCGCGCGTCCTTCGTCTCCCCTCTCCGTTCCCATCTCTCTCTCTCTCTCTCTCTCTCTCTCTCTCTCTCTCTCTCTCTCCATCGCAAGAAATTTCACTCAGAGGATCCACCCAAGCGCAGCAGCACCGCTCTTTCTCTGCCTCTTACCTGGGCAGTGCCTCCCTCCATCATTGCAAACCTAGGTTCTCTCTCTCTCTCTCTCTCTCTCTCTCTCTCTCTCTCTCTCTCTCCATCGCAAGAAATCAAAGCGGAGGATCCGCCTAGACGCAACAGCACCGCTCTCTCTCCCTCTTACCTGGGCAGTGCCTCCCTCCCTCCATCATCGCAGTGCCCATACTTCACTTGTTTCTGGTGAGCTGCGATCTGGAAAACGAAAAGGGAAAAGTGGAGGAGAAAGGACATGATAGGTGGAAGAGGAGTAGCGAGCGAGAGGGATTCGACGCCCAAGTATGTGGGCCCCACTTACCTCCTTCTCCTTTCATTTCTTCCATTTCTTTTTTTTTTTTTTAGGCGCAGTTGTGAAATTTGGGAATTTGGAGCACGGTTCTGGCATGTATTAAAGAGGAAAAAAGAGACTGAAACAGAGAAAGCAATGCCATTACATATCAATTTGAAGGTGATCATCTATGTTTTAGGATGTAACAGTTTGAACTAATAAGTCCATTAAAGATCACACTGATATTTTAGTACTCCCCATAAACCATCTAAAGTAAAGAATTAAATGCACGAAAAGGTGATGTTGCAGCTGTTCCATTGTTAGTGATGGCATTATATGATATCAGTTTTCTATTGTCACTTGTCACGGCCTGAACCAAAATTTAAAACCAAGATGATAGAATGAAAAACAGCTTACACCCAAATACATGGTACAACATTGACAATGCAGTAAACACTGCTTGATTAATAATCAAGCTAATGCTCAAAACCACCTAAACATGATAGGGCCCTTTCTTGATCGAAGCAGCACAAACAGAAATTGGCCCAAAGTTGACCCCAATTAGAGCTGATATTGATTTGATTATGTCTATCTATACCAATTACTAAAGTCTTCATCTGTCAATCCCTTTATTTTGTTCAGTACTGCTGCTCATCTGTATTACCAAAGTCTCCAACCTGATGCATGAATTGCATCCAAAGGAAAGCTCTCTCTCTCTCTCTCCTCTCTCATCCAAGAGATTAACTATATCCATAATAATCCAAATGGGAGTAGGCTCTCATTAATTGCTCCACTATGAAGTCGAAACATGTTGCATGAAAGAACAAGAGAAACTAAGGACGTAAGAAAATGAGTAAAACATATTACTTCTTTTGTTACTTTGTATGGTATTCTGTTGCACTTGAAAGAAGAAGAATGAGAATTGCATTCCATTGTTAAAAAGAATTGCTTAGTCTCTTACGACTAATCATGTTTGTAACTTTTCCCTTAGTTCTAGCACTTTTGTAAATCTCCCTTTGTCAGTTAGATGTTGGGCACCTTAAATAAGAACTGGACAAGAAAGAGATGTTATAACTGATGCCAATGTCATTGTAAATATATAGTATTGGTGCTAGAGTTTGGGGCGGTTCGATTTCCTATGGGTATTTAAGTTCTCTGTCGTGTAGAGGCTGCATGCACGCATTTGGAGGGGAAACATTTTAAGCATGCAATTATATTTATTGTCCAAATTGGGTCATTGATATGGATGATGGATTTGTGTGTTACATTTGTTAACCACTCTCTCTCTCCTCTCTCTCTCTCTTCTCTCTCTCTCATGTGTCACATTTACTTTTTTTTTTTTTTTTTTTGTTTTTGTGAAGATCTTGAAGTAAATGGCTTCATATTCGTCTACTGGAAATCCAAATTGGCCTCAACGTATATGTCGATGTGGTGTTGGCAACTGTGTAGTCAAGGTTTATCGATCAACAATCAATTATGGTAGACAGTATTATTCATGTCCACGACCATCGGTAAGAATGCAATATACTTTGGCCTTTTCCTTATTTTTAATTTTTATTTATTTTTGCATATAGACAAATATGTACCAACTAACGACATATATTTGCCATTATTTGCGAGAGGAAAAAACAGGCTTGCAACAACTTCATTGGTTGGTGTGATGAATATGTGAGATCAACGGTCAATCACCCAGACCCTTGCCAAAGTACTCTGCACTATGCCCCTCTGAAGCTGAGAGTCGTGTGGCAAATGTTGTTACAAGATTGGAGAAGCTTGAACAATTTTGTCGAGTCTTCACAGTTGTTATGATTGTTTACGGTGTCCTGCTTGTAATATTATTGTGTCGAATGTAACATCCATCATGTACTCTTCCAGATTGGAAGCTACTATTATGTAAGGGGTTGGTTGATAGGTGAAATGATCGACTCCAAATGTATTGTTTTTTTTTTCTTTTAACTTTAATTAATGGAAGTTGCTGTTGTATGAACCAATTGTATATAGGGTGAATGAATGAAGAACTTATTTTTGTATCTGTATATTTCATTTTGTCATCTCATCTTTTGAGCACCTAATAGAGTCTTATTTGGCACATTGAATCTTGTGAGATTTTGTCTAAAGAGGTCCAAGAGGCAAGTATTCTCGTTGATTCCATTTGAAGAGAAAATTAAAAATAAAACTATTAGAAAGTGATTGATAAACCTAAAATAATTTCATATATGAAAAGCCCTACAATGTAAATGGAATTTCCAACATTCTCGTTGGGATGATTTCTACCACATTGTGTTCTACCTTGTTGAGTATCCTTGTTTAGGACACTTTTTAGCCCACTTCCTAAGGGTTTTTTTTTTTTTTTTTTGCTGAAAATTAGGCTTTAAAAGTCCTTGTTATGAGGTTAAAATCTGCTACTTTTCAGTTAATTACAATCACGTTTGCCTGCATTTTCAACTTGAGCACCTTTTCAACTCGGTTAAGAAAATCTACAAAAACCTTGCTGAGTACCCCTGTTTAGAACACTTTTTAGCTCACTTCCTGAAGGTTTTTTTTTTTTTTTTTTTTTTTTTTTTGGAAAATTAGGGATTTAAAAGTCCATAGTATGAGGTTAAAATATGCTATTTTTCACTTAATTACAATCACATTTGCAAGCATTTCAAACCGCGCACTTTTGCAACTAGATTAAGAAAATTTGCAAAAACCTTTGCTGAGTACCCCTGTTTAGGACACTTTTTAGCCCACTTCCCGAGGTTTTTTTTTTTTTTTTTTTTTGCTGAGATTTGGGGCTTTTCAAGACCATATTATGAACTTAAAATATGTGGGTAAGAGCATTTGGAGAATTATCCAAAAGTGAATCCAATGCCAACTACCATGGTACAACAAAACAACTAGATCAGCATGCATACCTGCATCATGAGGCATATACAGCAAGAAAATAAACATAATTAAGTAGGCATAAAAAATATCAATTTCACTAATCTTCAATCCCAGCACACATACTCATTCAAATTTGCAAAAAATCTGCAGAAACCGAATCCTTCACAACAAACAAACACAGAAAATTTGCATCCTAATAGAGATTCCAACCTAATCCACTCCATGCATCAACAACAAGGACATAGGCGGTAAATCCACAGAGAGAACATAGAAAACATGCATCCTAATAGAAATTCCAACCTGACCCACATAAAAACACATAGTGCCAAATCCATAGCAAGCACTGATCAAGTCTAAATCCAACAGATTCATTTTCAACCTGAAAATCAAACAGTACATAAAAAAATAAAAAAAAATCCCATGTGCATACTATAAAAGCTAAAATAGAGACATCCAAATCCAAATCCAGCAGATTCATGACAACATCCAAGTCCAAATATGAACAATACCACAAATAAAATACAACATCCAAAAATTTCACAACTAAAATTCCAATATATTCGAATACCATAAATAAAATTCCAACATCTGTCAACCCATTAACAATCCACATTCGAATACCACAAAATAAAATTCCAAATCCATGTTTCATTCTGACAGATCTTCTTAAAGGTTCAATTAAAGATCTACCACCGAAACCTGTACATATAGCAAAAGTATATGAGGCCATATGCAATAAAGGTAAGCACAACATATAGTAAATTGGGGGCATTCTTATGGTTAAATTCACAGTCTCTTGTCTGATGATCTCGTCTCCATGATCGACCACCGCCGTACCCTGCACATGCATGAAGTTGATATTAATTAGATTGTGAATAATTGAATGCTATGGTTATTTGATTTCAAAAATAAAACTCTTAAAGTAACCTTCTTTGTCATCTTTTTACTTGTTTTCCGACACTTCCTAATAATGGTATCAATCTTAGACTGTCTTCTTTTCTCTGACGATCGGCCCCTTCTGGCGGCGTTTGATTGGATCACACACGCAGTTATTGTTCTCTTGCCAATAAAGATTATCATCATGACATGAAGTTGAGGTTTTATGTACACCTATAGACATAGGTCTATTACATACAGCAATCTCTTTAGAAACATCTAACTCAGCTTCCACTTCTAGCAATGAGGACATTACCATCTAACTCTTTTCATCGGAATCCATGGCCTTATCACTGACCCGATTGAAAATAGTCAACATTTTTTCGTAACGACGCCCTTCAAGCTTCCTCTCCCAATTGTCATGCTTGATATTGATTTTTGTGTAGCTTCTTCTCACGTTTTTACTCCACCTTTCTAAAATGTATTTTCCCGGTATTTGATAAACCTTCTTCTTCAAATAAACAACGATGATATGCTTGCAGAGAATACCTCTAAACTCAAACAACTGGCAAGTATAATTAGCTTGTCTTGATATCTCATTAAAATAAACATGGAAAGTAAAAGGTCTAATATTGTTTTCTCCTGCTATCACATCTTCCTCCACATCAAATTCTGAAAATTCAGCTCCTACCTCAACTGAGAACATATTGCAACGGATCTTACCGGCTATTTCATTCCGAAACTCCATAAATTTAGCAAGAACATACACTTATTGAAATTGCCTCTCAAACTAGTAAGGGGTCACACATGGAATATATACATTTAAACAACGTGCGTCTTTTTCAGCTTCTAATTGCACCTTCTTAGACAAAGCATTATCATATTGCTCAACAAACTGCTTCAAGGTGGTCTTAGAATTGATGTAGCCATCAAAAAAGGCATGTATGCACTCACTACGCTGGGTTGTTGACATCCCTGCCAAAAAAATATCATTCACAAATGCCGGCACCCATCGGTACCTCTCATCATACAATCCTTCTAGCCAATCGCTGTCCTCTAGATGATATGCCCTAACAAACTTGGCCCAATTCTCTTCAAACTCCTCTTTTTTCATTGAATCGTAGACAACATTAAGAAGATGAAATTTAATTGAATCATAGTCATTATACCCTCTCAATTTTTCAGGCACCTTTTTCAAGATATGCGACGAACACCACCGATGTCATGCTTTACGAAATACTATTCCTATCGCATTTTGCATAACCTTATCATGGTCGGTGATTATGGCATTAGGAGGACACCCGGACATACAATCAAGCCCAAAACTGAAGCAACCATATAAATGTATCTGTGTCCTCTCGTGATATCAATCCACAACCTAAGAGTACCAACAGTCCATTGTGATTCACACCCACAAAAGGAGCAAAAGGCATGTTATATTTGTTAACCAAATAAGTAGTTTCAAACGTAACCACATTACCAAATTCAGCGAATGCTGCTCTACTTCTCGCGTCAACCCAAAAGATGTTCCTTACTCGATGCTCTATATCAAGATCCATGACATAAAAAGAGGATCCGTTGTCTTACTGCATTTTTTTGAAATAGCTTAGCATTGTCTCGGCATCCCCTTCCTTGAGTTCTAAGCGTCTGAGTTTGTCCATGTAATTTCGTACATCCTTTGATAATCATGTTAGATTCTCATGTCCCCCCTGCCTCTACCACACATGAGCAAATAGTATTGTTCAATCTAATACCCGCTTTGTCATTCAATTCAAACTGCCTATCACATGTGGTGGGATTACCCAATTACTCTTGTGATATTAAGCTTTGTTCGGATTCATATCATGGTTATGCTCAAGCACAAATGAGTTCAGAAGTCACTTCCCGTCAAATTGCGAAGAAAGATTCAACGCTAATTTGCAATTTGTTCTTGATTGTAGATGGGGTTTAACTAGGTTACTTGCACTTGGGTTTGGCTTTTTACCCTTAGTGCAAGCAATTCTAATAAACCTCTTCTTTCCATCCGATCCTCTTTTTGAGGTTTTTTGGGCGACAGCAAACCTGATTCGCCCAGCATACTTGCATAATATTTATGTACTTCTTCAATTGAACCAAATTTCATTCCCCTCTGAGGTTCCATTGCTACCTCTTCTAAGTTTTCACCTTCCTCCAAGGGCTTCTCCATTTCAACGTTGTTAAATTCCTGCCCAACCGTCCCCATTTCAATTTCATTGTCGTCTCCATCAGATTCACGTGATAATTCATCTTCTTTCATGCTTCTAAAAACAAATAAAACATTCAAGTGTTGAGAATAATTCGATGAAAACAAACATACACATTTAAATAAGATGGGAACATATTCCATGAAAAAGCAGGAAGGGCATGCACAGACACATTTCAATAAGATGAAGAAAGAGAGCAAAGGCCCATTTTAAGTGAGGAGAATGAAGGGAAAAATAACAAAAAAAAAAAATTGAAAGGCAACACAAATAAGGGATCATTCTCTAATCATTTTTCTTATGCAATGAATGAGATCAACATGTGACCATGTATTCTGTTAATCATTTACTTGTCTCGTTGTCTTTCTTCATGTATTCTTATATTGATCTCAAACTAATTTATGTATTTTTCTTATTGTTTGTTTTATTATTCTCTGCATTGTTTCGTAGTTTTGAGGAGATTTCCTTGATGGAGTAGATTGATGCAAATGTGCTACTAATGCTTTTATGTATTAGTTTTTGGAAGTTGCAAGGAACACATATAGTCCTTAAGAATTAAATAGGCCCCCTCTATTTCAATTACTTTATTCAATGTCCCTGCTTTATCTTCTCCTTTCAAAAACACCCTGACCAGCAGTCAATTGTTCCAACAGCTATTTTCCAGTTTCTATCTGAGGAGAAATGTCAGAAGACAAAAATGCAAAATGGCTCATGAACATTACAATCCCCCATCCACCCATCCATCAAACATGTGTGTGTGGAGGAAAAAAAAAGATCTTTGAGTTAACTTGCGCCCACCACTTTCAACTCCTAATATCCACCAAGCTATCCATCCATAGATGCTGTATCCAAACATTGCCCCTCCCAACCCTCAGCAATCCTCATATGGCCCATAGAGACAATGGCTACCTCAGGCAGCAAACCATTTGCAAACACTTATATGTGCCTTTCTTTGCTTCCCCTTCCAACAGCTTGATTATTTGCAAAGAATCAAGGGAATTCCCCAAATTTCTGTATCCTTCTTTTCATCAACTCAAGAAATGGAATTGAATGGACTCCTTTTGATGAAACTTGAGGGCCATTATTGATTTGGAAAACCCAAATTGAGGGCGATCATTTATCTTTTTTCTAGACCAAAATGTATGTCTTCCTCCCTTCAATCATCCAATTGAGAATACTGATAGGGACTGCAGAGAGTGTGCCACTCCTACTACAAATCTAACCCGGCCGTACATTATTAGGCTGCTACCAATTGGGGTGGTGAAATGGACCACCTTTTACACAATTTCATGCATTTATAAGGGTAACTATAGGTTAATTGAAACAAATTTGACATGCTTATTATTTATCTAATTATTTTCAGAATTGAAGCACTTGGAATTTACATAGAGAAGGATTCGAAAAAACCCCTAACCTGAGGCGTGGCTGCTGTTACGATGGGGGTACCAAATGCGCGAGCGGGAGGCGCTACAATTCCAGCTGGATCCGAGGGCGAGAGAGAGAGAGAGAGAGATAGAAGATGATGCTGCTGCGATTTTAGAAGGGAGGCGTTGTGATGGGATGGAGAGGGTCGCGCGAGAGAGACAGAGAGAGAGTTACTGATCGGGAGAGAGGGTCGCGTGAGAGACACGGATAGACGCGAGAGTCCAACGGATGGAGAGAGAGAGAGAGAGAGAGAGAGAGAGAGAGAGAGAGAGAGAGTCGCGTTGATGGGGAGAGAGGGTCGCGCGAGAGAGACGAAAGAGAGCTGCTCAACGATTTTTTTCTCCTCTCTAGGGCAGTTGCATCTCACTCCAACTTTAGGCTGGCGAATGAAAAAAAGGAGCGGGCTTTCCATCTTCTTTCTATTTCGTTCTCTCAAAATGAAACCCAGTTGGAGTCCAGCTCAGCGTCCAGCTGGGATCGGTATCCAAATCGGGCTTTGAAGTCGGGCTATGTAGACTTTTTGTAATATAAATAGAGAGCTACTAAATGTACACTGAATATTGATCTCTGTACACTGAAATCTCTTTTTCCCAAAATGCACATCTAGAAAATTACCTAAAAGGACATCTATTAACTCTCTACATCCCCAACTTCTTTCTACACACACCCCCACCCCAACCCCTACGGCCCCCTCCGGCAGCACCACTAGAGAGAAAGAGCAAAGGGGGGGTGGCTAGCGGCGGGCAACGACAAGCAGGGAGAGGGAGAAAGAGGGAGAGAGATATGGAGAGAGACAGAGGGACAAAGGGCGGCAATTGGCAGAGAGAGGGAGAGGAAGAGAGGGAGAGAGACTGGGAGAGGGAGAGCGGGCAGCAGGCGGAAGTGGGCATGGAAAGGGAGAGAAAGGGAGAAGGACAGAGACTGGGGAAGGAGAGGGAGAGAGACACGATGAGGGAGGGCGGGCGACTGCGGCAGTGATGGGCAGCGGGCAGGAAGAGGGAGAGAGGAAGAGAGTGAGACATAGAGAGAAGTTGAGAGTAGATGTTTTGGGTATTTTGGGAACTACAAGGTGTGCAGAGAGTAACCATGGTGAGTGTAGAAAGTAACAGTGTGCAGAGATCAATTTTCAATGTGTATGTAACAAGCCTCATATATATAACAAAGGGTTCACTCACTCAAGTTTTGGAGTGATCATCTCCTACGACTCTCTCTCCCCCTTCTATGATATTCTCTTCATCATCAGTCTCATTAGACTCAACTCACACAACCATTCTTCGAGGAGTGGTTTGGTTTTGTGGACACAACTTTTCAATACCAGCCCATTTAACATACCATGATGATTTAGGCATGGATTTGGCCTAGGTCCTTGTGCGAGCCAACCATATATGTTGTGCCAAATATATAAGGTTTGACTAGGCTTAGGCCAACCTCTTTCCAACCCAATAACATTGAGGCTCATTTTCCACCCACAATTGGGGTTGCAAACGGGTATTTGATTCTCCTATTATCCGAAAGTTTCGACCAGAAAAAAATCGGATCTAGAACCTATTTTAGGTTCCAATTGATAAACGGGCTCGGTTCCGGAATCCAATTTAGGTTTCGATTGATAAACAGACCCGAGACCCGGCATATTAGTCTTTGATATTGCAAACTGTACTTCAAAATTGACTTCTTTTTTACGTTTTTTATGTATAATATTGGAGGTAGTGGACTTGATGCACTGCTCTAAGTTGAATGATATACTTATTTGAAGAAAAAATATAAAAAAATGAAGAGAAGTTAAAACCGATTTGGAAACTAAATTCCAGTCCTATAGGTGGGCCCGATTCCGGAACCGAATCCTGGTTTTTCTATCGGAACCAGGTCTAGAACCATCAAAACAGGTTTTGAGTCAAAACCGGATCCGGAACTGAAATCGTTATTTAGAAACGGATCTAGATCTGGGTCCAACAAGGTTCCAACCTGAAACCATCTCATTTTGGCAACCCTACCCACTTACCCAAAAACACAACCCAAGTCGGCAGGCCTTGATTTAGGCCCTGACTGCCCAATCTCAAGAGCGCATGCGCCCGCGCACACAGGGTCTCTTTCCATCAATAAAAAGGCCACTTCCCTCTGTTGATAGAAAGCTTAAGCACTCTCAATTAAAGATTCATGATTCTGCCAAGCTGTCCTCTAGAAGACATTGTTTCTTATAAAGTCATTCTAAAATGAAATGAAAGTATCCACTTCCAACAATGAAATGACTTTCCCACCTTTGATAGCAGGGTCTAATCCTTTTTCAATAGTTACCTTTGAACTATCTGTTGCTCTATTTTTATCCTTTTAGATTAGATTTGTAGAAGCTATTCTGCCTTCTACTCATGAAAAAATCTAACATGTGATGATAATAGCTTCTTAAAATAATTATAAGACATTAGGACCAAGTATCAAGTCAACATGATAGATGTACTAGTTTCACATTTCAACCTCTTAATGTGGGATTATGGGGTCCTTGAGGCACCGTCTTTGGTAAATGTGGGGCCCATCTTTTTGGTGATTGATACTGTTGAGTTGTTGAGTCCCACACATGCAAGAGCTAGCCCTTCAATTCGTACCCTCTTATTGATAGAGAATAATTAAAGAATGCAATATATAATGAGAAAAGGGTGAAAAAGATAGGGAATTATTTGTCACGCCCCATTCAGAAAACATGGGGATTATGTGTGAGATTAGGGACAATTAAAAGATTTTTTAATAAACCACACACTGTAGCCCCCAATCAAGGTCCCTTGCGATCGAAGTCTGCGGTGAGATGTAATTATTTTCTCAGGTCACCGATAAAATAGCGAAAGCTTCATTAATAACCAGATGATAACAATATGAAATATTTACGAGCAAACATATCATTTAATTACTAGAATTGAAGTTTAGTAATATATGACAAAAGTATTTTAATTACAGGGCCTCTAATAAAAACCTAGGCCCACAAAAGATATTATCCAATGAAAGATCGTGAAGGCGCTCAAGTGCGGGTCATGACGACTCAAATGATGTCGTCAACATCCACACGCTACTTGTGAAAGTCATCAGGCTGATCCACTTGAAGAGCCACCTTTTCCTCCTCGAGATAGGTGGGCTCGGTACCAATGCACCAATAGTTGCATCATCGGATTACATGTAACCGGCAGGTCGATATAATAATAACAATAGATATGCAGTATTAAAGCAAAGTAAGAACAATGTGATCATGTGAATTTCAATAATAGAAGTATAAGCATAAATCCTCGTATAGCAATAAACAATGAATCAATTAAGACGATTTTCTAATCATAATATCCTAACAAATAAGCGGTTCATATAGGCCGATACACCATGGGATATTATCACTGCCTCTTGCTTTCACACTGAATCGTGGTTAAGAATACACACAGGAGAATACCTCCGTCAATAGTCAAAGTGGTACCCGAGAAGGCAAACAATCAAAACCTCGCCTTTATGGGCACCCAGCCAATGAGTGTACATCCATCTAAAAGATCGATCCGCAGTCGCAAAGCCTGCGTAGAGTTTCTAAATGCTCTAATATGCAAATAACCTCTAAATCATAAAATAAGAGCTTAGCTTTAAAGTTTCCAAATGCTCCTATAAGATTTTGTGACTTCTTTCACTACTAGTCTAGAATTATACCTCTAAATTGATTCATCCAGGTTATACTTCCATTTGAAACCCACTTTCATTATATTCCACGGGAATATCCCTTCAAGTAATGTTATCAATTCAAAATATTTATGTCATTTTTTTCAAGTGCTAGCATTTATTCAATTATAGCATCTTTTACTTATATATAACCTCAAAAAACCACATTAGGTATATATTCTGACAATAATTAAGAAAGGCATATGCTCTTGGAAACAACTATTGCATGGGAAATCCGTGAGAACTTCTAGCAAGTCCACCTGATGATTCAACTGGAACATCCACACATGGGAACCCTCCATCCTAAATAGTCACTTGACCACTGGGTTTATATCCACCGATTTGATAGGATCGTATGATCGTTGGATAATTATTTTAATATAAAGTCATTAAACTCGTCAACACAGATGAAGGGGTTAGAGCCATTGAATTGATCCCAAATTTGATATCTGGGGCCTACCCGGATGGATCCTTCTATTCCCCCGGTCTTGTCCTACCACTCAAAAGGTATTTATTCCCTTAGAGAGATGTTCTCACGATAGCAAATCCCATTGAGTAATAAAAGCACAAAAGGTAGGTGATAAACAATGGTAAGAAACAGAACCCACACGGGCCACACCCAGATTTTTTTTTTTTTTTAAGGCATGCAGGTATTTGGGGACCCATCTTCGTCCCTACAGGGATAAAAAGCAAGCCCCATGCACCCTAACATTAATACTTTCATAATCTGTACACAACATGTTGTGAAACATGCTCCAAATGTTTGGAAGATACTGTTTCCAGTGTATACCTTCTAGAAATGCAGAGAAACCAAACCACCTTCCTTTAGGGGGAGCATAGTGATCAATATTGCATTTGTCACATGACAACACCCTGTCACTGGATATTTTGAGCCCGAGGTGACAGGTCACTCATGAACAGTCAACCATCAAAATTGAAGGGAACATAGCCCAAATACCATTTTTTTCCATAGTTAAAGTTGAATTGTGATATTGATGTATTTTAAATTCTGTTGTCCACTTTCTACAGACTAGAAATATATGGACCCAGTGGAATTAATGGGTTGTTGGATGTTTGCATGAGATATGGGTTTGTTGGCCAGGAAGAATTGCCTTTGCACAAGGGTGGTGTGTGAATAGCTAGATCCTCAAAAGCAAGTCTTTTGTGTAATGTATGAATTCTTGAAGTGAATTTCAATAAAATAAAATAAAAAAGTGTGGTTGTGGAAGCAGCTAAGCAAGGGTATCTGGAGAGGAGATTATAAGGATTTGAGATTCAAAGCTATGCCTGTGGAGAATATGAACTTGGAATTCCTTGAATAAGTCTCATCAGATGGAAGAACATATCATAGATGCTCTTCCTAATCATAGTATGTTGACTGTATCCACTAGAAATGGGTGAAATGGGCACTCATGGTCGGCAATTCAGGATTTTTATATTGTCACAGATTTTGCTGATATTTTGAAGATCTTGCCATGTAATACTAGAAATTTGAGTCATGAGGACTATAAATGTAGTCCAAATCAGTACAATAAATATAGTTAAGATCATCAAATCAAACTAACAACTAGAGGATCTGTAATAAACATTGGAATACTCCTATAATAATGTCCCTAATTACTTCCTAAATTGAGTCATGCCCTTGTAAGATGATTTCCAATAACCCTTGTCCATTGTCCATTCTAATGCTCACATCGTGAGGAGTAAAGTAATATTTATAAATATGATTGATCTCGGTCTATTTGTTTACTTGTGTTGAGGATGAAAATAAAGTGAGGTTTAAATCACCAATTACGTAAAAAATAGAAGGGGTTAAAGTAAAACAGAAACACTTTTTTACATGGGGTCAAATTATGAACAAAGTAAACATAAAGGTGGTCAAACCAAAAAAGCATGGTTTCACGAAGTTTTCTTCTCTTTTTAGGGCTTGTTTAGATAAATGAGGAGTGGAGTAGAATGTAGTGGATTTCACATGTGGAGTGGAGTGAAGAGAAGCAGGTTGAAGTTACACTAGAGTATTTCACTTCACTCCATTTGAATGCTTATTTTGAAGTTAAGGCTTGGAGTAGAATCAACTTTTACTCAAGGAAATGAAAGTATTCAGAGTTGAAGCGAAATAGAGTACACGTAGCTCACAACATTTCTTCATTTATCGGGCCAGACTCATCCATACGGGATAGAGTTGAAATTTTAGACTGTTTTGGCCCATTTAACTTCACCCTACTCTATTTTTTGCCAATAAAAAAAATGCCCTAAAATATAGTTTCACAAAGCTCACTTCTCACTAAATTATCACACTTTAATAGCCAAAAGATGACCAGCTATGTCATATCAGAACTTTCCCACATTCAAACAACAATTAAGAAAAGACCAGACTACTAGTATCACTTTATGAGCCTCTTTTACTCCTCCCTTGCTAGTATTTTTGAATCCACATCAGGTCTAATCCCACCCAATGCATAATTCATTAGAATCTATCCAAATCTTTGGTAGTGCGGATATATCTTGAGGATGAAAATCCAGCATCTTACCGGTTATTGCACCTATCTTAGTCATGACTATGTTAGTTTTTAGACTAACATACTTAAATGGGATCTTCACAATAATAGAATTGATTTGAATAACACGTACATAAATCTGAAATTAAACGCCTACCTTCTCCTTCGTGTTCATGTAATCTGTACGGCTATCTTTAATTGGGGACATACTACACTCCTCCACTACGGCCTTTCTACGTGTTGATGGGCAACCAATGTATGTATTGTGTAGAGAGGAGTTGTAACCCCTAAACCCTATATATAAATTTTCCAAGACAAGTGATCTCTTTCCATCAAGGAGTCCTAATTTAATTAGGATTTAGAATCCTCTTAGCATAGAAAATTCTTTTAGGTTAGCAAATTTCCATAAACACCGAACACATCTCTTTTAAGGAGACTTTTACCAATATTTGAGTCTTTACATGAGTTGGTCTTCTAAAGTGGGGACTCACATGGGCGTGTGGTGGTCATTGGCAACATTTAAGCCCAATAATTCTAACATTCTCCCACTTAGTTTGTATGACCACAAGCACTATTCCATTATTCTTTGGTTACTGTGATCACCAAAAACTTTCAAATGTGACTAACCAGTCCTATTTATGCTAAGCCTTTATACTGTGATCAAGTAAAAACTATCAATGCAAATCATGGTGACTACATATCGTCATAGTGACATGCTTCCTTCCATGTATAACACTCATCAACAATCCTCACTTGACCAAGTCCTTCGTAGAGGTAATAGGGTCCTTTTCATGACCATACTATTAAATTGATTACACTGAAATTGTTATATCACATATTTCCTAATTTATTAACCATCATCACATGTGCATAAAACAGATAAAATAAAGTAAGAAAACGAAATCATAAAAAAAACAAAAATTATGATATCAACTGAAACTTGATCAAATCCTAAACAGTGTTTGTGAACACAAAAACAATCATTATCACCGCAAATTTGCGAACCCCATGTCAATGACATGTTTCTTAAATGCTTTTGACGCCAATACATTTGTCAAAGGATCTGCAATCACGTGGTCATTGGACCACACTTAAGCCCAATAATTCTATCAGATTACACATAAGTACGAAAATGAACGAATCAATTGCCCACCTATCTATCCATGAGACATGGACTACTCAAGTCAGCCATAAATTTGGTTACATCTAAGTGGTGAGTCACCAAATGAACCTCTTCCTTGGTGCCCTCACATGCATTTAAATAGTTTCATGGCTACAAAGGCAATTGTCCTTTTCATCGATCCACACCCTCCACCTCACCATAAGCACTATTATACATCAAAAGATTATACTCGTCTCAATTTCAACACATGGGCTGCTTTGTATCCATACGTATCTTTTGAGAAAGATACATACATATCCAGTAGGCATTTAAAAATGTGACTATATCCTCATCCACAGGCACTAGACAGGAACAAGAATCGATTTTATATACCTTTAAAGCATGTAACTACAAAACCAATGTTTAGAATAACCGATATGATTGTTCTTTAAGGATCTCCTTGGTGATTCACTTGAATGATTGTATATACAATATTCCTACCAATAACATTACCAGGAGTATCTTATATGACTTACAAAAAGTGACATTTTTATATATCCTATCTGAGCACATATAACCCAAACCAACCCCACCCCTAAAAAACAAAAACAAAAAAATTCCCCACCACCCTCAAAATCACTAGTGATGAAATGGCATGTGCTTAAATTTCACCCTCATCCAATTATATATTACTCACTATTAGTTGAAAATAATAATAAAATATATATTTTAAAATCATTAAACTTGAGGATCATCGATCAAAGGATTAGAACGATCTAATGGGATTGATATTTTGTTTACCTCTAAGTCTTATTCAAGTCTTTTGATCCCACACCTTCCTCATGATTGACATGGCACTACAAGAGGTGCTCACGGGAGGTGCTTGGGAGAGGCTGGTCACTATTTAATTATGTGATAAAATGTTTTAAATGACTAATCAACAAATTTATTTTTTATTCAAAAAGAAAGAAGTGGAAAGCCTTTTTTGTGGCCCCATGAATATTATATTTTCAATTAGAAAAAAGAGAAAAAAAAATAAAGCTTTTTCACTGTTTAGTTATATGTTCTAGTGAAAAATCTCCTCTACATACACCAATGGAACTTTTCTCTAGAGCTCATCTAAGGTCACTAAGGTCAATGGAGATGGGTAAGTGAGATGGTCATTTGAGTAACAGAGAGATCATTAACCCATTTATATATGGCCCTCTAATTTAATAATTTCAAGACACATTAATTTTTATTTTATTTTAATCCTCTATCAAGCAACAGCCGAATGAATGCCGAATTTCGGCCTATGGTATTCAAGATGGAATAATTTGTACCCACTTGGGAGTTGGTGGAGTGGCATAAGGTGTGAATTTGCTCTCTATCTCATATGGTTGAAATCCACCCTAGATTTGTTCGATGTGCATTTGTATGGGTCTAGCAGTTGTCACCTGAGGAAGTAGTCCTATTGGATCAAAGACATCAGGGACACCTACTTAATAAAAAATGGATGGAGTAATTTGTGTGAAATTAAAAGAATAACTTGATTATATGTAAGTATGCCAAAAAATTAAGATTAGCTACAATGAGAACCGTGTGAACTGTTATCATATGAGCATTTCTGCCAATATTGGATAGGTGTCAAGGGCAATGCCTGGTACATGTCTCTTATACCAGCACTACTTTGTTTTTTTTGCTTTCAATGCACTTCATTGTACTAACTTTTCATTTTAATATATATCATTGTTACTTCTTCAAAAAAACTTTAAAAAAAAAAAAAACAAAAAACGAACATTTCTGCAATATGTTACTCCATGTCCATGGATTTGTGGATGTCGATGGAGCTGCAAGAGGTAAGCCAGGTCCTACAGGCAACAAAGGTGCTCTTCACAATGATAAAGGTGAGGTTCTCTTTATGCTCTCCAAGCATGTGGATGTCCGCAACTCCAAAGAAGCAAAGTGTTTTTTCTATTTTGAAAGCTCTTTTGTGTTTCTCGAGATTTTTTCAAGGTATACTCATTGTGGGGAGTGACTATTAATGCGATTTTATGAGTGTACAGTTGGAAGCCAAATTCTTAAAATTCTCAATTCCTCTTCAATGAAATCCGTGCCTTATATATCTTCTCACTTTAATGTTGTCCTTTCACATAAGTATAGATCGGCCAATGGCAGACACTCTTGCAAAGAAGGGGCAGAAAGGAGTACTCTTTGGGAGGGTTTTGTTATTGTGATTGAGGTATAGGCGGGGTACAATTCGATATCTTCTTTGCTCTTTGTATTGTTGCTCGCTTTCAATGAAAATTATTGTTACGGTTTAAAAAAAATGGTGCAGGAAGACCCATCAATCCTAGCCGTTAACTTTTTAGGTCTGCTTCTATCAGAAAAAAAAAAAAAACTCTATTGAGCCCTTGATTGAACTAGTCAAAGAATGATTTATTTATAAGTCAGTCTTATTATCCAACAAGATTGGACAGTTGGCAGATAAGACTACCAAATAATAATTTCTTAAGTGGGTGGTTGGATTGATTTGTTTTCTTTCTTTACCAAAAAAAAGAAAATGTCAGATGTTGGAACCGTTTTTCATCACAATTTTGGCTTTATGGTCCACTCTTGAATAGGGAGATACCCAACCTAGAGCTATGACCTCAAATTGAGCTTTGGTGTAATATTCTACATTTCTCATTTCTTCTAGTAATTACACCAAATTATGGGGACAAGGGGTGGAGTGGGTCCGGTTCGATCGGGTTGAACACCATGGATGGAGTCTATATCTCCTATCGCAGCTATTACACGTATAGTACATGCCCAAAACTCGATTGTGGGATCCATATAGAGATAATTTAGATTATTCAAGACAAATCTCATCCCCTCCATTGATTAATCCTTGGATTTCACTTTAATAACAGTCGTAAGATTGAACACAAGTCGTGGCATCATTGTCTTTTTTTTTTTTTTTTTAACTAGGGTATCTCCCTTGTAGCTCAGGCCAGAGCATTTAGCCTGGGCCAGAAGGATACTTGATACGGAACAGTGAGAACTAATTCCTAACGGCATATGCGGATCCTCCTCATCCACATACACCAAGTAAAATTACAGGAGGTAGCCAACGAAGGTAGATGTCGAAATACAAGACCTCTCTACTTCATGAGATACAGAGTCCTTGGCCAACTATTGACGTGGCATGAATCATGTTTCCATCTTTCGCTCCGTAGGTTAGTGGGATCCACTCCTATTGAACTAAAGTTTGAGATTATCTCTCCAAAGAAGATGAGATTGTAGATGAACGATTCATATTATCATCATGTGGGTCCCATAGTAGAGTTAAGCTATGCACTGTATAAAGTCACACAACCCCACCCCACACTTGCATAAGGACAAAACCATCTCCCTCCATATTATTTTCTTTGCATCTCCCTCCCCTCAAAACCATCTCCCTCCATATTATTTTCTTTGCATCTCCCTCCCCTCTATAAAAGAGCACCAGACGCCTCTCCCAAATCCCACTCTCTACACGTTCCCCAATCCCACATCCCCCCACACAAACAGAAAGAGGAAGGGAGAGAGGGAGAGAGAGGAGGAGAGAGGGGTCTCTCACCTATCACTACTTAATTATAGCAATGCAGGGATGGCAGTTGCTGTAAATATAGCACAAGAGAGGCCCTTTTACACTCCCATCCCCAAGAGATGAGATTCCTGGCTCTCGTTTCCTGCTTCTGTTCGTCCGTACAGCCGCCGCCACCCCGGCGCAGAGAAGAAGCAAGCGCTCTCGTGCCGCTACCGTTGCGCGGAGGGGGACACGTGTCGGTCGGCGAAGCGGCGGAGGCATGGCTCGCTTACATGGAGGCCGTCCCTCGTGGCGATCTCCGAGGACAGCGTGGCATCTGGAGGGCCCATCAGTGCCGGCGATCGATCGGTCAGATCTCGGAAGGGCTTGGCGGGTAAGGACAGCAGCAGCTCCGACAGGCAGAAGATCCGCCTTTGGGACGAATCGGACCGGTTCGGGTATGTCTAAAAAAATTGCATTCTCCGGTGCCCTCTAAATCTCCTCCTATATACCTCCCTAGGCATCCAATAATACAGTATGACACAAAGTTTGCAATCAATTTTCGTCAATTAGATAACAAGGTTATACTCAGCTAATAAGTACCTCTTATAGTTTTCAAAATCCGAATCGTATTACAAATTATTTGTACCCATGAATCGAATAGTAAATCGTAAAATTTTTTATTGTTCTATTAAAAATAAAAGATAATAAAAAATTAAAAGAAATAAATAAAAATAATTATTCATAACTATCCATTTTTCCATTTATAGAAGTATAAATATAATAATAAGTAAGTCTATCATATAATAATATCAAGAACATCATGATATATATATAAAGTAAATCATGTGTAAGTATTAAAATAGTTTTTTATTGTCTTCAAATTAGAATACAAAAGAAAAAATAAAATACAAACCATCAATCTCACACAGTAGGATATCTTTTGAAGTTAAGAAAGTGTTCATTAAAACACAAGGCAAAATAGATTAAAAAAAAGAAGACATATAGACAAGCAATATATATACAGATAATACAATCAATTTATTTATTTAAATGCATGTTTTTTATTCTTCTTTAAAACCTAATCGAATGCGCAAAAAATAATTAGGAGGGTTCGTTGACTACTAAATAACCTTTTAAAAATAAAAGCGTTAAAAGAATGAATGAATGAACAAAGAAAAAACGTAAAAGATTAATAATATTAACTTATTGGTTGTAGCTATTCTCACTTAACCGAATCACTTGAATCATAATATTCGATGAAATGAGTATCGAATCATAGAATTCACACTTGAATCTTAAGATTCATATGTAAATGGGACTCGTTACATAGATACGAATCGGAGTTCGGAATACAAATCGTAGAATTCTGATAACTATAGTACCTATCACAGATTGCATGAGCAATTCTAATAACTACATAGACTCCTATCACAAATTGCATGATAGCTCGATATCCTCGTTTTAGACACCACTAATGGACTCGCCATTTTAAATTTTCATTAAAAATCGTAACAAAATATACGGTTAGATTTGAAGGCCCCTAAATCAATAGTTGTCATGAACCTCGTGATATTGTTCAAAATCATATACAAAATGAAACATTCCGTCCATCATTCAATTCTCCCATGATTAACATGCATCCAAGTTGAACATGAACTCCAATAATATTAATAGATGGGATGATTTTTCAAGCGCTGAGATTTTAAAAATAAATAAATAATATATCTCTAAGGGCTTAGATTTCAAAATCATGCTGGTTTTAAAATGGGTTCAAATTTTTACATTCAGCTGGAAGTGGGTTTGGCCAAAATCCAACACCACTTCCAGAACATGCTCTTATTGCAACCCCTCTTATAGTCTAAGCAAGACCAGCTGAAATTGGGATAGATTGAGCTTCAATAGATTTTAGGCCCACAGGCTATGCCTGGATCCATTTAAATTGGCTTATGCAGCTGGACCAGTCCTATGAAGAATGGAAATGTAAATTGTTGTCATGTGCCTGTCCCAACCTCAAACAATAATAAAGGTTGCATCAGACTTGCAGTTAGGGTAATTTTCTCCTATGGGACATCCACAGGCTTTGTGAAGTTGATACCTTCTAAGTTAATTAATTTAAATTCTTCTTCTAGTATAGACTATATAGCCCATTGTGTTGTTGAAGAATTGAAGTAGCTCAATTCAAAGAACAGCTGACACAGTTCTAATTTTAAACAGTCTAGAGGCCCATCCTCATCAGTTCAAAATCTGGACCCAAAGTGTGAAAATGTTTTTTTACTGCTCTAGAAAAGAGGCCTGAACTGGGTTTTAATCTTTATTTTGTAATCTGTCTGAAACAATCTAATGAATTGCTATTTTTCCTTCCAGGCACTCTACAGTCCTTCCGGCATTTTCTCCGACGACGTTCTTGTTTTGAACTTGTCCATTTGCTGATTCTACGCTGTACTTGTATTGTAAAGAAGTATGTAGAGAACATAAGTTCAGGTGGTCGAATGAAATCTTAATCGATAATGAGTTTCTGTGAAAAATATAAGTTTTTATGAACACTGGGCCATTCTCTTCGTTTGAAGTACTCTTTGTTTGTATTCTATTCTCTTTTAATATAAGTTACTATTACCGATCAAAAAAACTGAACACGGGGCCATGAGCCCGTTTGCCTACTACACTTCATATCGAATTCTGAAGAGTTTATTGTAAAGTGGGTTCTATTGAAGGAGTATTAAAGAGGTGCTGAAACAAGGGAGATTGAGTTGGCTTTATAAGTAATGACTGAAGATTTGTCCAAATATGTTTTGCAAAACTTCATTCAGAGAACAAGTATTCTCACTTCTCAGGATTCTGAAGCTGATAAACACAATACACATTCTGGATGAATTTAGGGAATGAAAGTGTTCACATACCTGAGTGTGGGACAGAGCATCCATCTTTCAGACTTTCAACCATCTCAAAGGAGAGCCTCTCATTCTTGATTCAATAGTTGTAAATTATAAATGGACTTAATCGAACAAGTCCTTCATTTGATAGCTGCTGAACCCAAAGGCATATGGGTTTAAAATGGATCTCCAAACAGCATGAACTAGGAAGGCGCCTTGGACGGAGCCTGAAGATCCCTTATTCCAAGACCACCATCCTAGATTCTTTCTAAGAGGTACAAGAGCATTGTACCCCGATGCACTACAATACTTCAAAATGAACCCCTCCCAAAGAAACTATCTCCCTTTTCTATGTGCAATTTTTTGCTAAAGCTTCCCCTCTTCCTACAAGTGGTAACTGACTCGTAGCATATATGATATGATATCATATAAGATACCATGTACCAACCCAAAAGCTTAAATCGATAGGTGGAAGGCTCAAACAGGTATGTGAAACATTTCCAAAGGTATTACTTAGGCGATGTGGGATGTGAGGCTTTACTTTACCTACAGAAAATCCCCTGCGTCTCTGGACATAAATTTTCATCGAACAATGTCATATGCCTTTTCCACATCCATCTTTGAGCCCCTCGTTCTCTTTTTTTTTTTTGGACCCGGGCTGAACTTTAAGGTTAGGTTGGGTGGGGAAAGAGGTAGCAACTTCTGACTCAACTCACAACCCTAACTTGATCTGGTAATTCAGGGTTAAACCCTTCTTATTTTTGGGTTGGGTTCAATTTGACAATTCTGACCCAATTGATGAACTGGGTTGGATTTGGGTTAAGTTCATTCATTCTATTCCACTCAATAACCCAATCTGATCCAACTAATTGCAAGATGACCCATCAACTTAAACCCAAGTCCAACTTCTTAACCAAGGGTTTAGGTTGCCCTTTTCGACTTTCATATTGCATTTTGATTGACATTTTAACCCAATTAATAAATGGGACAGGTTTGAGTTGAACTTATACGACCTATACACGTTACCGTTAGCGCTCAACTTGACCCAACCCATTTCCATCCCTAGGTCGGGATTTGTCAGGCTCGGAGATAAATTCACTCTGCCTGAACTAAGCTGTGATTGGGGTTGAGTTGGCCCTCAACCCGAAGTAGCCCAACCCAATTTGTTTTGATGTGTGTGTATGTTTTAGTACTCCGGCCAATGAGGCTGGGAGCCCATACAAGTGGGAAGAGCCCTCCGCACATGTGAGACATACAGAAATGTACCCTCGGATCGAAAAACCAAATTATCACATATAGAATTTGGGTTTGGCTAGAATTTGCACAAAACCTTAGGCAAGGCACTTGAATGGTAGAAAGGAGGGTGAAAAGAACCCCAGCTCAACTGAGAGGGTATATGGTTCACAAGTTCTGGAAATCGAGTGGCCCATCATACCACGGGGCCTACATCCAGATTTAGTCTCTCAATCCAAGCCTCAATCCTGACCTCTAGGGGAGTTTGAGATCCAACTCTGTGAGTGGTTATAAAGAATTGCAATCCCCATAGGAGAAGTTCTTTTGTAATGAACATGAAACATTGATATTCAGGTTAAAATAACAGGGTGTATATGATTACTGAGATTTTAGGGAATTCATGTTAAGAGAATCCAAGTAGTTATGCAAATGTTTCTCCCTGGATTTCTTCAAATGTGGTACTATGAAGAAGAGGATTTTGAAAGGTAGAATTCAGAAAGATTTTGGGTTAAGTTACATTTGACTTTATATCATCAAGTTTCAATTCCCACTGTCAACCTGGAAAACAAAACTAGGATATTTGTCAACTAGGGCTATTTCTTGGCTGATTTCTACTGAGTGGCTTTGAAAATTCTCAATGAAATTCAATTTCGGTTTACCCACAAAAAAACAATCAGTTTGTTTGATCATCCCATTGAAGTGGTTTTTTTTTGGTATGCAATCCAAACTTTGTTCCCTAACAAAGAAGTGAGTCAATTGGATCACCAGACCTTTATATATATGCCAACTTTATTGGGCTAGGATTTGTTGATTGGTGAGATTCCCATAATAAACTTCTAAAGCCTGTAATAAGTAATAACAACATATTCAAAAAGACAGCACCTCTATTTTTAATGCAACAAGCATTTCTTCATCATAATAAAAGTTTTGTCCCAACTATATTGAAGTCGGCTGCATTAATTTTGTTCTCCATTCCCATACATAGAATCTTGTTGTCACCTGCAACAAGCCTTTACCAAAAAAAGGGTAACTCAATCCCGTTGTAGGCTAGCTTGAGAGGCAGACATTTACATGAAGGAGTGATTGTATTTTTATTTTTATTTTTGTAAAAGAAGAATTCATTAAAAGCAAATAAAGAAACAAGAGAACGAAAAAAAATTAGAAGAAACAACCAACCAAAAAGAACTACAGACTAGGAAATGGAAGACATCCTAACCCGTCACCCCTATAAGTGGTTTTTTTCAAAATTATGCACGACCATATTCATGGATTGGGGGATATAAGAGCCCTCAAAACATTCAAAAGATAAAGCCTCCATAGAGATGTCTTGCAAAATGAGTTCAATATACCAATCCGAGTTGCCCTTGATTGCACACACAACTTGAAGAGCATCCGTCAAAAGCGCCTTTGCTTTTCAATCATGGCCGAGAGAATGGCCCTCATCTTAGCTTCTTTGGAGGAAGAGACTTTTGACCCATCCAACGAACCTGCAGCCACAAAGGAACCATCATATAGATAGATGTGGGCCTTAATAATGCGCTCCAATATGTTAAAGAGTTGGGCTTCGTCACAAGCTTCAACTGGGGGTGATCCAGACTGGCCCAGAAAAACTTATTTTCAATCATTCCCCCTCCCCATTTTAATTGGCACTCACTGCAACTTAGAATTGATCTAGCTATATTATCCACAGTTATATTCAACCAAACAACATGTGCACTTTGCTGACTATTAAAAATTCATCAAATGGGCCAAAGATTTTAAGTCCTATTGCATACTTAGTAGATTGTGTAACCATTTTTCAAACAGTTAAATCAATACCCAATATTGTATACAGTGTCACTTTTTGGGAGGAAAATTTTCTCCTGTGCACGCGTTCCTGTTGCTGCGAAACCGAACATCCCAGGCTTGACCCTGAAGTTAAAACTATGACCCAAGCCCATGTGAAACTATAAGTATTATGTATTAATTTTTGAAGGTGATTTGGATGCTCTTAGGCTAGGAACGGTCCAGCCTAAGAGGGCGAGGCCCACTTGGCCTTTCAGCTTGGTCCAAGCAATTAAATTGAAATTTAGATCTTGACAACTTGTATTTTCTAATGTTTAAAACATGAAAAATATGAAGTGGATGAACCGAACAGATGCAACAATTTGGACCTTACCATTGTTGTTAGGGTCAGAACCTTAACCACCATGGGTCAGACCAGTGTTTGAAAATTAACGACAGAGATCGGCCCACTGTTCGATTTGAAGTGGCGGAGCCTGTGATGCTCACATGGGCCCATCTATGATCAGTCCAGTGACTTCATACTCACTGCCCTTCCTTGAATTAACACTCACCTCAATTTGACACTCATCCTACTTATTTGTCTAATGTTGGATTGTTATCATTAAAACAGAAAATCAATTTTATCAGTTGGAGCCCCATAAATCAAGGTTTAGAGTGAAATGGTGAATAGATGACCCCTATTTTCAACATTTGATAGGGACCCACATTTTATCTTAAAACAGCCTGATCACTCACCATACTTTGAATTGGACCCCACCATAACCCAATAGACCTAGACTGACTTGGACCCTTATTGGGGCCCACAGTTCAGATGTTGTGTTTTGGGTTGTTATTGGACCCCACATTTGAGAGTATGCAGCAAATGAGCAATGAGCCAATAAGCAAGAGAAGCACTCATGAAAAGTGTTTGAAAGTTTCAATTAGACTGTGATTTGATTGGACCATCAATTCCTGGAACTTGGGCTCCAAACATTGTGCAAGATTCTGAAGTCATCAGAATTCCCAAATGGATGACGCTGAAAAGACACTTTTCTAAACAAGTCCCAAATCCCAACTACCCCCACCTTTGACCTGTCCAAGTCCTTGTGATTAATAAATAACAAAGACAGTATTATATATGGCAAGCCAAATTCTCCATAGCACCCCTAATTTAATGGCCCTCATTTTTATCATAAAGGGTCCCACCCATGTTCAAAACAAATCCTTCATAGAGGTCAACCCCACTTGAATTGGCCCTAGTCATAATTTGACACTTACATGGACGTTTTGGATTTTATCTCCAAGATTTTATCTCTAATTTTTCAAGATAAGAAACTAGGGACCATGATCATTTAATCAGAAGTTATTTACCTTTCAGTTTTCAGACATTATTCAATATTTGGTCAAGATTGTGCTTATCAATTTCTTATGAATTTTAAGGAATAAAATAGTGTTATTTTCTTAGGGTAGTCTATATTATTGTGGTCTATGTTTAATTTTCTTATGACTCAATCTAAATTCTTATCTGCCATTCAACAATCTCATGGTTTCCTACAAAGGGATAATAAAAAAAGAAGCACCACATTAAAAGAGGCAAAATATAGAAGCTTATAATCCTTCAATTAATGGTTTCTTCTTGTTGCTCAAGCTAACAAACAGTGCAACAGCTCAAAAACAGGAAAACCTACATGGATGAATTGACTATTGAGCCTTGGAAACCCTTTTCGGATTTACTCTATATTAATATCTAAACTAAATAATATATTGAAATTGTTATTAATTAATAAAAAAATACAAAAATTGATTGAATGCATTTACGGAACTGGATGGTTTTTGTGGGTGACATTTGGAGATTTTATACTGGCCCCGAATTTTCAGAAAATTCCTTAAGTATTTTAAAAACTCCATGCATTTTTAAGTTTTTTTTCATTCTTTAACCATTTGATAGGTAGATCTAATTTTATACAATTAAGTTTGGACAAATAATTTAAAAATGATGATTTGAATATAATTTGAAGTTTGCATTTGATCTTTTACCTTCGATATTTGGACTAATAAATTATGCAATATACAATATTTTTTCTTTCATTTTTTTTATTGGAGTACTTTTCTTGCATATATAAAAAAAAATTTAATTTGAATTGAGTATCATGAATGTATATAAATAAATGTATATTTATATTTCATAAGTAACGGATTTATTTTTAAAGGTTTTTAAAATTATTTAAAAAATCATGACTCTCTCAAGTCTCCGCGTTGACTTTATCCGAATCGATTTTCCCCCCAAATTGGCAATTGCCCAAATTTGATACAAATCCAATTGTTATTCACCATTGGATTAAAACCCAAAACATAATTTCTTCTAAAATCATCTAACTTGAGGGCAATAGATTAAAGGATTAGGATGTAAAAGTATATCAAATAAATGATATTTGTATGCCCTAGGTTTCATTCATATCTTTCGATCCCCTACTTTCCCATGATCGAAAAGGCCCCAAGCAAGCCATAGAAGAGGGTGTTCGTGGATGGTGCACTAGAGAGTAGAGAGGTGGCCCTTAGTTTAGATGTCTACATAAGTTTGGAGTTTTTTAATATATTTAGTGAAATGTTCACTTATAAAATATAGAAGAATATACCGAAAAAACCCACATAAGTGGCCGATACACAGTAAAGAACCAAAAAAATCTAGAAGGGGTCCTTTGGACCCTTTACGTCCTTTTTCTTATTTTTTGGAATGGTCAATATTGATCGTCACTGTTTACTGATGAACCCCAGTCGGTCGTCTTCTTCATCTATTTTTCAACTCCAACACCTTCAGATCTCAATTCCTCGACCCTGGAGCCCAAACTCGCTTCCTCCTCCATTATTTTACTCAAATCCCCACTTTACAACCTAATGCTCCCAACATAGTCAATGAGCTCAGCCCAAGCGCGGATCTTTTGCAAAGATGGCAAGTGTTTGTGGTCGATGAGGCCTGTTTTGGAGGGTCACAGGTGGTCAACAAAACAGTAGAGGCCTAACCCTCCGTAGGCGAGGAAGGAGAGGAGAGAGAGATGGGGTGGTGGGCGCGGAGGGCGTTGAGGTCCTGGACGAATTTTGTCGAGGCGGAAGGCCTTACGGGAGAGGCCGATGCTGGATTCAAGGGGTGGAGAGGGGAGGTTTGGGGGAGGAGGGAGGAAGAGAGGGCAATCTTTGCGGTGTAGCGGGAGATCTTGAAGAGCTTGCCAACGTCGTCACGTTTGGCAATGTAGGATTTGAGATGCATTAGGTAGTCTCAGTCCTTGACTAGTTTTAGGAGAAGAGTGGAGACGGCTTTGGAGTTGGAGTCCGTGTGTTCGATATTTTGTCTCTAAGAAAAAGGATGTAGGGAATGAGGGAGTTAGGAAGTGGGTTCTTCGTCCATGTGTTTGATGTTATGACCAAGAGACAAAAAGAGTGAAAAGGAAGGAAGTCCGGACTGAAATTTGTAGGCGAGAGGGTTGTGATTTGTAGGATTTTTTCAAATTTAGTAATGCAAGAATTCATATCATTGTTCTTGAATTTCTCTTGAATTTAAAGACATGGGTTTGTTTTTTGTAGACTTGTAATATTCATTCTGGTTGGAATTCAATGATTCATAACCATTTTCTTCATTTTCTCTGAATTACATTGTAGTTATTTTTCTGGAGCCCTATTCCAGAAACTAGGTTTAGAAGAAAGAAATATGAGAGCTTGATTGTATTCACATGGATATTTTAATAAAGAAACTCAGAAGTTCTTTTGCCATGGAGTAGTCGTCTTTTGGATCAGAATGTCGGATGAAGTTAAGTAATTTTCATTGTTCTTTTCATGCAATCTGATTTAGTCTTTTTATTGTCTCTATGCATGCGTAATGTTATTAATAAATCTGTTTTCAAGTCTATGACAAACCTTTGATTTTAGTTATAATTGAATTATTCTTTAATCATGCATGCTTTCTTATTAGATTATGCTTATATCTAGTTTTTTTTTATAGTTTATGTTTGATTGATGTGTGATATTTAGATACATTCATATTTTCACAACGTGAAGAAGGTTCTTGCTTTAGATAATTTATGAGAAACTTATGCTTTTTTAATAGACAAATCACCCGGATAAAAAACATAGAGTTGTTTCTTATTTGAAGAATTTTTTTAGACAAACTTTTGATATTCTAATATGTTTTTCATCATTATTATTCTTGCACTTTAGTTTTTATTTTGTCAAGTTTTTGATTCACACATCACACATCTCTTTTATTATTTTTTTTAAAAGGAATATTCAGGTTTTTAATTAATTAGTTCAAACACACTCCCTGTGAGTTCGACCTGTAACTGCTGTTGTCTCAATAAGATAACTGCGCACTTGCGGTTTTAATGGATTAAAATAAATCCTCGCATCAATGCACATAGTAAGAAAGACTTCTTGCTAGTTTATAGTATTTAGTTGTGGTGAGAATTTTAGTATTGAGTTGAAAATAAACTATGTTAGTTGACCTTAGATTGATGGTATTTGACTTTGTTTATGATAATGACAAAGACCACTTGGTGAATAGAACTATAGGTGATCTAAGCATGCCCCCATTGAGTTTCTTGTCATGCACCCAGCACAATCCCCATAAAACTCGTAGATTTTAAGGTGCGACTCACATAAGGATTCGAGTCAGCATGACTCACGTGTGCAATTTGCCCCATGCGTCAGTTCTCATAGGATTCCACTTGTAAGGTAGTATAAGATTTCCATCACAATTAAAACTTCTCAAGCGGAAGCTTATGTAACTCATTCAATTCAAAATGAGTCATAATGAACGCATGGTAGCTTCTGTAACTCATTCAATTCATAATGAGTCATAACAAAAGGCATGGTAATTAATATATATATATATATATATATATAAATCATAACATAATTAATTAGTGACAGAGTATAAACATATCCAAAATATAGAGTTGAAGTGTGGAAGCATTAAAGTTGCAAATTATATCAAAGATAGTTTAATACAATCTCATAGCCTACATGTCCAAATAACAAGGTCAAACAAAAGAGGTGAAATCCCAAAATGTAGCGACGAATAGTCTACAGGACATCGTCAAGGATCCATTCTGCTACCCCTGAGGTGTCTCCTAGACCTCCTCAGTCTCCTCGATAAAGGCCTCGACATTGTCACATGTAACGCCAAGTATAACACCATTAGATTACAAAATCGTATAAGCAATCAAATATTAAAGAACAACATGAACATGTAGCATCAAATGTGAATAAATACAAATAATCATGAAGATGTCAATAGTGTCCATATTAAGCATAATCATGCATGAATACAGTGAACATAGTGAACATATATGTCAATGTGTAACATGTGTTTCCTAATAAATCAGCAAACCATATGTGTTATATTCTTCCAACCACTAGGTTGGAAACCGTATGTCAATCAAACAGATAACAAATTATGGTACCAAAGGGATTCGCATATATGACAATCAAACAGGTATCCGATATGGCACCGGAGCACAAATACTCCCCCAAACGCAATTACTATATTACAAGTAGTGTAACAGATATCAAAACTCACGCTCATCTAAGTTCGACTATGATATAATCAAAGTTGAGTAGCGTTGACTCAATATGTAGAATAACCGGGTCTACTAAAGTCTACTTCATACATGATAACATAAGGACTACTCCAACGACAAGTGTAAAGTCCTGTCCGTTGATTATTTGATTATATGCTAATTAATCATGATTAGCGAGTAATTAATCAATTTTTTGGGGGTTGGATTAGAGATTAGATGTTTTAGGGAGTTTAGACCTAGTTAAAGACCTAGAATGACCTTGCCCTTGCTTGGCATCACTATTTTTCTCTTTAATTTTTGAAACCTCTAAAGCGGGTAAAGATTTTGATAATAGAAGCGTTTGGCAGTGTGTGTTTCAACCTTTGCCGGTGTAGAGAAGTAGAGGCAGTGCCTCTTAAATCCACAGCCCCCAAAATGATGCACTTACAAGTAGAGGAAAAAAAAAAGATTGTTTGTGAACAGTGATTTCAGCCCAACAACGCTCCAATCTGACTTTTTAAAATTTTTTTTTTATATCTGAGAGTGTAAATCAAGATCCAAAAGACCAAGCACGGTTATGGCACCAAATTCTAACCATTATTGGGTCGTCACCAATCTTGACATATGTGCAACAAAATGTGAGCCATTGGATATATTTTTTTATATTTTTTGGGACCCAAACACAAGATCCAAACCGTTAAATTTCTCTGGAAGGCTAAACACAACTAAGTGGTTCTATTTTAAGGCTTGATACCTTGTGGATCTCGAGATATTTGCAAAACAATATCAGTCATTGATGTAACATGCTCGATTTTGGATTAGTTTTTAAGCAGTTATGTTTTCTTTTTCTTTTCTTTTTTTTGTTATTTATGGGATAGTAAGTTACGATTCAAACCATTGAAATTGTTCATAGAATCAAGCCCGGCTATGAGACCAAATTTCAGTCGTTGGATTACCAATCTCGAGATATGTGTAAAAGATGTGAGCCATTTGATAGTATTTTTTGGATTATACGGGCTCCAAACACAAGATTCAAACAGTTAGATCTGTTTGGAAAGGATGAACACGACTAAGGGGTTAATTTTCAAGGCTTGGTACCTTGTGGATCTTGAGAAATTTGTGAAAAACTTTCAACCATTGATTTAAAGAAGTCTATTAAAACAAAACATTGCATTACCAAACGCTCCTTTTGATTCTAGCCTCCTTTTTTTAAGACTCCTTTTTTTTTAATGGCTTTATTTTGACAGGTCTATCAAAAAAGAGTAGAGATACTAAATAAGCCCCTTTTTTGTAAGTCTTCTAGAGTGTGGGGGGTTAGTTGTAATTTTAGAAACTTGGTGGTCTTGGACTCCTTGGATGAGGGAAGTTGAGTTGGGGCACCTTCATTCCTTAGAAATCATCCTTTCATTAGACCCAAAATCCTGATAAACTCATTTGCTTAAATAAAATAAAGCCAATGACTTCTTTGTAAATATGTTACTTAAATGATATAAACTCAACTCTCACTTCATTTTCATTTCCATCGTCTCCTACAACAAAGCTCTCTTTTTTTTCCTTCTGTCCTTCCTTGCATTCAAGAGAGCAAATGACTTCATCAAATCTAAGGTAAAAGTTGTCAATTCAAGCTTCTTGCACCCTTGACCATCACATTCTTCATCAATATAACATTTGTAGGAAATCGTGTGGCCCGCATGCCACGGGTCCCACTTCAGATCAAGCAGGGTAGATGCCAACAGAGAATACAATCCCACTTAATGTAAGACTTGATCTGGTCCCACTAATAAGACTCCCAATAGGATTAGTGGATGTGGGTTTCTTGGCGAAGAAATCTTTAGTAAGTGTGACTCTTTGAGACTTGTCTATATAAGATAAGGGGGGCCCTAGGGTTGGTATTGTTCCATCACATAGGAAAGACAAGAGGCGAAGAGATCTACGAAGCTTCCCAATCGCCGGAATGCACATAGATCTTCGGCCGCGTGTCGGAGTCTCCGCATCTGAATCCATGAATTGGTATCAGAGCTTGGTGTCGTGCGTTCTTACAATTTGGATCGCTTAGTTACTATTTAGATCGGACCGGATCTAAGGCTCCCTTCGGAACTACCCTTCTTCGTTTCTCTTCAACCCAAGTCGAGAGGAAGAAGACAACTTTATCCTGTTTGTGTTGCCTTGGTTTCACGCATTAGTTGCTTCACATAAATCCACATCAGGGAACCTCCATCTCGTCTTCTCTGCCATCATAAAAAAAAAAAGACAACAGCACGTCTCACGCTTGGAGGCAGAACGTGTTATTTCCTCTCCTCGGTGCGCGTGTGAGAAAAAAGAGCTCATCATCTCTTTTTAGTGCAGGTTGGGTTAGATCAGACCCAACCTGATTCAATTCTGACCCGGAGCCCAAGCCCCACTGGTGCAGCCTGACGCGCGGGTGACACAGGTGACGACGATGTGTGACATCAGCAACGACATAGAGATCGTACGGCTGACGCAGGGAGAGTGATCTTCAACCGTCAAAACTTCGCACTACGATATCTTGAGCATTCGGACTCTGATCGACGAACGGTTTGATTCTGCGGAATCCTTGCGAGCAGATCTACATAGTGGCAGTAAAAGGAAGACGATCTGGTGGTTCAGAAAAAAGGGTGATTTTTCTCCTTTAACGGTCAGTGGTATCTAAACCTCTTTTTCAATTCAGTAATTATGTCTTCCAAATCAGCGTTGCATGATCTTGCTAAGGCTGATATTTTTAACGGTAAGAACTTAGCCGTATGGAAGCGTCGGATGGACGCATTACTGCACTTTGACGGATTAACATATGTGATTGAATCCGATCCGATTTCCAAACCCGTTGATGATGCCCCTAAGGAAGATCATGATGTGTATGAACAATGGGTATTTGATAATAAATCAGCGAGGCATCTTCTGATCGGATTCATATCCAGTGATGTGGTAAAGCAGTTTGAGCACTTTAACACTACTAAAGAAATCTATGACTATGCTATGGACAAATATGATGAAACCTCCAAATCTCACTTGATGGAGGCATTCAACGCATATGTTAACTATAAGATGCCAGAGGGATCATCCATAAGGGATCACATTGATCAAATGGCGGTCCGATATAGTAACCTCGCAGCCTTGGGAAAGGAAATGGACGAAGATTTTCAAATCATGTACTTGCTGATGAGTCTTCCACCTTCGTGGGAGAATGTGTCTCAGACCCTTAGCCTCCAAAAGGGTGTAACCCTCAGTGAGGTTGAAACTAGATTGCTTGCTGAAGGACAAAGGCAGGCCGCCCGTGGTGTAACACCTACAAACTCTGCCATGATTGCTAAAACTAAGAGTAATAACGGTGCGTTAATCGTCAATATGAAAAATAAAAGAAAATTCAAAGGCAATCAAAAAACGGAAAGGGCCTAAGAATGGTGTTTGCTTTAACTGCGGGAAGCCTGGACACTTTAGTTCTCAATGCAGAAAGAAAAAGGGTGAGAGTAGCCAGCAAAGTAAAGTGACCAAAGAACATGGTGATTATGTTGAGATGGTCACAGAGTCCATGATGGTGGACACCAATGATAAGAATTGGTGGATTGATTCAAGAGCTACCAGGCACATATCAAGAACCAAGACTGGATTTGTCGAATTCAAAGAGATGAAACCGGGAGATCAGAGTATTTACATGGGGAATGAAACATTCTATGATGTGCTGGGTATAGGAAAAGTCAAAATTCCATTACCAACTGGAAAATCCCTATATCTCTCCGATGGTTTCTTTGCTCCAGCTATGAGGAGGAGCGTCATCTCTGTGAGCCAGTTGGCTATGAATGGATTCAAAATCAGATTTAAAGATAAAGATGTTACAATTGGCATGCGCGGTCAAGTTTTAGTCAATGGTTTTCTTTCTGATAAATTGTATTTGCTGGACACTCTTAATGATAAAATAAAATCTAGTTCTTATTATTCTGTGTGTGTGAATGTGTGCATGGATGGTTTGGCAATGTTATGGCATATGAGATTAGGGCACATTAACAAAAACAGAATAAGTAGAATGGTTAGGGATGAACTCTTACCAGATTTAGGTAAAGTGAAGCACCCAATATGTGAACCATGTTTGAGTGGAAAAATGGTCAAGAAACCATTTCCAAAAGGAACTAGAATTTCAAGAACATTGACCATAATTCATTCTGATATTTGTAGACCATTGAATGTCCAAAATAGAACGGGGGAGGACTATTTTATCACATTTATTGATGACTACAGCAGATATGGTTATGTGTACCTGATTAAACACAAACATGAGGCCTTAAAAATGTTTCAAATATACGCTGTTGAAGTCCAAAATCAAAAGGGCAAGAAAATAAAACGGATTAGATCCAATAGGGGGGTGAATATACCTCGGAACTGTTTAAAGAATACTGTGCACGTGAGGGAATCATTCATGAATATTCGATTCCATACACCCCACAACAAAATGGCGTGGCTGAGAGGAGGAATAGAACCTTAATGGATATGGTAAGGTCAATGATCAGCCACGCGAGACTTCCGCTGTATTTGTGGGGAGAAGCATTAACCACGGCACAATATATCTTGAACAGAGTACCCTCCAAAAGTGTGCCCAAGACCCCGTATGAATTATGGACTGGTGCCAAACCAAAATTAGAACATGTGAGAGTTTGGGCTGCCCTGTACATGTCCTGCTACCACCACAGGAAAGATATAAACTGCAAGAAAAAATGAAGAAAAATTGTTCTTTCGTTGGCTACCCATTACATTCTAAAGGATATCGTGTGTATGATCACGATAACAGGATAATCATGGAATGCCGAGATGTGTTTTTCCTTGAGGATCCGATGGTCAGTCCTAGAGTAGAACCACAGTGTGTGGAATTATATGAAATCTCTAAGAGCAAGGGGGTTCAAACAAGTGGGGGTTCCGACGAAGAAGACGTTGGACATAGAATTCCTGGCTATGGCCCACTTGAGGTGATTGAACAACCCGATGAGCCGATTGGTAGGCCGATTTGGGTGAGGAAACAACCGACATATCTAGATGATTATTGCAGTTTATTCGAAACTGTGCAAGATTTGGATCCAGATTCATACTCTTAAGCGATCAAAGCGTAGGATGCACAGTATTGGTTAGAGGCTATGAGAGAGGAAATAGAATCAATTGAAAAGAACCAACTATGACAATTGGTTGATCTTCCAAAAGATCGAAAAGCCATTGGATGTATATGGGTTCTTAGAAAAAAACTAAAGTTGGATGGATCCTTAGACAAATATAAAGCACGGCTAGTAGCTAAGGGATTCACTTAAGTGGAAAGAATAGATTACGAGAACGAGGAGACGTTTTCTCTAGTTGTAAAATTCCAATCCATACGAACCTTAGCGGCATTGGTAGCATGTTGTGACCTTGAATTGCACCAGATGGATGTGAAAACCGCATTCTTGAACGGCGAATTGGAAGAAGACATTTATATGAAAGAACCTGAGGGCTTTGTGGTGTAAGGCCACGAGGACAAAGTGTACAAACTTAATAGGGCATTGTATGAATTAAAATAGGCCTCGAGACAATAGTATAGAAAATTTCACCATGCCATAGGTGAAATAGGATTTGTCCCCAATAATGCAGACACATGTTTCTATATTAAACACAGTGGGAGTAGTTACTTTTATTTGTCATTATATGTGGATGACATTTTGATCGCTGGTGATCAATTGGAAGCCGTAAATGAAATCAAACAATGGTTAAAGTCAAAATTCGAGATGAAAGACATGGGTGAGGCAGAGTATGTCCTTGGCATTGAAATAACCCGTGATCGTCCGAATAGGCTATTGACTTTATCACAGGGATCCTATTTGGAAACTGTGTTGAAACGGTTTGATATGGCTATGTGTAAACCAATTGACACTCCCATCTGCAAGAGCATAAAATTGTCCAGCGATCAGGGACCCACAAACGAGCAGGATAAGGAAGTGATGAGAATGAAACCTTATGCTCAAATTGTGGGTAGCATCATGTATGCGATGCTGTGTACGAGACCAGACCTTGCATTCGCCATGGGTCTCGTAAGCAGATTCCAAAGTAACCCAGGATTACAGCATTGGTATGCGGTTAAGAGGATTCTGCGGTACATCAAAGGAACAGTGAATCTTCGCCTGTGTTATCAAGGTGAAGTCCTGGAACTGCGAGGCTACTCAGATGCAGATTGGGCCAGTGATTTAGACCAGAGAAAGTCAACAACCGGCTATGTGTTTACCCTCAGAGGAGGTGCAGTTTCTTAGGGTAGCAAGAAACAGACCTCTACGGCTATGTCAACAGCCGAAGCAGAGTATATAGCCTGTAGTACAGCAGTCCAGGAGGCTCTTTGGTTAAAATATTTCCTAACTGATTTGGAAATAATTGGAGAAAAAGAGCATGTCCCAATGAATGTAGATAGCACATCTGCAATATCCATGGTGAATGAGCAAAAGTTCAACAGCCGATCAAAACATGTTGAGATAAAGTATCACTTCATCAGAGAGAAGGCTGAAAAAAATGATATAGAAATATTTTATATGCTTTCAGAGGAATTGATGGCTGATGCTCTGACCAAGGCTTTGCCTGCAGAGGTTTTTGCAAGGCATGTGATGCGTATGGGACTGAGATATATTTGATGTACATGACATTCGTGCCAAGTGGGAGATTGTAGGAAATCGTGTGGCCCGCATGCCACAGGTCCCACGTCAGATCAAGCAGGGCAAATGCCAACAAAGAATAAAATCACACTTAATGTAAGCTTGATCTGGTCCCACTAATAAGACTCCCAATAGGATTAGTGGATGTGAGTTTCTTGGTGAAGAAGTCTCTAGTAAATGTGACTCTTTGGGACTTATCTATATAAGACAAGGGGAGCCCTAAGGTTGGTATTATTTCATTTCATAGGAAAGACAAGAAGCGAAGAGATCTGCGGAGCTTTCCAAACGCCGGAACGCACATAGATCTCCAGCCGCATATCGGAGTCTCCGCATCCGAATCTATCATCCTTCCCCTACCTAATTCTCTTTGTTTGATCTATTTTGGTGTGTAATTCGTTTACAAATCATTTCTCTTGCTTAATTTTACGATCTACTTGCTAGGATCTTTGCATGAAACCCATTTAGCCTCAATTTCGTTTATTTATTTATTATTAGTATTATTTTTTGTGTAGAAGCTCTATTTTGGGCTAGATTTGGGGAATTTTTTGGGAATAAATAGAGATGTTGAGAAGGCTTGAAGAATTTGGAGAGTCTTCACTTCACCTAGATATAGGTTAAGGCAAGTAAACATCTATAATTACATAACATGCAAGATAGTGCTCTTTGATTTAATGATTGCTCCACTCTAGATCATCCTAACTCAAGCTCTTTTGTGGTTTTTCAGTTAGTTACATGTTAATTGGATTATTAATGGTTGATATGGTAGAACTTGGTGTTGCATGTGATGGATTGGGCCTTGATTATGCTAGTAGTATTAGAACTCTGTAGGTTTTGGTGTTAGAAATAAGATCCCCTTAAATTCAGAATTACTTATTTTGGCTTGCAAAACTGCGAATTTATGTCTAACCTTATACTCTTACAACTAACCGTAAGCCTTCAAAAAGCTCCATGTGGTTCTCTTATGGTTACAAATTTTAAAGAGATTAAATTCAGGATTTTTTAACTACGACTAGCCATAACCTCTACACTGGCTAACCGCAGGGCTGCCTATGCTTAATCATCAGACATATATGGCTAGCCTAAGAGTTTGGAGGTAGTTTGGGACCAATTGACCATGCCCCATTGTGAGATCATTGTAAGTGGCGCTTGAGCTGACACTCACCTACAGATTGCCCTGAGTTCAGTTGGGGCAATGCTAGGTCAAGTATGTGAAGGTTTAAGGACCTTTAGTGTTAATTAACTTCATAATGCCAAGGTAAATTGCAATACAGACATCAAGGACCCTAAGGTTATGCAGGGTTGGATGGCATTGTCTAAGGGCAATCAAGACCCTAGGATGGAACTTGTATCGACTTGCATCATATTATGAAATGTGTTCTATTATATTTATTACTCGTATGGCTTGCACATGCATCTCTACTCGTCTATACTTGGTTATATTTGATGTTAAGATGTAATTGAATTATATCTCGTACCTATGATAGACCTAGTAACCTTTGTATAATGGACTTATTGTATTTGATCATTTTACTTGGTTGACATGATTACCTAGAGCTAGAAGGACTTGAAAGTGTAAGGCTACACCTCTTGAGCATATAGCTTTGTTAGATGAGTTGGTATATTGTAGCCTATCTCGTTACCATGTCTGGTTAGAGTTGTCATTGATTTTCATGTCAGCACCACTTATCTTCGATTCTATTCTATTTGGACCCGAGCTTGCATCGTCTATGCTAGTCTAGCTTATCCTTGTTTGGAAGTGACTATATCCTCCAGTACCATACTCAAACTACTTGATTACCACACATATAGATTTCTTTATGGAGACTTATGATATCCTTGTTTATTACATATTATCTAGCCCTCACCACAAACATATTCCTTGTAACCATGTAGTTGAGAGAATGAGATCACATGTATTGTCATTTTCCCAGTTTATACTTGTTTAGACTTATCTTTCATGATTCAATGATGTTGGCTTGGTACTTATTGCATAACCATGCCTAGTTTCACGCATTTTTCACTACTCTTATGATCTTCTTAACTTAGATTCCATATTTGATGCAACATGACTATGCTTATTATACTTGCCTACTTGCTCTAAGTTGCTACCCTTGGCGTTGTCGAAGAAATTGCCACAACCATTGGCTCGGAGCCTCTGCCACCATCAGACCTAGTTGAGTGGACTCTGGATGATGTTGTGTAGACATCAGCTTGCAGGAGAGACGATACATTTGAGAGTCTTGGAGTTCTAGTTGCTTTAGCCTTAGTGGGTTTTGGTTCATGTCTAAAACATGTAATAACGGTTAACATTTACGCTTCCATACATTTTGATGCAAAACTTAGAAAAGAAGAAAACAGAAATGACGCTATAGAATTGCAGTGAGTTATTCTTCTATCTTATCTTCTGGGAGATTTACCGATTGTATATTTATACAATATTAGAAACTTTATTATTACAACTAATACAAGATAGTAGGCTTATGTGGCCCGAAGAATAGATCTTCCTACAACTGTGTACTGACAGTAGTTAATTACTAAGTATGGGCTTCTCTTGTCATTGGGTTGGCCCAAATGGGTCGAACTCTATGTGGTTTTACATGATGGACTCGTTTATGCTTGGATGATAAGACATCCCATTATATTACATGATAAAAATGTGATGGAAAATTGTAAAGAATTTTTTGGACTTATTTAGAGGAAAATGCATTGAGATTCAAAAATTCATGCATCATAGTGTTCATAAAATTGTATGTTTTTTTTTTTTTTATCAAAATCATTCTTTTCAGATTATTGGATTAGCTTCTTGAATATATTCAAAATTACATGTAAACTCATATAATTTCTTTGCACCATTTGATTGTACATGACTGAGTAAAATGGTACATTTTCATGAATGCGTATGTGTCAAATTAGGTCTCATGCATGGAATAATAGTTTTCAACGTAAAATTCTTGTTTTTTTAAATTATTTTGCTTTCTTTTTTGTAGGAAATTAATTAAAGAGGAGCCAACGTGAAGAGAAATTTCAAAGGAGATTAAAAAAGAGACTCAAGAGAAGATATCACATTGTGGGACCGACGCCTTTGGTGTGAGTCCCAAGGAGGTGGCGTCTAAGGTGGGGCCCATTTTTGTTGCAAAATCAATTTCCTAAATTCTAGGAAATTTGAAATTTAAGAAGGATTCCAAGAGAGGAAAAAAATTAGAAGACTTCGGAGAAAAGCAAGCAAAAGAAGTAAAGAAAGAAAAGAAATAGAGGTCAAGCACATGGGACGTCCAACCCCTATTGCAATTTCACCCTCATACGCACCCATCTTCTCTCTTTCAAACACGCCCCCCACAAAAAAAAAAAAAAAACAATCCATCTTCTTTCTTTACTTTATCAAGTTGCAATTTTTTTTTTTTTAATCTAATGAGAAGTTGAAGCTTATAACCTTTTTACTAGCTCTATGGATGGATATGATTAATAAAGGTGCAATATTTTTAGTTGTATTTTTATCTTTATTATGAATATTTTCATGATTTTTTATTTTCTCTGTGATATATGAAATACTTGGAGGCCTCTAATGATAAAGATACCCAATTTGGAGCATAAGGTTACTAATCTCTCACAAAAAATACTTTAGAAAGTGTATCTTTGCTTATCCTGATGGGAGGAGAGATCTAAAACCATACTTGTTTCTAGTCATTAGGTGCAAGTGGATCTGATTCCTTAGATGCAATTATTATTTAATTTCTTTCAATTTGTTCTTTGATCTTTTTATTTTGGCTGCAACAATCTAGTTTTAGACTATGATTTCTAGATCTAGGGTTTTTACATTAAAATTTCTTATGGGGGGTGTAATTAGTGTAAATTTTTATTCAAGAGACATTTAGACTGTATAGATTTTTAATGAGGCTAAAATTAGAGTTTAAGTAGGTTAGGTTAAGAATGGATCCGTTTTCTATCCCTGTGGATCTACTTCGGACTCACTAAGAATTACTACTCGAAGACAACCCTATACTTGGGATACATATCATGGGACAAATTGCTATATTTGTAGACCCCACACTAGTCACACCTTGAAATTCAAAGAGGTTTGTGGAGGATCGGTTTGGGTGCGTGACAAGAAGTCTAAGGTCACGTTTGGCAACCAAATCTTTAGAGAAAAGATTTCCAGTTTATCTTAAGTTGTGGTAAATCCATGTTTGGCAATTATAAATTCTTGAGAATTTGGACGAATAAAAATCTTCATTTGTTAGGATTTTCAGCTCCGACCACCCCCCATAAGATTTGAAAATCCTCTTTCAAGTAGATTTGCACACTAAACCCTATTTTTCTCAGTTATGTGTATCGATATACACCAATATCAATGCGAAACCCTCAACTATACAAATTCCTAGCGAGGAATCCTTGTTCCAGTGGTAGTAAAGAATCATTAAATCTATAGATTCTTCACATGTTACTAAACATGCTATAACGGATCATATAAACAAGAGTAGTCTCATGTTACAGGTGAAATACAACAAAACAGAGTAAGCATAAAAAGACACTGTCTCACAATGTCTAAGCCCATGGGTGTACAAGTCCAGTTACATAAAACATATAACATGATGAACAATAAGGATGCATGTATGAGCCATGCGAAATAACCAAAACTTAATACAAGTACATAAGCATAAATAGTCAAGGAATAAGTTACAATCTTATCCTAAGGTCCATATTGCCCATTGGCAATACTATCCAACAATATTAGCCATAAGGTCTCTGATGCCCTTAGGCTATCATAACCTTGGCATCATTGAAGTTAATGGTTATCGAAAGGTCTTAGTCAACACCTTTGGTTTAGCATTGCATTATACAAATTTTTGGGCTTCCTCATAGGTGTATGTCAAATTAAACATATCCTACAATGGCCTTACAACGCATTAGGCATTGGTTAGGGCTCATGGGTTCCAAACTAAAGTCCCAAATCTAAGTCCAAGGTCCCCCTAAAACTCCCGGGTTTTACAGTTACCTTACGGATACCTTACAGTCAGCCAATGTGTGCTCTATGATTAGTCGTAACTCGTTTACGGCTATCTGTAGAGTCACAAAACGAGGAGATAACTCTCAGGTTAAGGTTTAAGGTCTTTGCAAGGTTAGCCCCAGATTTTACTCTATGATTGGCTTAAAATTAGTCGTGGGATGACCTACGAGCTAGTTGTAGAGCGAAAGTCTCAAAACTCACTTCTAGAATTATGACCGTAGAAGGTTCACAGTTACTTTCTAATGACCTTATGCTTAGCCGTAAGTTACAAAATTCCTGAAGCCAAACCTAAACTGATTTGTTTCATGTAGAGTTTCCTCTCATTCAACTTAGGGCTTCCGAAATACAACATGCGGGTCTATTAGAAGCTACCAAACACACATCCAACTACCAATTCTAAAGCAAGAACAATTCTCCATTTTCAATTTACCTAAAACCTACATTTTAGCTTAAGATGAGTATCTAAACATAAAGCATTCTTAGAACCCATAGGAACAAAGGTTGCATGCATGAAAATTAAAAAATGCCTAGATGGGTTTCTAGCTCACTTTGTTCAAAAGATAACCACACTACACTTGTATTCCACTCTATAAGCAAAACCCCCAATTCTCAACCTTCCAAAGAAACCCTACACATCAAAGCGAGGAAGATAGGTTGGAACATGCTTGCATGCAACCATTCTCACCTCCCACAACTGATTCTAAACAAAAGAAAGGGTTTGGAGAAGAATAACTTACCAATAGAGTTAGTTGAAGATGGAATGGAGGAGGATGGAGCTTGAGGAAGAAGATGATGGAAGACGAGCTTAAAGCTTGATCAAACACACTTGCAAAGAGTTCCCTTAGTCGACTGGGAGCAAATGGTGAAGGAGAAGATAAAGTTCTAACTGGTTTGACTAAGAGGAGAAGAAGAAGATCGATAGAGTTGGGTTGGGTTGTTATTTGAGTGGGTTTTTGTAAATTGCAAGCAAGTCCTTGACTTAAGTGAATGAATGAGATTTGAGTAATTCAGGTGGAAAGGGTTTTCAAGGCTTCAAATGAACTTGGACAAACAATGAAAGTTGTTTGAAACCAAATCCCCTATCTAACGGACCCGAAATCGTCCTTTTTTTTAAATTATAAATGACCCCTCACTTTCTCCCAAAATTACGAAAAGGTCAGTCTAGCTACTTGACTTGCTCCAAAACCCCTCAAAACTACTTAACTAATAGGCAAGCCAATTGTATCTAAACAAGGTTACTTAACTATTAAACGCAATTAAGAGGGGCCGGAGTCTTAACATTTCTCCTTTTTTTGGAGTTTGGAAGGATGAAACTCACTTTCTGTATTTTATGCGAATTATTGAAATAAAGGAATTAACTTATCTTAAAAATAAAAAAAAACGTAGGTGATTTAAGCATGGAAAAGCCAAATTCCAAAGATTAAATTGCTTTCTAAGTATATCAATGCAGAGTAACAGCTTTTGAAGTTAGGTTGATACAAAGTGAGGCATCAATGTATTGACTACAAATACAAACAATGTATTGGCACTAATATTTGAATAAGAATGTGCTCGTTAATTTCTTATGAACTTCAAGAAATAAAATAAAATTCACTTTATGAGGGTGGTCTTCATTTATAATTTATCCCACTATTATAAGTGGCTTAGACAATTTGTTTTTATAACTCCATCTAAATTCTTTTTTATCACAATATTCTAGTCTCAAACAAAAAGTCCACAAGAAGTACCACATAAAAGCATACAAAATATAAAAAAATGCGAGCCTTTCTATTGATCTTTTTTTTCTGCTCAAACTAACGTAGTGTGCAACATTTTATAACTTAAATATTGAAACCTAAAAACCTACATAGATGACATTGATTTTTGAGCCTGGAAAACCTCTTTGCCTAATGTATACTATATTTTTATGATTTCAAGATTTTCTTCTAATAAAGCTCTTTGAAAGAGTATCAAAGAGGTTACCTTTATAAAATTATCAAATTATGCCCCATTTGATAGGAATGATTGGTCACATATTAGATTCAATATTCCAAAGTATTTGAGGTAACTTGAGACTTGTTTACCTTGGGTTGTATGTTTATACAAAATCGAATTCTTAGGAATTTGATGATAAATGAGTTTTAAAAAAAGTATCATTCAATTTTTATTGATATATACCCCTTAAACTTGTTTTGGGTAGCAAAAAAAAAAATGAATTTTCATATATAGCTAGTAGAGTGCTTTGTATATGGAAGATAATTTGTTGGATAAAAACGCCCTTATGTCATAATTTTATGAATATGTAGGGTGTTTCGAACAAAAATTCCACATCTCCTCCTATATCTAAGAGATACCATTAATTATTCTCGTTTAACCATAAGATATTTTGGCTTGAGAGTATTATTTTTAGTATAATGATCTTTTTTGACCATTTCGTTTGAGAGCTTTAATTCAATTACTTTCTAAATAAAAAGAAATTAAATGATATTTCGGATATCCTAGGACAAAAATATAGATGAGTAGATGAGTTGACGAGAATAATTGCTTATCTAGCTTACTGTGAAAGTTTACATGGATTCTATTACACAATCTTAATTCTATAGAAATTCCAAACCTGCAAAAATAAGCATTTATCTAGTCCACATACATCCAATTGCACGTACATTCTCTAACCATGTAAAGTTCACTTTGCCACACTTACAAAGATTGCATCAAACTATATTCAATCTACAAAAGAACAAAACAAAGGAAAATGATGAAAAACAACATGATAATATGGGCATGGGTTCATGGAAAGGCCGGGCCACAGTCATTTTGGACTAAAGGAGGGAACACAAGCTCTTATTTCCGAGGTTGGAAGTGGAAGAATAAGACAACAACCCTGTTGAAAAAGGAGGGGATGTTCGAGCTCTTATGTCTAAGAGTGAAAAGGAAGGAGGATGGAACCGCAACCATGTTGGGGAAGGAGGGTGGGCTCAAGCTCCTATGTTCGAGAGTGAAAAGAAAAAAAGAGAAAAGAGGACATGTAGGATGGTGGAAGAGGAAGAGGGGACAGCAATCTCTAATTTCAAGAGTGAAGTGAAAAGGGAGAGTAGAATGAAAGAACTGAGGCAAGTTAGGATTTCGCATGATATCAACCACTCATATATATGCAGAGATATGGAGATTTAGGTAAGTTCAGCCACTCCGTTGACTATTTAAGCACTCTTAGATAATTTTGAAGTTGTTTTATAATTATCTGTTGATTACAAGTTTAAGGTCAGTAAAGATCTCAAGGAACAGTAAAGAAATTAGGAGCGAAAGATATAATGCTGAGATGTCTATAGGGCCCTTAATTTCCTATAATCTTATTTATTAGGGTGATGACTAGGGATTTATTTTTTATTTTTCTTAATTCATTTTCATTAAGGGGAGAATAATATTTGATGTATTTATGAATCTTCACCTTTATTTTTTCAATTAGCTACTTTTATGAATACATCTACTAAAATTTCATGCAAGCAACCAACCATAGATTTGTAGGTAAGGAGCTAAGGTGAAGATTGAATAAATTGAGCGAGAGAATCTAAAAGAGGCTATCATTATCAAATTCTTTAGCTTCTTAAAGCAAAGCATTTTAATGGTTTCTCATCCCCATAGAACCCATTAACTAAAGATTCCAAGAATTTGTTAAAATCATTAAGGGTACGTTTGGCAACCATTGCCAGAGAGGATTCCTCGTACTTTTTCGCGATTCCGTGGAAAATCTATGTTTGATTATATGTGGAAATTGCCCCCCACCCCTATAGAACCCATTAACTAAAGATTCCAAGAATTTGATAAAATCATTAAGGACACGTTTGGCAACCACCGCCAGAGAGGATTCCTCGCACTTTTTCGCGATTCCATTGAAAATCTATGTTTGATTATATGTGGAAAATGCCCACCGCCCCCGTGGACGAATAGTAACAGAGAGTGGATGAACAATAATAATAGCATACATATCTAAGGTGCCGATTTTTTCTTTAGAAACCTAATTTTTAGGTCCTACAATTAAGATCCGAACTGTTACTTGTTTTTAATGACCCAAACAACTATGTGATCAAATATTAGTTGTCAATCCTTCCTATGTGTTGAGGTGTTTGTAAAAAAACTCCATATCATTGGATCTCAATTTCTAGACTTCTGTGGGCCCCTTTTTCAAAATCCAAACCATTAGATCTCTTCAGAATGCCTGTAATGTCTTTGAGGTTAAGTTTGAATGCATGACTCATCATGATCATGAGAAAAAAAATAGACAAAACATATTAGCCGTTGAACAATCCTTTCAAATCAACAAACCAGAGAATCGTTGCTCAGTCACAATCGTCAATCGGTAACAGAGGTCACCATTTTCGCTTTGGAACCCTACTTTTTAGGTCTCACAATCAAGATCTGAACCTGTAATTATGATTAGAAGGCGAAAAATGGCTACTAAGTCAAATTTCAGCCATTAATCCTTCACAAATTTTGAGATATTTATGAATAAATTTAGACCCTAAAATATTATTTTTTTATTTCTGTAGGCCCCATTTTCAATATCTAAACTAGAAATCCAAGGACTACTAAAGGGCGGAAGCCTGGACGGATATTGTTCATGTTTTATTAGAGAAGTACAAAAATACCATTTACCATTGGATCTCATATTCCATGGATGATAGGAATCTTTTGTGTTTACCAAACCAGTAACCATCTTCACAAATTCTCTTCCTGGATGTGTTGGATCTAGGAGAACAAGGAATCCTCTAAGTAGAAGATTCCACTCTTTTTACCGAAAGTGCCCTTAATGAGTGAGACTTCTTGGGTTGGACCCATGCCAATGGTATTCATCTCCTATTTGACTAAGAAAAGGAGTGGCATGCCATATTATTAGCTTTTTTACAATATTGAAAGAAATATAATGAGATATGGTATATAAGTAATTGCAGAAGTTGGAATTTCATTATGTGTGCTTATATGAACAATTAAGTTTAAAAAAGAGGAAGTTAGTTATGGAGAGATTTCTATACAAAGAAGGGGTAGTAAAACTTATCAAATGAAAAAGCAACCTATTGAACCTAATCAGTTCCTAACTAATAGGGAATCTCCAATTTGGGTGGATTTAAGGATAAGTAATGACTCCTAATAATTAGCAAATAAAGGGACCTAATGGAATCTAATTAGATCCTAACTAATATGGAATTTCTATTGAAGAATGAGTTGCTAAAATTGGGATATTCAATCAAAACTGAAATTAAGATGAAACCAAAATGGTCAAAATTAAAATGGATTAAAGTCAACAACTTTGATATATATATATATATATATATAAATCAAAATAAACTTATTTATAAACCCATGACAAAATCCTCCCCATTTTATAATCGCCCCCCAAAAAAAAAAATCATACTACAAGATGGCCTAAATAGGCAAATCCTTTTTGTAGTATACGCACACATATGCATTGCCTTTCCTCTTGCTTTACATTTCTTCTTTAAAATTTACATCAAATCATAAGCAACAATAACAACTTAGGAATATACCATAACATCGGATCAAGAGCATTAAATAAAACAAACCTATGATGCCCATATTTGATATGAATATGAAAGGAACACACATAAAAAAAAAAAAAAAAAAGAGATATCAAATATGATTCAAAAACCATTTTGAAGTATCTGATAAACATGACGACAAATCAACTATAAAAACTAAAGTTTCATAGACTTCTTTTATGGGATTTTCCAATGAAGATTTGGCAGATTATTAGAGAGATCTTGCCATTTATAAGTCCAACATACTGGAATTAAGAGTTTTCAAGGTATGTTTGTGCAACCCTATTCACTCTATAAATTTTTTTATTTTTGAATGGATTAACATAAAATTATATTCCCCTCCTCCCATATAAGAAATCAAAATCCTCACACTTTTGATAAAAACCAATTCATTTTCTCCTTTTGTGCATATTAAAAGTATCGTGCTGAAAATAGTAGAATTAGCTAAACAAAAAACTAGAACATTTTTCCTCTTTTATTACAGAATCCCATTAACGCACGTACCCTTCCTCAGTCGTATCATTAGCGGTGATGAATTGCACTTCTTCTATCGAAAACTTCACCACATACAATAATATTATTATTATCATCAAAAAGCCTTTTTCCAAACGATAATATTCGATACTTCACTTTTCATGTATATAATCTCTTATATTTATAATTTTGTTTGTTTCTTACACCTTCTTGCCCTATATACTTATTGTATCATAATAGAAATAGATTCTCAGGATGAATCTATCACTACGAAATCTGGCTTCGGATACGATCAATATTCTGCCCCCTTCTTTCCTTTCACAAATTTTTTCACATAAAAACACACTCAAAGGGGTAAGATCGGAACACAACAAGACAAACAAATTATAATCTAAAAGAAGCCTTCCTACCATCTCTCGAGTCTCGCTCGACCAAAAACCAAAACCCAAAACCAAAACCAAAACCAAAACCAAAAAAACCAAAACGAGACAGAGAGAGAACTCAGATAACAGAGAGAGAGGGAGAAAGAACGAAAGCTTCGATCTTTCAAAACCCTTGAAAACCTGCTTCATCTTCTGATCTGCTCCTCATCTTGTTCGATCTCAATAGGTAAGTTCTCTTCCCCTTTTTTCCGTTTTTGTTTTCGTTTTCGATTTCGATTTCGATTTCCCAGTCTTTCGTTTTTGCTTTGTTTCGAACCCTAGGGTTTCGATTTCTTGGCTCTTTGATCGGAAACCCTACATTTATTTTCCTTTTAATTGTTTCCCTGATTTGATTTTCAAGTCTTGTTGATGTTTCAGGAATTAGGGTTTTGCATTCTTGAGGGAGTGGATTTGATCCGGGTTTCGGAGGGCGCAGTATGAGCATCGAGAGCCCTGGTGAAGGCTAGGGTTTCCGTGAATTGTCCTGCGTGGGTTCTTCCATGGGCGATGGTGGAGTCGCATGTGCGCCTTCGCAGCATGTCATGGCTACGATTTCGGAGACGTTCTGCGGAGGAGGAGGGTTCAATTCGAAGGCGGTGAAGTTCGCGGATTCGAATTCGGCGCAGCAGAGGAAGGGGGAGAAGATGGAATTGGAGAAGGGGGAAGAAAGAGGGGAATTCGACAACGAGTCGAAAGAACAAGTGATGAAGTCGCAGAGAGAGGATGTGGAGAATGGGGAGATTGTATTGGAGGAACCAAGAAAAGGCATAGTGGAGAATGGGGATGTGGATTCTTCTTCTTCTGCACAGCTCCAGACACCAAGAAAGGTGGGGAGGAGGAAGGACTCAGAAAGGGAGGAACTTGGTTCAGAAAAAGGGCGCAAAAACACAGTTAAGAAGGGCTATTCAGGTTTGGAGAAGGCGAGGAAAGTTGAAAGTGGGAAATTGCGGAAAGGAGAAGTGGAGAATGGGGAGATTGTGCCAGAGAAACAGAGGAAAGTTGGGGCAGTAGAGAAGGGGGAGATTGCACCAGGGAAATTGCGAAGAAGGGAGATTGAGAAGGGGGAGATTGTTTCTGAAAAACCGCGAAAAGGGGATATGGACAAAGCTGAGGATGAAATTGAGAAGGGGGAATTTGTTCCAGATAAATGGCGGAAAGGGGAAATTGAAAAGGGAGAGTTTGTTATAGAGAAAAGTCGAAGAGCAGGGTTAGAGAGGGAGGAATACAGTCATGGGAGAATCCAGAAAGGGGAGATAGAGAAGGGAGAGTTCGATCCTGAGAAATGGTGGCGGCGGGAGGAGCTTGACAAGTCTGGAATAGGGAGGGGGCGAAGAGAAGAAGAAGTGGAGAAAGGGGAGTTCATTCCGGACAGATGGCGAAATGGGGATGTTGAAAAGGGGGAGATTGTCTCAGACAAGTGGAGAAAAGGGGACGCAGTGAAGGAGGAGTTCGCGTCTGGGAAAGGGAGGAGACGGGAAGTAGAGAAGGGAGAGTTCATTCCGGGAAAGGGATGGAAAGATGAACTTGACCGCACCCCAAAGAAAGAGACTCCTCCATCTGTGAAATTTGGTGATAGAAGCGGCAGTGACCAGAGGAGGAGGTCATCTCGGTGGGAATCTTCCAATGAGAGGGACTTAAAAAGCAGCTCGCGAATTGTGGATGGTGACTTGGGATTGCATAAACAAGAATACAATGATGGTAAGAATCATTGCAGAGAGCACTCTTTTGGTGCTTGGCCTAAGCGGGATGTTTTAGAATCAGAGAGCAGCAATCGCAAAAATCATGGTGATTTTGGTGAGTATTTGGGTTATAAGAGCAGGAGGATATCTGACGACAATAACCACTCTACCTATTCTGACAAGTTGCATAGCTCTGTGGAGAGGTCTTACAGAAATGTTTCTTTGTCATCAAAGGTTTCCACATCAAGCAGGTATGCTTCAAGACTTTATGAATCATCTTCTAGGGGGGGAGGTAGTGATAGAAGAGGAAGAAGCCCATATCATGAGCGGTCCCCACATGACCGGGTGAGGTACCAGAATCACAGGGACCGGAGCCCAGCTCGTCCCAGTTATTCCGACCGGTCTCCACATGACCGGACAAGGTACCAGAGTCACAGGGATCGGAGCCCGGCTCGTGCCGGACATCATGATCACAGGGATAGGACCCCAGGTCAGTCTGAGCGGTCTCCTCATGACCGGGGCAGGCATCGTGATCATAGAGAACGCACCCCAGCTCACTTGGAGCGATCACCGCGCGACAGGGCAAGGCATCGTGATCATAAGGAACGTAGCCCAGCTCACTCAGAGCGATCCCCGCATGACAGGGGCAGGCATCATGATCACAAGGATCAGAGCCCACGGCCCCAAGAGCACCGGGAAGGAAAGCGAAAGAGCGGAGTTGCCACAGAGAGGCAGCATTCTCAGTTTGAAAGCCAAGGACATGAAGAGAAGCTTGGGCAGAGGGAGTCTGCTGGAAGAGATTCTCATAGGCATTCCACAGGTAGACGGTCACATGATGGCAGTTTTTTGCACAACAGTAGCAGTTGTCCTGACAAAGATGTTGATCTTCAGGCTTCCAAAGGAAATGAGTTGCAAGATACAATGGTGTGCAATGAGCTTTCTTCTCAGGCTAATGATACTCATGAAGAGTTTCAATCCATGGAGGAGGATATGGATATATGCGACACTCCTCCACATGTACCAGTAGTGGCCAATTCATCCCTGGGAAAATGGTTTTATCTCGATCATTTCGGCATTGAACAAGGACCATCGAAATTGTGTGTCCTTAGAAGGCTTGTTGAAGAAGGGCTTCTTCAGTCGGATCATTTGATAAAGCATGCTGAGAGCGACCGTTGGGTAACTGTTGAAAATGCCGCTTCTCCTTTGGTGCCCGTTAACTTACGGTCAGTCGTTTCGGACACTGTTACTGAGCTGGTGAATCCTCCTGAAGCTCCAGGGAATTTATTAGTGGATATTGGAGATGTGGGATCACCAATGGTGGACCTGAATGAAAGTTCAGCTACTTTAGAATCTTTGGATGAACTCGACATTGATGAAAGGGTTCGAGCTTTATTGAAGGGTTATACTGTTATTCCTGGGAAGGAACTCGAGACACTTGGGGGTATTGTTTTCGTTTTTCCTTTATTTTTTCCCCTTGCATTTGTTATCTCCAGCTTTCTAAATTTTTCCTGCCCATTTTAGTATTTGATTGTATTTTCCCCTGCTTTCTGGAATTTTATATCCTTGCAGAAGCTTTGCACACGATGTTTGAGCATGTAGACTGGGAGAGATGGGGGGCTAGCACCGAAGGTAAGCTCTACTTGGTCTCTACTGATTTTGAATCTTGAGGATTTTTGATTATTTGTAGTCTAGACAACATTGAGGTTTAATGTGTAGCTGATTGTCCCATTAGAATAGTTGGATCGTTTAGAAACCAGAGTACCTGTAGCTGGCACTTATAGCCCTTGAAACAAACTGCAGATTGACATTCTTCGTCTCTATCCATGCCCTGATTACATTTAGATTTACTGTGGATTGTACAATCAGGATAAAAGCTCCGATTTTCTATTTTCTTTTTCCTGTTTTGCATTGATCCATTTTGTCCTATTGTTACGAATCTTTTAACACGATTATACTTTTATATTAAGAATCTTACAGACACTGGGTTACAACGGATGCAGACAGGAATGCTCTTGGACCAATTGGGTGCAAGCAGTGATCAAAACCCTGAATGGAAGAAGTATGGTTCCTAATTCGTTCAAGCAGAATCTCCAAAACCGAAACAATCCAAGAAAATCCAAATATGCAGGAAATTAGTAGCATAATATCCTAGAAGTTCGTGTATAGATTCGCTCCTACTACCCTAAATTAGATTGATACCACCCATCTAGATATTAGATGATTTAATCTCACGGCCGTTGTGACCAACTAATGGTAACAATGACATAATATCGCAACTCTGGTTTACCCTATTTAGAAAACATGGTTTGTGTGTTGGTTTATTCTTGTCATTCTGCTGAATCAAACTTGGGCTTATTTGAAAGTAATCTAATAATCCATCAACACCAAATTTGTGTCTTTTGGACACCCCTTTTTGGCATGTGAAAAAGGGCCATTATTTCGTGTCTTCTGTTCCACTTTGCTAATGGTATCACTCACCCATTGAAGGAAACTCTCCATGAAGTTTGTTGATTCCCTGATCTGCCTGAATTGAACACCAACTGTACTGCAACAAAGTTTTGTGGGCACACACTTCTTATCCAGATTGTTACCTCCATAATATTTTTTGTAGAATTCATCCTCTTGGAGCTAGTTGTAATTGTCAATGAACAATCAGATCTCAATGTGATTTTCCTTTTATTTATTGGATTTAGGTACTAGATCCATCTGGCCATTGGATCACTATCTAATAGTTTTTGCTGCTTCTAATGACTCAGTTAATTGTGCGGAATTTACCTGGACTGATTTATTCGATCTTAGTTAATAGATTGGGGTCAAGATCTTCTGTAGGATCTTTTAAATTTTAATCCTTTTCACTGTTTATTTATTTATTTATTTATTTTTTTATGTGTAATTCTCTGCAGTATTTTCTTCATTGACAAGATTTTCATGGACATCATCTTGTTTTTCTTATCTGTGGAATGTTTATCATAAAATCAATTAACTCTCTTGCCTCTTTCCTTAACTTTTTCGTGGACTATTCCAAAAAGCTTTTGACTACAGGATTAAAAATAGATCAATACTATTATTTTATAATCATTCAGCGATAGAGGACCTCTTTGCAATGTAGGGACTGCTATGCTCCCCCTATCTTAGTTACTATTGTACAAAAAAACATAAATTCTAGCGTTTTCCAATATTCTGAATTTTCTCGTCTTTTTTTTTTTTTTTGAAATTTTTGACTACTTTTTGAACACATTGCTATGCTGCTATGTATTGCCACAACCACAAATAGTGTTTTGGGCACCAACTGCTGCGCTCAGCTTATCACAACCTCTATTTTGATCCTTTTTTTATTTTATTTTATAACGGAGGGTTTCCCAACCCTTTGGGCCGGACTAATCCCTATGGGTTTAGGGGGAGCTAGGTAAATCCCCTGTGGCCCCAATATGGCAGTGCAGTTTCGAACCCTCAACCTCCAACCCTTTGGGCTAGACTAATTCCTATGGGCCTAGGGGGAGCCAGGTAAATCCCCTGTGGCCCCAGTGTGGTAGTGTAGTTTCGAACCCTCAACCTCTATTTTGATCCTTGACCAAACCATTTATGTATTTATTGAGCTGATAAACCTAGGGATGTAAATGGGTCCCCGATTCTCCGGTTATCCGGAGGTTCCAACCCGTTAAAAACCGGGTCTGGGTCCTTATTTAGGCCCTGATAAGTAAATGGGAAGGTCTGGTTCCACCGTGGTTCGGACTTGTGGAACCAAGACTCGACATATTACCTCAATTTTTTTTTTTTTTTATATTTTAAATATCATTCTCTACCTAGACCCGGACCCGGACCCGGACCCGGATCCGGACCCGTCCCATATATGGTTCTGGTTCAGGTTCCGGAGCCAAGAAACCGATTTCGAAATGGTTCCGGGTCCGGATCCGGTTCCGCCTTCTCCTTAACGGTTCCTGGTCCACCATGGACCAGATCCGGAACCGACCCATTTACAACCCTAGATAAACCTCAAGACCTACAAGTTTATTATATCTTGAATCTTCATAGATTTTGAGTAATTTGTGAAAAATCTTAAAAATCCCAATCTGTAAATCTAATTTTCTGCACTTCTATGGGCCCCCAATGAACCATCCACACCATTCAATATTCTCATAACAATGATAACCATCAAGAAGTTTAGTTTCAAATCTTGAATTTTTTTACTTCATGGATTTTGAAAAATTTGTGAAAAACATTAAAAAAATCCAAACACATCTAACACTGTTGGATGTTTTCATTTGCTCATCTGAAAATGGTGATTTGCACAAACATGATAATGTGTTTCACATATGTAACATTTTTGCATATTTTAAACCCATTTTCTTATCTCATGCTTAAAAGGTAGCCTTTTTGCACTCATTTACATGTGTAAATGATGCACATGCGTAACCGTTATGCATCATCACTTTTGTTTGTGCACTTGCGCATGTGATGCATAAACAAGATGTGAAAATAAATTATTACCCATCTCCATCTTGCAAAAAGCGCAAACAATCCCCATCCACGTCCTTGTGATTAGGTCACGTGCTCTAAACCCTCAACCACCTTTAAATTTTTTTAAGTCCTGTGGGCCTCAAATTCATGAGCCAAGCCATTCATCTTTTTGACTAAACTAATAACCCTCAAGACTTTAGTTTCGTATAGTATATTTTCATTTATTTTGAGTTATTTGTGAAAAAGTCCAAAAATTCCCAACTGCTAGTATGATTTTCTGCACTTTTGTGGCCCTCAAGTCATGGTCCAAACTTTTCAATATTATCATATTCTCACATTAATGATCCGCATCAAGAAGTTTAGTTTTATATTCTAAATCTTCATAGATTTTAAGAATTTTTTGAAAGATGTCAAAAAAGTACAAACACATCTAAAACTCTTAGATGTACTCATTTACTTATGGGAGAAGGTGATTTTGACATACATGTTAATGTGTTTCACATGTGTAGCATTTGCAAATGTAAAATTTACACATGTAAAACCCAATTTCCCATCCAATGTGTAAAAGGTAAATTACCCCTTGAGGGCTGCAAAAAGAGGCCCAAAAACAGGCTTTGAGCCAGCCTGTCGGCCTCACCCATAGTGGCCAACCCATTGGGCCTTACCATAGGGGAAGGTCGCACCCATAATGTATGATCCATTGGGCCTAGCCCATCGTAGAAAGAAAAACCCCAATAGCATAACTGTCCCTACTTTCTTAGTATTTAGCTTTCCAATAAATTGTTTTAGTTCTTAATGAGATCTAGCAAGATATTGATTACCATGTATTCAGGTAAGATAATTGGTTGACATTAATGAAAGAGATGATATTAAGCACCAAGAGATTGGCTTGTATTCAATTCATGGAGGGAAAGGGGAAATCTTATCTAGGTCCTAATACGGAGGATTGATCTCCCCTTCTTTATTAATACTTTGTAACCTCATTTGTGAATCAATAAAAAATTCTTTCTTTCCGTCTCATTATTGTGAGCAAGTATTTCCTTGTGTGAGGACTCCTTGAGTTGCCATTTTCCAAGGTGATGAAGCCAAAGGCAGGGCGGCATCCATGGTGAATGTGTGAAAACTCAATCCATCATTGGGTCTCATCATGATTTTGTGATGTCCTTATTGTAAAAACAAAACCTTAAAGCATGATTGAATTTAGGGTTCAGATTGTTACCATAAATCATAGGTATTGGTCATGGCTGAAACTGGCATATAATGTGTGAGGCTGTTATCAGAGGATTTGGTACCATACTGAGAAATTGCTACTTAAAAGACTCCTAGATACTTGTAGCAAGAGTTTTGTTATCCACAATGATACCCATTCTGGTACTAGCTACTTCTCAGATACTGCTATGAAATTTCTGGGTTTGCTGGCCAAATTTCAGTATGTTTTGGTTGATACCAAATCTCACTAATTTGTTCTAAATAGTTGGCTTGAATCTTGAAAGGACCTTCAACACACAATATAATTGGTGGCTTCAAGTGGATGTATTGGCAGAATGTTGCGCCCTTAGGCCATCTTGATATATTTTGTCTTCTACTTCTCACCTGAAAGCAAACTTGGGGAAAACTGATAATTCACAATTGAAGATATATGCAGTAAGGAAAATATCCCATGGCACAGTTGGTTGTTGGTTTGAGTCATGTTACCAATGAGGAAAAAAAAAGTTGTATGCAATAAGTTAATGGAAAAATGATTAAATTTTTTATTAAAAGAATTAGGCTAGTTGCTATAGTAGGTCAGCATGAGTTGCAAAATTACCATAGTTCAATCAAAATTGTGATCTATCTGCAGGGGTTATGGACAAGGAAGCTTGATGTAGGCTTCTAATTTTGGTTTAGAGGGTTGGCTTGTGGTATTAGATATGGGATCCTTTGAGGGTCTTTCTTTACCCTCTTTTTGTTCCTGACCTAGGATGCAGCCTGGATGCTTCATGGATGTAGTCGCACATAGTGTGTCCTAATTAGCAATCTTTGATTGCAACTTCTACTCATAAAAACACTAACAGAAAATGACCCTTTAGCTAACTTGTCTGAAACTTAGGAAGGAAATAAATAGCAGCTGAGAGTAACATAAACTGAAGCTGACCGAAAACATTGAATTCACCCAGTTTCTGTAAATGTAACAGTCATTCAACAGTCTTTTTCACTAACAGTTAACAAATTATGGGTTGCTATTCTAAGCTTCTGATGGGCCCCATAACCGCACTGATAGGTTCCCCAGGGGAGCCATATTATACTCCATTATGATCCCCACCAATAATCTGTTTGTGTTTTGTTATTTTAAGAAAGGAGCTGTTAGAGCTTGTTCATGCTTGCCTTTTGGCCTGCGTTAATCGTATTTGTGAACATGAATAGAACTCTTATGCCCGTGGACTACTACTTTGCTGCTTTTAACTATTATGGGTACAAATTCAATGAATATTATTTTTCATTTTTCAATCCTTAATTCCCTTGGGGGACTGATTGATGGGCAGGTTTCACAAGATCTCGAGGCTCTGGTGAGTCATCCAAGTATCCAAGAGATGAGGATTTCAGCAGGGGATTTAATAGCATGCTGAAAGACTTAGTTGAAACCAGATCAGGTGTACCTTCTGGGGAGTGTCTTTTAATCAGCAGTGACTCAAGTGATTGGTTTTCCAGCCTGTGGTCATGCAAAGGTGGTGACTGGAAGAGGAATGAGGAAGTAGCTCAGGATAGATGTCTTAAAAGAAAACTTGTTCTCAATGAAGGCTACCCGCTTTGTCAGATGCCAAAGTCTGGATATGAGGACCCCCGTTGGCATAAAAAAGATGATTTATACTTTCCCTCTCACAGCAAGAGACTTGATCTACCACATTGGGCTTTTACATTGGTGGATGAGAAGAATGATACCAATGGTGACATAAGCAAAATTGTTCCTGCCAGCAGATCAAGTCAGGTTAAGCCATCAGTTTTAAGAGGAGTAAAAGGAACCATCCTGCCAGTGGTCAGGATAAATGCATGTGTGGTTAAGGATCATGGTTCTTTTGTCTCTGACCCACGCATTCAAACCAAAGGGAACGAACGACATTGTTCGAGGTCCATTCGGTCTTTCTCCACAAGTAGCAGTGATGGTAGGAGTTCATCTATGGAGCCCATTTCTGAATCCAGGAAGGTTCGTGACAGCGAGCCACAAGCCTTGCACAAATGCAGAACTGTAATCAACATCCCCAAAGACCATGTCTGCAGGGTAGATGAATTGCAGTTAGACTTAGGTGATTGGTACTACCTAGATGGTGCTGGCCATGAACGTGGGCCCTTATCATTTTCGGAGCTGCAATCTCGAGTTGCTCAAGGCATTATCCCAAAGTATAGCAGTGTCTTCAGGAAAATTGATAAGGTTTGGGTTCCAATAACTTCTGCTCAGATGGGTTCTGAAACTGTCCATGGCCAAACGGAAGGTGTGGCTCCGACTGCGGATTCTTCTTCTGTTGCGCTCCTGCCACCAGAGGTTTCCCCTAACGTGATGGAGATGGTTTCAAGTTCATTTCACAATTCTCACCCTCAGTTTATTGGCTATACTCGTGGTAAGCTGCATGAACTAGTAATGAAATCTTACAGGAGCAGGGAGTTTGCTGCAGCCATAAATGAGGTTTTGGATCCATGGATGTCTGCTAGGCAACCAAAGAAGGAAATGGACAAGCATTTCCCATTTAACTCATCCATTTCTGATCTTGCAAATGATTCAGCGTACAAGTTTCGTAAACCAGGTGTGAACTTTTTTCAAATTTTATGGAAGTGCTGCATTGAAAAGTTTTTTTACTCTTTGTTTGACATTGGAAGTTGGAACATATTGCTTTGTGTTTTTTTTTTAATTTCTTTTTCTATTTTTTAAAGAAAAAACTGTCTTTGACATCAGTTCATGTGCTTTCTTGTGTATCTTTTGTCAAATGCAGAGGGTAGTTTATCTAGGATTTATAATGATTACAGTCGTGCTGGAAAAAGAGCTCGGTTTCTGGTTGATGAAAGTGACGAAGGTGATGAAATGGAAGGGGATGCACCGACATATCAGAAGATTGAATTTTCCTTTGAGGATTTATGTGGCGAAGGTGCCTCTGTTCAAACTGAGAGTGAGAGTTGGGGTCTACTTAGTGATACCATATTGGCTAGGGTATTTCATTTTCTCAGATCCGATTTGAGGTCCCTTGCCTTTTCTGCTGCTACTTGTAAATGCTGGAGTACTGCAGTCAAGTTTTACAGGGATATCTCTAGACAGGTAGACCTGTCATCTATGGGCTCTGACTGCACAGATTCCATGTTCCAGAATATTATGGTAAACTCTCTTTTCTGGGCTTTATCCTATTTGCCGTTTGCGTATCTCTGTAGGATTTGCAGGGCTACTTTGCTGATGCACCATCTTCTGCTGGGGTCCTTGTTTTAGTGGATTTCATGGGCCCTACCATGTATGGGTATGCCTTACAACTCTTACAGATTATATGATCCTTGTCAATCAATGTTGGCCCCAAAATAAACGATCTTTCCATCTGGAATATTTTTGGTGGATGCATCCTTCGTGGGGCTTGACAGTTAATGGTCTATATCACCAAATCAGTGCTCCTACTTGTTTGTTATGGGAAAATCTCATGAGATGGTGCTTCAGGTCTGTATGATTTTCTCTTTTCTTCAATTACTTTGATTTTTCACGGACATCTTCATTTGATATTGCAGAGTGGTTATGAGAAGACAAAGATAACCTCCATTGTGTTAATGGGCTGCACCAATGTTAGTGCTGCTGCACTTGAGGAAGTTCTACAGTCTTTTCCTTGCATATCATCTGTAGATATCAGAGGTTGCAACCAGTTTAGAGAATTGATGTATGCGTTTAAGAATATTAAGTGGGTAAGGAGTCGTGGTTCATGCAATTCCAAGATTCTTGAAGAATCACATTCTAAGATGAGGAGCCTGAGACAAATAACTGAGAAAAACAGCTTAAATTCAAAAGCTTTCAGAGGCTCTAGTGGTCATTTTGATGCTTCTGTTGAGCTGGGAGATGCTTTTGATGATGATTCCAATTTGGATAGGAAGGACACAGTGAGCTATGCATTGCGCCAAAATTGTTACAAACGTAGAAAACTACTCAATGGTAGAAAACCCTCAGCAGTTTTATCAAGGGATGCCCATATGAGGAGGTGGTTTCACAGGAAATCTGGGAATGGATATAAGAGGGTCGAAGAATTTCTTGCCATCAGTCTGAAGGACATCATGAAGGAGAATAAATCAGAATTCTTTGTAACCAAGGTTTTTCCTCATCTTGTACTTAATATTGAAGAAACAGGTGTTCTTATGTTGATATTTTTTTCCTCCTATCAGTGTGCTTACCAATTTTATTTAAATAGGTGTCAGAAATTGAAGATAGGATGAGGAATGGTTATTATATTGGCCATGGTTTGAGCTCTGTCAAGGAGGATATCAGCCGAATGTGCCGAGATGCAATAAAGTGAGTTTGCTTACCAGATTCAATACTATTAAATTTAGACAATGTAGAAAATATGCTTGTTTTAATTGATTTCAGAACTGAACTCAACTGATGGAATGAGGATCTGCTCCTGAAGCATTGGAGGGATTTTCATCTATTGCACTCTGAATTTCTGTCGTAGGAATCAGGATGTTTGCAGTGATTTTCTTAAGTTAGCAGGATGTGTATTTTTCCACAACCACTTGATGCTTTTGATATTGCTTTACTGGTTTTTATTGCCCATATTTTAACTACTTAGGATCTGTTAATGCAGAGCTAGAAGTCGTGGAGATGCTAGAGATATGAATCATATTATCATGTTATTTATCCGACTCGTCAAGAGTTTGGAAGAGAATTTAAAGTCATCTAATGATAGAGAGGATGCGCTGAAAATGTTAAAAGATAGTTCAGTTGCAGGGTTATCTTCTACCGCCTCCAAGTATAAAAAGAGAAATAGCAACATTATGAGTGAAAGGAAAGCCATGATTAGAAGTAATGGCACGTTTAGTGGAATGGATTTTGCAGACTATGCATCCGATCGGGAAATTAGAAGGCGCTTATCCAAATTGAATAAAAGGTCATTTGATTCAGAAAGTGAAACTTCAGATGACCTGGACCTTTCTGAAGACAATGGTCGGAGTGATGCTGAGAATACCGATTCAGATACAGAAAGTGATCTGGAATTCCATTCTGAAGGTGGACATGCGGACATGAGAGATGGACTTCCATTTGTATCAGATGAATCCTTTGATACGATGACTGAAGATCGAGAATGGGGTGCTCGTATGACAAAAGCAGGCCTTGTTCCTCCAGTTACTCGCAAATATGAAGTCATTGACCGCTATGTTATATTGGCAGATGAGGAGTTAGTGCAGAGAAAGATGCAGGTTGCTTTACCTGATGATTATGCTGAGAAACTCGTTGCACAGAAAAATGGCATTGAAGAGGCAGATATGGAAATTCCTGAAGTAAAGGATTACAAACCTAGAAAAAGGCTTGGTAATGAGGTCCTGGAACAGGAAGTTTACGGTATAGATCCATATACTCATAATCTTCTTCTTGATTCTATGCCAGAAGAATCAGAATGGCCACAGTCGGAGCGGCATTTGTTCATTGAAGAGGTAAGATACCAAAGAAATTGCCCATGTTCTCTATCCATTTGTTTGGTGATTGCATATGAATCTTAGAGTGGGAAATTCTCTCTTTTAGGTGCTTTTGCGTGCTTTAAATAAGCAAGTTAGGCATTTCACTGGTACTGGAAACACACCTATGATGTACTCGTTGCAGCCTGTTCTTGAGGAAGTTCTGAAGACTGCTGAGGAAGAGGGTGATACACGCATTATGAAAATGTGCCAATGTATCCTAAAGGCCATTCGTAATCGTCCCGAAGACACCTATGTTGCTTACAGAAAGGTAAGTGCACTATGCATGCACATTGCCTCAACCTTTTTGCACCAGTTTAGGTAATTAGGTGCAATCACTAGTTCTTATTGATGTTTACTCTTTGTGTGTTTACTTAAAATTTTGCAACCTCTTTGTGCTGTGGTTATCAGGGGCTGGGAGTTGTTTGCAACAAAGAGGAAGGCTTTGGTGAAGATGATTTTGTGGTGGAGTTCTTGGGAGAGGTATATTTTTGCCATCATCTGACTTGCGATATGGTTATCCAGTAGAATTAGGCTTTAGAAAAATATTAGATTGATATTCCTCTGCTTGATCCATCCGACTATCCATGTAACTTTGAACTTCTTGAAGGAGGATAAACATCAGATTTGTGCCAAAGTAAATGCATTGCTATCATCAACACGTAAAAATTAATATTGGGACTTACTCAGAAAACTGGGTTTTAGTTGAGAGGGTGTGCATTTAGATCTATTGAATAAAAATGGGCAAATGATAGTTTCTGTTTCCCAGTTGCGCATTGAATATGAATCAAAAACTAGAGGGCATTAATTAAATATTATTGAATTGAGTCATTGTCAGGAGCATCAAGAGTCAATACTCTCTTTAGCTTAGTAACGGCGCAGCCTTTTGGGACCTTGAAGCTTGATAATCATGGGGGATTAGTGGTTTTAAAGGTTTCACTATGACCCACCTGGCCACCCATGTGCAAAATGTGAGAACCATCCTATCAAGCAAAGTACTATTTTGAGGTGTCCAAGCCCTTGCCTTCAGATGAAGGGCATAGATTGATAGTGGAAGGGGGCAGATGGGTCCCACTGGCTTGATAATCATGGGGATTAGTGGTTGTAAAGTTTTCCCTATGACCCATCTGGCCACCCATGTGCGAAATGTGAGAACTATCCTATCAAGCGAAGTACTATTTTGAGTTGTCCAAGCCCTTGCCTTCAGATAAAGTGGGATAGGGGGTGCTAAAATTGCCATGATCAATTTGAAGGTCTAGCCTACTTTTGGGGATTGTCAAATTTGGGCCAGTGCTAGTTCAAGGGTATTACATAGATTGGTAGTGGAAGTGGGACAGGTGGACCCCACAGGCTGGACCTTTTTCTGAGCTAGGAACAATTGGAGTTGATGGAAATATGCGTTCTGTATCAGAAAAGTTCACATAAAGAGAAAATTGATGGACCTTTTAAATTCTTATTTCACAGAAACTGAAGTTTATCCTCGATGCATAGCTCATTACAACTGCTGAGTGTGACACAGCACAGTTGGAAGGTGCTCAGCATCAAAATTCAAAACCTCCAGTTTGTGGTTTTTGGTTGTCTTACATATAAACATTTAACTCATGGAATATGTGGTAAGATATAGGCACACTACGAACTGTAACGACCTTAATGGATTTAAATGGTCCAAGTTCCCTCCATGTCATGACGAAATGCTAGAATTTGATGGTGATTGTAAATCATTATGATAATGGAGAGCGATGTATCCATTTCTTGAACTGATTTGTACTGCATGAACAAAGATGTAGAAGCACCAAGGAAACACTCATTTGAAGCACATCCAAAAGGAGAAGCAACCTGATAGTATTTCCTTCATAAACCAAACCAAACCAAACTAAGCCTTTTCCCACTAGGTGGGGTTGGCTATATGGATTTGACGACACCTATCAAATTTGTTTAGGGCCATGTTCTCCGTTAGACCCATGTAGGTAAGGTCATGTTTAAAAGTTTCTTTCCAACTTATCTTGGGTCTCCCTCTCCTTCTCCTATTCCTGGCAATCTCCATGCTTTCACACCTTTTAATAGGTGCTTCTGTTGGACACCTTCTAATATGGTCGAACCATCTCAGTTGATTTTTTCTTATTTTATCTTCAATCGGTGCTATTCCTACTTTGCCCCTAATCTCCTCGTTCCTAATCCTATCTCTCCTTGTGATCCCGCACATCCATCTTAGCATTCTCATCTCCGCAACTTCCATCTTCTTAACATGATTATGCTTTACTACCTAACACTCTGATCCATATAACAACGCTGGGCGTACCGCTACCTTGTAATACTTTCATTTAACCTTTAGGGGGACTTTCCGATCACACAAGATGTTCAAAGCACTCCTTTATTTGGTCCATCCGGCCTGAATCTTGTGACTTACATCAGTATCAATCCCTCCATCTTGTTGCACCATAGATCTAAGGTATCTAAAATTTTCTTTCTCTACAATCTTTTGTGTGCCCAAACTTACTTCTATATTACGAGGTGTCCTACTTTGACTAAACTTGCATTCCATATATTCCGTCTTGCATCGACTTAGCCTAAACCCTTTAGTTTCTAATGTTTTTCGTCACAATTCTAGTTTAGCATTCACTCATTCTCTCGTCTCATCCACTAAAACAATGTCATCTGCAAATAGCATACACTACGGCACCTCATCCTGGATGTCTTGTAATCTCATCCATAACTAGGGCAAACAAGTACGGGCTTAACGCTGAGCCTTGGTGTAGCCCAATCGTGATAGGAAACTCTTTAATCTCTCCTCAAGTCGTTCTTATAGATGTCACAAATCTATCATACATATTTTTTATCGCCTCAATATATGCGACACACACTCTTTTCTTTTCCAGTACTCTCCATAGAATCTCCCTAGGAACCCGGTCATAGGCCTTCTCCAAGTCAATGAACACCATATGTAAATCTCTTTGACCTTCTCTATACTGTTCCATTAATCTTCTCTGGAGAAAGATAGCCTCCACGGTTGATCTCCTATGCATGAAACCAAATCGATTCTCTGAAACGTTTGTTGTTCTTCTTAGTCTTCTCTCAATAACTCTCCCATAATTTCATCGTATGGCTCATCAATTTAATCTCGCGGTAGTTTGCACAGTTCTGAATATCTCCTTTGTTCTTGTATATGGGTATAAGAATACTTTTCCTCCATGCATCAGGCATCTTCTTACTCTTTAGCACTACATTAAAAAGCTTTGTCAACCAACTTATGCCATCCTCCCCCCAAGCACTTCTAGACCTCAATAGGGATAACATCTGGCCCAACCGCTTTCCCATTCTTCATCCTTTTCAATACTTCTTTAACGTCTTCCCTACTGATTCTCCTATAAAACATATGATTCGATTCTTCCCTAGAAATGGTAAGCTGTCCCAATTGTATGTCACTACTACTGCTTTCGTTAAATAACTTGTATAAGTAGCTCTTCCAACGCTCCTTTATCTCCTCTTCCTTTACTAATACTTTTTCATCCGCATCCTTAATGCATTTAACTTGGTTTAAGTCCTTGGTCCGCCTATCTCTAGCTTTAGCGAGCTTGAATATCTCTCTTTTGCCTTCCTTCGTGTCAAGTCGCCTATATAGCTCCTCAAATGCCTTTGCCTTGGCCTCACTAACTGCCTTTTTGGTTTCTCTTTTTGCTTCTTTATACCTCTCCAAGTTCGCTCCATTTTGATCCTTTTGCCAAGTTTTAAAGCACTCTCTTTTAACTCTTATCTTGTCTTGGACAAACTCGCTCCACCACTATGGCTCTTTCTATGCCGAAGCACCCCCTTTGGATTCTCCTAAGGCTTCTTTCCCTACTCTCCTAATTCACTTTGTTACCTTATCCCACATAATATTTGCACTCTTATTCACCGCCCAAACGTCTTCCTCTAGCATTATTTCCCTTAATGCCAGTTGCTTATCATCTTTCAAGTTCCACCATTTAGTCCTTGAGCATCTATACAACTTCTTTTTTCTAGTCCACCTTTGTAGCTGCACATTTATGATCAACAACCTATGTTGGGAAGTCAAGCTCTCCCCCGGTATAACCTTGCAATCTTTACAAGCTAAGCGGTCTCTTTTCCTAGTTAAGAAGTCAATCTGTGTCCTTGAGGAGCCACTCCTTTAAGTCATTAAATGCTTCTCTCTCTTCCTAAAAATGGTGTTAGTTACCATGAGATCATAAGCCACTGCAAACTCCAAAATATCATTCCCTTCTTCATTTCTATTACTGTATCTATGTCCCCCATGTACTCCTATATATCCATCTACGTCGTGTCCTACATGACCGTTCAAATCTCCTCTTATGAAGACCATCTCGCCTTGGGGTATCTCTAGTAGTACTCCTTCCAAGTCTTCCCAGTACTCCTTCCAAGTCTTCCCCAAAACTTCTCCTTATGTCCATCTCCTAAGCCCACCTGGGGGGCATAAGCACTAATAACGTTCACTATCTCTTCTCCTAACACTAACTTAATTGCAATAATCCTATCTCGAGATCGCTTTACATTAACTATATCTTCCTTTAAGTCCTTGCTTACCACCATGCTGACCCCATTCCTCAATCTAGTAAGTCCTGTATACAATAACTTATACCCAGTCCTCTCAATCTCTTTAGCTTTCTGTCCCACCCACCTTGTCTCTTGCAAGTAAGCAATTTCGATTCGTCTCCTTTCCATTGTATCCACCACTTCCATAAGTTTCCCAGTTAGGCTCCCAATGTTCCAAGTACCTAATTTCAGCCTTCTATTTTGGACTATCTTCCTTACCCCTCACACTCGTCCAAAGTGTGAGGACCCATGCCTGTTTAACACTGTACTTGGGCGCCGATGTAGTGGTCCTTGCTCACTTATCACTGTACTCGGATCATATAGTGCGTCGCTAAGTAGGGGACACCCCCACGAAATTTCATAAGGTCTCAAATCCATAAAGAAATCCGACTGAGTATTGTGCTGGCTGTTGGCTACCTAACGCACAACCCTCCTCCTTTGTCCGGACTTGGGACCGGCTATGTCAATGATACCCCAACATAGGCGGAGTTATAGTATTTCCTTCATCCATTAAAAATTTCCATGCCCTAACCCTCATTTGAAGCACTTCCAAAATAAGAAGCAACCTGATGATATTTCCTTCTTACTTTAAAAATTTCCATGCCCTCATGTTGAAAACCACCTTGTAAATTCATCTTCATCAGCATTGTCTTAAGACCGTTTCCCATCTATTTGTGGTAGGCTTCTTAAGTTCTATTTTTCCACTCACTCCTATTTCGAGAGGTTACTCCGAGATCTAAAGTTTCACTTTTGACTATTATATTTGAACTCTATTGGTTTCCCCCTCTATCTTGTTCCGTGTATTTGTAACACCTCTACTTTTGTACAGGGGCTATTTCAATCCTTTTATGTACATGGCAAAATGATATCAAATGGCGGAAAACTTTCACATGTTCGCAATGCTCATTCACAGAGGTGGGACCCAGTCCGCCTCTGAATTTCACAAGCTACAGTCTGGGTGCTTGGTGCTTACTGTACATTCCTGTATATTTGTCATCAAATGACATGCTGAACTTACTGTACATTCCTTATATGGTTTCGTTTTGTTTTCACCCCCTCTACCCGGTCTATAGCCTTTAACATTTCCTTTCAAGAACAACTCTTCCCTCTGGATTCTCCAGGCACATATTGGGTGACTGGTGTGATGCAACCTGCCATTAGGAATCCTACTTAATTAGGATTGATATTCTGACTCCAATCTCCTTGTCTCAATGAGCTTTATCTGGTTGTTGCTATTTTCTTCCATGTATCAATGACCTAATAGTTGAACTATTAGTCATGTGGTTCTGTGAAATGATATAAATTCATTAATCTGTGATGTACTGCGAAGCTCTCCTGAAATGACCATGACATAATAGAGCCAAGCCAAGGATGGGTCTGCCTTAGAGGGTACTTACTGAATATGTAGCCAAATTAGAAGCAGCAGTTAGGAGTTCATTTCTGTTGATCCATCATCGTCAGCAGCTTATTGATTATCGAAGTTTTCGGGTCTGATTCTGAACCCTTTACCAGTTGAGATCTGTTGTCCATGCTTGATGTATACTCGGGTTTTAAATTACCTGTCTGAAAAGATACTGATAATGACAGTTCTAGCTTGACTGTAGATTGCCTTTATGTATGAATTAGGAGCCCACATATATCTAAATATAGTACATCAAGATCTCAGAGATTATTTATATCATGGATCATGGTCTTGTAACCATTCTCTATGTTTTTGAGACACTTAGTTTACTGTCAACCATTATCCGTCTCACGAAATGTATTTACTTCTGTACTGCTGGAACCACTTTAAGGTGTCACCAGACATCTTTGTTCTCTAAATATGTATTAGTTATGACCATTAAAAAAAGTAGGAATTCGTTATTGGAAGAAAAGAAGCTTGTGCAAAATCTATTATTCTTATCGGAAACCTTCTTCTCCATGTGTTTTCTTGTTCCTATGTCTTGTCTTTCTTGTATGTCTATTAGATTCTCCTCCAATGTTTGTACTTTCCCAATGAGCACATCCATTACTTGGTCTCCATCAAGGACCAAAATTTCTTGTTAACAAACTCTTGATACCCAGTGAGGCATCTAAGCACTTATAACAATAAAGATTTCTTTATTAAATTTAATCTTAGTGGTGTGCTATGGCAAGTGTTGAGGCGGCCCCCATAAAGGCGGCACAAATTGAACAATTTAGATTGGGTTGCTCCAGCCAACTGCTCTGGTTTTAGACTTTTGGTTATTATAGATTTGTTTCTATGTTACTAGTTGTATCAGTGTCTCACTTATTTTGTGTTTCTTGCTATCATGAGCCATAGTTTGCGTTCAAATTAGCAATGAGTCTATGAGAAGTTTATTAAATACCTTCCCAAAAAAAGAGAGGCCAGGAGTTAATTTCATGAACTATGAAGCTGACACTTTGATTATGTGACATTCTTTAATACTTGAATTCAGGTTTATCCTGCTTGGAAATGGTTTGAGAAGCAAGATGGTATTAGGTCTTTGCAGAAAAACAGTAAAGATCCTGCACCTGAGTTCTACAATATATATCTGGAGAGGCCAAAGGTGATCTTTGTTCTTTTCCTTTCTTTTCTTGTCTTTTTTTAATTCTAAGTTCTCATGTCAAGGTTATTGGAGATGTTTGTTTTGCATCCTTTGTTCACATCATTTATTTGTCAGGGTGATCGTGATGGATATGATTTGGTTGTGGTCGATGCTATGCACAAGGCGAACTACGCAAGTCGTATTTGTCACTCTTGTCGACCGAACTGTGAAGCAAAGTAAGGCATTCTATGATTCTGTTTATGATGTTATCAATTATCATACTCTAAAGCCTAAGTTATATATATATATATATATATATATAGTGTGAGATGCTCCTGTGAGAACATCTCTCACCTTACTATGAGAGATAGGGGTGGGGGCTCCTCACATTTAAGTTGTTGGCGTATCTCTCATAGTAAGGTGAGAGCATCTCTCACAGAAGCATCTCCCTATATATATATATGTGGAGTACTACACAACGCCTGGGTATTTTTAGAACAAAAACGGCCCTCCTATTTTGGCCCATTGGGATGCATGATGATCATGGAAGTCCATTGGATGGAAAGATCTATATTAGGCCTACCTACTTGCAAAATCTTAAGCCCATAAGATCGTCCTAACCTTTTGATCCATGACCCTAAAATTTAATGGTTTAGAGTTAGAGGCATCATTTTATTATGATTTCAGTCCATCGGTGATGAAAAGTTGGATGAATGTCAAACTTGGACTTGTGAAGTGTGAAACATGGTTTAAAAAATCGTTCGAGTCGACTTGGACTCGGCACATACCGAGTCGGGTTGCATGGGACCCGGACTTGAATCATGTCCAATTGAAGTTGGCTCGACCCGACTCGGCCATGAACGAGTCGGGTCCCGAGTTCGATTTTTTAAACTTTGGCAAGGGCTTGTTTGGCGACTCTTATCTATATGGAATAGATCTATATAAAATAGATTTGTTTCAAATGGCCCTCTTTGAAATAGATGGTGTAGAAATAGTTTGTTTGGTGACACAGAAAAATTGATTGAAATAGACATTTTTAAAGTAATGGTTGAAAGTTTTTCATAAATATCTTAAGATCCATGAGGATTCAAGTATTGAAACTTGATATCAGAATTGTGTTTAGGCTTACAAAAAGAATTACCGATTTGGATCTTGCATTTGGGAGCCATGGATTTAAAAAAGGTATATATAAATGTCTGTCCTTTTTCGTAAATATCTCAACATTTATAATGATCCAACGGCTAAAATTTGGACCTATAGTCGTGCATGATCTTATGAATATATCCATTGGTTTATTAGATCATGATTTATGATGTCCTAAAGTATAAAAAAACATAAAAAACCAGACTGCCTGTGTACACTATTAAAACTCAATCAATAATGCAAGGTACATCAACGGTCACAAAAGTTTTTGTAAATCTCTCAAGATCCACTTGGAATTAGAAGCTCATTTATGGACATGTAGCTGTTTTTGGCCCTCCAAAGATAACCAACAGTTCAGATCTTCATTATGGGGCCCATAATGTCCAAAATATTTAGATCGAACGGCTTATGATGTTTTACAAATATCTCAAGACCCGAGATAGACAAATGGATGAAAGTTGGAGACGTTGCCATTTTTTATATTTTGAATACATCTAATAGTTTGGATCATAATGTAGGGTCTCAGATGTTCACAAAAAAATTGAATTAACAGACCGATATGGAGGACGTTCTACAACACTGGGCAAGTGTTGTCTTTCCGCTTAAGACATAATGCTCTGATTCAATTCTCACCCTTTTGCTGACTTTTTGAAAAGAACACTTTATATCTAAAGACCATTTCAAATGGACACAAAAAAAGTAGTTACCAAACACTCTAAAGGGGGATTGAATAAGTTTTAAGATAATATGACCCACATATTGGACATGTCACATGCCAAACTGAACCTTGATTGACACAACATGGTCCCTATGACCAAAAAGAAAAGAGGGGCGCCAAAAGGGGCATTTTTAAAGTGAGGTGTTTTTGAGAATTTCCGTATATATATATATATTTATATATATATATAAAGCACTTATGTCTGAGACATCATTTGAAATGTTTCATCAGTTTTGTCTTAGTTTTTGAAACTTAAATATGCACTTTGAAAGGTTTTAGCAGAAGTTCTTCATTCACTCTTTCAATGGAGAAGATCCAGTTTATCTAGATGCTTCTGGCATCTGGATATCTATGGTATTCTGGTGCATCCTTCCTGATGCCTGAACTACGGGTGCTGTGGTATGGTGTTGAAGCCCATTCATCTGACAGGCTTCCACTGGAAGGGCGTGCCATGGATTTGTTCTGGATTGAAAGATCATAATCCTTTGAGCAAATAGATGGGTAATAAAAAGAGATATCATTCCACGGGAAAAAGAATAGACATTGGATGGCCAAAATCTTAGTCCAGAAAAGTTGTAGGGCATTCTTGATCCATGATAGAGTAGCCCATTAAATTAACTATTTGGGGTTCACCAGATTAATTTCTCATCCTTACTGATGCCATATTCTGACACTTGTAATGTAGTTCTGCAAGTGAAGAGTTAGCATATTTCATACCTGCAAAGTTACTTAACATTGCTGGTATATAACAATCCAGCTCATCCATGTGTATAGGGTGCTAATCAGAGGCTGAGATCATCATCATCATCGATGAATGCCCTAGGGTTAGGGCTTGCGGGAGTGCCAAAGCACCGTGTCAAAGACACTTCAAATTATCTCCGCAGAGATTTCTAACAAGATGACGCACCTCTCCGAGGGAAAAACCCACAATTCTATTCAATTTCCAAGTCTCTTCCAGATTCTTCTTTACAATGCCATATAAAATAAGCAAGTACAACTTAAGCCCTAAGAAACCTAATTAAACTAGGAAACTAGAATCTTATTCTAATTACAATAAAATTAGAAACTAATTGATAATTACTGAAGTAAAAAATACTAAATCACTTGGGCCCTACACATGTGGCCTGTGGTCCATCTGCATCATTTGGAATCAGAGCGAAGATCCACATTGCTCCGATTACCCTCCGGTCATTGATCGGAGCATATCCATACCCACCCCTGCCTGCCGAGACACATCCAAATCGACAAAAAAACCTGCACCCAAACAGCAACCGATTACCATTCCCAAACCGTTATCGTCCCAACCCTCCCACCAGCAAACCTAGCCCCATCCCTTGACTGCCCTCCTTGCAGAAAACTCAGTCCCATCACCCGCCCTCTTCCAGTCCAGAATCCCAACGCATGAAAAAAAAAAAAAAAAATGCCCTACCGTCGTCCCTGCAAAAATCCAGAACCCATCTTTACTTTTCCAAACTGCCGAATCCCTAAATCCCAAACCAGACCTCTCTTTAACCCCAAATCGACCCAAACCCCATCTACATCTGAAACCCAAAACAGCCATTCCAGTCCTGTCCCCTTCCAAAGCCCAAACCAGTGATTAAAAAAAAAAAAAAAAGAACAGAGAAAGAAGAAAGAAACCTGTAGAAAAGAAAGGGAAGAAAAAGAAGAAGAAGAGGAAGAAAGATCGAGGAAAGAAGACGAAGAAAGAAGAGGAGCCTACCTGGTTGTCGAACCTGCAGCTGTTACCAGTGTCGAGCACCAGCAACTCCACCATCGCCCAGTGCAGTCCCTCGACCTAGCCATTGCCATTGTGTCTCTCCAAGTCGAAGCAGGTAAGAGTGCCACCTTTTATTTTCTCTTCCTGCACGAACTCGAAGACAGATCATAAGACCCCATCACGTGCCATTACTTGGGCCTGAGTTCGGGTCAGCTCCAATTTGGGTAGACTCTAGTGGGTCAGATTCACACTCTGGACCCAACTTGTTTGGAAGAAGCCCGGCAGTTTAAAAAAAAAAATCAGCCAGAGTGCGGACATCAGCAGATCTGGTCAATGTTCCGATTTGACCAATTAACAGCCTATATTGTTTATATGATCTCGGAGCAACCAGAGGTCGGATTTCAGATTTGGTTTCACCTAGACACCTACACGCTCGTGGAAGGCCGATATACACATCAGGCCAGTCAAAGCTTTTAAATTTGCATTAAAAGGAATGCCTCCTAAAAAGCATGTGGAAGTGGAGTCTTCATGTTTATCCAATGTGGTTTCTCAATTATCTACATTTGTCAATCGAATCAAAATTGCAGTCAATCAAATCCAAGCAACTATTGCAAGGATGGAAGTCAGACTTGGCAATTTAGAAAATGGCCACTATGGGGATAATTGTCGAGGTGAAGGTCAAGTAATAGAGAAGTGCAAGGTATATTTCAATGCAGCCGCCTTTAAACATGAGACCGACGTTGATCAAAACGACCATGTAGAAGACGATCAACCTGCTGAAGATTTAAAGGAAGAGGAAGGCAAAACAGACATTGAAGACATGTATCTGACAACTGATTTAGTGCTTTCACAAGAAGATTTATCTGTTGACAGCCCTGATATTGAATTTATCTTCGAAGATCAACAATGGAAATTTGGAGATGAACAACGAGGAATAGTCAGAGATTGTGATTTAATGGTGCAGGTTCTACAAGTAAGGCATCCAACGGTTCAATTGCACATCAACACAATTCTCAACCATCACAAGCATCTATACATTAAGTTGTACACGAAAGCTGCAGATGGGCCAACAAATCGGAAGTTCGTCCGATTGATATTCGACCCCGTTGGACTTTTACCGAACTCGAGGTCGAGTTCTCTCCAAGCCAGGGAGAATGATGCAGATGGACCTTAGGCCACATGTGTAGGGCCCAAGTAGATTAAGTATTTTTTATTTCAGTAAATATCTATTAGTTTCTAATTTATTTTAATTAGGATAAGATTCTAGTTTCCTAGTTTAATTAGGTTTCTTAGGGCTGAAGTTATCCTTTCTCATTTATATGGCATTCTAGAGAAGAATCTGGGAGAGAGTTGATTAATTGATTTTAGGTTTTTCCCTTTGAGGTGCGTCCTCGTTTATTGTCTCTATGGAGACTTTTGAAGTGCCTTCAGACACGCATTTCGGCGTATATTGTGCTTTGGCACTTCCATGCAAGCCCTAACCCTAGGGCCTGCATCAATCATCATCAAAGCCTTGTCCCAACTATGTTGGGGCTGGCTGCACGAATTCTGTTTTTCCATTCTGATCTATCTTGAGCGGAATACTCACATAAGTTACACTTCATATCTATGTTTACTATCTCCATCCACGTCCTCTTTGGCCTACCCCTTTCCCTTGGCGGGCCATCAACCTTCATAGCCAAACTTTTCATTACTGGCGCCGTTGCCAACCTACGTTGAATATGCCTGAACCATTCAAACGAGTTTATCTAATTTTATCCCCTATTGCTGCTACCCCTAAATGCTCTAGAAAGCGCTCATTTCTAATTTTATCCTTCTTAGTTTTACTACACATCCACCTCAACATTCTCATCTCTGCTATATCCATTTTGCGCATATGTTGCTTCTTGATTGGCCAACATTCTGCTTCATAGGTCATAGCTGGTCTTATCTTTATCTTGTAAAATCCTCCCTTCAATCTTGTTGGCATTTGTTTGTCACAAAGCACTCCAGAAGCTAGTCTCCACTTCAGCCATCCTGCTTTTATCCTATGTTCTACATCTTCATCAATTTCTCCATCCTTACTAATTTTAGAGCCAATGTAGTGGAAATAATTACTTTGTGGTATCTAATCGGAGGTTGAGATCTTTTTGATAATTACTAGGTGAAAGACTTATTTCTTAGGCTGTTATTTCTTCTGTTGTGAGTGTGCATGGATTTTGATTCAATTGAGAACGTGTTTTCCCCCTCTTTCTTTTTCTTTTTCTTTTTCTTCTTGTTTTTGTTTTTGTTTTTGTTCCTCAATTATAACCACCTGACAATTCTTTATCTGACAAGCCAACCCAACCTAATCCTCACCTTGTAAATTAGGTGCATTCACATTTCCAACCCAATAAAGAAACTGGTTCGGTTTGGATTGGGTCCTCGCTACTTGACTCTAATGTCCCACTGCCTTGTAAATCATTGTCTGAGTCGATCTTTTACATCCATGTTGAATCAGGGTTGACATTTTCAACCCTAAAGGCTGGTTTTGGTTGAACTTGCTACCCTTATTTGTCAACCCTGTAGAATTCTTACCAACCTGATCCAACCCATTGCCATTAAGCTATAATAGACATGTTGAAATATTTTCTTATGACCTATTTTGACAACTCTTTTTCTCCTTTCGTTTCCTTATCTTTGTTTTCTGGTTCTTTATTGTGTTAGGAGGGAAATACAGAGGTATGCTCCTTACCAGTTCATTGTTTTTGAAGCTTACTAGTTTTAGGGATTACATATATCCAATTATCCATATTTATATCTAAAATTTCAGGAAAATGGATATCGTTACAGCATCTAGGCATAAATGTTTGGCCCTTTTGTGGTTTTTCTATTTCCTTGCATCTAATCGTTTGCTTTGTTTTTTTTTTTTTTTTTTTTTTTATAAAAATTTTTCTTAATGATTTTTTGATCGGTAACAAGTAAGATTTTATTAAAAGGGGATATAAAACAGGTGTGGAGCCTACAATTGAGGACTCTACAACGCAGGTATAAAAGGATTATACCAACACATACAAAACACTACACAACATGAACAGACAAACACAGCTACCCATCTTCAGCACATAAATTTGTGACCCCTTACGTGGCCAAAGCATCACCCATACCATGCTGATCTACCAACATATTGAAAACTAATTTGGAGAGATGAAGAAAGCACTTTGATATCTTGGAAATCAGAGAAGAATCTCCAATGGTTGTCATCATTTGACTTCATCCATGAAATAGCTTTGAATGAATCACTCTAAATTATCAAGCTTTGAATGTATCAATGAGAATAAAATACAGATCGCTTCCATAGTTGCTAGCGCCTCTGCCTCGTTGGAATCTGAGACGCATATGCTTGGAGACCAAAATTAGCAGCTCCCTATTCTGGTTATGAAGAATGTCTCCAATTCTTGCGGGCCCTTACTTCCCTCTAGCTGCCCCATCCAAGGTCAATTTCAAGCCTCCAAAAGGAGGCGGCAGCCAAACATCAACTTCTTCACCTTTGAAGGCCTTGCGTTAATGCAAACATCCAATTACACAAAATATTATCAAACATAAGATCCTTAAATTCTTTCCCCATATAAGACACACTTAGCCAACCTTTAAAACACCATGCAAAGCACCTTTTCCACTGGCAACATAGCATCTCTATAAATACTGTCATTCCTCTCTTTCCAAATGGACCTAAGAATGACACAGTGCAGCTTTCCAAAAAGCCAAGCCACAACCCTGGAAAGGAGCCAATCTTCAAGCCTCAATCAAACCTCTTAGCGAAGCTGGGAAACTCCAAAAAGGAAGCAGCCCCATAAGCACGAGTAGTAGTCACAATGGGGAAACATATGATTGAGGGTCTCGGGGTCTCCCCCTCTCCCACTCAAACAACATACAAAGCCGACCTAGGAATGGCACACACCGCAGTTTTCCAAAAGCCAGGCCACAACCCTGAAAAAGAGCCAATCTTGAAGCCTCAGTCAATCCTCCTAGTGAAGCTGGCCAACTCCAAAAAAGGCCACATCTATTTAGGAGGCGGCCCCATGAGTACGAGTACTAGTAGTCACAATGGAGAAACATATGATCATGGTCTCCCCCTCTCCCACACAAACAACATACATAAAAAAATGACTCCGTGGTAAGGCCCCTCCTGAGATTATCTTCTGTGGACACTTTATCAACCACTGCCATTCAATAAATAGTCTCGACTCAAGGGGGAACCATGCCCATCCAAACATGCGCATGTGGAGGCCAAAATGACAGACGATTCAAAAGCCCTATAAAAAGACTTTGTAGAGAACATCCCTGAAGGGTGCTGCTCCAAATGTGAGAATCCATGTCATCCCTGCAAATACACGTGTTACAAAAAAGACTGAACCCACTCAGGACCAACTAATGGAGGACTCCTCTGAACCCACCCCCCATCTATTCATTATAAATCTTGGCATGCGTATTTAAATCTGTTTTGTATTATTTATTGTCACATCTTGTCATGCATGTTTGGTTCTGTATTGTGATTTTTTTATTAATTTTTTAATTTTATCAATTCATGTTATGCAGTCCGTTATTTTTATATTTTTGGTCATCATCTGCAATTTCTTTCCTGATCTAGCTTTTTCATGCAGAGTTACTGCTGTAGATGGCCAATACCAGATTGGAATATATTCTGTTCGGCCCATCTGTCATGGTGAGGAGATAACCTTTGACTATAACTCTGTAACAGAGGTTTGTACCTTCTCTCTTGTGTCTTTTACCTTGATAAAATTGAATGTTATGAGTGATATTCACCATTTTCTATGCAGAGCAAGGAAGAGTTTAAAGCCTCTGTTTGTTTATGTGGAAGTCAAGTTTGCAGGGGTAGCTATTTGAACCTGACTGGTGAAGGGGCTTTCCAGAAGGTCCAAACCACATACTAGTTTTCTCTAGTGATTTCCACGGTTTTTTTTTTTTTTTTTTTTTTTTAATCCTTAAAAAAAAATTGATTCAACTGAACTAAGAAGCAAACTTTGGCACGTTCAACCGACGTTTTTCCCCAATCCCTCCCTCCCTCCTTCCTATATTTGAATTTAGCATGCTTAATATCTTAATGCCAAATGTGATGTTGGATCAGCTTTACCCTGGCTCAAGTGCATTCTATTTATTTATTCAATATCCTGCTGCATATCTTGAGCCCCATCTGGGCTAGCATATGATGGGCTATGGCTGTATGGTTGGATCTTGGTTGGGTTTTTGTCAACCTTTATCCATTTCAATTAGTGATATCTGCATTCATGTCTAACCAGGGTCCATTCTGATCAACTGCATCCTGGTCTTACTCTAGTATTGCTTCCTGACGAATATGCCTAGCATAGGATGGGTATGGCTGGTATGATTCTATCAGTTAAAAAATGCCTATTTCCAACATGGATGGATCTGCCAAACAAAGTCTGAATTCTGATCTGTAGCTCACTATGTGGTGCAATTGACCCACATTTTGCTCCAACCTGTTCACATCTTTACATTTCTATATTTAGAAGTCGAGCACAAGCACAGTTGGAAGGTGCTCATTGCAAGTTGCAACCACATGGTTAAGGGTTCGGGTCATGTTACCATTCAAAATAAATATTTAATTTAAAAGGTTAAATTAAAATTTTAATAATGAGAAGTATGATATATTAATAAATACTTAATCTTCAATGTTATTAATTTTCTCTATATTAAGATTATAGTTAGGGTCAAGCAGTTGAACTAACTTGAATGCACAGCTGACCTGATTATTCATTGGCCCCATCTCATAGACCCCAACCTGTCCTGAAGCACCTAAAAATTACGGTGTATACCTGGATCCAAGTCATAACAGGTCTGTTGGATCATCAGGTTAATCTGCATTGTGGAGAGTGGCAACCTACCCTTTTTGTTGCCTTTTTTTTTTATCCCTGGCATTTCAATGAAGACCAAACAACTGTTGTATCTCGCCAGCCAGCCTTCTAAAATTAAGGTTACGCCTGTTATATCTCACCAGCCTTCCATCTGAAATTAAGGTTTATTTCAACGAAATTGTTTGTTCCAGGTATTCAAGGAGTGCCATGGGATCCTAGACCGGCATCAGCTGATGCTAGAGGCTTGTGAAGTTAATCTTGTATCTCAAGAAGATTATATTGATTTGGGAAGGGCTGGCTTGGGCACTTGTTTGCTTGATGGATTGCCTGAATGGCTTATAGCTTACTCAGCTCGTCTGGTATATATCTTCTCTCAGCTCGCCTGGTATATATCTTACTCATGCTTTTCATAGTTTGATTTAGCTTATCGCATTTGATCTATTACCCTCTGAATGAAGGTGAGGTTTATCAATTTTGAGAGAACAAAGCTTCCTGAGGAGATTCTAAAGCATAATTTGGAGGAGAAGAGAAAGTTCTTTTCAGATATTTGCCTTGAAGTTGAGAGGAGCGATGCTGAGATTCAAGCTGAGGGTGTCTACAACCAAAGGCTTCAGAATCTGGCTCTTACCCTTGACAAGGTGGCTTTCAGTGTTTAATGTGAATGTAATTCAAGTTATCAATACAGCCATGACAAAAAATCATAGGTCTTATTTTACAACAGAATTGATTCTATTGTTGCTGTACAACCAATTGGCACAATTTGCATTAAGAAATCACAGTGCATTTTATTATAATTTTCTATATTGCAAACTTGGAACCTATTTGGAATCTATTCCAATGGAATGAGAAATAAGTTTGGCATTGACATTTGTGACTTGGTAGGCATCGGGAGTTGACTTGTCGAAATTCAGGTCAAGAAGCTGGTAGATCCAAGATTTCTAATTTTCCTGTAATCTTAACTGTGTTTTTGTTTGTAAGATTGTAGCAGACGAATGTACTTGGAAATGTAGTTGTTTCAGATGATTTTTAGTAAAATATTCTTTGATGCCTTCATTTCCCATCTAGTGTTGGTTTTCCATGGTTCCTTGATGCGAAATAATCTTGCCCCTTGAGTGGAAGCTCTTTTGGTGTCTAGAGCCAAAAAACTGTCATAGTAAATTTTACCATTTGCAGGCAGAGGCCATTTAGTTGCAAATGTATGTGCGATATGCGAAGGGGCCATGGAGTCAATGTATCGTATTCTAATCCATTGTGACTAAGCTGAGTTTATTTGGTTCCATTGCCTTATATGACACGATATTTCTTTCATTTTTGTCGAGACACTGGATAAATGCATTAAGGGGGGTTCCTTGGGATTGTGATCTTTTAAAACTTAATACCATTGTTTTCCCTTTTTTGGTAGTTAATGTGACTCAAACCCACAACCTCAACATTGCAATTGTGAGCACCTTCCACTGTACCATGGGGCTCTTGTCCATTAATGTTAACAGTTGGGATAACTATCGAGATCCCTTCTTGGTGCAATTGAAATGCGCTTTCAGAAGAGGAATAGTAACGGCTTCACCATTCACCAATAAAGTGGCTTTTAGTCAGATCCAGTGTTCAGAGGAAGGTTATTGTTGTGATCTGTTAGATTAAACATAAAAATAGGCTTCATTGTTTTATCTTATATTCTTATAGTAATCTGTCTTATTTATTGTGTTGTTTCTGCTGCCTTCTTTTACCTTCTTTTTAATAAAATAAACCCATCTATAGTAAAATGTTACCTGGTTTATTATCCTAACCTTACGTGACTACCTTAATGAGTTCTATTACATGTTGATTTAATCTTTGGGACTTCAGTTTATACTGATTTTTCTTTGTTCTTATGATGAATGATATTTCAGGTAAGGTATGTCATGAGGAGTGTATTTGGAGATGCAAGAAAAGCTCCACCACCTTTAGAGAAGCTAAGCCCTGAAGCTTTAGTTTCTTTACTTTGGAAAGGGGAGGGCTCACTGGTTCAAGAACTACTCCAGTGCATGGCTCCTCATATGGAGGCAGACTCACTAAATGACTTGAAGGTCAAGATTCTTGCCCACGATCCATCTGGTTCTAATGACCCTCAGAGTGGGCTTCAGAAGTCCTTATTGTGGTGAGTTCCTGTTGTAATTTATTCCTTTTGCTGCTGCTAGTTTCTTTTCTATTTACAGAAAGAGGAAGTATGCAAATAATTGGCTGGACAATGACTAGGGGTGTTCATGGGCTGTGCTGGGCCTGGTTGAGACATCCAGCTCTGGCCCGACTTTGGAAACATAGGCCTATATCCAGCTCAAGCCCGACGTGGGCTGTTATGTCATGTCCAAGCCCACCTATTTAATCAATTGGGCTGGGCTGGGCTGAGCCAGGCATTTTATCAACTGTATGGGCTTTCTAGTGGTTTTTTGGAAAAAAAAATCCTCAATAAATTACAAGCACTCCTTATTCAGGCTGGCCGGGCTTGGGTTCTCTATTACCTAATCCATGCCTGGCCCAAATATTAAATGGGCCTAGATTATATATCTAGGGCCAGCCCATGAGCACTTCTTGTTCCATATCTGAGTGTGACTTTGCGACCATCAATTTGTGATCCAAATATTTATATTATGGTGATATTGTGGATGATTAGCTGCTTCTAAAATCATCCTTGGAATAAGATCGCTGTCTGATGTTTCCTGTATATGTTTTCTATTGGCTGTGGTTTTCCATTTTGAAGCGACCAATTTGTAGCTAGTTTGATCGTTTAATAGGAGAACAGGGCGCAACATATGATGCCCAGATACGGATATGGATATGGACACTGATACTTGGATTGGGGATACAACTTCTCACTTTTGAAAATCTAGGACACGGATACGGATATGGATACGGGTGTCTTATTATTATTATTATTATTTCTTTAGATCACTTCTGAATCAATGAAATCATCATTGTTTTTGTCCCTTTCTAGCATTTTTTATGGTGAGAAGTAGAAATATTAAAAGAACTTTATGAAATAAAGGACTTTATAAGTAGGATATGTTAAGCTTATTCGCTAGAAGTATCCGTGCAGTATCAGTTACCAATACAAGTGTCGTATCGGGTTGATACGGATGTGTTGGGCTTGTACAAGTATCTGGGTATCATAGGGCACATCCAAATTAGCTAGATCAAGGGATTAGATTTCCTTTAGTTGGCTCACATCTACGGTTGCTGGTCATACAATGTATCTATAGTATATCCTTATATGGGAAACATGTCATTTGGTTGATTGATTATTCTTCTTTCTTTCTTTTTTGTTCTTTTTTTCGTTGTTGACTTTCATCAGGTTGAGAGATGAGATTCGGAATCTTCCCTGTACGCACAAATCCCGGCATGATGCTGCGGCAGATTTGATTCACATATATGCACATACGAAATGCTTTTTTAAAGTTCAGGTGAGGCTTAGTCTTTTGCTAAACTACCCAAATGTAAAACTTGACAATAAGAGGAATGGTCCAGTGTGTGATGATGGTTTTAACACTGGGCAGAAGGGCCCCCTTTTGGATAGAGTGTATGTTTTGGATGGAAGGGGCACATGTTTGACCTCTATGTCCTTCCCATTAACTTGATCAGATGATCCTATTCATTAATTCATGAGCTGGAAAAGTGGACTGCTTGGTCCAATTGTTCTTGTTCTATGCTCTTGGCAATGGGTTAGGTGATTCACTTGAAGGGTGAGTTGGTTGGTTGTGCCATCTACTAGGTCAAACTGTGCATGTGGAGATAACATTTAATGATCAAAATTGTTACTATGGTAGCCTAGTTGCAGTGCGAGAAAGTTATTCTTTATCTCCTTCAAATGATTTTATAACATTCGATTTCGCATTGCCCAAATTTTCCAATCGACAACCTGAGGTTTTACATTGTACCCTTGAACATTTTGTTGCACCTTGAGAAGCCTGCATTTTGGTTTACATTATTGATTTGATGGGCACCTGATGCAGGATAGACCCGTGGTCCCCCATGGGCCGACCCGCCAATGGGCCCAGCCCATCTATCTCGACCAAGCTCTTTGGGCCCAGCCCATCCATTTTCATGTTTTAGCCCATTAGGGTTTTATTTTATGCTATTTTATGTTTCATGTTGCATGTTTTAATCCAGGCCATCAATGTGTTGGATGGTCTAGATTAGTTTAGGGTATGTTTTCTCCTATATAATCATTGTAGTGCCTCATTGGCGATACAGTTAATGATCAATGAAAAGTTTCTTGAGTGATTTTGGATCTTTTGAGTTATCTCTTCTTCCTTGCCCACGATGGGGAGTTTGGCGTGAGGCCAATTTCCAGGAGAAAGCCTGACATATCCTTCCACAACCACAATCCATCTCGTCTCTCTCCATCTCTACCTGCCCCGTACATGATACCCCGCTCCGCATCACCACCTCTTTGGATGGACAGTGTCCAATAAAAATTACCTAAATTGGAAGTTCTTGCCCCTTTTCTCTGATCAGTAACATAAGTTTAATTGACAAAAAACAAAATAGAGAAACCATATGGTATAATCAAAGTATTTGTTATCAGTGTTAATACATCAAATTAGGCCTCAACAAATTTCTTTATCCTAATTGTCATCATCATCATCGTCATTATCCCCAACTATGTCGGGGTTGGCTATATGAATTCTATTTCTCCATTCCGATCTATTTTGAGTCAAATCCTTGGATAGGTTGCTCTCTTTTGGACATATCCTTACTCCCTCAATCCATGTATGTCCAAATCAATTCAAGCAAGTCTCTCTTAATTTATCCCTTATTGATGCTATCCTGAAAGCACTCATTTCTGATTCCATCTGTCCTAGTTCTATCACGCTTCCATCTCAACATTCTCATCTTGTGCATGTGTTGCTTCTTGATTGGCCAACATTATGCTCCATAGGTCATAGCTGGTCTAATTGATTTCTTGTAAAAAAATTTCCTTCAACCTTGTTTGTATACGTCAATCATAGAGTACTCTAGAAGCCAATCCCCACTTCAACTATCCTGCTATTATCCTTTGTTCATCATCTCCCTTGCTTTCTCCATCCTTAATAATTATCGAGCCAAGGGTATATGAATCTCTTTGTGGTATCTCTTAAGCTTCAATCTCAATAGGGTTAAGCTCTTTACACATCTCCACTTAAGTTGCAAGTCATATATATGTTGAAGCCCTAGGGTTCTAAAGCCCTCCTCTATCTCTCAAGTTTTGTATCTATGCCATCTCTTCATTCATCCACCAACACTGTTTTATCTACCAAAACAATTTTGTATCACTTGAGACACTCCTTTTATCTAATACCCTCCAAATCAAATTTTTAGGTTCTATGTGTCGTAGGCTTTCTCTAGATCGATGAAGACCATATGAAGGTTTTTCCTTTTCTATTGGTATATTTTCATTAATTGCCTAAGTGGGAAGATAGCTTCCATAGTTGGCCTCCCTGACATGAAACCATATTGATATTCAAGTATTCTCTTGTCTCCAAATCTTTTCTCCATGACTCTACCACTATTTCATAATGTCATAAATTAGTTTAATCCCGTGATAATTGATACAAATTATCTCCTTTGTTCTTGTAGGTACTGCAACACTTGTTCTCCATTCCTCCAACATTTTCTTTGTGTTTAATATCTTAGTGAAGGGTCTAGTTAACCAACCTATCCAATTTATCCTAAGCATTTTCAAGCATCTATCAAAATGCCATCTAGCCCAGAGCCTTCTCTATCTTTTTTCTTGCCAATGTTGTCTTCACTATTGCTGTCATAATTATGTCGTAAAAGGTATGCCTTGATAACGAAAGTATCTTCTCTCGATTCTAAGGCTTTTATATAATTTTCGTTTAAAAGTTTGTTAAAATATTCTTTTCACCTTCCTTTAATATCATGTCATTCACCAAAACCTTTTCCTTTCATATATGACATTATCCAAATCTCTACTTTAACTTCCCTCATTTTTGTAAGCTTGAAAACATCTCTCCTTTGCTTTTTCCTAAGTTATTATATCATAGTTTGCAGTTTGCATCACTTAAAACGTTCTTAACTTTTTTCTTTGCCTTCATTCTATATTCCTAGTCCATTGTGCAACTTTGTAGGAATATCGTCTCTCTAACAACTTCTTGAACCTCTATACTCCACATACCGGTCTGTTTATCAGTGTTTTTTATGACTTTTTCACTTTCCAAGAACCTCTTTTTCAACTGTACATATATAGTCAGTCATTTGATTCCACATTACTAGTTCCTCCAAATTTCATCCTACCCCTTGATCACTTGATGCTTAAATGTTGTAGCTCTTTCCCTTTTCAAATTCCTAATTCCTTCACTTTGTTTTAGGACAATCTTTTATTCACTACCACTTTCTTTCTACATCTAAAACTAAAAACTACCATGCTATTTTGTGTAGTCATGTTTCTATTAATTCCATTTCTATGGGTAATTAAATGTTCTTCTCTCTTTTTAAAGTAGGTGTTTGTTCTTACAAGGTCAAAGGCCTATCCAGGTTTTAAGATAATGTCTCCTAATTCATGCACTCTCTCAAGCAGTCATGCCCTTTACTATCCTTTCCCATATACCCCTGTTAGAGTGTCCTCCTATGAAAATCCTTTTACCAGTTGGAATGTCTCACATTCTTTTCATTGCATCGACCAACTATCGAAGTTCATATTTTCTAATAATTTCTAAGTAGCAAGTTGAATTTTTCTCTTCTTTTGGACTAACTTCTTTACCCGCAATCGTCTAGAATGGTACAAGAATCTTTGCCCATTCTCTACAACAATTGGGCACTGCGGTAGTTTGTCGCTTATAGCGAGGGATGACCTGTCACGGAACTCTTGCATACTTTTTACTTAAAGCAAGTGCAGCTGCAGTGTGTCTCTTATAGTGGGGAATGCCCTAGCGTGATCATAGAATGTTGTTTTCTCTGTATCTATGTTTGGGTTGTGAGCTGTGACAAAAGTTTTACTTTGGCCGTCAACTTACGTGATGCTATTGCTACCCTCCTTTATCCGGGTTTGGGAACAAATGTAAAGAACAAAATGTTTCTCTCTAAAATAACAGATCCCTATCAACTCCTGTATTAGCTATGATTTATTTGCTTATGCTGTTCGTTTCACATGTATAAGAGAAACTTGCATCAAGAGACATAATTCCTTGATCTCTAACTTCATTTTCCACCTATGGGACCTGATAATTCTCCTTCATTCGCCCAATTGCATTTGAAGATCCCCCTTCCACGATTAAAGGCCAATGAATGATAGAGATCCTCATAGCTTCTCGAATTGCGATGATTTTTGTATTATTTAGGTCCGTTATGATCCTGCTGGAATCTTGAAAATTGAAAATACCCCCCCATCCACACACCCACCCATATTTTAATGCTAGGTTTGCACCTTTACAATCCTAGCTTCTTGAGTCTTTTCACTACCACATAGCTATTACCGATGATTTGCTCCCAATGGAAGGCCTACTACATGGGTAATCAAGCTGCCCTAGGGCTTGACCACCCAAGCAAGAGACCTTGTTTTTTCAGGTGTTAATTCCCACTCCGATCGTTTTTATTCTCTCAATATTCACTGGAAGCCAATGTGTAAATACCATTTTAGATTGCTTTAGCAATTCATACTTCCCTTTCTAACTTCACAGAATAGAAGTATACAATCTGCAGGCCAGAGGTACTAGGCATCTGTTCCGAAATTTGTAACTGTTTATCAACTTTATTGGCTTATCTCAGTACAATATGATACTCAAGCCTTCCATGATATTACTGAAAAGAAATAGTGACAGGTGATCTCATTGCAAACCCCTTCAGTCCTCGAACAGCCATTTTTAAGAATGATTAACGAAGAGAAAGATGTGCTATTATGCACTGTGCAATTAACTTCTTCCACTTCTCACTGGAACCCATCCACGTAATCTGAATAACAATGCCAACACTATCATAGGATTTTTTAATATAGATCTTGTATGAGATGTCAGATAATCTTGTTGCTCTCTAGTGGATTTCCTTGTTCCCTCTCCATTAACAAATAGAACTTGTCTTCCCTTGATGAAAGCTCCTTGGAATGGACTTATCACCTGGAATGTCGCACCTCTTATTCCATCGGCCAATATCTTTTACAGTAACTTGTAAAAACATCCACCTAGCTATGGGTACACTTCAAAGTGGGCAACACATCATGTTGTACCATATCTGATGCTTCACTTTTTGTGTGAAACCTGTGTCTAGTCACTCCAATATAGGTTGTATCCGTGTCTTATCATATTTGATACTTCATTTCATGTGAACTCTATGCTCCTGCCATAAGCATGGCATATCCTTGGGGTATCCATGAGGTATCTGGGCATCATAGTTATAAACACACGCAATTTGGCTATTAATCTGACATAGAGTTCACATGCTTATGGCAGTAACATGGACATGGATACAACCGCATCAAACATTGGACTGCCAAATAGCTATGTCATATAAAACCTGGGGTTCCACGTGTAAACTCAAGGCTTACGTTTACTGTGTAAAACCTCAGACAGAGGACCATATGGACATGGTACTCGTAATTTGGACCATTGATAGCTGGAAACATTTGCCAACTAAGATATTTATGGATGTTCCATCCCATGATGAGCCCAACTATACCATTGCTGGATCAAGGATTAGGCAGCAGTTGTCTTGTACACTTGTTGAATTTTGGGCATATTCTGACTAATAGAATTACTTTCAGGATTACAAGTCTATAACGTCTCCGCCCGTTTACATTAGTCCTCTTGACTTGGGTCCCAAGTATGCCGATAAGCTGGGTTCAGGCTTCCAGGAGTATTGCAAGACATACGGAGAAAACTATTGTTTAGGGCAGTTAATTTACTGGCACATCCAGACCAATGCAGAGCCAGATCGTAGCTTAGCAAGAGCGAGAAGGGGTTGCTTGTCACTGCCTGATGTTGCTACCTTTTATACCAAGTCTCAGAAGCCATCACGGAAGCATGTGTATGGCCCAAGAACCCTCAAATTTATGCTGGCCAGAATGGTAAGTGTTGCTTGTTACTGCATGGCTTTATATATTTTTCTATATTGTTGCTAGGATCAGCTTGGCTGTAGTGCAAACCCAAAGTATTTTTGCATATTTTGTCAGAATAGAATCAGTGGATGGTTAATCATTCTGCTTCCTGCGTAGGACTTAAAAGGAAAGTTGGAGACTGCATTTGGTGGGATATTGCCAGTCTCTTCTGCTCTTAAATGTTACAGCTAACACTGATATTGGTTTTGATGCTTTGAGCAGTCAAGTCAGAAAAGTGGTAACCCATTAGATGTGATTTCCAATTTCTTTGCTGGCCCAAAATGTATTTCAGAATGGATGATCATCCATGTTGCATAAATACTCAAACTGGTTTGATTTTGACATTGAAATGCCCCTTACCCACACACACACACACACATTGAAATGCATGTGTCATGTAAGCAAACGTGCTCATGGGATCGGTACTGGTCTTGATCAGGAAAAGCAGCCTCAGAGACCGTGGCCTAAGGACCATATCTGGACATTCAAAAGTTCCCCACAAATATTTGGCAGTCCGATGTTTGATGCTGTTTTAAATAAATCAGCATTGGACAGGGAGATGCTACAATGGCTGAAGAGCAGACCATTCGTTTTCCAAGCCATGTGGGACCGGTGACAGAGAGATCAGTGCATTTGTTTTTGTAACCATTATTCCAATTTTATTTCACAGGTTTCCCTTTTCATCTGGGAAGTTGGTAATCACGCTGGCTTCCCTTCATTTCATTGTACAGCTCTTTGTAATTTGTGTATTCATTATTAAGTTAGATCATTGGTTGAGTTAGTTCTGAGGATGCTGTCTTCTTTTTCTTCCTTCTGCTGCTGTTCTTGTTTTATCTTGTTGCTTACCTGAGTTGTACTTAAAAATCACTCGTCTAACATGATGCCAAGATTCACAGGATCCTCATTGCTGTGAGGGCGTTTGGATCATAACAATTTTGACAGTCGAAGTCATGATATCCATTCACACCATACCATTGGGCCGTACTGAACTGTTGTAGAGAGAATATTTTTTGTCTCTTCTTGAGAATCTTCTAGTGTCTTTATTGCTTGTGAGCAGGCATTTTATCTTTTATGGGGGGGATAATGTGGCTTAGTTTTTCAATTATCATTGTCTTATGTTTCCAGTGGTGATCAATTTAACATCTAGAATGGGGGCTTATGTCAGTGGGGGAATGTGGCACACTCCATTTTTCCTTTTCCAAGGGATTTTGAACTTGAGCGACAGTGACAATCAGTGGCTCTTCACGTCCTCATGTTGCAATCAAAGTCGACATTGAAAAGGGCCTTTGATTCTGTCTGTAAGATGGGCTTTTGCTTCAGGCCTGCTTTATCCAATTAGGGTCTCGCTAACAATTTTATAGATCACACTTGTATGAAATTGGGGTTATCAGAACTCTAATGGCACAGTTGGAAAACCAAGCAGGTCAGAAAGCCAGACTCACAAATAGACAAAATGCCGGCCCCTCCCCTGGCTCGGCTCACCTCTTTGGGTCTGGGCATTCCCCCAGTCAACCCTAGGAGCTCATAATTAGGGAGCCTTGTCTTTAGTGATCCGAGGAATTATTACAAGGGCCTATTGCTGGATGACAAGGGACTTGGGAGTAGTCTGTCTCATGTAGTCAGGGAAAATCTCCTCCAATAAAAATCAGGTGGTGTCTACTATTCCAAACATTGACTAACAATCAAGTGCTCCCACTGAAAGCCTGTAAAAATAATCAAGAATCACAGACTGCTTTCTTATGGCATGGTTCATTTCCAGGTTTCCCTTCCAAATTCCACATTCCCCAGATGGATGGTGGTCTAAGGTGACAAGGTCCACTAGGGAGGGAGGCTTACGTAATACTTGGTTTAAGTTTAAACTGAACTTTTATCACCTGGCACTTTTTATTTTTGGTTTTTATTTATTTATTTATTATTATTATTATTATTTTTTGTTCTCATTTTGGTAGAGTGGGCATGGACGTTAAGGCGGATTTTGACTAGAGAGCATCATGAAATTGGGGCGCAACTTGTGGCATTTGACGCCATTTTTGACATCTTAACATAAGCTAACCTCAAGAACATATTTGAAAGAGGCCTCAAAAACTTTAAAACACTTTTTAAACCCTTTTTTTTATTTTTTTATTTTTTTTTATAGACCAAAACCTGTAGACTGTTATATTTGAGGACTTCAAATCGACAACGCTAGAGTGACATTTTCTTTTTTTTTTTTTTTTTATATTTTTTTTTTTATTATTATTATTTTTTGTGTGTGTGTGTGTGTGTGTGAGAGAGAGGTGGGTATCCCTAAGGTATAATGAGGCAATGAGTCTAATTTCCCAGGTGACACCTCCTAAACCCACACAAGTTTGCTCATCGGATAAATCTGTGGCAGTTTTGAACACAAGGCATTGGTATGCCTACTCCAACTCCCAGGTGAATAAGGCCTGATAACATTCAATGTCATTTTTCACATTTTTGTATTTACATCGTCTGAAGACATTGTTGGGCATCTTGCACAAAATTCATTGCAAAACACCCTATGGGTCCCCATTTTTCTCTGACCATGGTTGATGGGCTTTCAAAAATAATGACCAAACACTGGTTAGAACTAGGGCTATAAATTTGGCCCTTTGACAAAGGGCCTAGCTCGGCTCAGTCATAAAGTGAGGGTTTTCTTTTTGTTCCAAAGCCTGAGGATAGGGATTGCCCAATTTTGAAAAGCCCACAATCTTGAGGGGCGAGTTAGGGCTTGACTTAGCCGGCTATGCTCTTTGTCTATTAATATATAAAATAAATAATATTATATATATATGAGGAGGGCTCTCCTCAATTGCAGTTGAGGAAAGCCTCAGCTGCAGGCGTGTGAGTTACTCGTGTGGGATTAAAAACGAAAGACTGAAAGAGGCATTCGTTTGGGTCAAATGCTTTTGACGCCCGTCAGCCCGCCAGAAAATTCATTTCCACCCCTTCCAGTCCGTCATTCCTCTCCAGACCTAATCCCTGAAACCTAGCTCCCTCTCCTCTCCTCTCCTCCCTGCTCTCGCCCTCCCATCGCTTCTCTCTCCCATCTTTGAACAGCGCCATCAACGTCGTCGCCTCTCCAGCCCAACAGCGCTCTGCGTTGAGCTACCATCTCTTTCCACTGCGTTGCGCTACGATCTCTTTCAACCATGGTTTAAAATCTCGGTCTCGGTCGCGGTATCGGCCGGGCCGAAAAACCGATATGATATCGGTATCGGTCGCGGATATCGGTCCGTCGCGGTCATCGCGGTGCGAATTTATTTTTTAATCCAAAAAAATTCGCAAAAATATCCAAAAAATCCAGAATATTAGAAAATGCTGGAAAACAATATTTTTTTCTATTAGTAATAGCAATAAATCAAAATCTCGGTCACCTTAAGTTATAAGTCCTGTTTGTGTCGCAGTTCGCTGTCTTTTCCAGTATTTCATATAATGCAGCCATTATTGATGATCATGATCAATTTATTAGTGTAAAATATAAGAAAATAAATATAACATATCAATCATCATTTAATACTAACTCAATAATAAAAAAAGTTGTGAAATTCAAGACCATGAAGATGACATTAAAATCAGAAACATGATAGTAAGATCGATAAATCATAAAGCAGTTAGGCATCAAAGATTCATGGTTTACCTGAACTTAGAGGAGACTAGTAGAGAGTAGAGACTATAGAGAGATTGGTGAGTATGACTGTATGAGACTATGAGTGTATTACATTTACAGATTGACAACTTAATTCCAAGTTCAAAATCATGTGTATGAGTAGATCTAGCATGAAAGTATGTAGATCTAACTTCTAAATGAAGAAAACAACATAACTACAAAAGTAACATACCCAAATGATCTATAATTTCATCTAAAAAAAAAAATAACATAAAAAAATACTTTAACTTGATTTTCTTTTACCTTAGATAATTTTTTCTTCAAAAATAGAAGTGGAATTTCAAAAATGCAAGGGGGATGTGTGAAGGAGAGGGGCTGCTGGTATAGGTAGTAAGAAGATGAGAAGAGAAGAGAAGAAGATAAAGATGGGGAAAAAAAAGAAAAAAAAATGAGTTTTAAAGCATCTCGGCCGATATTTTGAAAATATCGGCCGAGATATCGTTAATTCCGATATATTCAAAATCTCGGCCGATATCGGCCGAGATTTTGACGATATTTACCCGATCCGATATCTCATCGAGATATCGGATCGGTATCAGCCGATACCGGTACGTATCGGCCGATACGAATCGGTATCGGCCGATTTTTTGATCCATGCTTTCAACGTCGTCGCCTCTCCAGCCCAGCAGCGCTCTGCGTTGAGCTCTCTGCTTCGCGATTGCTCTCTCCCACTGTTGCGCTGCAAATCTTGTTTCCCTGTTCCTCTGGCGATTGCTGCCCTGCTACCGCCGTGTCATCTGTGCTGCGATCTGCGCTTCTCCCACTCCCTGTCTCTCCCACGCCATGCTTCGATTGCTCCCTCATCCCTGTGCTGCGATTGCTGCTCCTCTCCCTCCTCTCCCACGTACTGCGCTTCTCCCCTCGTTGCCGAACAAGGTAAAAAAAAAAGGGCAGGATTGATGTTTTGCATTCTTATATGTTGCTTGTTGATTTGGGTTGAAGGCAGAGAAGAATGGTTTTCTACTCAATGTGCACTATAGGTTTCTAACTGCTTTAGATTGACTATCATAAAATGCAAGACATTTGTTCTTCATTATGTGTGAAATCCTGGATTTTTGTTCCAGAAAGCCTGATGATGAATGCAGTTTTAAAGTTTGATCTCTTGCCATCTTCTAAAAATGCATGTGTGACGTTTTGGGTTCTTAATCTTGTGGATAATTGTACTCTTTAAGATAGTTTTGAGGATTGTTTGTCATCTTATCACCATGAACCAGATGTCTTGTCATATCTGTTGTGCATCAAGTGTTTATTAAATTTGATAGTGGTGTCCTTGTTCATATGGGATAAGATTGGTTGAATCATTGTTTTTAGTTCACTCTTGTTCATATTGGATAAGAATGAGGCCTAAAATGAAGGTAACTGTTATGTTCTGGTTTTCCTGGATTTATATTCATGTGTGTACTGAATTGAAGATTTGAGTTAATTTTGACAGTCCACAAAGCTTGGATCATATTGTTTTCCTTAGTGTACAAAGCGTAAATCATATTACAATTTGGAGAGGCCTAATTACATGCCAAACATTACATATTAGCTTCACTTTTTTAGCCCACAGGATGATATGATGTGGGTCCATATCTCAATTGTATGAGTTCTAGCTCTCTAATGGGCCATTTGGAAGGCTATAAATGATTTGGTTTTCAAGGGAATGAAACAGGATACCGACAAGATTATCATCTGTGAAGCAAGCATAAAAACCAACATCTTATCAAGTAGAAGTTAGACTACTTCTCAATCAAATCTGATTCAAGGCAATGCCATGCCACAATGAGCACATGATTTGGAGGCTTCATATTGATGTCTCAAAGGTACTGGACTTGCTTGCAGATCTTTTGATTCATGTCGTCAGCATCATCTTCAATACGAAACTTAGAATGGGCTCCAAAGTGCCCATGTGGATATGGGTATATGATTTTAAAGACATCTCGTACAGCCCATAATCCTGGACGAAAATTTTGGAAATGTCCAGATTTACAAGTAAGTGTCTATTGATTCCAGATCCTTAAATTAGTATTTATTTTCACTCCAATATTAATTTTGCATTTGCTATGAATCTGTGTGTAGGGAGAAAGAGGTTGCAGGTTACTGATTTGGATGGATGAGCTCGCAACTGAATATACACAAGGACGAAGTTTCGGACGTGTGCAAAACGAAAGTAGAGAAGATGAAATGAGAAAGTCAATTCAAGAGATGAAGCAGGAGATTAAGAATGAAATCAAACTTTTGAGGGAAAGTTTAGAAGCTCAGAAACAACATTCAAATTTTAGCAGGATTATATTGATGATGTTTTTAGTATTTGTTGCATATGTATGGGGATCAAATTATAGCCATCCCTATTAGATGTTTTTTTTTTTTGGAGATGTCCATACGTACATGTGTATTATCTCTAATATAACCATTTTCAAGTGCGTTCACAGATCATGACTATTTTTGTCATCTTTGTAAGATAAAATGTGAAATGAGTAGTAGTTAATGAAGTAAGCTACTTGACTGTGTTTGTTTTTCTGGATCTTGTTTTAGAGATTCTCTGCATAAAAAAAAAAGAAAAAAAAAAGAGAGAGATTAAAACAATGGAAATGACAAAAGAAGTGAATAGTTGAGAAAACATTTTGTTAGAATGACTTCATTTTGTATAGAGAGATTAAGAGACAACCAACTCATTTTGTAAGAATGGCTTCATTCTAGTGATAATGAAGTTTAAATACATCGGTTGCAGTAGAGGGCTTTCAATGGCTTTCATATTGGAGAAATTAGCTTTTAGTTTCAGCAATTTTTTGCGACTGAGTTGGTAAAGTGCGCGAGTAGAAAAGGGATCAAACGCGCTCGTTCCATACCCAAAAATAGCATATTCGAAGTCCGGAATATGGGCTTTGAAAACCCCAAATTTCATCCGAAAACACCCTCGGGAAGTGGGTCAACCACTGCCTCAAAAAGGGGTACTCAGCAAGGTTTCTGCAGGTTTTTTGCAACTTGAGTTGAAAAAGTGTGCAAGTAGAAAACGGATCAAACGCGCTCGTTCCATACCCAAAAATAGCAGATTTGAAGTCCGGAATATGGGCTTTCAAAACCCCAAATTTCATCCAAAAACACCCTCTCGGAAGTGGGTCAACCACTGCCTCAAAAAGGGGTACTCAACAAGGTTTCTGCAGGTTTTTTTGCGACTGAGTTGAAAAAGTGCGTGAGTAGAAAACGGATCAAACGCGCTCGTTCCATACCCAAAGATAGCAGATTCAAAGTCCAGAATATGGTCTTTCAAAACCCCAAATTTCATCCAAAAACACCCTCGGGAAGTGGGTCAACCACTGCCTCAAAAAGGGGTACTCAGCAAGGTTTCTGCAGGTTTTTTGCAATTGAGTTGAAAAAGTGCGCGAGTAGAAAATGGATCAAACGTGCTTGTTCCATACCCAAAAATAGCAGATTTGAAGTCCGGAATATGGTCTTTCAAAACCCCAAATTTCATCCGAAAACACCCTCGGGAAGTGGGTCAACCACTGCCTCAAAAAGGGGTACTCAGCAAGGTTTCTGCAGGTTTTTTGCGACTGAGTTGAAAAAGTGCGCGAGTAGAAAACGGATCAAACACGCTCGTTCCATACCCAAAAATAGCAGATTAGAAGTCCGGAATATGGGATTTCAAAACCCCAAATTTCATCCGAGAACACCCTCGGGAAGTGGGTCAACCACTGCCTCAAAAAGGGGTATGCAGCAAGGTTTCTGCAGGTTTTCTGCACACATTTCCAAAATCTGCATAAAGGCACTAGAATAAGAAAGAAAGAAATCCATTCATTCATTACACAATATTGTTCATCAACCTATCAATCTCTTTCATATAGTCTACAAACACAATTCCTGCACACACCTATACCCAACATTCTGCACACATTTCCAAAATCTGCATGAAGGCACTAGAATAAGAAAGAAAGAAATCCACTCATTCATTACACAATCTTGTTCATCAACCTATCAATCTCAGACATAAAACTACATAAACAAAATTCCTGCTTCAGTGTGAATCTTCATCAACATCAAAAGGAACAAAAGGTGGGCATAACAAAGAAGATGATGGGAGTCTTGATGGCTTCTCTGCATAATGTCTTCATGGCTTATTCTCTGCATAAATACAGAATCGCACCTTATCTGCATTATAGTAATTGAGCTGCAATAGACATGCAACTTGTGATAAGTTATGGAGGGAAAGGGCTTATGAAAACATAAACATCAACATTCGTCATCATAAAATTCTTAAAAGTAAGAAATAAATTATTTACCTGTATCATCATCAGAGCTTTCTCTACTTCCCAAGTTAGAATCTAGCTTCTTCCATGGATCATCCTCAACTAACCTGAAATATTTTTTTATAAGTAATAGTTTTATATGAAACATGGAAGATAAAAAGAAAACTCACATTAAATCGTTTACCTGTTCAATAACATCGGACAATTTCGCTTGTCATGTGATACACCGCGCTTGTTGCAACCCTTACAAAGACGCCCTTTTATTGCATTTTCCTTCGATGATTTAAGTCTCTTCGCGCGTCCTTTCGTTACAACATGCGCCGGCTCATGGTATTCAACCACATTACTATCCACAAGTCCATTCCCTTTATCAATGCTTGTATTTGATGGGTCGTTTAATGTGAGCTGCCTTAATTTCATTTCCAAATCCTTATGACCACTGATTAAAAAATCGAAGCCTTCTCTAGATTGACTAGCTATGTCAATTAGTCCTGCAAACATACATGACAAGTGACTATGTCGAGCCAAGCATTGGTTAACACCGACAGATCCACCCGATTCAACATCTACAAATGAATCTTTTGTAACACCCTTCGTCCATCGCTTCAAAATGTAACGCTCAGGTAAAAATAGTATAGAACATCTCTTCAAGACACACAAAATGTGGCAACAAGGGATGCCTTCAAATTCAAACTTCTTGCAAGAACAATATGCATGCTTCTCGTCTTTTTTCCATAAGACATCTCTATCAATTTGCTTCTCATCGGAATAATTTTTCACGACGAACTTACAGGTAACATCATCCTCATAAACAATAACTTCTGCAACTGACATGGTGGTGAATAACTCATCTTGAAACTTACAAAATAAGTTCCATGTATATACTTCAGCCATTTGCTTTTCCATTGGTGAACATGTCTTCATTTTAGGCCTCCCATTGCTATTCTCAAAATCCTCTTTCTTTTCAAGATACTTTAGACGTTCAACCCCAGCGTCAAAACGCAATATGAAATCAAGGAGGGAATTCTTGTATTCTACATACTGCTTTACAAATGCATTCATGCTTTCACTTCTTTGAGTGGTTGACATGCCACCAAAAAAACTTTCCTTTAAATATGCTGGAACCCACATATGACGAATCTTAAATATATCCGCCAACCAATCATTATCCATAAGCTTATTGTCTGTTATGATCTGATTCCAAAAACTCACGAATTGATCAGTAGTATTAGAGTTATGAACACATTTTTTTATCTGCTCTATTAAACCCTCATTGTGAATATGAACCCCTCATAAATTCGTAGGCAACTTATCCAAAATGTGCCATAGGCAATAACGATGAACAGTATTTGGCATGACATTCTTTATAGCTTTTGTCATTGCTAGATCTTGATCTGTTATAATACCCTTTGGTGGACCAAATGACATGGCTTCAAGCCACGTGTTAAACAACCACTCAAAAGACTCTGTTTTTTCATTTGGTAGAAACCCACATCCGAATAAAGTAGTTTGCCTATGGTGATTGCAACCTACAAAAGCGGCAAAAATAAGTCCGTAACAATTTGTTTTGTAGGTTGTATCAAATGTCACCACATCGCCAAAACTTTGTAAGCCGAACGAAATGATCCATTTGCCCAAAACACATGTGTTATCTTCTTTTCTGCATCTCGCTCAATGGTATATGTGAAACCATTTCCCATTTCTTTGCGGTTTTTAAAATGTTGAAATAACAACTGTCCATCTAGCCCCCTTTTCTTTTCCTTTTCATCCTTACGGTGATTCTTGGCATCCTTATCTGTAAATCCAATTTTATCTAGTCCCCCAGATTGAGATGCAAACACTTGCATTTGTTGTTTGCTTTGCACGTTTGCTGAATCATGTGTTTATAAGTTGTCGCTTTGATTCTGGCACTTCACGATGCGACCTCAACATAAATCTCTTACTCGGAGTAGCGGGGGCATGAGAGTGTTGAGCTACAAACTTGGATATCACATAACCACCTGACTTATCTATTTTGACTTGCAACTTAGCCTTACAATCGAATCTTGTTTCCATTCGACGTCTTTGAATAAGTTCCTTATCAATCCAGCGTTTCTCATCTGTCTTACCCTCCTTTGAACAGACAAATCGCTTCCATACAACTTTCCCATCTTTGCCTCTATTACTAAATTCTTTTCTTATACTAAATCCTGCAAGTTTTCCATCTGCATTGTAAAAGTTATATGCCTCATCTAAATCATCAAAATGTATGCCCAATCTTGGTGTTATGGCTTCATCCACAATCGAGTAAAAAACAACTGGTGATGAGGAGGAGGTCATATCTATATGCAATCTAGATTACAAATAATTAAAACATATTCATCAATAACAAACCCAAATAATAGGTTATAAAACCATGACTACTCCATGACATGCAAAGGAGAAACTTGGATTTAGCCACAAATGAGAAAACAAGTTCTCTATATGTTGATTATTTTACTAAAATCTATCCTACCATTTGAGATAGACTAAAAATTTTTGAAGCTTACAATACAACTGACCATTCATCCATTTGATTAATTTTTGGTTCAATGGCTTTTTCATTATAACAACCAAATTTCAAGGTGTTGTGAGTTGCAATGGACCTACAAAAATATACTAGTTGACTTTGATTGAAATGAATCGTACTTAGCATGGTGAGCAGAATTTGGAGACTGATATGGAGATAGGGCAACATACAGCATGTGTAATGTGTTGATCAACATTTCAATATATATGTTTAAAATCTTCGTCTCAGATTATTGGCTGTACGGGATGTCTTTAAAATCATATACTCATACCCACATGGGCACTTTGAAGCCCATTCTAAGTTTCGTAATGGAGACGATGCTGACGATATTGCAGAATTTTAAGCCTGAATTTTAATACACACCAAATCTGAGAGAGACGATCATTGCAGAATTCAACTTGGTGGCCGGTGAACTATTATACCCAAATAATACCAAGATTCATTCATTCATGCCAAAGCAATTCACATATCTAATACCATGTGGGCACATGAACCCAATTTTTTCATACCAATTTTTTCATACCGGTCCATCCTAAGAAGCCAAATCCCCCCGAAATGCTGCAATTTTTCAGATCTTAGTGGAAATTAATGGAAGCAACATAGTACCTTGAATTGGGGATATGGGGATTTGGCAACGAGCATATATTCAGTGGTCACCCAAAACTCAAGGGGACAAAGACCATCAAGGCTCTGTAGGTTAGAAACCATCCATCAATATTCAATAGTGCAACTCTAGACCAAAGAGAGAATTTTGAAAAACATAATTCAAAAACAATTTTTGACCAAATACAAGGGGGTTTGTAAAGACACTACTATTTATCCACTTCAAACCTAAATAAAAAGAGGATTAACAAAAAAAATAAAAATAAAAAAATGCAAGAGAATTTCACCACTCCTGCAGATAGAAGACGCCAAATAGATCGCCCCATAAAACCTTTTGTTCAGAAAACAAGGGCAGCAAACAGATTTCCCGAGTTCCGATCTTTAAAAATTTGCATGTGCGTGATTGACTAAAAAAGCAAAAGCAGGGTTCCAAAAGATCGGAACAAAACAGCAACAAATCGACACAATTAGCAACAAATCAGTTACAATCGACACAAAAGCAGAGTATTTGTAAGATCAAATGCAACAGTGAGGTCGAGAAGAGAAGACGAGTTAGGGTTACAAAAGAGAGGGATTTTCCAAGTTATCCTCACATGAACTGTAATGACAGAAGAAATGAGCAAACAGAATGCTTACCTCTTGAGAAACTTGGGAGATCGCAAGAAGGGAGGAGATCGCAGGATTTCTCTGCCGCGCTCTCTGTTTTTTTAGATGGAAAGAAGGGAGGAGATCGCAGGAGGGGGAAAGCGGTAGTGAGGTCGAGAAGACGAGCAGAAATGAGGGCTGCTCGTGATGCCGCCAGTGTGACAGCTTGGCGGGATAGAGAGGCAGCAGGGAGAGAGATCTCGACGTGAGAGGGAAATGAAAATGAAAGGGGGAAATGTTTGGATTTCGTTGGCCTTAAGTTAAAAAGTCCCGCCCACTGCACACGTTCTATTCACACGCCTGCAGCTGCGGCTCTCCTCAATTGCAGTTGAGGAGAGCCCTCTCTCTCTCTCTCTCTATATATATATATATATATATATATAGAGAGAGAGAGAGAGAGAGAGAGAGAGATGAGGGATATTCATGTGCTTCTTTCACCATATGGTGAGGGACAAACTTAATGGGGCCCACTTAGAGACCCAATGATCATGAGACTTGTGGGGGATGGAAAGAGACATCTTGGAAGTGCCCACATAACAAGTTTGGGGTCAATCTCATTCCTCTAACCCCTTCATCTATGACCCACAAATTTCACGACTTTATATTAATGAAAAAACTTGACCCTTGATCCAATGGTCCAATTCATTCGGATAGGTGAAATCTCAATGGATCTTGTGTACTTAAGGGGGTCCCATGCGTGTAGATGGTTCGGATGTATCATAAAGTTGACCCTATTATGTTGTCCCTCACCATGACATGGTAAGGGATGGGCGCGCATGAATATTTCCCGAAAGATATATAGAGGTTTTTACCAAAAACTTATAAAGAATCGTTCGAATTAGCAATTAATGATAAGAGACTTAATATTTTGTCAAACAATAATGAACAAGTGTTAGGTAATTTTTTTATAGATATCTCGATAGATCACAATATTTTATGTATGTTTGATTCTACATTCATCCAATGCATATATACTCTTCATCGAAAAGGGAATTCGAATTATCAGTGATTAGATAGATTTTCACCATTAATGGATGTCCATCAACATCATCATCGAGTGAGGTTGAATTTTAGCCACTAGCCTCTAGTCAATATTAATTCCTTTTCATCCCATTATTTCTTTGATTATTGTTGTATTTAAGTGAACCCCACATCTGGAGTTAAAGTTTGTGACTCCGACCAATCTTTTGCATGCATCAAATTATCTTAGTAATTCATCTTAGGTAGTCAGCGTTTAATTGCTATTATTATAAAATTCAATGGTGATATTTCAAAGAGTTATAAGTGAGGATTAATTAATGCTATTTAAAGAGTTATCTAATATCTATTTGAACTACACAAACTAAATAATTTATTTGGAAAATGTCTAATTCCTATTTTTGATGGTACATATTATTGTTTCATAAAAAAAATTTTTGTAGACATGAACTAGTTAAAAAAAATGCTAAACCATGAACATCACTAAACTATATTGTTAACCCCTAGGTTCGAAACTACACTACCACATTGGGACTACATAAGAGTTTATCCGGCTTCCCTTTGGGCCCGAAGTGATTAGTCCTGTCCAAAGAATTGGAAACCCTCCATAGAAGAAAATTTATATATATATATATATATATATGAAAAATATTTAAGTGCATCTATCCCTTACCATGTGTGGTGAGGGACACCCATTTTTGGGAAGTTTAAATAAAAAAGGGTTTTGTACTTTTTGGAAAGATCCCCTTTTGTACTTTAAACTTTCCAAAAAGGGGTGTCCCTCACCACACATGGTGATGGATAGATGCACTTGAATACCCCCATATATATGTGCATCCATCCCTCAACATAGGGTGAGGGCATTTTTCCTTTTCGCCCATGAAGATAAGGAAGTGTACCTATGTACTTGAAAATTCAATTTTATACTTGAAAATTTCCATTTATGGAAGTGTCCCTTACCATATGGTGAGGGATGGATGCATATGAATATTCTTATATATATATTTATATATATATGGGGATATTCATGTGCATCCATTCCTCACTATAGGGTGAAGGCACTTTCCCTTTTTTACACATGAATCCTCCTTTTGTACTTCACCCTATGTACTTAAAATCTCCTTTTGTACTTAAAAATTATGTACTTGAAATCCCCTTTTGTACTTGAAAATTTTCATTTATAACGAGGGATAGATACACATGAATGTTCACAGTGTGTGTGTATATATATATTTTGTTGGTTTGGTGTGTCTGTGGTGGTGGGTGGCTACAACTTTTGTTGGTTTGGTTTGGAAGTTGGTGCAGAGAATAGCAGAGACAAAAGGCTAGAGAGGGTCTTTTACTTTGTTGCCCTCAACTGAAACAAACAATAGGAAACTGAAGGTGACGAGACTGGCCGCAGTGGAGATCTCAACGAGGATTGAACAGTTTCGACAAAGTGCGAGGTATGTTGCTCAAACTAAGACCTTAGACCTTCTTTTTGATTTGGTTTGAAGGATTTGGCTCTGGATTGCGGGAGATCGGGGTTTTGTGGAGGGATTCTAAGGGCTGAGGTTCTGATGGTTTTGGGGTCGTAGGAGAAGGGGTGCGGTGGAGTTTGGATGAGAGGATTGGGTTTGGGATCGTCTGTATTGGTGATGAACTGGTGATGGGCTTCGGTTGATTTCGGGATTGGATTTTGGATTCGGTTCGGTTGATGGGGGGTTTAGGGTTCGGCAGGTGGTGGGGGTTTGATGATGATAGAATCCGGGAGAGACAACTGTTCTCCTCCTGGTGATTGCCGGATTTTGGCTTTGATAAAGATTGATGCAGCCCCCGGATCCTCGATTGGAAAAATAGACCAATCTACAATTTGATTGATCGAATTGAGGATGGATTCAGCCACTAGGGCACTCTCAAGACAATGGGAAACACCATAATTGAAGAGAAAACTCATAATTCTTTGATTAATTGGAATAAGCATTAATTACAATGAGGATGAACGTCCATATCTATGAGTATGGTCAGTCCTCCCTCTAGCTTAGACACCCAAAACTTTCCTAAACAAATAAGTCAAGGTCTAAATCAAGGTTGTGATAACTAGAGTGATTTTGTCCCAATCCCTAATTGACACATCATAAAACTCTTGTTGCCATTGACATCTAGAGAAGTACTGAACAAGCATTATAAAATGATATTGGAGTTATCTGTGTGATTCACCATTAAGGTCTATGTTGATAGGTGAAGAGATGCCAGCTTTGCAATAAATATGTTTTGGGAGAACAAGAGATTACACATTCATGACCCGCATAACCCAAGAATCTCTGAGACCATGTCTCAAAATAGACTCTCTGTTTGTTAAAATCTTAACCTAAGTTTCGATCAAACAATTATATTATTCATTTGACTTTTACCAATTCAAGCCACATACGTATTTAGTAGGAAATGAATATTAATTACAATCCTTCTTGCAAAAATCCAAGACATTCCAACACCTCTCATCCAGTACCCCTGCAGATGAAAACGAGGAGGTAATGACGCACAAAACAAGGGCATGCATTTGATTACCTTGGTTTTTCCATAGCACCTCTCTTCATTTATATTTTTGTTATTTATTTTTATACAAGCTTTCAACTGTTTTATTATCATGCCAGACTTTGGCCACCATTGGCATATAGGGATGGTGCGGTTTGGCGTGTATGACGGCCCACCTGGGGCCATGCCAATCACGAGGGACAGGAGGTGGGAAGGGGGGTTGTTTGGGGGATGGAGATTTTAGTTCCATCTGATGAACCTAGCCCCGCTGATCAACGACCCCCAAGTTTAATGGTTTTAAAAAGCGACATTTTGTTTAAGGTTTCAAAACAATGGTGGGATGAGTGGGCTTCTGGCAATGCAGGGTTAGTTATGTGAGGGGAATAAGGTGATCTCACGACTTGCCTTAGCCATAGAAATTACATTTTATTGTCATTAGAGATCCTTTCTCTTAGCCAGTTTGTGCTTTTGTGTTTTTAGTTTTGTTATTTTGGAATAATCTCTTATACCATTTGTTGTAATATGCTTCTTCTCTTTATAGATTATTGTTCTTCACCACATTACCATTAAAAAAAAGAGGTTCTTTTTATCATTTTTTAATAAAAGTGAAGTATTCATCAAAACCAAAATTGTGCTCATTCCTGTTTCACTTAAGTTGTTTAATTTCTACTTTCCTGAGAAATATTCATCCAAAGGGACTACTTTACATATGATATTGGACTTTATATTGCTAATCATGATTTTCCTATTCGATTTGATTTCAAGATGATTCTCTCATTTACCTGAATGTCTGAAGATTGCTCTGAGTATCATTAAATTGGTTATTATTATTAGGGTGGTTGTTGAATACCAAAATGGAACTGGTGGACAAGACAGTTGGGTTATTGCTATGTGTTATCAGCTTATCAATATTCACCTATTATACATTTTGGGTGATCATCCTGGTTAGTCTCTTCTTCTTTTTCATTAAGTTCTCAATGTACATTGTTATCTTCGATTCTGGAGCCATTAACTCTTAATTTTCTGTTGTGTCACAGCCATTTGTGGACAGTGATCATTTCATACATAACTACTTCCTACCAAAGGAATTCGCTTTGATAATACCAGTGTTTGCTGGTGTCGCACTTCTAAGTCTTCTGAGCATGTTTATTGGGTATGTGAAGCTAAAATCGAAAAAGAAATCTGCTTAAAGGAAGTTTTGTAATACTTATCCTTAAATTAGAGTAGTTTGTTTCTCTTATTGTTCGAAACATTTGCATTCTTACATTTGCTTTGTTTGTTTGGAGGCAATAGTGGATTCTAAAATTTGAATAGTTTGATCATGACACTAGCTCCATCTGTATATTTTTTAATTGAAGTTCACTCATGATGTTAATCTGTTGAGGTTCTATCATATGATTTAAAATCTGAATCTGACTGTCTTTACTTGTGCATTAACTTAATTATGTTATAGTACAAAAATTTGGTTGATCAATCCACTGCACTAATCAGTTGGAGCACTATGGGCTTTAGACATATGACAACAGATCCCATACAATGCAATATGTTTTCTGCACTTCCCAGTGCTTTGCAGAATTTTATAACGATTTTCATTTTTTTTTTTTTAATGGTACACCATTTGTAATTTTGTGTCCACTATCACAAATGTTCGCAATATTTTTAAATTATCGCATTCCCTAAAATGGCATTTTCCCAATATAATTGCAATACTTTCAAAATATCTAAATACAATATCATGAGGAAGTTTGAATAAAAATTGAGACCATTGGAAAGGTCTATAAGGATATTTAAAAATACTTTATATTTATTCATTTTTCGTGACAGTCCTGGTAACATCCCTAGAAAAATTCCTAATTTGAAAATCTCCAATGCTTTTTTGAGATAATAATTTAAATGTTTTGGGGTGTAGTGGGTCAATAAAAAACATTTAAACAGTTTGGATTAAAATTCTGCTACCTACATGAGTTTTAATCAATAAACGACACATCACAGACCCTTTCGTTAATTGTGCATCTAGTCTTGAATATCTTATGGCACTGGGACCTAGGATTGACCTTTGCCTGGACATATATCAACCTCTTCACCACGAGGGAGAGCCCTTCATCTTCATATGGTACCTCTTCTTCATCCCGTTGCACGGAATCGTCTTCTTCATCATATTTAGACTTGCGATTGTTGTCCTTGGCTAGGTTTGTCATCCTCATCTGAGAATGCTTGTTTGACCGATGTTCTGCTTCTCTGATGCAATCCTAGGGTTAGGATGTAGGTGCGGGGCACGATTAGGGTTCCCACGGGAACAATCACACGAATAAGAAACTCTCCAACGATAAACCCACAAAGGAAAAATTCTATTAACTCAAATCTCTGAAATCATTGATCTCTACCATGCTATATTTATAATAAAAGAAACTTAGGTGCTAAGAAATCAATCTTAATCATATATTTTTCAAAATCCTATGATTCGTATCCCGAATCTTAAGGAAAACGATTCGTATCTATATAATGAATTCCATTTACAAATGAATGAATCTTAGGATTTAGGTGTGAATTTTACGATTTGATATTCGTTTCATTGAATCTTAAGATTCAAGCGATTTGACTAAGCGAGAATGGCTATAGCCAATAAGCTAATATTAATAATCTTTTACCTTTTTTCTTTCTTTATTCTCTTTTTCTTTGATCGCTTGTATATTTAAAAGGTTATTTAGTAGTTAACGAAACCTCGTAAGAATTTTTTATAGCTTTGATAAGGTTTTAAAGATGAATAAAGAACATGCATTTAACTAAAGCATTCGATTGTATGTATGGTGCTTGTTTATATCTTCTTCTTTTTTAATCTATTTTGGTTTTTTTTCTTCATGAACACTTTCTTAACTTTAAGAGATATCCTACCGTGTAAGATTGATGGTTTGGATTTTATTTTATTTTTATGTTTTGATTTAAAGTTAATAAAAAATATATATTGCTACTTTAAACTTATTTAACTATTTACACATCATTTATTATATATATATATAATAATAATAATATATGTCATGATGTTCTTGATATGATTGTATGAAAGACTTACTTGTTATTATATTTATACTACTATAAATGGAAAAATGGATGGTTATGAATAACTACTTTTTTTTCCTTTTAATTTTTAATTATTTTTCATTTTTATTAGAAAAATAAAAAATCCTACGATTCATGATACGATTCGCAATTCGATTCGATTCATGGGTATGAACGATTTGCGATACGATTTTGATTTTGAAAACTATGCGGTTAATCAAACTAGGAAACAAGAATAAAAATCCTATGCAAATTAGAAACCTAATTCTAATTACACTCTTTGCTAAAAATAAAACTAATAACAATTAAAAATTAGAATTTCATGGGTCCCATATATGGCCCACAACCCTGGTTGTAACGATGTGGTATTGCTTCTGCATCATTTCCCCCAGGTTGGAAAAGAGTTCGATCTCGAAATCGGCTCTTCTTCTTGATGTTGCTTTTGTAGATACTGTGCACTTGAAGCGCTTCCTTGGTGAGACGAGAACTTGACCTTTTCTTTAGTGGTGCCGGCTTCATAGGGACAGAGTGTTACTTGCTTTTCACCATGCATGAATGTGTATGTGTTGTCACGCATTCCATTAGTACCATTCTTGTCATATATCCATGGACGACCCAACAAGATATCACAACTATCCATGGGTACTGCATTGCACCACACCGTATCCGTATAATCTTCACCAATAGAAAATGTAACTAAGCATGCATACCTCACTTGCACTTCATCACCTATCATTAACCATCTAGCAAAATAGGGACGATGATGCTTTCGAACTTTCAGCTGCAATCGATCCTCAAGAGCTTGAGATATAATGTTCTGACAACTTCCTCTATCAATGACTACCGTGCATTCCTGACCATTGACTGTTCTTTTTGAGCGAAAAATATTATCTTGCAGCCATTTCTTCGCAGTAGTTGATGTAGTCTCTTTCTTTGATGACCATGAGAGACTCAAGACCCTCCTCGGGCCCAGTGTCCTTCACTTCCTCTGTTTTATTCTCTTTAAGATCTTCTGGAGTATATTTCATATCACTTTCATTCTCAATGAGGTGGATGCGTTTGGAACATTCCATTGCACGGTGCCCTTGTTTATAATTATAGCATGTCATCCTATTTTGACCTTTGGGCTTGGTGAAAAATTTCTTCGACGAACCACTTGGTTTAGGACCGCAATTGACAAATTCTTCTGCGTAACCCATTTAGATGCATTAAATTTTCTTGCTTGATGATTTGCAATCCCCTTAACTTTGATAGCATGCTGAACAATCTCATCAACATTATCACAATGCTTGAGTGTGAGGATATGTTGTATGTCAAGTCCATTAAAGTATCTGTCAACTAATACATCATCATCTTCATTCAATCCATAATGAGCTTGCATGGTCATGAACTTCTTAGAATACTTAACAACTGTCTTAGATCCTTGTTTCAAATCTTGAAAACTTGAACGCAGATCTCTGGAGTAATTGACAGGAATGAATTTTTGCTTCAACAGATTTTTCATCTCGGTCCATGTGTCAACGGGGTCAATTTGTTGGCTTCTTCTCTTCTTTTGTAACTCGGCCCACCATATCGCAGTGTAATCTTATGACCATCCGTTATTGGCTTGTGTGTAAAAATATTTTCAACACTCACTAACCAATTTATGAATTCATTCGGTTTCAATTCTCCATCATATTCGGGAATCACGAGTTTAATACCCAAATCATGATCAACATTGACGGCATGTGGATCTCATTGATTCCAATTATGTCCTCCATCATCTCGATGATTATCCTCACGCCGATTATTTTCCAAATTGGTTAATCGAGTTTCAATCCTTGCAAGAGTCTCTTGCATTTGAGCCATCGTTGCAGTAAGTTGATTAACATTTACTGATAATTCCGCAATGGTTCCCCTTAAATCATCATCATTATTGGAGGAAGACTCCACTTCTACATGCTTCTTGGGAGCCCTTTTTTGTTTTTAATGCAAATTCAAAATTTTTGACTGAACTGATGTGAAGATCTGGATATTTGAAAATGGACGGCTGAAGACTTGATGGAATCTTGGCCCACTTGTCATCTGAAGGTGTATCTCTGCAGTCAACCTTTTTTTTTTTCTACTGTTGCTTGCCCTTGGGTCGAACTCAACCCAACCAAAGGCCCAGATGGGGACCTTTCGTCTCATGTAGGCACGTGTAGGGGTGTACACGGATCGGATTGGTGCGGATTGGGCCAAATCTGTCACCAATCCGTTACCTACGGATTGATGGATTTGGAATCCATCACCAATTCATGGGTATTAAAATCCGATCCGATCCGATCTGTGGAGGACCGAACCGGATCGGATTAATCCGTTCAATCCGTCCCTGTACATTACATGGAAAAAAAAACCCATGAATTCTTGTACACTGCATATCAACATAGTAGAAAAAGAATTCCATCCGAGTGCATTACATTTGTAGCAGATGACAACCTAAATACTAATACTAAAATCCAGGAAAACGGATTTGTGCTACAAACAAGAAGGGAAGAGCATCTTGTTAGGTCTTTCTGCCTCAGCAAACCCAACAAAGATTTCAACCCAAGAACAGAAAATAACACCACCAAGAATTTAAGCTCACATGAATAATAGATTCAATAAGAATAATAGAGCCTGTGATAATAGATTCAACAATAATAATCAATCACCTGTAATTAGGTTCATCTTTGTTGTCAAGAGGGGAAGGATTCACACAGAGCTACAAAGAGCCTGGTCCTCTATTTCTTTAATGAACTATGGGATTCTCAGGTCTCTTCCACGGGGACGGTGGAGCGACAACGACAATCAACAAGAGAACAAGACTAGTGTGGATTCCGAATCCTCCTCGCAGGTTCTCTTCCTCGGTGACGAGCAGCAGCGTCTGTGCTTCTTCTGCGAGGCTTGATCGGCGATCACGTTGTAGAAGAAGAGAAAACGAAGCAAAGAGAGAGTGTGAGAAACCGCATCAGAATGGGTAAAGATCGAGAGAGAGAGAGAGAGAGAGAGAGAGAGAGAGAGAGAGAGAGAGAGAGAGAGAGAGAGAGATGCCTGCAGCGAAGAAGAGGCCACGAATGTGAGATGGGAGATGAAGGTTTGCCGCTTGGAGCCTGGGACGAGTTTTGGAGATGAAGGTAGGGTTTTGGCCTTTTGGGGATAAAGGTTCGAAAGGGAATTAATTTTGACCCCTTACATTTTTTTTCTTATTTTATATTTTGACCCTTATATATTTTTTATTTTTTTTATTTATATTTAATGATAACGGATCGGATCGGATTGAATTCGCGGATTAAGGGTGAAATCCGCCACTGATCCGTTGCTAACGGATTACAAAATTTCTAATCCGCCACCGATCCGTTTGCCTTCGGATCGGATCAAAATCCGCGGATCGGATCGGATTTACGGATCGATGGATTTTTTGTGCACCTCCAGGCACGTGGGTCGCTCCTCGGGTTCAATGCAACCAGAGAGAAAAAAGGGTTTTGGCTTCCCCTTTTTCGTTCCTGGAAAGCAAGAGGGCAAGCGCTGGAGATGCCAGAAGAGATTGCCAAAGCCCACGACGACAACAAGGCACTGCCGACGGAGAAGGTGTTTGGCGATGCTGCTGATGGCGCGACGATCGTGCGAGGATGGCTGGATCGAGGCGAGTGTTTGGGGATGTTGCTGATGACGTGACGATCGTGTAAGGATGGTTGGACCGAGGCGAGATGTGACATTGGTGAACGGTACGCCTCTTCTTCCCTTCTGCTCCTTTCTTCTCTTTCTATTCTTTGCTTTTCTGTGCTGCTTCTTTTTCTACTTTTTTCTTTCCTTCTGCCTTTATGTGCTGCTGGTTTTTTTTCCTCACGGGTTGGGGTTCTTGGGTTGGATTGCGAATGGAATTTGGGACATTTTTTTTGTCACAGGTGGTATGACGACTGGGGTTTTGGTGTAACGTGGATTGAGATGGGTTCGGTGAATGGGTTTGGACAGCGGGCTGACTTTCTGGATTCGGTTCAACAGTGGGTTCAGTGATGGGCTGGGTTGAAGGATTCGACAGAGAGGGGGGCGGAGGTAATGGGACGTGTCGGGGGTGGATGGATAGTGACGGTAACAGGGCATAGCGGGGATGGATGGATGGATGGATGATTAGGGTAACACGCCGATCGATTGAGGGATCGTTCGTCTCTGATACCAATTGATGCAATCCTAGGGTTAGGATGCAAGTGCCAGGCACAATTAGGGTTCCCATGGGAACAATCACACGAAGAAGAAACTCTCCAATAATAAACCCACAAAGGGAAAATTCTATTAACTCAAATCTGTAAAATCATTGATATCTACAATGCTATGTTTATAATAAAAGAAACTTAGGGGCTAAGAAATCAATCCTAATCAAACTAGGAAACAAGAATAAAAATCCTATCCAAATTAGAAACCTAATTCTAATTACATTCTTTGCTAAAAATAAAACTAATAACAATTAAAAATCAGAATTTCATGGGTCCCACATATGGCCCACGAGCTTGGTTGTAACGATGTGGTTTTGCTGCTGCATCATTCTCTGCACCTGTAACATTGATTGGAGGGGATGGGCATTAGGATTGTCTTTTGACGATGATGTTTTCGCAGCCTGTTTGTTTGGTGCGCTCCCTGAAACTCTTTCCATGGCAGCAAGGTTCCTGGTACTTCTCTTTCGTAGATACCTTCCCATGATTCTGTATTGTAGATTATGTTGGCTCAGTGATAATGAGTCATGTTAGCAGTTTGATTCCTCACTCACTTCTCCCACTGAGTTTCAGCCCTAGTTTCCATCTGGATAATCTCAACCACAGTCCAACTCAGCTACATCGAAACCTGATCCTGGATAGCCACTTGTAGTCCTTCCCTGAATCTTATGACTTGGACCGAACCTGGTCCAACTGCTATAACCTGGACCGAGCTTGATCTAACTGGAAATTCTGTAGAGTAGGAGCAATGATGCTGCATGCATGCTCCTTATGAGGCAGCTTGATTTGATAGTTGTTAGAGCTATCATGTCGGTGACTGGTGAAACTGATTGGCAGTGATGTGGCCAGCATAAGCATTGGCGGCGTGTGGCATGACACCTAGCGTGTCTAGGATCTGAGCTGGAAAAGGATCGGTTGCCTTCCTCTTTTATTCTACAATGAATCCTGCCCCTTTCTGAACTTGTCTAGTTTGCTACAAGGGTCATATTCCTAAGAGAATGTCTTCTAATCCCATCGTTCTTTTGTAACAAATCTGGATCCTCCATGATGTATATAGCCTCAATCTCTCTCTTTATTCTATAAGTCCTCTCACGATGTGGCTCACACTTTCTTTTCTATTGTGCTTCTGTAAAATCAGAATCACAAAAGTCCTCATGATATAGGAAGCCTTCGTCTCTCTGTTACCTTTCCTGCATCAAGAGAGGATGGTCAACAAGTGCTTGGTGCTTCTCTCAGGTTAGCCAAAGGTGTGCCGCTATCTATTGCCTCTTTCACTGCACAACACGACGGCTAAGAAAAAAGAAAGATAACAATTCCTCCTACCTGGGGTTGAGAAACCCCAGCTCTCTGGTCATCTTTCTATAAGCGCAAAAAGAGCCCTGCGGGTGAGTCCAAGAGAAGCCTCCTCTCTTGTTTGTCCCTGAAACAAGAAGGATTGGATTTGACCCTCTTTGTCCTGCCAATGGAAGGGGTCATGTTTGCCGATCCTCTCCTTCCTTGGTCACACAATCAAATAGACTTCTTTACTAAACTGTTGATCGAGAACCAAATCCAAGCAATTTGAACTTGGATCCTATACGCGATACCATTGGATCCTATACACGATACCACTTGTTGTGGTGCAGCGGAAACTTGAGATCGACACACAACCGCAGCTTGCACAAGCTGATCCTTTCAAACGAACACAGAGAAACACAAGAAGATTTTATGTGGTTTGGCACTGTGCCACTGTGCCTATGTCCACGAGAAAGAGAAACTCTCTTCAATCTTTTTCTCCCTTTCTTAATATATAATGCCTCCTTTCTTAATCCCTGAGATACACTTGTTTCAAAGGACTGAAATACCCTTGAATCCTAAATGATCATTGGCTGACCCGTATGAACTTTTCTGGTTAACCTGAAATACTAGACACAACCCAATATGTAACTCATGATTTCTGTAAGAGAAAAAAAATCAAAGCACCCAACCTGGATGCATACTGATCCTGTGGGGATGGTGTGATGGAATGTCTTCATTGTGGGTTATATTTTGGGCAAAAAGTCGTCTCCATTGGATCATCACAACCATTGGTTTAGGGGCCTTAAAACTTTAATGCGGTTTTTTAAGTTTTGATTTGGGTTGGTTTCCATGTTCGACTAAAGTTGGCAAACTAGCCTAATTAGTGTACCCTTACCATTCACAAAGGCTTCTTGGTTGCATGCAACATCTTCCTTGCCAGCCTATGAAAGAAATTGAAGTATAGGCTATCTTGACTGAGGCAATAAGGCAAGGCTCATAAATTCTTCTAAATAGATCGACAAAGGTACACTATAACTTCTCACACAAAATCAAGAGCAATATAAGTATGTTTCTTTCCACATTATATAGGTGGGATGGGTAATACAACAGGTGTTTCTTTCTCAAACAGGAATAGGATTTACAAGCACTAATGAGATGCGTTCTTTGGTCTCATGTGTGGACTCTGTATATTCATCTCTGTACTGGTATAGAACTTCAATCACACGTGCAAGGTTTACAGGTCTTACAAGGAGAGCCATAGGAAAAGCAGTAGGTTTCAGTCACTCCTCATTTATATGTTTCCATGCATCTGCAACCATTTCTCGAAACTTGATGCAGGTCTCTTCTTATGTGCCTCCATGCTCCTTCATATAGACTTCAATACTGGACACCACATGTCCTCTCTCTTGCTCCATCTTCACATTAAAAAAAAAAAGAGTAAGGACGATAATAAAAATGAATTCAATAATGTAACTCACACAGGCGGGTCCCACTGGCTTTAATGATCAGATTTCATTTTCTCAGTACTTTATGACAATAATTGAAACTGTATCAAGCACCACATGACCCAAACTCCTAGTATACTTTATTTATACCTTGTTTGACGTGATGTCATCTCGGAGTCTATTAACCATAGAAACAGCTTTAATGAGCTTAGGCATACTTCTTGCCCATTCAAAGGCTTCCTTTGTTGCAATATCTCCCATCCCAACAAACGAAATCAATGTAAGCAACTTGTATCCGCAGGTGACCAAGGCTACACTCATATACTCTTCATATGTTGGCACATAACCCGTGTTAGACCACCGTGCTTCAATTAGGTAGGATTTTGATATTTCCTTAAACTGCCAACACATGTGAAGAAAAGAAAGAAACAAATGACTTAATAACACATGCATGCACAGAGACACACATTTGTACATATTATTATTGATGTTTTTGTCATCAGAGAATTTTGATATTTCCTTTAAAACTGTGAACACATGCTAACAAAAGAAAGAGGCAATTGACTTAGTAATTCATATATGAATATCTAAATATTGTTGTCACTAGTATTGCAGTCCTAATTCTCTGATGCTGGAAATTAGAGAAATCCTATGTCTAGGACTATAAATGATGCAGTGAGATCCAAGAAGAAGTGGGCCCCTAATGGACCCCACCAAGAATGATTTACTTTCTTTAAATAGTTTACTAATTTTAGTTATTTGATATTTTAGTGATTTGATTTACTTAGAGATTTTATTGAGAGATTTTAGGGAGTGATTTTAGGAATCATTGAATAATGGTAGTGTCTTTATTTAGACCATTCCTCTATTATAAATAGAGATGGATGCTTGATTGTAAGTTATGCTATATTGATAATAAAAGTTGAGAAGTTTTCTTGTGAGTTCCCCTTGGGGTATTTCCCCTAAGTGATCTTAGGGCTTGAGTCTTAGGACTCGATCTCACCGTCGGAGGTGTAGATCTTCATCGTGGCCTCCGGGTTACACATCAATAAATCTATTAATCGGGTCCACCTATAAAATGAAAACCTTTTGCATTGGGCATGGGCAAAATTTCACTTGGTGGCCCGAGCCTTGGAGCTGACTTGACATATTTGCTGGGCGAGTCGAGCCCGAGTCAAGAGCTCGGCAAACTATGCCTCCGTGCAAAAGGAATTGACAATTCTACATGAATACATCAATTTTAACAAAACTGGAGTTCTGTTTAGTACAGCATCTTTTAAGAAGGAGATACGATAGGATTTTTTCTTCAAGAGCCAATTCCTCCTCAAATTTGTCAATGGCATCCAAGAGTGCAAGAAAATGCAGCTTCATGACATCTGGCAGCTGCTCTACAATGCTCCGATCCCACCTGTAGATTCAAGTACCATTAGGATTTTCGTATCAAATTCTTTAGAATTCATAGTAGATTTTATGAAAGGATTGTTAAAGAGGTTGGGGGGGGGGGGGGGGGGGGGCGCGTCTGGTAAAGGGTCTACATTGGAGTGAGAGTAGGAAGATGTTTCTTAGAAATCCTAGGAATTCAATTCTGATCAAACGAAACATTGCTTAAACTCAATAGAGTCATGAAATTGGAAAGAAATGAAGACCAAATAGTAAACTGGATAGTGGATGCAGATATAACATACCTTTGGATCACATCGGGTTAAGATATAACTAACCTTTGGATTGCATTGGTATAGAGTTCAAGTTCCTCTTGAGTACCATATGCGTCATAGATGTTATCCAATATTGATGTCAATGATACACATTTAGTCATTATCCTTCTAGCGGGAGAATATTGTGGTTCAGAATACACTTCTAATATTCAAAAGTAGCACTCCTCCACTCTATCCCTAATGAATGGTAGCTTTGCACCAAAATCCCAATGCCTCCACCACCTAAATAGGAAAAATTCATGTTACAAAGCCTAATTATGTTAAAATGACAAGTTCCACAATTGTAAAAAGATTTAAATCATTGTTCCTTTATTTGGTATCTAAAAGAAAGGATTTATTTGTTTCTCGTGAAACTTACTTTGATATTTCTCTTATCTCTTCTTGGTGCAATGACTGCAATAGATTGAAATCGAACTTTGCAAACTCTAATAAGATGTCATTTCGCTCATCCTCTTCTTGGTAGATTGAAATATAATACCTTGAAAGGAGCCTCTCAATGCTCTTGTGCAAAGGTAGCTCTAAGGCAAGCTGAACTAGGCTAGAAAGAGGTGAGTTAAGATTTGGCAATGCCAATTTAAGATGCTTTGTAGCAAAAGCATTGGCTTCGTCCAATATGTCTTCTCCGTGTATTACAAAATGTGATGCCTTGTATAAACTAACCAAACCTCGAATGTTACCAGCTAATGTTTCCTTGAAGTTACCCTTTCCATATTTGAACTTGATGAAAACATCTGTTATGTAATATACCAACAATTAGTGACACGCTAAGAAAATTTACTAAGATAGTAACTAGTATGTCTTCTCAATGTATCCACTTTTAGTGCTTTTGAATGACTGACTAGAAATGGCAATGGCTAAATTTTTTTATAGCTAACTATTCACACTTGCATTTCATATGCCATATAAAAAAATATGGTTTGATCACCTAATTCTCAAAGTCACCATTTTGGTGGTTCCTCAAATCAAAATGCATCCATATATCTGTTTTGGATGTGAAAACAATATATAAATATACAATATTTGAAAGAAGGAAATGTCAGATTGAGTCATGGAATTTTGATTTAGAAAAATACCGAACTGGTGATTCTAGGACTAGGGTGGTCCAGACTGCTCAAAACAGTGGAAAAGAAAAGAAAACCTTACCAGAGGACACGCAATTTCCTTCTTGCCTAAGGAGTCTAAATCGGAGAGCAACAGTATGCAAGTCATCCCTTTCATAATTTCCCTCTTTATCCTCATTGTACATACGAAGTAGTGCATCAGTGATCTCCTTTTCAAAATGATAGGCCACTCCAAGGCGTTGGATTGCATCAATCAAATTTATTTCTTGCAAAGGGTGGTTTTTCACATTGCCAAGCATTTTATGCACTTCTTCCTTCAATTGATTAGCCCGTTGTTGCATTTGTGGATTAGGGTTCTGCATCAACAACATACAAGTTTAGTTATACACTCTTCATATAAGACAGACAGTGTTTGTTCTTGAGGAATATGGAAGTTTCTCATCACCCACCTCCAGTAGGGTAATTAGCGTGTTATATAGAAATTTCTCGTCTCCTAGATAGATCGGCATCGAGAAATAGAATTCATGTAGCCGACCCCAACTTAGTTAAGGCAAGGCTTTGACGATGACAACGACGACGACGACAACGACGAACGTGTCATCAGGAGAAGATGTGACGAAGCGATTGCCCCAGATGTTAGGGTGATAGTTTGCATTTTAATGCACTATACCTTACATTTTTTTTGTCTCTATGAAATTTGGATGTGTTTTCCTTGCATGGTCTCCAAGGTCCTAGGCAGTTACCGTTTCTAGATCGGTCTCAGGCGGATACTTCTCAGGTCAATTGGGGTAAAACAACTGAAGAGAATCAATATTCATTAGTCTTGCATGCATGCATATATGAGGTTCTCTGTTCTTTGATTAAAACAGAGGGAAAACAATAAAGCTTCTGAGTTCTGAGTTCTTATCTTCTGACATGGGTAGGAAGAAGATAGTAGTGGTGGTGGTAATAAAAATAGCAATGGGTTCTGACATGGGCAGGAAGAATGAGGATTGTGGTGGACTCTGACATGGGTAGGAAGAGGAATTAGAAAAACTAAAATGATTTACATATGTAATCTCTCCAATGTGGGTTAGGCGGGCCGACCCGACCCGACCCGACCTGTTCCGTTTGACACCCCTAGCCATGGCCCATTTTGCATGAGGAGAATATGATATATCAACCCCGATAAAAAATGATCATAACCAAACGAACTGTGAAATTTAATGAGAGTACATCTTATCTATTTCTATTTATAGTGTAACCCAAAGAACCGTCCAGATGGGCTTACCATGGATGTAGGCAAAGCAACAACATCCAATGCAAACAGTATCTATAATCTATCTATGGTAAAAGCCTTCCCATTAAAAGGATTTTTCATTCTGAAGAGCATACTCCAAATCCTATCTATCACAATTAGAACTCCTATTATATTTTATTAAGTTGAAGGATTTTCAATTTAATTGGGACCTTCTATTGTAATTTTGACCGTCAGTTATTCCCTCTTCCCTTATCTCTCGTAAGGGCCCTTTTCTTATCCCATGCAAACCTTATCCCATCTCACTTAACTACCCATGTCTCTTGTAACTTACCCGTTTTTCCTTTTTCATTTATGCAGAAGTGCCTTTCTACTCACATCTCTTGTTCCCATTTCTATATATTCTTTTTTTTTTTTAATTCACTACTTGATTCCCATTTCTATTTAACTACCCATGTCTCTTGTAACTTCCCCGTTCTTGTGCTAGTTCTCACTTAAGCAACGTGAAACAAAACAACACCCTTGAACATTATTAAATAGAAGATTGATGGTATTATCAAGCCATGACTATAAAGTAAGATTTGGAGAGCATGGTAGAGATTGAGATGGGGTTTGTGGTTACCAAGTCATCAGGAGAGGGTTTGATGAAGTGATTGCCCCAAACACTAGGATGAAAGTTTGCATTTGCGTTACATTTTTCATCTCCTTGAGATTTGGATGCATTTGGGCCATCAGAATGGCCTGAGCCTAGGGCAAGAAGGCATATGGGTACGAAGCTGTACGTGTTTGATTAGGAGATGGAAGAATTAGCAAGTTGTGGGTGAAATGGTAGGTTGCATCCATGGAAATTTATAGGCTTGTGGGTGACCAATATGTGTGGACTTTCTCTATTTGTGTTGTGGTTTCATGTGGGCTTCTTTCTTTTTTGTTCTTTTCATTTCATAATTAGAATGTTGTGGTTTCATATGTTACTCGTTTGTTCTTTTTATTTGTTTAATTAGTCTTCTTGTTCGTCTTTTCGTTTTTCTTTTATCTTTTTTTTATACTAAATTTATGCTATAGTAACTATAAGGGCTTGTTTGGAAACTCTAATCTAATTAAATTAAATTTTAAAATAAAATTTCTAACTTTTAAGTTCTAATTTACAATTAGTTTTGTTTGTTAATATTGTAAAAAAAAAAAAGGATCTTATTTCATGAGGTAATTGGGCCCTTCCGTTATGAATTATGTTAATTGGGGCCCACCATTTAAAAATGATAATTTAGAACCCACTATCGGCTTCATTTTGAAAATCTTATAAAGTTTTTTTCATCCAAAATCTAATATGTAAATTAAGCTCTGATTAAAAAATAAGAGCTTGTTTTTAGAGTTGCCAAATGCCCCCTAAATTTCTCAAATGACTACAACTCACAATTTATCTAGAGGGGACTCAATTCTCAATGGGAGTCACTTGTCCAGGCTTAAAAATCCATTCTTGGACTGCACCGCAAATGTCCAAACTGCTCAAAATAAATCTCTCATCTTGCTTGGTCATTAGGCAAATGAACTTTTATCGGTCACGTGAGTAGCCCCATGAAGCCTGTCAATGGGACCTATAGAGAGAAAAAGTCTACAACATATTAGATGTCCTTGTCCATTTATCTATGACCCTCAAGTTTTAATTGTTTTAAAATGGTTCATTTTGTTTTCAAATCTCAGTCAAAATATGAGTAATGGTCGGATTAATTTCAAGCTTGAGCTTGTGGCAAGCTAAGTCATGAAGAATCATGTTTGTGAAGGGGCTAATTTGATCATAAATGAACCAAGTGATCCAACAAATAGGATGAGTCGCCAGTAAGAACTGCATTCACTTGTGAGCAGGCAGACTACGCGTTAAGGGTAGGCGACCTTCTTAAATGCATTGTGGGGCACACCTTTTCAAAATCCAAGCCGGGTCGGCTACAACTCATACCACCCACTGTATTCATTGTATCTAAATTTCCATAGTTATTTCTAGTGGGCCAACGGTTAGGTTGATCACATGTCTATCGGGAAAGAGAAAAGTAAAGTTCACCATGCGTTCCCATGTAGTCAATCCAATGGTGGCTATCTTACTGATTGAGTAATGATTTTCATTTATTTATTTATTTTGACTAGTAGTTGAATAATAATTTAGTTGTTGATCACTACAAAGGTGTTGGTATGTCTAGTGGGCTTGGTGGGATAAAGGGGCCCCTTTTTTGTATGGCTCTTTCCAAAATTGCACTCTAGGAATTGAATGGATAGGACTCATACACCAAGTGGTTACAGTTGAAGATCAGAGGTAAATTTCCAAAGTCAGTATCTTTTCCTTTAGTTCCTGTTTGGGTAAATGATTTACTTGTAAAATAAACTGAAGTGAATGGTCACTTTAAGTGATAAGAAAAGAAGAGAAGTCTTATTAAAAAAAGGTACAGAATTTCAAAAATCACCTCTTCTTTCACGTCTCACTATAGTAATTCAATATACAAAAGAAAGTAAAGGTCTTATCAACATTTTGTCACCCCTTACCTATCTTTCATAATCCCTATGGTAGAATTCATTTCACCATGAATTCCTATTTATTTAAATGCAAACAAATGCGGCTTGATAGAATTTTGGGTTCTTAGGGGTCTAATTCTTATCGGAGTGAAATTTGATAGAGCTCCTATAAAAATGAGGGCATTATTTTAATGGGTCATACCGACGAGAACTCTGGCCGGAGGAAATTTCTTACAACATGTCATGAGATTAAGAAATCTTCTATCCAATTTGTGAGTTTTCAAAAAACTCAGCAGGTGGTTCGACAAAGTTCTTCAACTTTCAACTTTCATAATGCACAGAGATACTTGAGGTATTTGAGCATTTGTGGATCGAGCCGGACACAGCATTTTGAAAATATTAAGACATCCCCAACAGGAAGTCTCAATTATCTTACAATCAAACAAGCCCTAATTATATTGACATTTAATTGCAAGTTCCACATTCGGATGTTGGAACTTCAACTAATTAGAATGAACATGGAATAAAAGAATTAGATGTTGTGGACATGTGCACTACTTGTACGTGACGAGAGCCCTAATTACATACTATACATTTTACGCCCACATTGGGAAGCAAGAGGTTGAATCACTCCTTCATGAGTTGACTCTTTCCCTTGTTACTGTGGCAGGATTCCCCCAACCACCAACAGGTCTAACCAAGCTTGACTTATCATGTGTGCGTACTATTTGCTTACAGGCACTTAGCCATGAAAACTGGGCCGTGCCAAGCAAAGGGCTGGCCAAGCTGTACCTGACCATTACCGGTGCTAGCTTGTGCTCACGTAGGTAGGGTTTAGCCTAGCAGGGCTCAAGGCACGGATTTATCCACGTCATGTTAGGCCACACATATCTCTTCTAACTTTTTAAAAAAATTTATGAATTTTTTTATATATAAATTAAAAGAGACTTTATGAACTTTTAAGAGTTTTTAACTTGAAATAAACTTGAAACTATTAAAAGTAGATGCACAAACATTGAGTTGATTAACAAATGAATACTAACTTTTTAATTATTTTAAAATTTGAATTTTATTTATATAAAAAATTAAAAAAAATATACACACACGTGCCGTGCCTTGCCATGCCTCTGCCTAGGTTCCTTGGCCTAGCACGACACGGATAATTTTTGTGCCATGCCGTACCATACTGAGGCCCAGGGCCCCCTGGCCCAGCACGACCCATGGAAATAACCTAGCTGTGCCGGCACGTTGACTTGGTCAACGACCTAAGCACGGTTTTTGACATATACACACTTGTCAACTATTAGTGTTCTTGACATATACACACTTGTCACATTCATTAATCTTAAATCCATTTGACATTATCAAACTGTCAAATTTCTCATGCCACTGCTTTGGTGCTTGTTTTAATCCATATAAAGATTTGACAAGCCGACAAACTTTCTTAGTTTGACCTGGAACATTAAACCCTCCTGATTGTTTCATATATCTCTTCATCTAATTCACCATTTAGGAAAGCTGTCTTTACATCCATTTGATGTATCTCGAAATTGTGTATAGCAGCGATTGCAATTAACATTCGAATGGATGTTATCCTCGTAACTGGTGAATAAGTATCGAAATAGTCCAAGCCTTCCTTTTGTTTGTACCTTTTAACAACAAGCCTGACCTTATATTTTTCTATTGATCCGTTTGCTTGCATCTTTCTCTTGAATATGCACTTGCATCCAAGAGTTTTGCAACCTTGTGGAAGATCAACTAATTCCCATGTATGGTTTTGCAAAATGGATTCAATCTCGCTAGTTATTGCCTCTTTCAAATATGGTGCCTCGGGACTGGACACTGCTTCTTTAAAGCTTTGAGGCTCATCTTCTAACAGAAATGTTAGAAAATCTGAACCAAACGTATTTGATGTTCTAACCCTCTTACTTCGTTTAGGTTCATCAATCTCTGGTTGGTTTTGATTACTGCTACTAGCAGTATCTTGAGTTCTTTTAGGAGAACTCGTTTCCTGCGATGGTTTATAAGGAAATACATGTTCAAAGAATGATGCTTTCCTTGACTCAATAATAGTATTAGGATGCATATCGGGAATCTTAGACTTGTGAATTAGAAACCGATACGTACTGCTATTATGAGCATACCCAATGAATACACAGTCAACTGCTTTTTGGTCATATTTTAACCTTTTTAGGTGTAGGAACCGCCACTTTAGCCAAACACCGCCTCACTTTCAAGTATTTGTAAGTAGGCATTTTGCCTTTCCGCAATTCGTAGGGGGTCTTATTGGTTTTTTTTTTTTGAGGTATTCGGTTGAAAACATAATTTGCGGAGAGGATAGCATCCCCCCACAAATTTTTAGGTAATCCAGAACTTTTAACATAGCATTCATCATTTCTTTTAAAGTTCTATTTTTCCTTTCAGCAACACCATTTTGCTTAGGTGAATAAGGAGCAATAGTTTGGTGTATAATGCCATTTTGTGAACAGAATTCACCAAAAGGTGATTTGTATTCACCACCTCTTTCGCTTTTTATCACCTTGATTTTCTTATCAAGTTGATTCTCAACCTCATTCTTGTAATGTTTGAACATTTCCAAGGCCTCATGTTTACTTCTCAATAAGTAAACATAACAGTATTTTGTGCAATCATCAATGAATGTAAGAAAATATATCTTACCACCTTTGGCTTGAACAAACTTCAGGTCACAGATATCAGAATGAATTAACAGAAGGGGTTTAGAAGTTCGTTCAATTGAATGAAAAGAAGTTTTGGTAAGTTTAGCTTCTACACATGTTTCACATTTGATATTTGAATCAAAACTACATTTAGGTAAACATTCCATATTAACTAATCTACATAGAGCATCATACTTAACATGACCTAGTCTACCATGCCACACATTAGAGGACTCAAGCATATAAGCAGAAGAGTTTTTCTTATTAGGTACAATTGTCATTACATTCATTTTAAAGAGCCTATCGCTCATGTACCCTTTTCCCACGTACATCCCATATTTAGTGAGTACAAACTTATCCGACTTAAATACTAGTTTGAAACCCTTCTTACTCAATAGTGAACATGATACCAGATTCTTACGAATATTAGGTAAATGCAGCACATTGTTGAGGGTGAGTTCCTTTCCAGAAGTCATCTTTAAAACCATTTGTCCTTGGCCTTCAACCTTAGAAGTGGCAGAGTTGCCCATAAAGAGTTGTTCTCCAGTTGATTGATTGATTACTGCTTTGGAATCGATCATCTTGTAGTCAGGAAATCTGCCAACAACGAATTTCTTCATTCCGGCATCTTCAGTCTTGTACTTTTTGTCAAGTGAATCCCATAATTCCTTAGCAGTCTTCAATGAACAGTACACATTATATAATGTGTTGTCTAGTTCATTGAGGATATAATTTTGACAGAGGAAGTCAGCATGCTTCCATGCTTCTATAACAGCAACAACTTGCTTGTCTGTCTCACCTTCTATTAAAGCATGAGCTTCTTCATGGAGGAACCGAGCCAAGTTCAAGGTAGTGAGATAAAACAACATTTTCTGTTACCATCTCTTGAACGCATAACTATTGAACTTCTCAGGTTTCTCCCCATTGTTCACCATAACAGAGGTAGGGGTACCAATTGGAGTATTCTTCTCAATACCCATTATTGTTAACAGAACAGAAATAAAATAAACATAGAGTATATTACAGATAGAAACTCAGACTAATAGTACTGTAAACAGAAACTCAGACTATATGGTAACCAGACATTGGTTACTGTATACTGAGGCAACCAGAGAGGAATTTACAGAACACGCTGAAGTTCTGTAACTAGTTATATAAAAGAGAGAAACTCGGTTTTACAATACTAGTTTAAGAACCAGAAGAACTAGAAACCAATAGTGAAAATGACATAAACTGAAACCAGAAAATACTGAAGTAAAACTGATAATAGAGTGTACTCAGAAAAAAGAGAAAAATTTATCTTAAGATTGTTAGTCCGAGTACATATAGTAATAGTTCAGTATTTAGGAAACAGTTCTTAACCAAACAGAATTATAGAAAATAATCTAAAATTAAATTGAAATTCACTTATTGTTTGAAGGCAAAAAACAGTACTCTATTGTTGAATTTACTAAACTCAGAAAATTGCAGAAGAATGTTGATCAAGGCTAGTGTTTTTAACACTATGTCCTTAAGACAAATTTCGCCATCGCAATGGTGCTAACGAGCTTTAGCAGCGTTTATCTCCCAGGATATAATGATCGGTCTCACAACAGTTGCAGCACTACAAACTGTGTGACTGGCGAACCAATAGTGCAACAAGACTCTCTCTTTTTGGATTCAGATGACTCGAATAATGCAATGCAGCAGCAGTGAATTGAATGAGCAAAAGTGATGAACAAGATGCATATTTATAGCTTGCATCAAGTCTTTTCATGGGGGTTGCATCTGTACAGAATAGTGATTGTTCACTGAACAAATGCTTCTTTGGACACACCTCTTGGGATTGAAAACACCTTTTCAAAAGCGAAAAGACACACCACCACTAAGGACACATCCCATTCGTAAAGGAAAATTTTATTAAATAAAATTTCTCCAAAAAAATAAATGGGTAGTGGGCCGAGCCAGGCCCAACTCGCGCGTGAGGCCCAGGACCGGTTCGGGGCGGGGCGCCATGCGCGCTCGTGTGTGTGGTGGTGACCCCATCTTGGTCTAGGTCATCCCTCCTTCACAAAAGTGGGATGCCACTTGGGGCTCATCTTATACTACCAATGTAAGTATATTTATACTTAAGGAATGTTTTGCTCTCAAGCAATGTGGGAAGCAAGTTCACCACTTCTTTTGTTATCATGTTTAACATGTTCAAGTAGTGGTGTTTAGGAGGCAACTTCTCATTCACTCCTTAATGGATTAGAGCAACCCGATACATGTCTCTAATGTACTCATGTAGTAGATTACTTACCCATGTATTCCCACCTAAAATAATAAGTGGGTCCCACTTAGATTTTGGCTCAAAGTTGACAAAAAATAGTGGTGTTCTTAGCCATTTTTCCAACACTAGTGGTACTCTCTCTGGGGGGGGGGGGGGGGGGGGGTGGCGCATGAGAGCAGATTGTGCTTTCCATGGATGCTCGTTATGAGCCAATTACAAAGTGCGAAGATTTCCCATGCAAGTTGTCCAAACTTTGACATAACCCTGCCCTGCTCAATCACTAGCACTAGTCTCAACGTCTATCATGTAGAGTCAAAGGACTCTCCGAGCCGTATCTTCTTAGTTTGTACCCGAGTGGCCTGCAAGATGACATCAGGATTGGGGCATAAAAACTAAACCCAACCAATTTCCCTGATGGATTTAGTTTGGCGCGATTACAAGAAGAGGAGGCAAACCTGTATAGGAGGATGTTCCAAATGAAAGTAAGGCGTCCATCCATGTTGTCCAATTCCATTGAACCCAAGTTTGCAGTTCGAGATATCAAGAAACTCACACCTGCAGAAGATCGAAAAAGGAGGCTAAAGGGTCTTTGGTTTCATTGTGAAGAAAATACACTCCCAACCATATAAGCAAACCCCATAAATTATCTAGATTTCTGTCTCTATTAAGTCTTCTAATTTATGTAGGTATTCTTCTAACTTTTGGCTTACTTCCAGTTCTCTATTTATAGTAGCTTAATTCGGTTTGACAAGTCTAATGGACTCTAATTTTATTCTAGTCGATTTTACGAATTCTTGGATTCTTCCAACTTTCCTCTCATTCCATTTAACAAGATCCTGTCCTAATAAGAAAAGGACTTTGATTAAATTAGTTTTAGTAACAATCCTAAACTTAAACCATCTAGCACATTCATCTTCCCCTAAGCCACATATTGAGAAACCTGTCGTTAGAGATAATTAGGGCAAACAACATGCGATCAATCACAACTAAACGCAATCCACAAGACATACATAATTACATGGTTCAACGAACTCGCTTACATCCACGATTTCATTATGAAGTATTGGACAACTCATTATAAGGATTCTAAACCCTCTAACACTTAGCCTACTCTCTCCCTATAAATTTCAATTTTGCTCTCACGGCGTCTCCCCTTCTAGAAACTCTGACACCATGGGAGAGAGCTCTCACATCTTTAATTCTCTCACCGTGTCTAGGGTTGTAGATTACACTAATATATAATCTCCAATTTCTTGCCCCAAAAAGCCCAGGTACAATGACTAAAATACTCTTGACCCTGAACTTGGTCATTGGCCAACTCATGAACCAATTTGGTCAAACCGGAATGTAAGACATAAACCCAACACCTAAAAGGCCAATAAATTCTCGGGTACATGGTATTAGTATTGAGAAGGATCGGGGAGTGATTCGAACCCCCTATAACTAGGACACTTAAAATAGCTTGAAGAAAGCTTAGTTTGTCATTCTACATTCCCAACCACCTTATTTTATACATTTTCTTTCCTTGGTCCATGTAAATGCCGGCCTAACCAACCCAAAATGTATCATTCTCGGTTTATGTAAATACATTAGAGTGCGGATCCCCTGTTTCATTGAAACAAAGAAATATTGTTTCATCCAATCAAGATTTATCGAATGTATAAAATTTAATCTTTTTTTTTTTTTTCATTCAAAGAAGCAATTGAAAGGGTACATTAGCTGACATGAGATTTTATATAGTTGATAAATTTTGATTATGAGAAATAGGAAGACTTAAGATACGAACCTCATGGATATCCTCTTACCAATTCAAGAGGTCCTTGCCAAGCCATACAAAGGTACTAACCGTGTTGACATCCCATGCAAACCGTGTATGACGTGGATACTATGTAATCATCTTGACAAAAAGTAATGCAAATTATATACTCTAACATAATGATATGGGTTCTAAATATATATATTTTGATTTTTCTTTTGATTTTTCAAAGTACTGTTTGAAACATACACATTTTGAGCCAAATGTGGGTAATGTGTTAGTGATCCATATGCAAAACTTGGCGCAACTTCTAGCTACAGTCATGGGGAGGCAGTGAGCATAGTTTTATCATGACCCTTTAAAAACCCGTCCTGTTTTCATCCTAATTTGGTAAGGGTTTTTCCATGAACTTTACAATCTTTGATCAATGGATGGATTTTAGAATAAAAAAGCTTCACATGGTTGTGCAAAATACCAACAAGATTATATCCTACGTAGTAATATTATTTTTTACTTTTGGGTAAGTCAGTGATAAACAACCTTTGTGACAACCTAACTGCCCAGGGATCAACCTAACTGCCCAGAGTGTAGAGCAGGAGCGGGAGCCACGACATGCTAAGTTTTAAAATAATTATATATCCGGAGCGCTTATACAACATGCTTGTGGGTTTATAAAAAATTAACTAATGAGCACAAATATATCTTATCCATATATTCAAGTATCAAAAATAGAGAAAAAAATTAACTTTGCAATTTGATCATAAAATAGACGATAATTAATAAGACAAAAGAGTTTTCTTCATCTAAAAGATAAATATCAAGTTTACAGAAAAAGAAAATGCACTAAAAATCAAAATTCTGCAAAGTTCGCTCCATATTAAGTTTAATCGCGCTCCAAGGATGGTTGAACCGCGCTCCGAAAATGATCGAACCGCGCTTCGGAGACGGATCCACTTTTAAAGCGCATATCCGTGTTTTCGGAGTTAGATCGAGAGGGCTGAAAGGAGGTTCCAGGAAATGGATTAACACATGAGAAGCTGTGTGAGATGAGTTCTCTATATTGTTTTTTTTATACATATACATATACATATACATATACATATACATATACATATATATAATTTGAATTGATGTAAAGGCAAGGATTTACATGTATTTGGAGTGAGGCTCGAAAGAGGGCCATGGTATTACAAATCTAAACTACTCAAACTAAACCCCTCCCTCTTATATGAGCCGTTGGCCAAATCTCACTATGATAGTAGACTAGCAATAAAAGCCCAGCCTTATATGAAAATAAACGTTTATTAAGATGTATATATTTCTGTAAAATATTAATGGAAAGAAAATAAATATAAAATAAAAATAAATAGTATTTAAAGTCAATCTACTTATCAAATTTGAAGTTAATCTAATACCTCTAACCCCTTCATCAGAGGTCCACAAGTTTAAGAGCTTTATATTAAACAAGAAAAATTGACCATCAATCCAACGATCTAGTTCATCCAAGTCCATGTAAATTCATAGGATTCGATGTCTATAAGGGGGTCATGAATGTGTGGTCAACTTGGATGGATCATAAAGTGGGCCCTAGTGGATGTTCTAAATTGTGCGGACCGCAACGATCATCCTTACCGGACCGGTTCCCATATATATATCAAATTTGAGAGTAATTAATTGCAGTTTAGTCATACTACAGGCATCGCTCGCATTAGAGTGAAACCTTTTGTTAGGTTAGACTTGATTAATTTGATGTTGGGCCCACCTATGACTGGAACCAAATCTCTCTAAGAATTAAAAGGTGGTAGAGTGATTTAGAAAGGTTTGAATTTTAAAGCTATAGGGTCCAAATGCTCAATCTTTTTGTGTTTTGTCTTGAAGAGATTCAGACTCAATATGCGAAGAAGGAAGAGATCAGGTCTCTCGTTGTTAATGTGCAGAGTGTTTATATATAATTCAATGAGACTATTGTTATAAATTAATTAGTGGGGCCCATTTTTGAAATCTAAACTACTAAAGATCATTCGCCCACCTCTTATTGGGCGAATTAAACAGTGCTCAAATTAAACAGCTTAGCGCACTGGAACCCAAGAGAGAGCGTGGACACACAAGGAAAGATGTAGGTTCTATAAATTACATACACTCTATTGTCGGGTTCTATATTTTAGCTATGGGGGTGGGTGCCATATTTTAAAAATTTTGTTTACTCTCTAAAAATGTAATTCAGCCTGAAGGGGGCGGGTGCCATGTTTCACTAGAGTCGACAAACTAGCCTACTTATGTCACCCTTACCATTCACAAAGGCACACTTTAACTTCTCCCACAAAATCTAGAGCAATATAAGTATTTTTCTTTCCACATTAAATAGATTAGACAGATAATACAGCTAATGTTTCTTTCTCAAACAGGACTCAAACAGGAATAGGATTGACAAGCACCATTGAAATGCGTTCTTTGGTCTCATGTGTGGACTCTGTATATCCATCTCTGTGCTGGTATAGAACTTCAATCACACGAGCAGAGTTTACTGGCCTTATAAGGAGAGCCATAGGAAAAGCCATAGGCTTCAAGCACTCCTCATTTATGTCTTTCCATGCATCTGCAACCATTTCTCTAAACTTGGTGCAGGTCTCTTCATATGTGCCCCCGTACTCCTTCATGTAGACTTCAATACTGGACACCACATGTCCTCTCTCTTGCTCCATCTACGCATAGACATAAAAAGGAAAAACAAAAGAAATGATTATAATGATGGATTCAAATTCAATAATGTAATTCACAAGATGCATCCCATGAGCCAAATGCTTGCTTTTATATATGATCAGATTTCATTTGCTTAGTGTTTTATGATAAGGATTGAAAGTGCATCAAACACCACTCGACCTAAACTCCTAATTACTATAAAAAAAAAAAAAAAAAAATGAAGAGATTTTTAGCTGCAGACAAATTCACTTTTAGGGACAGTTTTTTACAACTTTGTAAAAGTAATTTTATATATACCTTGTTTGATGTGATGTCATCTCGGAGTCGACTAACAATAGAAACAGCTTTAATGAGCTTAGGCATACTTCTTGCCCATTCAAAGGCTTCCGTTGTTGCAATATCTCCCATCCCAACAAACGAAATCAATGTCATCAACTTGTATCCGCAAGTGATCAAGGCGACATTCATATACTCTTCATATGTTGGCACATAACCCGTGTTAAACCACTGTGCTTCAATAAGGTAATATTTTGATATTTCTTTAAACTGTGAACACATACCATGAAAAGAAACAAGAAAATCACTAAGTAATACTGACATTGAAATATATAAACTTGTAAATATTATTACTATGGTGGTTGTAGTGGTTGTTAATGTTTCCTATTTCTCTTCGTGAATACATCAATATTAGTAAAAGAAGGTTTGTGTACTGTACAGCATCTTTTAAGAAGGAGATACGATAGGATTTTTCTTCAAGAGCCAATTCCTCCTCAAATTCGTCAACGGCATCTAAGAGTGCAACGAAGTGCAGCTTCATGAAATCAGGCAGCTGGTCTACCATGCTACGATCCCACCTGTAAATTCAAAGAACCATCATAATTTTTGTTTCATAGAAAATAATTAAGTGGGTTTTATTAGAGTGCTAAGGAGGTGATTATAGGTGTGGCAAAATGTGATCAGACCTCTTACCCTACCCCATATCCAACATGCATTTGACCTGCATCCTATGCGGGGTCAATCAGAGTCAGATAAATCTGACCCGCCACAAATGGGTTGGGGTAGGCAGGATTGACCTGCATAAACCATTTAAATGGGCTGGGTTAGGATGGACCCCGAACACCTTAACCCATTTAGACAGTTTGATGATTTAGCAATTTTGTACTCTGGGCGCCTTTTTTGGTCCTAGGAACTAAAGTCAATTATAACATGTTAATGCTTTATATGGATTGGCCTTATGAGACACTTCTACAAGTAGTAACACCTTAAAGTGGGTGTACAAATAACAAACCTTTCGATCGCATTGGTATAAAGTTCAAGTTCCTCTAGAGTACCATATGCATCATAGATGTCATCCAATATTGATGTCAATGATATACATTTAGTGGTTATCCTTCTAGCACGAGAATATTGTTGATCAGGATATACTCCTAATATCCAAAAGTAGCACTCCACCACTCTATCCCTTATAAAGGGTAGCTTTGCACCAAAATCCCAATGCTTCCACCACCTAAATAGGAAAAGTTCATGTTCAAAAGCCTAATTATCTTAAAATGACAATTCCACAATTGTTAAAAGAAATAAATTATTTGTTTATAATGAAACTTACATTGATATTTCTCTTATCTCTACTTTATGCAATGACTGCAATAGATTGAAATCCAACTTTGCAAACTCTAACAAGTTGTCATTTCGCTCATCCTCTTCTTGGTAGATTGCGATATAATACCTTGAAAGTAGCCTCTCAATGCTCTTGCGCAAAGGTAGCTCTAAGGCAAGCTGAACTAGGCTAGAAAGAGGCGAATTAAGATTGGGCAATGCCAATTTAAGATGCTTTCTAGCAAAAGAATTGGCTTCGTCCAATATGTCTTCTCCATGTATTACAAAATGTGATGCCTCGTATAAACTAACCAAACCTCGAATGTTACCAGCTAAAGTTTCCTTGAAATTGCCTTTTTCATCTTTGAACTTGATGAATACATCTGTTGCGTAATATACCAACAATTAGTCATGACACGCTAAGAAAGTCTTCTCAATGAATCAACTTTTAGTGCTTTTGACTGACTGACTAGAAATGCCAATGGTACTAATTTTTTTTTTTATAGGTAACTATTCACACTTGCATTTCATATGCCATATAAAAAAATAAGCTTGGATCACCAAATTTTAAAAGTGACCATTTTGGTGGTTCCTCAAATCAAAATGCTACCATATATCTGTTTTGGATGTGATAAAAAATATATAAACATAATATTTGAAAGAAGGAAATATAAGATTGAGTCATGGCATTTTGATTTAGAAAAATACCAAACTGGTGACTATAGGACTACGTGGTCCAGACTCATCAAAATATTGGAAAAAAAAAAAAAAAAAAAAACCCTTACTCGTGGACATGCAATATCCTTCTTGCCTAAGGAGTCTAAATCGGAGAGCAACAGTATGCAAGTCATCATCACTTTCATACTTTCCTTCTGTATCCTCATTGTATATCCGAAGTAGTGCATCAGCCATCTCCTTTTCAAAATGACAGGCCACTCCAAGGCGTTGGATCGCATCAATCATATTTATTTCTTTCGAAGAGCAGTTTTTGACAATGCCAAGCATTTTCTTCACTTCTTCCTTCAATTCACTCGCCCGTTGTTGCATCTGTGGATTAAGTTTCTGCATCAACAACATACACATAAGTTAAACGTTCCTGATATATGATAAAGACAATGTTTGTTTGTGAGGAGTGTAGAAGTTTCTAATCAACCTACCTCCGATTGGTCAGTGGTGTATGTTATGGTTTCTAAAGAAAGATATCTGCATTAAGTAAATATATATATATATATATATATATTTGCACTTGACTACAAAATGCCCCTCATGCTAACTTCTTGATGAAAATGCTAGAAGAATATAAGATATGGCCATGATCAAATGATCCTAGCCCTTAGTTTTCTTGATTTACTATATGACATGCATTTATTTTTTTGAGATAAAATCTAGAGGGTCAATGATATCTAAAACAATGTAAGATTTGGGTTTCTGCCAATTCTTGGACCGGTTTAGTATGATCGAACGGATTTGGATTTGGCTGAACCCCAAAATAATGAGGCCGAAAAAGGGATGTTCTTCCAAAAAGTAGTTTTTCTAGATGATTTTCTAAGTACTCTCAGTTGACCAGCTACACTTGTTGTCTTCGCGTTGGATCACTATGGACTGTGGAGGTACTTCGTGTAGAGCTTTACTCAAATAAAAGCACAAGATATCTATTTATAGTTATACTGTAATCGAAAGAACTCGTCCAATGGGTTCGCCATGGTTGTTCCATTAGATATACCTCGTCATTAGACTCCCCAAATCCGATCAGGATTGGTATTCGATCTCTTAGGCGGGAAAATAAAAAAACACTCTTGAAGTTTAAATTGAAAAATGGTGGCATCATAAAGCGTTGAGTCTGCTAGTAGCTACGTACATTGATTCTCTTTGGAAGGCCCACTTCCCACATCGCCATGTCTTGAGTTGGACAAGGTTTTTTTTTTTTATTGGCTAAGTTGCAAAAATGAATTGAAAAGAAAGAAATGGAGATATAGTCAAAAGGAAAAAACCAACAGAAAAAACCAACCCACTATAGGGGACAACCCACTATCACAAACTAGTCAAACTAGGATAGTGATGGATACATAAGGCTAAGAAAGAATCTAAAGTAGAGCTAGAGAAAGAAGAAGATATTTTACCAAGAACTTGGGAAGCATCTGTCAATAAGAAATTAGAAACCATTTCTTGAGAAGGCTTCAAAGAGCTCCAAAGAGAAGAAGCAGTGACTGCCGCTGAAGCTTTGAAGTTACCTTTATGTTGAAACCAGTCCCAGAAGCTCAAGGCAAAAGGACAGAGGAAAAAGAGGCTATAGACTGATTCTTGGTGCTTACAACAAAGGTAACAAGAAGAAGCCGGCTGCACACCAATGGATTGAGCCCAATCATTGGTAGGGAGTTTGTTATGGAATAGCTTCCAAGCAAAGCAGGCAATGGAGGGCTTGAGGAGACTGTACCAGGCAAACTTAGACCAACATCTTGGAAGACCCCTGGACCTAGTTGAATCCCAAGTAACAGAGAAAGGGAGATGGCTAGAGTTGGTGCTCGACCAGACCAGCTTATTAGGAACATTACAGAGAGAGAAGTCTATCAGAAGAGCGGAGGAGAAGGAAATGACCTGCTAAGGGAGATCTGAAGATGTAATCAGCTGGAGGTTTGAAAAGAGGCCATTCTCTGAATCAGACTAGGGGAGGGAAACACCCGAAAAATGGTGAGCAATTGAGTGTTGGACAAGGCTTATTATATCTGTTTGGACCTTCCACCTATCAATGTATGCTTTTGATTGCTTTATGGTATCTTACATAGTATGAGAGCGGGTTCCGATGTCTTCTTTGTAGCCCACGTGGCAGGCCCATCCATGAAAACCTATTGGGCTCCACATGAGGGGGAGTATTGGGAAGTCCCACATCCCACATTGCCCAAATCCTGAGTTGGTATATGGTATCTTACGTACAAATTCTACATATACAAGAAAATAAGATTTATAGAGCATGCTATATACATTGTAAACATTGAGATGAAGTTTGTGGTTACCAAGTCATCAGGAGAGGATGTGATGAAGTGATTGCCCCAAACACTAGGATGAAAGTTTGCAATTTTGCGCACTATCTTACATTTTGCATCTCCTTGAGAGTTGGATTTGTTTGGACCATCGGAATGACCAGAGCCTAACACAAGAGACATGAGTATGTAGTTGTGTTTTGGTTACGAAGATGGAAGAAGAGTTATTTGTCGGTGAATGGGGGGTAGCAATGAATGCATGGAG
>QPKB01000007.1:6511028-6544023 GCA_003546025.1 Camphora micrantha
CCGACAGGCAGACAAGAGCTCCCGGCAGCGACAATGTCGAAGACTTCAAAACTTCGATCAGAGCCTACGGATGGTCTCAAAATACCTCCAAAAGGCCCCCTGCCAAATTTCAAGTCAAACGGACGACGTTTGACCCTTCATCAACTCTCAGGAAGCAAAACAGACCTACCGGCAGCGGAGCACCCCGGAATCATGGCATTTCAATTGGAGCTAATGGATCGTCTCAAAATGACTCCAATAGTCCCTGTCAAATTTTAGGTCAAACGGACATCGTTTGACCTAGTTTTCGAAGCTCGGCACTTTCCTCGAGATGAAATCAAGGCGAGCATTTGCGGGACCCCAAAAGGCTTCAAAACTCAAACTAAAGCCCATGGTTGGTCTTACTTACTACTCAGGAGGCTCCCTGTCAAATTTCAGGTCAATCGGACATCGGTTGACCACAAGTCAAAGCTCGGCATTTCTCTCATGGCGAAATTAAGGCAAGCGTTTGCGGGGCCCCAAAAGGCTTCAAAACTCAAACCAAAGCCTATGGTTTGTCCTATCTAATGCTCAAGAAGCTCCACGTCGAATTTCAGGTCATTCCGACATCGTTTGGCCTAGTTTCAATGCTTGACAAAAAATCGGCAAAACCGCACAACAAAGTCTTCGGCTTTCCAGAAAAATAGGAAACTTTGTGCTTCGATTTCCGTGGCTTCTCGACGGGATTTCTCCAAGGAAAACAGGCCAATAAATGAGGGGAAATGTCAAGAAAAATATAGGAAGAAAAAGCATCAAAAAAGAGCGAAAAACGGCGAAGATACGGCGACCGGAAGGCGGCCAAAAAATGGGCCCAAGGCCCATGGTCGCCGGCGACCTTGGACCATGGTCGCCGGCGACCATGGTGGTCGCCAGCCCCATGGTCGCCGGCGACCATGGGAATTTCCGGCGACCCAAAAGTCGCCGGAAACCCACTTTTTCGGGTCCGTTTCGCGATCCGAGTTGATTGGCCCTGTGATTTTTCCAAAATCTGATTTTTCGTGCATGAAATCCGTCAATCTTTATTAAAATCACGGATTCACCGCCGAAATCATTGGATGATCATTCGACGCCTCGAAATCGTCAAAGAAAGTACACTTTCTGCCCGCCCGATCGTGAAATCGACAGGACGGATGTTGCCGGCACATTGAGATCAATCAATGTCTGAAATTTCATCGCCATCCGACATCAAACAATGTGTGGATCCATCGGCGATCATCGCGAGAAGAATTCCAAAAGACACTGCGCGGCCCGCGACTCTTCAAGCGACTTGGCGGCCAATTAATGAGAATAAATGACCCATTTTATGACAAGTTAATGCGGTCATTAACTCATTATTTTGAACGGCCCAATCAAAAGCAAGCAAATGGGAGTTACAAATCCAATGATTTATGGCATTAAAGCCACGAAACTCCTCCCATGATGGAGATTAAATGCAATCAAAGGCTCATTAATCTCCATCGACCAATCAAATTCAAGGAAAAAGGAGTTACAAAACAAATCATTTAAAACTTGTAACTCCTCCCATTATGAGCATTAATGTATTAAATGCTCATAAACCCTCCTAATGGCCACCAAAAGCCTATAAATAGGAGGGCTTTTCCAAAGAGAGACAGAAAAAATTGCTCGGAAAATCCCGGAAAATCCAGAGAAATCAGAAGAACCTCTGCCAATTTGAAGAAAAGAAACTCTGCTGCAAGAGCCACTACAAGGTGATTGAAGCACCCTTGGGGGGCCACCCCCCCAAGGACATCCCTTCTTCTACCAACATGGCTAAAACGTGGCTTTTCAGCCCGTTTACTTAGCTTTTTATCGGACATAAGACCTTCTCTTAGTCTTTGTCCTTTAAAAATCTGAGGTTAGAAAGCCGAGCCAAGAATCCAAGCATCGTGTTCTCATCTGCATGGACGATGGAGGAGCCCATACATGACTCGCGACCGTCGATCTGAACGTGTCCCCACAATCGAATGAGAAGTCAGATTCCTTTTCTTGATTTCTATTGTACTTTATTTTTCTTTTAGAGACAAAAATCACAATTCTTGTCTTTCATAATGGATGAGACTTGTAAATCGCCTTTTACGGCAAAATCGCCTTTCACGGCAACAAATGAAATCGCCTTTCACGGCATTCAAAAAAACCCTTTGTCTCTTTTCTTAAAATATGTGTGCAATGGAAAACTAGAAAAAGTTTCATTTCCCCTTTCTACTTGTGAAGGTGGATCTTCGGATCACCATTCCTAAATTCCAAGTAGAAAAGTGAAATTGGCATACCCGTACAAAAAAAAGAGAAAGATGTTGAAACCCTTTATCTTTTCTTCTCCACCCCTCCGCCGCACCCCGAAAGACCCGGAGCGGAGGCAGCGGGAGAGAGGGAAGGAATCGGGTCCATCAAGAAGAATGTCCAGTTTGGTTCCATGGATGATCTTCCTTGCTATATGGGAAGTCAGATTTTAGACCAAGAAGAGGATTTTGAAGAAGATGAAGATTGCAATGAAGATGAGCTTGAGACAAATACAATGGATATAAGCAATAGAGAGTGTTAGCATGACATTGAAAAGGAGGCAGCACATGATCTCTTTCCACAGCAGATGAATTTCCAGGTTTGTTCCATGGATAAACCTCCTTGCTCTATGGGAAGTTACATGGGAAGTCAGCTTTTAGGTAATGAAGACAAAGATTGCAATGACAATGGGCATGGGATAAAAGTGATGGATGTACCAGCTATAGAGAGTGGTAGTCATGACAAGGAAAAAGCAGCAGCACGTGTTGTATTATCGATATAAAAGACTCGCCTATTTTCAATCAACTGGATGAATAAATGTTGCAATGATTCGTCCTTTGTTGTTTTATTAATAAGAAAATTTTCTTCTATTCTGTTTGATGTTCGTGCATAAGTTCTCTTGTTCCAATGCTGGGGATTATAGACCCACTCTTTTTTTGCATAATTTCATTTTCTTTTCATTTTCCGCCGCTTATACCTTTTGCGGCGGTTTTCATACATATAGCGGTGGTTTTTATCCGCCGCTAAATGTAAGTTTTCTTGTAGTGCTACCAGCGTTGCAAATGTGTTGTATTATACTTGCAAATAGTTCTTTTACAACCCTTACAAGCGTTGCAAATACGTGTTATATTATACTTAAAAATGGTTCTTTTACAACCCTTTCAAGCGTTGCAAATGTATTGTATTATACTTGCAAATGGTTCTGTTACAACCCTTACAAGCGTTGCAAATACGTGTTATATTATACTTAAAAATGGTTCTTTTACAACCCTTTCAAGCGTTGCAAATGTGTTGTATCATACTTGCAAATAGTTCTTTTACAACCCTTACAATCGTTGCAAATACGTGTTATATTATACTTAAAAATGGTTCTTTTACAACCCTTTCAAGCGTTGCAAATGGGTTGTCTTATACTTGTAAATGGTTCTTTTACAACCCTTATAAGCGTTGCAAATACGTGTTATATTATACTTAAAAATGGTTTTTTTACAACCCTTTCAAGCGTTGCAACAAATAGCCCTTTAGCAACGCTTTTAAACCGTAGTCAAAACAGACTATCTGCGACAAAAATAAAAAACGTTGCAGTTAGTAAACCTTTTGCAACTCTTTAAAGCATCGGTAAAAGTTTTAAATGGAAAAAATATATATATATATCCAGCGACGCTATTAATATCATTAACAACGCTTAAATCCGTAGTTAATGGGTATACCTTTTGCTACTCTTTTGAGCGTCGTTTTTTATCTTCTGCGTCGGCATCAACTGCAACGTCACATCGACGCTTGCAAAACCGTTGCTGAAAACTATTTGCAACGGTTATGTTATCTATTGCTACGTTTTTAAGCGTCGCAAAAAATATAATCTGTTGTAGTGGTAGGATTGACCAGCATAAACCATTTAAATGGTTTGGGTTAGGATGGACCCAAACACCTTAACCAATTTAAAGGGTTTGATGATTTAGCAATTTTGTACTTTGGGCGCCTTTTTTGGTCCTAGGAGCTACAGTCAATTATAACATGTTAATGCTTTAAAATTTAAATGGATTGTCCTTGTGAGACACTTCTACAAGTAGTAACATTTTAAAGTGGGTGTACATATAACAAACCTTTCGATCACATTGGTATAAAGTTCAAGTTCCTCTAGAGTACCATATGCATCATAAGGCTAAGAAAGAAACTAAAGTAGAGCTAAAGAAAGAAGAAGATATTTTACCAAGAACTTGGGAAGCATCTGCGGAGAAGAAATTAGAAACCATTTCTTGAGAAGGCTTCAGAGAGCTCCAAAGAGAAGAAGCAGTGATTGCCGCTGAAGCTTTGAAGTTACCTTTATGTTGAAACCAATCCCAGAAGCTCAAGGCAAAAGGATAGAGGAAGAAGAGGCTATAGACTGATTCTTGGTGCTTACCACAAAGGTAACAAGAAGAAGCCAGCTGCACCCCAATGGATTGCGCCCAATCATTGGTAGGGAGTTTGTTATGGAACAACTTCCAAGCAAAGCAGGCAATGGAGGGTTTGAGGAGACTGCTCCAGGAAAACTTAGACCAACATCTTGGAAGACCCCTAGACCTAGTTAAATCCCAAGCAACAGAGAAAGGGAGATGCCTAGAGTTGGTGCTCGACCAGACCAGCTTATCAGGAACATTACAGAGAGAGAAGTCTATCAGAAGGGAGGAGGAGAAAGAAACGACCTGTTGAGGGAGATCTGAAGATGTAATCGGCTGGGGGTTTGAAACGATGCCATTCACTGAATCAGACCAGGGGAGGGAAACGCTCGGAAAATGGTGAGCAATTGAGTGTTGGACAAGGCTTAATATATCTGTTTGGACCTTCCACCTATCAACGTATGCTTTTGATTGCTTTATGGTATCTTACATGGTATGAGAGCGGGTTCTGATCCCGTCGTTCTTTGTAGCCCACGTGGCAGGCCCATCCATGAAAACCTATTAGGCTCCACGTGAGGGGAAGTGTTGGGAAGTCCCACATCCCACATTGCCCAAATCCTGAGTTGGTATATGGTATCTTACGTACAAATTCTACATATACAAGAAAATAAGATTTATAGAGCATGCTATATACATTATAAACATTGAGATGAGGTTTGTGGTTACCAAGTCATCAGGAGAGGATGTGATGAAGTGATTGCCCCAAACACTAGGATGGAAGTTTGCATTTTTGCGCACTATCTTACATTTTGCATCTCCTTGAGAGTTGGATTTGTTTGGACCATCGGAATGGCCAGAGCCTAACACAAGAGACATGAGTATGTAGTTGTGTTTTGGTTACGAAGACGGAAGAATAGCTAGTTGTGGGTGAATGGGAGGAAGCAATGCATACATGGTGATTTATAAGCTAGTGGGTGAGGATTAATAAGTGTAACTTACTAATTGTTGGTGTGTGTGGTTTCATGTGGGTTGCCTGATAACTTTCATAAATAATTTTTTTTTTATCATTTGTTTAATTGTCTATTGTTTTTTTTTTGTTTTTTTAATTTACAGCATTGGTAAGTTTGTTTTCCTTTTTACTTAAACTCAATCCCTGCACTTCTAATGGAGATGATTACTAGTACACGAACGATATAAATAATTAACGACAGACCCAACAATAATATTAATTCCCAGATTTAAAACTGACTCACATTTTTCATATCTACATATATTTATATAATATAATTAATAGAATTCCCATTTTTCACACCTTTTACTCGTGATTTATTTTACAGCGTTTATTTTAGCTATTTGTATATGTTATTTTTATAAATTGGGATAACTTTCATTTACAAATGTAATTGATTCCATGAAAACAAACATGCTTATCCCAATCAGTTGCTTCCTATGTATTCTAATTCCAAGCAAATAAAAAGGCCCAGCTGACAATATATTCCAAATTCACATTGACAAACAGGCCCATTTGAATCTTTTACTTTCTATGTATTCCAATTCCATGTGAATAACTATGCCCATTTGAGAATGATTTCCTACGTATTCTAGTTTTATACTAACAAATACACACATTTCACAATAACTTCCTCTCTATTCCAAATCCATTTAATCAAATCAGCCCATTTTAATTAGTTACTTCTTATGTATTTGAGTTCCTTGCAAACAAATAGGCTTTTCTTGGAAAGGACTTCCTGTGTATTTTGACTCTATGCAAACGAATGTGTATTTGAATGAATTACAATGTGTTCCAATACTTGAGGTATTTGAGCATTTGTGGGATCGAGCTGGACACAGACTTTAGAAGATATTAAGACATCTCCAACAGGAAGTCTCAATTATCTTATAATCAAACAAGCCCCAATTTTTCCGACATTTAATTGCATGCATGACGAGTTTCTCGTGGAGTTCCACATTCGAATGTGGGAACTTCAACTGATTAGAATGAACGTAGAATAAATGAATTAGATGATGTGGACATTTACTTAGAATGAACGCAGTACTTGTACTTCTTACATGCTGTACATTTTATGCCCACATTGTGAATCATTCCTTCATGAGTTGTCTTTGTCCCTTACTTATTACTGTGGCAGGATTCCTGTTATGCCCGGAAATTGGGCAACTTGTATGGTTCCAATTTCAACACATGACTAGTGTAGGATTTTAAATAGAAAGATAAACATCCCACACCTACCCACATGATATCAGGTGTAAGAAAACTAAATAATTCAAAACTTTTATGTTCGAAGCATTTAGACAGTAATATCTTATACGTTGTGGGTGAAAAGGTGGGTTGCATGCGTGAAAATTTATAGGCTTGTGGGTGACCAATATGTGTGGACTTCTTTCTCTATTTGTGTTGTGGTTTCATGTAGGCTTTTTTCTTTTTTGTTCTTTTCATTTCATAATTAGAATGTTGTGATTTCATATGTTACCTGTTTGTTCTTTTTATTCGTTTAATTAGTCTTCTTGTTCGTCTTTTCGTTTTTCTGTTATCATTTTTTTTTACTAAATTTATGCTATAGTAACTACAAGGGCTTGTTAAAAAAACTCTAATCTAATTAAATTAAATTTTAAAATAAAAATTCTAACTTTTAAGTTCTAATTTACAATTAGTTTGTTTGTTAACATTGTAAAAAAGAAAAGAAGGATCTTATTTCACAAGGTAATTAGGCCCCTCCGTTATGAATTATGCTAATTGGGGCCCACCATTTAAAAACGATAATTTAGAACCCACTATCGGCTTCATTTTGAAAATCTTATAAAGTTTTTTCCATCCAAAATCTAATAAGTAAATAAGCTCTAAATTAAAAAAAATAAGAGCTCGTTTTTAGAGTTGCCAAATGCCCCCTAAATTTCTCAAATGAGTACAACTCACAATTTATCCAGAGGAGACTGGATTCTCAATGGGAGTCACTTGTCCAGGCTGAAAAATCCATTTTTGGACTGCACCACAACTGTCCAAACTGCTCAAAATAAATCTCTCATCTTGCTTACTCATTAGGCAAATGAACTTTTATCGGTCACATGAGCAGCCCCACAAAGCCTGTCAATGGGACTCAATCAAAATATGAGTAATGGTTGGATTAATTTCAAGCTTGAGCTTGTGGCAAGCTAAGTCATGAAGGATCATGTTTGTGAAGGGGCTAATTTGATCATAAATGAACCAAGTGATCAAACAAATAGGATGAATGACAAGTAAGAATTGCTATCACTTATGATCTGGCAGACTACACGTTAAGGGTAGGCGACCTTCTTAAATGCATTGTGGGGCTCACCTTTTCAAAATCCAAGCCGGGTCGGCTACAAGTCATACCACCCACTGTATTCATTGTATTTAAATTTCCAAAGTTATTTCTAGTGGACCAGCGGTTAGGTTGATCACAGGTGAGGGATTCCCTGCATTTCTATCGGGAAAGAGAAAAGTAAAGTTCACCATGCGTTCCCATGTAGTCAATCAAATGGTGGCTATCTTACTGATTGAGTAATGATTTTCATTTATTTATTTATTTTGACAAGTAGTTGAATAATAATTTAGCTGTTGATCACTACAAAGGTGTTGGTATGTCTAGTGGGCTTGGTGGGATAAATGGGCCCCTTTTTTGTATGGCTCTTTCCAAAATTTCACTCTAGGAATTGAATGGATAGGACTCATACACCAAGTGGTTAAAGTTGAAGATCAAAGGTTCTTTTCCTTTAGTTCCTGTTTGGGTAATTGATTCACTTGTAAAATAAACTGAAGTAAATGGTCACTTTAAGATAAAATAAGAGAAGAGAAGTTTTATTAAAAAAGGTACAGAATTTAAAAAATCACCTCTTCTTTCACGTCTCACTATAGTAATTCAATATACAAAAGAAAGTAAAGGTCTTATCAACATTTTTTCACCCCTTACCTATCTTTCATAATCCCTATGGTAGAATTCATTTCACCATGAATTCCTATTTATTTAAAAGCAAACGAATGCGGCTTGATAGGATTTTGGGTTCTTAGGGGTCTAATTCTTATCTGAGTGAAATTTGATAGGGCTCCTATAAATGAGGGCATTAATTTAATGGGTCATACTGACGAGAACTCTGGCCGGAGGAAATTTCTTACAACATGTCATGAGATTAAGAAATCTTCTATCCAATTAGTGAGTTTTCAAAAAACTAAGCAGGTGGTTCGACAAAGTTCTTCAACTTCCAACTTTCATAATGCACAAAGATACTTGAGGTATTTGAGCATTTGTGGATCGAGCCGGAAACAGCATTTTGAAAATATTAAGACATCCCCAACAGGAAGTCTCAATTATCTTACAATCAAACAAGCCCTAATTATTTTGACATTTAATTGCAAGTTCCACATTCGGATGTTGGAACTTCAACTAATTAGAATGAAACATGGAATAAAAGAATTAGATGTTGTGGACATGTGCACTACTTGTACGTGACAAGAGCCCTAATTACATACTATACATTTTACGCCCACATTGGGAAGCACGAGGTTGAATCACTCCTTCATGAGTTGTCTCTTTCCCTTGTTACTGTGGCATGATTCCCACAACCACCAACAGGTCTAACCAAGCTTGACTTATCATGTCTGCGTACTATTTGCTTACAGGCACTTAGCCATGAAAACTGGGCCTTGCCGAGCAAAGGGCAGGCCAAGCTGTAACTGACCACTGCTGGTGCCAGGCCGTGCCCTTGTAGCTAGGGTTCAGCCTAGCACGGCCCAAGGCATGGCTTTATCCGTGTCATGCTAGGCCGTGCCACCTGAAGGCTCACATGCCGCTTCTAACTTTTAAAAAAAATTATGAATTTTTTTATATATAAATTGAAAGAGACTTTATGGACTTTTAAGAGTTTTTAACTTCAAATAAACTTGAAAATATTAAAATAGATGCACGAACATTGAGCTGATTAACAAATGAATAATAATTCTTTAATTATTTTAAAATTTAAATTTTATTTATATAAAAAATTAAAAAAATATGTATACACACACGTGCCGTGCCATGCATCGGCTTAGGCTCCCTGGCCGAGTACGACACGGATAATTTTTGCAGCATGACGTACCATATCGAGGCCCAGGGACCCCTGGCCGAGCACGACCCATGGAAATAACTTAGCCGTGCCGGCACATTGACTCGGTCAACGACCCAAGCACGATTTTTTCAGGTGCTGGGCCTTGTGGTCCACCCAAATTTTCATCTCTATTAGCTAATAAATCCATAAATCCACGTAGATGAATGCCTATCAAGGGAAGGAGGGCAGATGGACAAGGGAGAACTAGAAAAATCAGCTTCAGCATATTATTTTATCCATTGACTTAACAGTCTTAAAGTTAATTGCATCTTAAAAGTTTATCTTTTCTTTTTTAGATTCAATCCAATGACAAGTGAAGGTTCAGTGAGTGTAGAATTTAGCATAGTACTTGATCCTAGGATAACCGGAATATCAAACGGGGTGGATTGACTGAAGATGAGCCCAAGTGGAGACCATAGAGCTAGATTACACATGTACATGTACACTCGTATGAGAATATTTTATCTTCCTCTTATGTTGATCATATAAGTTCATACCAAATTGACCTATTTCTAGTTTACTTCATTTTAGAAAGGATGATAATACTCATCTCTTATTAGAATCTGATTAATCAAGCGCTATATATATATATATATATATATGGCCAGCTTGAGTGGATGAGAGAGGGTTGTCTGCTGCCTATGGTGGGGTCCACTGTCTGGTCCATCAAAGTGGACCACACACAGGGCCCCCTTGAATTGCACATATCCACTGAAATTTGGCCCCATCCGACCGTTGCATTGAGTGACACCCATCCGAATGGACTGTACACCATTAAAATTTTGTGGCCCAAATGGATGTGATAGAAATCAAAGATGGGGCTATTTTTTATACAAAGGAGGGCCCCTGTGTGTCCTTCAAATCCCCCAATCCCCATTCCCATGTGGGTCCCCAAGTAGGCCCTAGACCATTGAGCGAACAACCTTATCCATACTCGAGCTGAGGACAGGTTTGCGAATATAATTTATACCTAGCTATATTTTTACTCGTGAGAATAAAGATGTTAACCGAGTGTAGTATCCACTGGGACAAAAAGGGTAAGTTGTGTTAGTTCCCAAATTCCTAAACTAATCCTGTAGAAAACAAAGTGTTAAGATTTGATGAGTTTGATTCCCAAATTAGGAAAGTAATGACAAGATTTGATTCAATCAAAGAAAAGATCTTAGAGTACGAATCCACCTTCGCCTCGTGTAATGGCGAATATAGACCTAGGGCTTCACTATCAACGCTAAAAATGATTCGTTCTGGTTACAAACTTTCACAGAGTCGATAAATAAGGGATGTAGGTTTAGATCGGGGCATAACCTATATCTCGATGGCATAGATTATCTTAAATCTAACAACACATTCATTCAAGCATCGTTATATGACTAATATTCGAATCTACAAAATTAAATAATAAAAAAAGATATTGCAGTAATAAAGCAAATTCAATCAATTGATAACATTCATGTCATATAATTAAAAGCGTTCAAAGTAAAACCTTAGAACCTATATATTACCAAAATACAAGATTAGGGCTTCATCACAACCCTAAGATAGAGATTTAGTTACTCATAGAGAGAGATTAACGAAGAATCCTTGACGAAATCCCCATTAATGCTTATTTCAAAGCTCCAAAATTAGCCTCCAGATCTCCTAAGATGTGAATGATCTAAAAATGAGTTTGGCTTGCTTTATATAGACTTTTCCCAACAAATCCCTTCAATTTGCGCTAGGAGGTGGAGTCCACCTGAGCTGAGTGCCTGGACACCAGCCGGACGCTAGGAGGCAGTAGCCTAGGGGTCAACTTCTGGGTCTGGCGTCCAGACGCCAAAAGACAGTGTGCTCCGGTTCGTCTCGCGTTGGCTCCATTTAGCTCTAAATTCTGGTTCTTCACCTAAAACACATGCAAAAATGAAATTAATGCAAATAAGGTCATGTACTAACGATTCCAAGGTGTAACAAAGTCATCATTGAGGAGTTTAAATGATACATTTAAGCTCTCATTTGTGTCCTAACCTAGCAAATTCACAAAGTGACATATTGTTTAAATTGAATATCTCGAGCCAATCTGCAACACTAGCCTCTCGAATTTAGGCCTTGGCCCTCGGGCTTTCTACTAAGGCATCTTTGTTCCCAATTTCACTATGTCACATCTAATGCAACAAGGTGCAACTCAACTTATTCAGGTATTTTTATTTCTCATTTTCTATGTGTACTTTACTTTTAGTTTCTATTACCACACAGGGCCTGTTTGGGGGCTTTACTTTTAGAGTTGACTGGAATAAAAGTTATTTTGAAGAAATAATAAAATATAAGTGAGTTATGATAGTATTTTATTTTTAATTATTTGTGATGGAATTTTTTTGACTTCCTTTTATTGAAAATTGGAGTTTTTTTTGCCTTTTACTAGAGAAATGAGGTTTCTTTTTGACCTTTTTTGAGAAAAATATGGTGAAAAATTTAAATTAAAGTGCTTTTGATGGGATTGTTTTTTTTTTTTTGAGAAATTGGGGCTTTATCTTACTTAACTCTAATAGTAGAATTGCCAAACAATCTTCCTTTTAAATACTATAAATGTTTTTTTGGTTATATGCATTGGCTTTTGACAATCTTCTCTTTAAGTGGACCTGTACATGTTGTGTCCATCATACATGTGGCCGTCTAGACTGTCAAAATCACAGAATACGTTCTAGATAAGACTAGATAGCTTATAAAATGACATTGGTGTAAACAGTAAAAGTACTTTCCATTGTGATCTCTTTTGCTTGCAAGGTAAAATGGTTAATTTCAATTGAAAAATAATTAAGAAAGAGATTGGGCGCCACAAAGTTTAAGAGAACCATATCTTATGAAGATAATTGAGAGATTATCATATAATAATGTTTACATAGATTTTCTAGTGGATGACTTCCTGTTGGTCCACATGCACCTCACCTTTGATTGATACTTGCCATTCTTATCAAACTCCAAATAAATAGGTACTGTGTTTAGTTTTGACAAAATTCGAAGTATAATATCTACTATTGTACTGATCAATGCATAAAATATTGTGAATGTAACCAATCATGGTACATCAAATAAAAAAAAAATCACAAAACAAGTGAAAGAAATAAAACAAAATGAAAAAAAAAAATAATCTAAGGCCATGGTGAAAAGAGAACAATCTTTTACCATCTCTGAGTAAATAAGGCTTACAATTTTTGGTTTTGTCCCCTCCTAGCTCGCACCTCTTACGGATTAAATTGGTTTTTATCAACCATATATAAAAGCCTCCAACTAAGGGACTGGTGTATAGTATCACCCAGAAGATCAGTCACTGTAGAGCAGACGACATTTTTCACAACATGATAGTGAGAATGACTACTGAACCGAGCTCTTCACACATTGATCAATCAATCATGTATATCACTCCAAATGGAGTGCATATACATAAGAGGGCATGTGATTTGAATGTCTTAGATAAAGCAAAGGCGGGACCCACTTGACTCATTGGAACTTGCCACTTTAAAAATCGTTTCCATGGTAACTTCATGCAAGCATGATCATAGGATAATTTATCATAATACCATTTAATTAGGAATACTCTAGGATATGAATGGATCGAGTGAGTCTAAATTATGTGGTCTTCTAAAACTAAATTAGGCTAAGAGTACTTAGATTGTTACCTAAAGTCCTCACCTAATCCCCATCTAAAACATTTATTGATCACAGACCTGAACTTGGGCTTCGGCTAAACTTTGTATAAATCATATGAATTTTTATCTTAAATTCAACCCGTTAGTCAATCATTTATTGAGTACAGAGGTTAGTTCAATACCTTTTACTGGTTTGATTATACAAATATATATATATATATTTTTTATTTTAGAAGAGAGAATTTTATAGGATAGTGATAAGACCAATTATGACCTATGGAGCAGAATGTTAGCCAATCAATGAAGGGCAAAATCATTGAATGGTATCGATGGTACTAGCAGTACTCTCTGGGGAGTGACATGAGAGCAGATTGTGCTTTCCATGGATGCTCGTTATGAGCCAAGTACAAAGTGCGAAGATTTCCCATGCAAGTTGTCCAAACTTGGACATAACCCTGCCATGCTCAATCACTAGCACTAGTCTCAGCGTCTATCACATAGAGTCAAGGGACTCTCCGAGCCATATCTTCTTAGTTTGTACCCGAGTGGCCTGCAAGATGACATCAGGATTGGGGCATAAAAACTAAACCCAACCAGTCTCCCTGATGGATTTAGTTTGGCGCGATTACAAGAAGAGGAGGCAAACCTGTACAGGAGGATGTTCCAAATGAAAGTAAGGCGTCCAGCCATGGTGTCTAATTCCACTGAACCCAAGTTTGCAGTTCGAGATATCAAGAAACTCACACCCGCAGAAGATCGAAAAATGAGGCTGAAGGGTCTTTGGTTTCATTGTGAAGAAAATACACTCCCAACCATAGAAGCAAACCCCATAAATTATCTAGATTTCTGTCTCTATTAAGCCTTCTACTTTATGTAGGTATTCTTCTAAATTATGGCTTACTTCTAGTTCTCTATTTATAGTAGCTTCATTTGGTTTGACAAGTCTAATGGACTCTAATTATATTCTAGTCGATTTTACGACTTCTTGGATTCTTCCAACTTTCCTCTCATTCCATTTAACAAGATCCTATCCTAATAAGAAAAGGACTTTGATTAAATTTGTTTAGTGACAATCCTAAACTTAAAGCATCTATTTTCAATAATATCAGCACATTCATCTTCCCCTAAGCCACATATTGAGAAAGTTGTTGTTAGGGATAATTAGGGCAAACAACACGCGATCAATCACAACTAAACGCAATCCGCATGACATACAGATTTACATGGTTCAACAAACTTGCTTACATCCATGTTTTCATTATGAAGTATTGGGTAACTCATTATAAGGATTCTAAACTCTCTAACACTTAGCCTACTCTCTCTCTATAAATCTCAATCTTGCTCTCACGGCCTCTCCCGTTCTAGAAACTCTGACACCACGGGAGAGAGCTCTCACATCTCTAACTCTATCACCGTGTCTAGGGTTGTACACTACACCAATATATAATCTCCCATTTCTTGCCCCAAAAGGCCCAGGTACAATGACTAAAATACCCTTGACCCTGAACCTGGTCATTGGCCAACTCATGAACCAATTCGGTCAAACCGGAATGTAAGACATAAACCCAACACCTAAAAGGCCAATAAATTCTTGGGTACATGGTATTAGTATTGAGAAGGATCGGGGAGTGATCCGAACCCCCTATAGCTAGGACACTTAAAATAGCTTGAAGAAAGCTTAGTTTGTCATTCTACATTCCCAACCACCTTATTTTATACTTTTTCTTTCCTTGGTCCATGTAAATGCCGGCCTAACCAACCCAAAATGTATCATTCTCGGTTTACGTAAATACAATAGTGTGCGGATGTCACGCCCCAAGCCCGAGATTGCACACATCTAGAGGCGTGGCAAACGCCCGCATGGGGATTCGAGTCAAACTCATTGACCCTTGTCGATCCCCACGAACATAATTCACCTACAGGATTTCACGTGTGAGGTTTAAATTCCCATATACCTGTATAATTTTGTCAAATAGGTATCCAATTGTAACCCAAACAATATCAAATGCATCAAGATATAGAGCATAAGGTTCGTGAGCATAGATTAAAAGTTCAAATTTAAGAACAGAAGATAGAGAGAGAAAGAAGTAAGTTTGTTAAGTTTTACAAGCCATAGTCAAAACAAGTTTAAAAACTATAACAAAAGATGTGGCAATCAAAGCCACGTTCCATGGGTCATTTGCGTCCAATCTCAGCGGGTAGATGTCTAGAAAACATCATCATAAATCTATTCAGCTACGCGACGGGGAGATTCCTCCTCATGGATCTCCGGGTTGGTGGCATCGAGGTACTCACCTGTAACGCCAAGTGTAGCACTATTACATTAAACTAAGCAAGATAAACAGATATAAATCATCTAACATGTGACAAATGAATTGTTAAATAGATATAAATCACAGGAGGTCAAAGCATAATTACTAGGTAAATCTGAGCATGAATAAGCATGAGACGTACGAATCATAATTTATAGGTATACACAATAACAGAACTAAATGGCACATCCACATTGGCTATATTCTCTCAAATTAACTATGTAAACATGAATGTAAAGTGAGAGTAGAAACATAACAGAACAGAATATGGTGGTACCACTAGGAGACGAGGGCCCAAAACTCCCCATCATGGACCTAGGGTGCCGATCAACCCTCAGAATATAATCCCATTTGCAGAAGGCCAGAAATATATACAACCCACACTTAGTCGGGTCCGACTTAGATAGGGGTCGAAGCCAAGTTGTGCCGACTCGCGGAATAAAAGTATAAATTAACAGATGCTATACAGAACATATCATATCATAATTCCGAACTTATCAAAATTTAACTGATAAGAAGCAGAAACATATATAATATAAACATATACATAAGCAAGATATACATAACTAGACAGAAGTATGATCAAATCATACGAGAGTACTAGAAACGGAATATAATGCATGTACATAGATCATATACGTAATCAAGATATAAAACAAGCCAATCCTACGGTCTCGGGAACTCTCGGGGTCTTCACCGTCCAACTAAGTGTAGTACTAAGGATTCAGATGTTAGTGGCCTACAAAAGAACCCTTGGCGTTACTTAATTTGGGCACCAAACCCCTTAGTATGACACATTTGGTTCGGATCTCAGTTTTGAAAAACACGAGATCCCTTGTGGGTGCACGGTTGCTCAAACTGCATCCACATAATATACAAGTCCATTGGTCATGATAAAAGGTTGAAGGTATCCATCATCAGGGTCCAACTCTCAGGCCAATTAATCTAAACATGCTACAGTTTAACATTTGGCTCGTGGTACCATCCGGTTGCCAAAGTTTAAGACAAATCCAATATCCACTTATTCCCCGAATTTCAAATAAAAAATATATAGGGACCATTGGATTCTACGCTTCAAGAGCTTTCCAACAGTATGTTAACCTCCAAAAAACATACGGTTAAAAAGATATGGTCGTTGGAAGTTGACATAAAATTCCACGCTCATGTGGACAAATGCGCGCTCGAGCGGACCCGACGGAAGTCATGCGCGATAGAACGGGCAATCACACGCTCGAGCGGACCCAACCAGAGGTCATGCGCGCTCGAGCGGGCAATCACGCGCTCGAGCGGGCAGTCCAGAATTATGTACCCGAATTCTGAACTTCCCTGCGCTCTTCCAAAGCCAGCCATGGCCTACTTCCAGACTTCAAACCACATTAGATGGATAAATTGAGCCTCCAAACATGCTGACAACATCCCCAATAAACCAACAGTAAACATCAATAAAAACCAATCCATTTATTACACAAAATATGAACAAAAATCAAATTTGAGCATAGAAGTGGGTAATCTAACATGAATAGCATATATATGGAATCAAATGAGGATACATGCACATGATTATATGAGTTCAACTTGCCTTGGGTGTTGGCAAATTCAAATCCTACACTTCACACCTCTCCTAGCAAGTCCAAGCCTTCTAAATACAAAACCCCCAAAAATGTACCTCTAGAAACAACCTAAAATGATAAAATGAAATGGGATGAGGTAGAAGAAGATGCATGCACGAATTGTAACATCATTACACTGATTTGAAGCAAAAGCAAGGAAAAGAAAGATGAAAACTTACCAATGTTGAAGATTAAAGAGAAGGAAGCTTGAAGGAGATTATAACTCTTGTAGAAGAAGATGAGCTGAGGATGAAGATGAAGATGGAGTTATCAAATCTCACATGCAAGGTCTCTAACCATCTTATCTTGAGAAGCTCTTGGGAAAGGGATAAAGGAGAAAGGGAGTTTCAGCTTGAAATGCAGGGAGGAAAGAAGAGGATCGGTGGTGTGGTTGTTTTGAATGAAACTTTTCTGGACTTTGCATGCAAGTCCACTAAGTTGCAGAATTTTTAAAATGGGGCTTGGCTGGAAAAATGGGCTGGAAATGGGTCAAGATGGATCCAAATCCATTGGGTCAAAACATAAGAATTAAAGCCCATGCTATGCTCTATGCAATGCACTAAAAACCCATAAAATTCTACATACACACATAAAATCCAAAACACTTCAAAAGTATTAGTCAACCTAGTCCATGGTCAAATCCAACTAATTATACCTAATCAAGCCCAATTACATTCAAAACATCTATTAAGCTACTAATCTAAATTAATTAACTCTAAATCAGGATTAAGATGGGTCAGGGTGTTACAGCGGATCCCCTGTTTTGTTTAAATAAAGAAATATTGTTTCATCCAATCAAGATTTATCGAATGTATAAAATTTTATCCTTTTTTTTTTTTTTTTCATTCAAAGAAGCAATTGAGCGGGTGCATTAGCTAACATGAGATTTTGATTCTAAGAAATAGGAGAGCCAGACTCAAGATATGAACCTCATGGATATCCTCTTACCAATTCAAGAGGTCCTTGCCAAGTATAGTTATTAATTTCATTTCGTTTCGGCCGAAATGACCGAAATTTTTTGTTTCGGTCAAGCGGCCGAAATAAAATTTCGGCTCAAACTTTTCGGTTTGAATTTCGGTCAATATCGGCCGAAATGTGACTTTTCGGCTGAAATGAAATTTTACATAATTAATTTATTTTTTTTTACACATATTTTGTATTTTTTATATTTTCACAAAATTTAATTCCAAAAAAAATTACTATAATGGATTAAATCAATATTTATTACTTTGTATATTTTTTTTCCTTATATATGTATATATATTATGTTATATTTTCCGCGAAATGTAATTCCGAAAAGTTTCACTGAAATTCCGAATTGGCCGAGACTTTTTATTTTGTAGGCCAGAGCGAAATGAGGTCCGAAACGATATTAACAACTATGTTACCAAGCCATAAAAAGGTACTAACCGTGTTGACATCCCATGCAAACTGTGTATGACGTGGATACTATGTAATCATCTTGACAAAAAGTAATGCAAATTATATACTCTAACATAATGCTATGGGTTCTCTCTCTCTCTCTCTCTCTCTATATATATATATATATATATACACTCTATTGTCGGGTTCTATATTTTAGCTATGGGGGTGGGTGCCATATTTTAAAAATTTTATTTACTCTCAAGCAAAAAAGGTAATTCAGCCTGATGGGGGTGGGTCCCATGTTTGGCTATACGCAACAAACTAGCCTAATTAACTTATCCTTGCCATTCACAAAGGCTATGGTCATATATTCTTCAAAATAGATCAACAAAGGCACACTTTAACTTCTCCCACAAAATCTAGAGCAATATAAGTATCTTTCTTTCCACATTAAATAGATTATACAGGTAATACAACTATTTTTTATTTATTTATTTATTTATTTATTTATTTTAAATACAACTAATGTTTCTTTCTCAAACAGGACTCAAACAGGAATACGATTGACAAGGACCATTGAAATGCGTTCTTTGGTCTCATGTGTGGATTCTGTATATCCATCTCTGTGCTGGTATAGAACTTCCATCACACGAGCAAAGTTTACTGGCCTTATAAGGAGAGCCATAGGAAAAGCCATAGGCTTCAAGCACTCCTCATTTATGTCTTTCCAGGCATCTGCAACCAGTTCTCTAAACTTGGTGCAGGTCTCTTCATATGTGCCCCCGTACTGCTTCATGTAGACTTCAATACTGGACACCACATGTCCTCTCTCTTGCTCCATCTACGCATAGACATAAAAAGGAAAAACAAAAGAAATGATGGAGTAAGGATGATTATAATGATGGATTCAAATTCAATAATGTAATTCACAAGATGCATCCCATGACCCAAATGTTTGCTTTTATATATGATCAGATTTCATTTTCTTAGTGTTTTATGATAAGAAGTGAAAGTGCATCAAACACCGCTCGACCTAAACTCCTAATTACTATAAAAAAACATTTAAAAAAAAAAAAAAAAAATGAAGAGATTTTTAGCTGCAGACAAATTCTCTTTTAGGGACAGTTTTTTACCACTTTGTAAAAGTAATTTTATATATACCTTGTTTGATGTGATGTCATCTCGGAGTCGATTAACAATAGAAACAGCTTTAACGAGCTTAGGCATACTTCTTGCCCATTCAAAGGCTTCCGTTGTTGCAATATCTCCCATCCCAACAAACGAAATCAATGTAAGCAACTTGTATCCGCAAGTGATCAAGGCGACATTCATATACTCTTCATATGTTGGCACATAACCCGTGTTAAACCACTGTGCTTCAATAAGGAAATATTTTGATATTTCTTTAAACTGTGAACACATACCAAGAAAAGAAACAAGAAAATCACTTAGTAATACTGACATTGAAATATATACACATGTAAATATTATTACTATGGTTGTTAATGTTTCCTAATTCTCTTCATGAATACATCAATTTTAGTAAAAGAAGGTTTGTGTACTGTACAGCATCTTTTAAGAAGGAGATACGATAGGATTTTTCTTCAAGAGCCAATTCCTCCTCAAATTCGTCAACAGCATCTAAGAGTGCAACAAAGTGCAGCTGCATGAAATCAGGCAGCTGGTCTACCATGCTACGATCCCACCTGTAAATTCAAAGAACCATCATAATTTTTGTTTCATAGAAAATAATTAAGTGGGTTTTATTAGAGTGCTAAGGAGGTGATTATAGGTGTGGCAAAATGTGATCAGACCTCTTACCCTACCCCATATCCAACATGCATTTGACCTGCATCCTATGCGGGGTCAATCAGAGTCAGATAAATCTGACCCGCCACAAATGGGTTGGGGTAGGCAGGATTGACCTGCATAAACCATTTAAATGGGCTGGGTTAGGATGGACCCCGAACACCTTAACCCATTTAGACAGTTTGATGATTTAGCAATTTTGTACTCTGGGCGCCTTTTTTGGTCCTAGGAACTAAAGTCAATTATAACATGTTAATGCTTTATATGGATTGGCCTTATGAGACACTTCTACAAGTAGTAACACCTTAAAGTGGGTGTACAAATAACAAACCTTTCGATCGCATTGGTATAAAGTTCAAGTTCCTCTAGAGTACCATATGCATCATAGATGTCATCCAATATTGATGTCAATGATATACATTTAGTGGTTATCCTTCTAGCACGAGAATATTGTTGATCAGGATAAACTGCTAATATCCAAAAGTAGCACTCCACCACTCTATCCCTTATAAAGGGTAGCTTTGCACCAAAATCCCAATGCTTCCACCACCTAAATAGGAAAAGTTCATGTTCAAAAGCCTAATTATCTTAAAATGACAATTCCACAATTGTTAAAAGAAATAAATTATTTGTTTATAATGAAACTTACATTGATATTTCTCTTATCTCTACTTTATGCAATGACTGCAATAGATTGAAATCCAACTTTGCAAACTCTAACAAGTTGTCATTTCGCTCATCCTCTTCTTGGTAGATTGCGATATAATACCTTGAAAGTAGCCTCTCAATGCTCTTGCGCAAAGGTAGCTCTAAGGCAAGCTGAACTAGGCTAGAAAGAGGCGAGTTAAGGTTGGGCAATGCCAATTTAAGATGCTTTCTAGCAAAAGAATTGGCTTCGTCCAATATGTCTTCTCCATGTATTACAAAATGTGATGCCTCGTATAAACTAACCAAACCTCGAATGTTACCAGCTAAAGTTTCCTTGAACTTGCCTTTTTCATCTTTAAACTTGGTGAATACATCTGTTATGTAATATACCAACAATTAGTCATGACACGATAAGAGAATTTACAAAGAAAATAACTAGTGTGTCTTCTCAATGAATCAACTTTTAGTGCTTTTGATTGACTGACTATAAATGCCAATGGTACTAATTTTTTTTTTTTTTTTTTTATAGCTAACTATTGACACTTGCATTTCATATGCCATATAAAAAAATAAGCTTGGATCACCAAATTTTAATAGTCACCATTTTGGTGGTTCCTCAAATCAAAATGCAACCATATATCTGTTTTGGATGTGATAAAAAAGGTATAAACATAATATTTGAAAGAAGGAAATGTAAGATTGAGTCATGACATTTTGATTTAGAAAAATACCAAACTGGTGATTCTAGGACTACGTTGTCCAGACTCATCAAAATATTGGAAAAGAAAAAACTTACTCGTGGACACGCAATATCCTTCTTGCCTAAGGAGTCTAAATCGGAGAGCAACAGTATGCAAGTCATCATCACTTTCATACTTTCCTTCTGTATCCTCATTGTATATCCGAAGTAGTGCATCAGCCATCTCCTTTTCAAAATGACAGGCCACTCCAAGGCGTTGGATCGCATCAATCATATTTATTTCTTTCAAAGAGCAGTTTTTGACATTGCCAAGCATTTTCTTCACTTCTTCCTTCAATTCGCTAGCCCGTTGTTGCATCTGTGGATTAGGTTTCTGCATCAACAACATACACATAATGCTTAATATATCTGTTTGAACCTTTCTTTTGATTGTTTTATGGTATCTTACATGAGCAGGTTCTGATTCCGTCGTTCTTTGTAACCCACGTAGCATACCCATCCATGAAAATCTATGGGGCTCCTCGTGAGGGGGAGTGTTGGAAAGTCCCACATCTCACATTGCCCAAGTCCCGAGTTGGTATATGGTATGTTACGTACAAATTCTACATATACAAGAAAATAAGATTTATAGAGCATGCTATATACATTATAAACATTGAGATGAGGTTTGTAGTTACCAAGTCATCAGGAGAGGATGTGATGAAGTGATTGCCCCAAACACTCGGATGAAAGTTTGCAGTTTTGCGCACTATCTTACATTTTGCATCTCCTTGAGAGTTGGATTTGTTTGGACCATCGGAATGACCAGAGCCCAACACAAGAGACATGAGTATGTAGTTGTGTTTTGGTTACGAAGATGGAAGAAGAGCTATTTGTCGGTGAATGGGGGGTAGCAATGAATGCATGGAGATTTATAGGCTTGTGGGTGAGGAGTAATAAGTGTAATTAGGGATTCACTTATCGTTCATCATAAAATCCGCCATAGAGATCTTTGATCCAATGATAGATGCTCAACCAAAAGCAGACGAAGTAAAAAAAAAAAAAAAAAGGTGCCGAAATGCAACTTTATCAATTTGATAAGAAAAAATATTCTCTTCATCCTCCCTTATAATGATATAAATAGATGAAGCTTAAAAACACCTTAAAGCAGTAATGGAATCCTAGACATACATCAAGATCTTAAGCATAACGAAAATCCTTAAAAAAAAAAAAAAAAAAAAAAAAAGGTCCTACTACACTGGGGAAGAAATGTGGGTTTTAAACTCAACCATTTTGGGTAGTTTGAATTCGCCTTGGAGTTTTGAAGGAAAAAAAAAGTACTGTTGCTGCGCATGAACTTGCTATGTTATGTTATTTGAGGGATTGTGATATTTTGTGGTTTTTGGGCTTCCTGGATTTGGTTAGTGGAGCTGTCCAAGCCCATGTAAGATTTTGTTTGTTTTGTTTTGTTTACCCGCCCCGCGCCCCCCCCCGACAAAAAAAAAAAAAAGACTTGTTTTGCTGCTGACCCTTGCGGATTGGATCTAGCTTCTTTGGGAACAAACATGCAGTTTGTTATTTCAAAGACTGTCTGGCCCTTTTAAGTTTAAATGGGCATCTCTGGATGACCCAATATCAATTCTAAATCGGAGCATTTATAACTAATCTTGACGTCTCAACAGCACGCTGGTCGGCAGTTGGTTCCCAACTACTCAATAATTCAGAGTGATGATCGATTAAATAACCCTGCAGTCCTTACAAATCAACTAAGTCAAAAATTGACTCCACATTTAACTTACATACCGTATCAATATATCGAAGGGCCCATGCCCATCAATGGGGTTGGTTGAGACATAATTTGGCCAATATAAACGGTCTATAAATGCTCCCATGTGGGGGATACTCCTGTGAGTTATTGACAATGGATATGGATGTGATATATATATATATATATATATATATGAAGCGAAATGGTTGGGACCCTCACATTTAAGTTAAGTTTATATATATATACACACACACACATAAAGAAAGGGAAATGGTTTCAAATTGAAAGCAGTTCCAATTGATTTTGACTCATCCAATTTAATTTAGTTTGACCCTAGCAAATGGGTCGGGTCGTGGAATATTGACCCTTATAAATACTGTTGTTATTATTTTCATACTTATGTATTGTACTTTAAGCATAGGTAATCAAACTTCTGAAATAACTATTTTATATGATTTCTTATATAGTCATTGATTTTCTATAACAACCATTTTACGGTAAAACTAAACTCAAATGAGTATATAATATATGGAATTGATCAACAAAAATAATAAGTTTCATAATTAATAAGAAAATGATAATATTATTGAAATAAGAAAAACTCATGATAACAGTGTGAAGCTAAAGAAGAGGCGAGAAACTTTCCATGTAATTGATGTGCTACCATGCACGCTTGTCGAGGGAGAAAGGGTGGAGTTTGGTTTTTTTCTTTTTTGTGTGTGTGGCTTTAACTTTTATAAATCGTGATGTAAATGGAGTGGAATACTACGATAGGGCCCATCTATTAAAAATCACAATCATTAAGACAAACATCCTTACCATTTATGGGATACCTCAAATTTTCACCTCATTCTGGGTTATTTCTATGGTCAAATTGATTCTCTGATTAAAAAAAATAAAATACTGGAGTTTTCCAAATAATTTTTTTTTTTTTTTTTGTGATTTGGATTCTCCATCATGTCTTTTGTCTATTAAGAAACTCCCAATATCATCATATTTTTATCAAGGCAATAGCATTTGAGTGTTAATAGGTCCCATTGTCTAAGTGCCACTAATCTAATGAATTTCAAGTTTTTTTTATTGTTTTGAATATATGACTTTTTTCCCTTTTTTTTAGAATGTGAAATGCTGATTTCTGGGTTGTCTGGTTTATTTAATCTTTAGTCTTTTTTATTTAATCAACTCTCAATTCTGGGTTGTCTGGTTTCTTTTTTATCTATTGATTTTGATTGTACACTTTTTTTAAAGAATGTAGAACTAATAGTAAAAAGAATCTCCAATAATATTGGTCCCTCTAAATAAAGACTTAAGCTCATTCTTATTATCATTATTTTCTACGTTCTCCAATATAATTCTATTTCTCTATGTCAACAAGAGGACTTTCATTTTTTCATTCATTTACTTTTAAGTTCATTGTATTTGATAAGAGCAATTTCAATAATTCTTTTGTTTCTTTGTGTCTCTAAGCAGGTCTCATTTGCACGCTTAGTTTAGATCAGTATTCAACCCATTTTAAAATGTGAGCTTCTTGAGAGGATTGGTGAAATTATTAAACGTTACAATTTGAGAGGTAAACCTTTTTTAATTCATTTACTTTTAAGTTCGTCATATTTTATTTGAACAATTTTAATTATGTCATTTTAATATGATTTATACAAAAGTATCATCATTTTAAAATTTCTATAGATTTGCAATATTTTTATGGCTTGTATTTGTTTGGTCTTCATAGATTGTGATTTTTTCCCCCTTTTTTGTTTCAACTTTTGGGTATTGGATTCTCCTTGTTTTTATTTTTTTTTTCTTTACTTTTAAAGCACTTTTGAACATGGGACTTTTTGTGGATTCTCATTTTTATGTTGTATTTTTTTTAATGCTTATCATTATGAGTTAATTATTTATTTTACTTCCATTGGGTTTTTTAAGTTCTCTTTGTGAAATCTTTTTATGGATTTTTCTTATTTCTTTTGTGGCTTCAAATTTTCATTTTTGAGTATTAGATTATTATAAGTTGGTTTGGTTCTTCTAAATTTCTTTTATCATTGTATTGTCTATAGATCTTTATTTATATATATTTTTATAACCTTTTTAATAAAGTTTATTTCATTTTATTTTGTATTTCTTTTATTATAAGTTCTCACTTGTGATGGGTTTTTAGTTTTTTTTTTTTTTTTATAATTTAAAATTTTGAGTGGCACGTCTCATCATGAACCAAACCCCCCCCCCCCCCCCCCCCCCCCCCCCCTGCGTTTCATAACTCTTCAAAACAGTTATTAGATTTTCCTCCCTCTCTTTCTCTCTCTTTATCTGTCTATTTACCATCCTCTCAAATGTTTTTCCTCGTTATTACTACCAAACTCGCCCCCAATAGAAAAATATAATATTTTAAATTTACTATATAAACTTCCTTCTCAATATAAGAGATATAATATCATATTTTTAATTTCATTTAAAATTTTAAACTTTTTACAATTTCTTATATATTGTGGATTAGCACGGGCGTGTTTTGCTAGTTTATATATATAAGACACTGATTTCAATTGAGAAATTAGCCTCCATTGCTCAATTGATTTATACATTTCCAATTGATTATGACTATTCAATTCCTTTAATACTGCATCAATTGCTCATTAACTGACCATTCTTCTCCTACCCATCTCTTAAAAAAAGAGGAGGAGATCTCCATGAAGCCACATCATTATGGCCCATTGCATTTATGAATTAAATTCCTCTTTTCTCCTTCTAAAAATGTCATTATTCATGTTAAAAATGGTAACGTCTCTTTAATATTATAGATGCCACTAAATTATCAATCTCTCCTCGATATAAAATATATATATATATATATATATCAATCTCTCCTTATTAAAAAAAAAAAACGTCTCTCACATTACCCATGATTCTCTACCCTTTATCTTCTATCTCAATTTTCTAACAATTTTCGCACATTTCTAGTTCCACAGGTTTTCTTTTTACACTCCATGAACGCTAAGCTTCCTTGACACATTTTAGCATTCATGGAGTGGATAAAATAGCAGGACAAGAGGTAGAGGTAAAAGAAGAGTACAAGGGAAACTTGTGGAACGAAATGTGCGTAAAGTGTTATAAATTTAAGATAGCAGATAAAGCATAGAGATTCATGGGTAATGTGAGAGATGTTATTTTTTTAATAGAGAGACACCCACCAATCAGAACACATGGCGAAATCTCGTCTGCTTATAATTAATATGGGCCCTATCCAAATAACTTGGTTTCATCCATAATGGAGTATTATTTTTACATTTTTCACATCATGAAATATGTTGCTCGTGCTAAGCACGGGCTTCTTTCGCTAGTTTAAACTTAATAGGGCCAAACTTTCTTTGAAATACAAAATGCATGTTTGTATTTCAATTTTTGACTTAGACGGTTGATTTGTAGGGACTGCAGGGATATTTAATCGATCATCACTCTGAAATTTTGAGTAGTTGGGAACCAACTGCCAACCAGCGTGCCATTGAGGCGCAGGTGTCGGAGTCCTGGGTTGGATCATGACCGTGACAGAGGGTTCAAAGTTGTACATGTTTTCTGATCGTCAGCCCCAAGTGCAAGGCCGCGATTGTAGTAATAACTTGGTGAAGTCCGAGGTCCATCCACATGGAGTAATTAATCGCGCAAAACTTGAACTATTGAAAAACTAGTTCTAGCCTAAAAAAAATCTATAAAAATCACAAATCCTACTTTAATAAAAAAAAATTAATTACAACCAAAGAAAAAGAAAATCTTAATCTAGAAACCTAATCTAACTGCTGCATCACCATAAGATTTATTAGTCCAACAAATTGCAATAATTATGAAGATGCATAAAAATAAAATAAAATAAAATAAAATCAGAGAATTAAAAAAATGGATTTTAATTCTAAAACTTTGCAACGGTTACTTTGCTAAATGCCATCAAGAAAAATCAAGACCACTACACCAAGTGCGCACTGTCACTACGCACAAAAATTCGATGTTGACCCATTGGTGAAGACCAAGACCCTATAAACTTGATTTATTAATGAAAGACCCATTACAAGAAAATAACCATTACAAAACTTTTTGAATTAAAATAAAGTGCATCCAACCTTACGCTAACACATGAAACACTAAACGGAGGAGAAGGACTCCCGGTCTCGAACGATGATCCAACCGACTTTCGTTTTGCGATTTGAAATCCAAGCAAAGGAAGATGATGAAAGGTTGGTCCAATGGTGGAATGACAATAGCACCGGCGGCGGAGCGACGGCGTAGAAATCCAAGTGGTGGTGTGCTTTAGGGAAGGCCTTGGATGAAATTGTGATGGAAGGAGGTGAGATGGAGAAAAATTAATGGAAAAAGGGGAAAACAATGTTGCTGGTCATCCAAGAGAATGGGGGAGATGGGAATGCACGTGCAGCCCTTTTTGCTCTTTTTTATACAATTTTGATGACTTGGGTTGCAAGATTTTGGTTTGGGTAAGGATTAGTAGTGTGGGGTCCAAGTTGGATTAGGATTAGGAGGGTTTTGAGAGAGTTTATAGGGGATTGGACCACAATCCTAGTAAAAATAGGATTCTTCTTATCTCATGAAATTTCTTCTCTTGGGCCCACTTTGGATTTAATTCAAATTTTAAAACCATATGGGCAACCCCTTTCTTGGACGTGTGATAGCATATGGGATGGAGGTTGGACGTGTGAAACTTCTTGGAAGAATCTTGGGTTGCAAACTTTCAAAATTTGAGGCCTATCTTCCTAGATTCTCTCACGAAGTTTCTTTGTGCACCCTTCCTTAAAATATTCAAACTCCTTTGGCAGCTTCACATTCCTCCACTTCTCTTCCAAGTAAATTTCAAATCTCAAAATCAGATTTGATGTGCAATTTTTGAATGCATGTGGACCCCACTTGGGGTGTGTGATTCTTTAAACAAAATGCATGGATGTCCTCTCCTTGGCTTGATTTTCTTTTGCAATTTTTTTTCTTCTTTGTTTGGCTTGAATTGAATCTTAGTTATCCATCATGACATGTAAGCAATATTTGTTGGAGAGTAGAGAGGGACACCTCACATCACATGGCCTGCAAATTTGGAACTTATCTTCAAGAGATTAAATCTGAATTTTTGCATATGAGGGCGGACCCTGCCATAGCTGCCCCTACCATGGAATTTATGCCAAACGTAGATGGGTCCCATAGTGCATTTGCTTAATCAATTCTCTTCCACGGGCCCCAATTAATTTTCCCTAAAAAAATACAAATAATATAATCAATGATCAAAGAATTATCTATTTATGTAGGAAAAGAACATTGCAAGATGCGGGCCCAATTTACACTAAATGGATGCATAAAATGTCACCATTTTATCAATTTTTCTTTAATTAAATCAATGGTGCAAAGACAATTCATCATTTCATGTGTGAATAAAATGTTATGAGAATTTTGTAACTTCCAATCCCAAGAAATAGAGAAATTCATGATTTTATGTGAAAATGTGATTTTTGGATGAATTTTGATTCGAATTCAGACTTTGATGCTCACAAACACAAAATCATGATTTTTTTACTAAAACGGTCCATGATTTAATGATTAAGTCCTTAATTACTTTAAAATGATGAGGAAATATGCATTTTTAAGGACTTATCATTTTCACATGGGTGTTATGCATAGTGGCAGAAATACAGAAAAAATTATTTGGGAGTTATAATTTGGAAGGATTGGGACAATTGAAGATACCACTACAAAATTGACTTACAGAAGATGAGGTGATCTCTTTTTTTTTTTCTTTCCTGCTTGATTAATGAATATGCATACATATTTTTAACCAAATGATCAATCTCAAGGTAGGAAAATATACCATTGGAGTAAAATTTGGCTTTATCATGTAAACCAGAAATGCATTTATTTTGAAAGGATAGGGTTTTAAATAGGTGCTCCCTAATCTGGTACCAGTACTCCTTCAACTCCATATCTGGACTTTTGGAAATTGTCATACAACACCCACTCCATGGCATGGGTGGTTGAGAATTAGGTCATACATAAATTGCACCTTTCTCTCTCTCTGAGGAACTCATAAAGAGCTATTGCAACAGGAAACTGACAAGAAAGAGACAGTTTACTGGACTTTTTTTATCTTTTATTTTAGGGAAAACTACAGGAAAAATCCCCATAGCACGCCTTAAGTATGGAGAGGACCCAGCAGCAGGAGTTTAAAGACGGGAGAGGTCCTTTGGGTGGGTTTCTGTATTTTTTTGTCGTTTAACGATATTTGTCGATATTGACCATTATGCGTAAACCCTTTATACATCGCCCCGTGTTTTGCATTTCTTTGTTAGAGCTTTTTCATCAACTGGAACATGTGCTTTGGCGAATTTCCTTCTCATAAAACACCTCAAAAATTACTCTAAGTGGTGGTTGGATTCCATTAAGAGGTTGGTACGCATAATAAACACCTTCCTATATTGCATCATCTATCCTAAAATGTCATCAGTTTGATTCCTTTTCATTAATGTCTTCTTTCACTGCCCTAGAACTGTGGTCTGAACGCTAAAAGGAGCTATTTTAAAACTGTACCGGTTATATAAATGCATATCTGTATGTAGTTTTGCGTAAAGATTACCATTTGTGTAGTAAATATCATTTTTGTTTTGGGCTTGGTTACTATCATTTTCGTTTTGGGTTTTTAGGGTTTGAAAAGGGGTTTCTTTTTTGTAGGCGCTGTTTTTCTCTATTATATTCTTTCAATAAGTGGCACTTAGTATAGTTTTTTTTATTACCACATTACATTACTCTAATATGACTATAAACCTTATTTTATGATCAAATAAGGCCCAGCATGGGCATTTTAACAGTGGCTAATGGTTTAGAAATATACACTTGCTCTGTCTTTCAAAATGTATGTATCTTTCTTATTTCTCTAAATTATGTTCTCGTGATTTGACGATAGCATGTCAGTTACCGAGGTGTTGGTCATATTCCACTATGATGGTGACTTCCAATTCGATATAATCCGTCCGGTGTATAATGGAGGAAATCAAAAGATGAGATATTTACCGACGGATATAACATATGACACACTGGTTGATGACGTAACTGAGGCATCTAATTGAGACTCAACCATCCAGAGATTAAGCATACAATACCTTCATCACAATGGACGGGCATTTTCAATGGCAAGCATCGACGACAACAATGATGTGAAGAGAATGTTCAAAGCATCGGGGAATGATGTGAATGGGATATATTTATATGTCTTCAACGGTCCGAAGAGCTGGCAAAATATAGAAGGAGAACAATGGAGGTATGTGCATAGGTTGTATCGCTAAATCAATAGATTATCATATACTAAGTATGTTTACCTAATTGCTTATTGTCCTTTGTTGATTCATTGTAGGTATGAAAGGAATGTTCGAGGTCATAACTGTGCACAAAAAGTGAGTGCCTCTGATGGACCCGGCTCTTGGTTTTTCCACTCACACCTCCGCCCATCCCGGGGCTACAGAGAGGCCGGGGGAGTGGAAAGGGAGCGGGCATCAACATTTTTGTATGGGTATGCCAGATTTTTTATTCAACTTGGAATTTAGAAATGGTGATCCGGAGATCCACCTTCACAAGTAGAAAAGGAAATCAATCTTTTTTCTAACTTTCCATTGCATATATATTTAAGAAAAGAGACAAGGTTTTTGAATGCCCGAAGGAGGCGATTTTTTTGCCGTGAAAGGCGGTGTTTTTTGCCATGAAAGGTGATTTACAAATCTCATCAATAATGAAAGACAAGAATTGTGGTTTTTTTTTTGTCTCTTTAGAAAAAAATACAAAATACAATAGAAAAGTGAGAAAAGGAATTTTGACTTTTCAGGAGATTGCGAGGACTCGTTCAGATCGACGGTTGCAAGTCATGTATGGACTTCGCCATCGTCCTTCAGATGAGAACGTATGATGCTTTGATTATTTTGGCATGGCTTGGACTTCAGTTTTTTAGAGGATAAAGACCAAGGGGAGGTCCTATATCCAATGAAAACCGAATAGACGAGCTAAAAAACCACGTCTAGGCCATGTTGAATAAGAGAAGAGAGGGCCTTGCCTTGGGGGGGTGGCCCCCAAGGGACTTGAATCACCTTGTGGTGCTTGTTGCGGCAGAGTTTCTTCAAAGTAGCAAAGATTCTTTGTGAATTTTCTTCTTTGAGCTTTCTCTCTTGGATTCTGGATTTTTCCGATTGCTTTCTTCTTGTAATGAACCCCTTTTTATACGCTTTTGGTAGCCATGGGTGGTTTATGAGCACTGATGGCATTGATGGCATTGACGCTCCATGATGAGGAGGAGTTGCAAGTTTTTAATTTCATGATTTTGTAACTCCTTTTTCTTGGCTTTTGATTGGCCGATGGAGAATGATGGGCATTGGAGCGATCAGTGATGATTTTATGCTTTTGACAGCGGATCCAAAATGTTGGTGAACATTGACGAATTGTGAGCTTCAAAAGTCAGAATTTTGGAAAATCACAGAAGTTGGAAATCTCAAAACACGAAAAGGGACCAAAAAATGGTCAATCGGCAAAAATCCGGAGATCCGAATTTCCAAGGTCGCCGGCGAGCATGCATCCAGGGTCGCCGGCGACCATGGGGGAGTTTTTCTCCTTTGGTCGCCATTTTTCGGCCGTTTCTCCGATTTTTCGATTCCTTTTTTCTTTGATATTTTTTTATATATTTTTGTACATGCTTTGGCTTGATTTCAACTTGAAGAGAAGCCTTGCATATCAGATAGCAAAGTTCCTGATTTTTCCGGGGAAAGCCACGTACTTTGTATTGCAGAACTGCCGATTTGCCGTAAGAAGCCAAACTAGGTCAAACGATGTCGGAATGTCCTGAAATTTGAAGTGAAGCCTCCTGAGCAGTAAATAGGACCAACCATGGGCTTTTGTTTGAGTTTTGAAGCCGTGTGGGGTCCAGTTGCTAGTAGGCTTGATTTTGCAGCGAGGGAGATGCCGCGCTTTGATGTGTGGTCAACCAATGTCCGATTGACCTGAAATTTGACGGGAATCCCTATTGGAGTCACTTTGAGACGATCCATTAGCTCCAATTTGGATGTCATGGTCCCGGGAAGCTTCAACCGCCGGGCTTGATTTTGTTTCCGAGCGTCAAAGTCGGGTCAAATGTTGTCGAAATGACCTGAAATTGACGTGTAACCCTTTGGAAGCATGTTGAAGCCATCCATGTGCTCTGTTTGATAAGTGATGACCTCGGTCGTTCTCGCTGCTAAGAGGCTTGATTTTACTGCTCGAGAGTTGATGAAGGGTCAAACGTTGTCGGTTTGACTTGAAATTTGACACGGAGCCTTTTGGAGGTATTTTGGGATCATCCGTAGACTCTGATCGAAGTTTTGATGTCTTCGACGCTGTTCGCCGCCAGGGGCGCCTGTTCAACTGCAGAAGGAGTGAAATTAGGCCCAATGATGCTGAATGGCCCGAAAACTTCATGTATGCTCTTCTTTTGGCTGTTTTAAAGGATCTTGCAGTTTTTATTTGATTCTTACAAGATTTGATGCTTGAAGTGGCATTGCTTGTTTGTAGTAGGATGCGGCTCCATGTGGCTTTTTGAGGTTGAGAATGTGGTGAAGAGGTGAAGTGACATTTTTGGTGTCAACAACCTCGTCAAGAACTTGTACGGGAAAGCATGCCATAGAGACA
>QPKB01000007.1:6545023-6673914 GCA_003546025.1 Camphora micrantha
AGATCACAATAATTAAAACATATTCATCAATAACAAACCAAATAATAGGTTCCTAAAACCAATACTCCCATTGACATTGGAAAGGGAGAAGAAACTTGGATTTTGCACAAATGAGAAAAACAACGTTCTCTATATGCTGATTATTTTACTAAATCTATCCTACCATTTGAGATAGAGATTAAAAAATTTTGAAGCTTACAATACAACTACCATTATCATCCATTTGATTTAATTTTGGTTAAATGACTTTTTCATTATAACAACCAATTTTCAAGTGTTGTGAGTTGCAATGGACCTGCAAAATATACTAGTTGACTTTGATTGAATGAATCGTTACTTAGCATGGTGAGCAGAATTTGGGACTGGTATGGAGACAGGGCAACATACAGCATGTGTAATGTGCTGATCAACATTTCAATATATCTGTTTAAAATCTTCGTCTCAGATTATTGGCTGTACAAGATGTCTTAAAATCATATACTGCATACCCACATGGGCACTTTGGAGAGCCCATTCTAAGTTTGGATTGGAGACGATGCTGACGATATTGCAGAATTTTAAGCCTGAATTTAATACACACCAAATCTGAGAGAGACGATCATTGCAGAATTCAACTTGGTGGCTGGTGAACTATTATACCCAATAATACCAGAATTCATCATTTCATGCCAAGCAATTCACATATCTAATAACCATGTGGGCATATGAATCCAATTTTTTCATACCAGTCCATCCTAAGAAGCCAAATCCCCCTGAAATGCTGTAGTTTTTCAGATCTTAGTGGAAATTAATGGAAGCAACATAGTACCTTGAATTGGGGATATGGGGATTTGGCAACGAGCATATATTCAGTGGTCACCCAAAACTCAAGGGGACAAAGACTATCAAGGCTCTGTAGGTTAGAAACCAATCCATCAATATTCAATAGTGCAACTCCATACCAAAGAGAGAATTTTGAAAAACATAATTCAAAAAATTTTTTTGATCAAATACAAGGGGGTTTGTAAAGACACTACTATTTATCCACTTGAAACCCAAATAAAAAGAGGATTAACAAAAAAAAAATAAAAATGCAAGAGAATTTCACCACTCTTGCAGATAGAAGACGCCAAATAGATCGCCCCATAAAACCTTTTGTTCAGAAAACAAGGGCAGCAAACAGATTTCCCGAGTTCCGATCTTTAAAAATTTGCATGTGCGTGATTGACTAAAAAAGCAAAAGCAAGGTTCCAAAAGATCGGAACAAAACAACAACAAATCAACACAATTAGCAACAAATCAGTTACAATCGACACAAAAGCAGAGTATTTGTAAGATCGAACGCAACAGTGAGGTCGAGAAGAGAAGACGAGTTAGGGTTACAAAAGAGAGGGATTTTCCAAGTTATCCTCACATGAACTGTAATGACAGAAGAAATGAGCAAACGGAATGCTTACGTCTTGAGAAACTTGGGAGATCGCAAGAAGGGAGGAGATCGCAGGATTTCTCTACCGCGCTCTCTGTTTTTTTAGATGGAAAGAAGGGAGGAGATCGCAGGAGGGGGAAAGCAGCAGTGAGGTCGAGAAGACGAGCAGAAATGAGGGCCACTCGTGATGTCGCCAGTGTGAGAGCTTGGCAGGATAGAGAGGCAGCAGCGAGAGGGATCTCGACGTGAGAGGGAAATGAAAATGAAAGGGGGAAATGTTTGGATTTCGTTGGCCTTAAGTTAATAAGTCCCGCCCACTGCACACGTTCTATTCACACGCCTGCAGCTGAGGTTCTCCTCAACTAAAGTTGAGGAGAGCCCTATATATATATATATATATATATATAGAGAGAGAGAGAGAGAGAAGAGAGAGAGAGAGAGAGAGAGAGAGAGAGAGAGAGATTCATGTGCTTCTTTCACCATATGGTGAGGGACAAACTTAATGGGGCCCACTTAGAGACCCAATGATCATGAGACTTGTGGGGGATGAAAAGAGACATCTTGGAAGTGCCCACATAACAAGTTTGGGGTCAATCTCATGCCTCTAACCCCTTCATCTATGACCCACAAATTTCACGACTTTATATTAATGAAAAAACTTGACCCTTGATCCAATGGTCCAATTCATTCGGATAGGTGAAAACTTAATGGATCTTGTGTACTTAAGGGGGTCCCATGCGTGTAGATGGTTCGGATTGTAATCATAAGTTTGACCCTATTATGTTGTCCCTCACCAATGACATGGTGAGGGATGGGGCGCGCATGAATATTTCCCGAAAGATTATAAGAGGTTTTACCAAAAACTTATAAAGAATCGTTCGAATTAGCAATTAATGATAAGAGACTTAATATTTTGTCAAACAATAATGAACAAGTGGTTAGGTAATTTTTTTTTTATAGATATCTCGATAGATCACAATATTTATGTATGTTTGATTCTACATTCATCCAATGCATATATATACTCTTCATCGAAAAGGGAATTCGAATTATCAGTGATTAGATAGATTTTCACCATTAATGGATGTCTATCAACATCATCATCGAGTGAGGTTGAATTTTAGCCACTAGCCTCTAATCAATATTAATTCCTTTTCATCCCATTACTTCTTTGATTATTGTTGTATTTAAGTGAACCCTACATCTGGAGTTAAAGTTTGTGACTCCGACCAATCTTTTGCATGCATCAAATTATCTTAGTAATTCATCTTAGGTAGTCAGCGTTTAATTGCTTTTATTATAAAATTCAATGGTGATATTTCAAAGAGTTATAAGTGAGGATTAATTAATGCTATTTAAAGAGTTATCTAATATCTATTTGAACTACACAAACTAAATAATTTATTTGGAAAAAGTCTAATTCCTATTTTTGATGGTACACATTATTGTTTTATAAAAAAAAAAAATTGCAGACATGAACTAGTTAAAAAAATGCTAAACCATGAACATCACTAAACTATATTGTTAACCCCTAGGTTCGAAACTACACTACCACATTGGGACTACATGAGAGTTTATCCGGCTTCCCTTTGGGCCCGAAGTGATTAGTCCTGTCCAAAGAATTGGGAACCCTCCATAGAAGAAAAAATATATATATATATATTTATATATGAAATATTCAAGTGCATCTATCCCTTACCATGTGTGGTGAGGGATACCCATTTTTGGGAAGTTTAAATAGAAAATGGGTTTTGTACTTTTTGGAAAGATCCCCTTTTGTACTTTAAACTTTTCAAAAAGGGGTGTCCCTCACCAAACATGGTGAGGGATAGATGCACTTGAATACCCCCATATATATGTGCATCTATCCCTCACCATAGGGTGAGGGCATTTTTCCTTTTCGCACATGAAAATTAGGAAGTGTACCTATGTACTTAAACATTGAATTTTGTATTTAAAAATTCCCATTTATGGAAGTGTCCCTCACTATATGGTAAGGGATGGATGTACATGAATATTCTTATATATATATTTATATATATGGGGACATTCATGTGCATCCATCCCTCATTATAGGGTGAGGGCACTTTCCCTTTTTGACACATGAATCCCCATTTTGTATTTCACCTATGTACTTAAAACCCCTTTTGTACTTGAAAATTATGTACTTGAAATCCCCCTTTTGTACTTGAAAATTTCCATTTATGATAAGGGATAGATACACATGAATGTTCACAGTGTATATATATATGAGGAATGTTCATGTGCATTTATCCCTCACCATAGGGTGAGGGGCACTTTTCCCTTTTGCACATGAAGACAAAGGAGTGTACCTTCACCTATGTACTTGAAAAATCACTTTTGTACTTGAAAATCCTCATTTATGGAAGTATCCCCATTTTATGGTGAGGGATGGATGCACATGAACATTTCCCATATATATATATATATATATATATATATATATTTTGTTGGTTTGTTGTGTCTGTGGTGGTGGGTGGCTGCAACTTTTGTTGGTTTGGTTTGGAACTTGTGCAGAGAATAGCAGAGACAAAAGGCTACAGAAGGTCTTTTACTTTGTTGCCTTCAACTGAAACAAACAATAGGAAACTGAAGGTGACGAGACTGGCCGCAGTGGAGATCTCAACGAGGATTGAACAGTTTCGACAAAGTGCGAGGTATGTTGCTCAAACTAAGACCTTAGACCTTCTTTTTGATTTGGTTTGAAGGGATTTGGCTCTGGATTGCGGGAGATCGGGGTTTTGTGGAGGGATTCTAAGGGCTGAGGTTCTGATGGTTTTGGAGTCGTAGGAGAAGGGTGCGGTGGAGTTTGGATGAGAGGATTGGGTTTGGGATCGTCTGTATTGGTGGTGAACTGGTGATGGGCTTCGGTTGATTTCGGGATTGGATTTTGGGTTCGGTTCGGTTGATGGGGGTTCGGCAGGTGGTGGGGGTTTGATGATGATAGAATCCGGGAGAGACAACTGTTCTCCTCCTGGTGATTGCCGGATTTTGGCTTTGATAAAGATTGATGCAGCCCCCGGATCCTCGATTGGAAAAATAGACCAATCTACAATTTGATTGATCGAATTGAGGATGGATTCAGCCACTCGGGCACTCTCAAGACAATGGGAAGCACCATAATTGAAGAGAAAACTCATAATTCTTTGATTAATTGGAATAAGCATTAATTACAATGAGGATGAACGTCCATATCTATGAGTATGGTCAGTCCTCCCTCTAGCTTAGACACCCAAAACTTTCCTAAACAAATAAGTCAACTTCTAAATCAAGGTTGTGATAACTAGAGTGATTTTGTCCCAATCCCTAATTGACACATCATAAAACTCTTGTTGCCATTGACATCTAGAGAAGTACTGAACAAGCATTATAAAATGATATTGGAGATATTTGTGTGATTCACCATTAAGGTCTATGTTGATAGGCGAAGAGATGTCAGCTTTGCAATAAATATGTTTTGGGAGAACAAGAGATTACACATTCATGACCCGCATATCCCAAGAATCTCTGAGACCATGTCTCAAAATAGACTCTCTGTTTGTTAAAATTATAACCTAACTTTTGATCAAACAATTATATTATTCATTTGACTATTACCAATTCAAGCCACATACGTATTTAGTAGGAAATGAATATTAATTACAATCCTTCTTGCAAAAATCCTAGACATTCCAACACCTCTCATCCAGTACCCCTGCAGATGAAAACATCGAGGTAATGACGCACAAAACAAGGGCATGCATTTGATTTACCTTGGTTTATCCATAGCACCTCTCTTCATTTATATTTTTGTTATTTATTTTTATACAAGCTTTCAACTGTTTTATTATCATGCCAGACTTTGGCCACCATTGGCATATAGGGATGGTGCGGTTTGGCCTGTATGTCGGCCCACCTGGGGCCATGCCAATCACGAGGGATAGGAGGTGGGAAGGGGGGTTGTTTGGGGGATGGAGATTTTAGTCCCATCTGATGAACCTAGCCCCGCTGATCAACGGCCCCCAAGTTTAATGGTTTTAAAAAGCGACATTTTGTTTAAGGTTTCAAAACAATGGTGGGATGAGTGGGCTTCTGGCAATGCAGGGTCAGTTATGTGAGGGGAATAAGGTGATCTCACGACTTGCCTTAGCCATAGAAATTACATTTTATTGTCATTAGAGATCCTTTCTCTTAGCCAGTTTGTGCTTTTGTGTTTTTAGTTTTGTTATTTTGGAATAATCTCTTATACCATTTGTTGTAATATGCTTCTTCTCTTTATAGATTATTGTTCTTCACCACATTACCATTAAAAAAAAAAGGTTCTTTTTTATCATTTTTTAATAAAAGTGAAGTATTCATCAAAACCAAAATTGTGCTCATTCCTGTTTCACTTGAGTTGTTTAATTTCTACTTTCCTGAGAAATATTCATCCAAAGGGACTACTTTACATATGATATTGGACTTTATATTGCTAATCATGATTTTCCTATTCGATTTGATTTCAAGATGATTCTCTCATTTACCAGAATGTCTGAAGATTGCTCTGAGTATCATTAAATTGGTTATTATTATTAGGGTGGTTGTTAAATACCAAAATGGAACTGGTGGACAAGACAGTTGGGTTATTGCTATGTGTTATCAGCTTATCAATATTCACCTATTATACATTTTGGGTGATCATCCTGGTTAGTCTCTTCTTCTTTTTCATTAAGTTCTCAATGTACATTGTTATCTTCGATTCTGGAGCCATTAACTCTTAATTTTCTGTTGTGTCACAGCCATTTGTGGACAGTGATCATTTCATACATAACTACTTCCTACCAAAAGGAATTCGCTTTGATAATACCAGTGTTTGCTGGTGTCGCACTTCTAAGTCTTCTGAGCATGTTTATTGGGTATGTGAAGCTAAAATCGAAAAAGAAATCTGCTTAAAGGAAGTTTTGTAATACTTATCCTTAAATTAGAGTAGTTTGTTTCTCTTATTGTTCGAAACATTTGCATTCTTACATTTGCTTGGTTTGTTTGGAGGCAATAGTGGATTCTAAAATTTGAATAGTTTGATCATGACACTAGCTCCATCTGTATATTTTTTAATTGAAGTTCACTCATGATGTTAATCTGTTGAGGTTCTATTTTAGGAGACTTCGCTGCAGCTGTTGTAATATGATTTAAAATCTGAATCTGACTGTCTTTACTTGTGCATCAACTTAATTATGTTATAGTACAAAAATTTGGTTGATCAATCCACTGCACTAATCAGTTGGAGCACTATGGGCTTTAGACATATGACAACAGATCCCATACAATGCAATATGTTTTCTGCACTTCCCAGTGCTTTGCAAAATTTTATAACGATTTTCAAAATTTTTTTTTTTTTTGAATGGTACACCATTTGTAATTTTGTGTCCACTATCACAAATGTTGGCAATATTTTTAAATTATCGCATTCCCTAAAATGGCATTTTCTCGATCTAATTGCAATACTTTCAAAATATCTAAATAAAATATCATGAGGAAGTTTGAATAAAATATCTAAATTGTGCATCTAGTCTTGAATATCATATGGCACTGGGACCTAGGATTGACCTTTGCCTGGACATATATCAACCTCTTCACCACTAGGGAGAGCCCTTCATCTTCGTATGTTACCTCTTCTTCATCCCGTTGCACGGAATCATCTTCTTCATCATATTTAGACTCGCGATTGTTGTCCTTGGCTAGGTTTGTCATCCTCATATGAGAACGCTTGTTTGACCGATGTTTTGCTTCTCTAATGCAATCATAGGGTTAGGATGCAAGTGCGGGGCACAATTAGGGTTCCCATGAGAACATTCACACGAAGAAGAAACTCTCCAACGATAAACCCACAAAGGGAAAATTCTATTAACTCAAATCTCTGAAATCATTGATCTCTACAATGCTATATTTATAATAAAAGAAACTTAGGGGCTAAGAAATCAATCCTAATCATATAGTTATCAAAATCCTACGATTCGTATCCCGAATCTCGATTCGTATCCCTGAATCTTAAGGAAAACGATTCGTATCTATGTAATGAATCCCATTTACAAATGAATCTTAGGATTCAGGTGTGAATTTTACGATTCGATATTCGTTTAATTGAATCTTACGATTCAAGCGATTTGGTTAAGCGAGAATGGCTATAGCCAATAAACTAATATTAATAATTTTTTACCTTTTTTCTTTCTTTATTCTCTTTTTCTTTTATCGCTTGTATTTTTAAAAGGTTATTTAGTAGTTAACGAAACCTCGTAAGAATTGTTTATAGCTTTGATAAGGTTTTAAAGATGAATAAAGAACATGCATTTAACTAAAGCATTCGACTGTATGTATGGTGCTTGTTTATATCTTCTTCTTTTTAAATCTATTTGGGTTTTTTTTCTTCATGAACACTTTCTTAACTTTAAAACATATCCTACCGTGTAAGATTGATGATTTGGATTTTATTTTATTTTTATATTTTGATTAAAAGTTAATAAAAAATATATATTGATACTTCAAACTTATTTAACTATTTACACATCATTTATTATATATAATAATATATGTCATGCTGTTCTTGATATGATTGTATGAAAGACTTTTTATTATATTTATAGTACTATAAATGGAAAATTGGATGGTTATGAATAATTACTTTTTTTTTATTTTAATTTTTAATTATTTTTCATTTTTATTAGAAAAATAAAAAATTCTACGATTCATGATACGATTCCCAATTTGATTCGATTCATGGGTATGAACGATTTGCGATACGATTCTGATTTTGAAAACTATGCGGCTAATCAAACTAGGAAACAAGAATAAAAATCCTATGCAAATTAGAAACCTAATTCTAATTACACTCCTTGCTAAAAATAAAACTAAGAACAATTAAAAATCAGAATTTCATGGGTCCCTTATATGGCCCACGACCTTGGTTGTAACGATGTGGTATTGTTCCTGCATCATTTCCCCCAGGTTGGAAAAGAGTTCGACTTCGAACTCGGCTCTTCTTCTTGATGTTGCTTTTGTAGATAGTGTGCACTTGAAGCGCTTTCTTGGTGAGACGAGAACTTGACCCTTTCTTTGGTGGTGCTGGCTTCATAGGGACAGAGTGTTACTTGCTTTTCACCATGCATGAATGTGTATATGTGTTGTCACGCATTCCATTAGTACCATTCTTGTCATATATCCATGGATGACCTAACAAGATATCACAACTATCCATGGGTATTGCATTGCACCACACTGTATCCGTATAATCTTCACCAATAGAAAATGTAACTGAGCATGTATACCTCACTTGCACTTCATCACCTGTCATTAACCATCTAGCAAAATAGGGACGATGATGCTTTTGAACTTTCAGTTGCAATCGATCCTCAAGAGCTTGAGATATAATGTTCTGACAACTTTCTCTATCAATGGCTACCGTGCATTCTTGACCATTGACTGTTCATTTTGAGCGAAAAATATTATCTTATAGCCATTTCTTCGCAGTAGTTGATGTAGTCTCTTTCTTTGAGGACCATGAGAGACTCAAGACCCTCCTCGGGCCTGATGTCCTTCACTTCCTCTGTTTCATTCTCTTTAAGATCATCTGGAGTATCTTTCATATCACTTTCATTCTCAATGAGGTGGATGCGTTTGGGACATTCCATTGCACGGTGCCCTTGTTGTTTATAATTATAGCATGTGAACCTATTTTGACCTTCGGGCTTGGTGAAAACTTTCTCCGATGAACCACTTGGTTTAGGACCTACAATTGAGAAATTCTTCTGCATAACCCATTTAGATGCATTAAATTTTCTGGCTTGATGATTTGCAATCCCCTTAGCTTTGATAGCATGCTTAACAATCTCATCAACATTATCAAAATGCTTGAATGTGAGGATATGTTGTATGTCAAGTGTAAGTCCATTAAAGTATTTGTCAACTAATACATCATCATCTTCATTCAATCACAATGAGCTTGCATGGTCATGAATTCCTCAGAATACTCAACAACTGTCTTAGATCCTTGTTTCAAATCTTGAAAACTTGAACGCAGATCTCTGGAGTAATTGACAGGAAGGAATTTTTGCTTCAACAGATTTTTCATCTTGGTCCATGTGTCAACGGGGTCAATTTGTTGGCTTCTTCTCTTCTTTTGTAACTTGGCCCACTATATCATAACATAATTGCGAAATCGAGTTGCCACCAGTGTAATCTTATGACCATCCGTCATTGGCTTGTGTGTAAAAATATTTTCAACACTCACTAACCAATTTATGAATTCATCTGGTTTTAATTTTCCATCATATTCGGGAATCACAAGTTTAATATCCAAATCATGATCAACATTGACGGCATGTGGATCTCGTTGATTCTGATTATCTCCTCCATCATCTCGATGATTATCCTCACGTCGATTATTTTCCAAATTGGTTAATCGGGTTTCAATCCTTGCAAGAGTCTCTTGCATTTGAGCCATCGTTGCAGTAAGTTGATTAACATTTATTGATAATTCCGCAATGGTTCCCCTTAAATCATCATCATTATTGGAGGAAGACTCCACTTCTACATCCTTCTTGGGAGCCCATTTTTGTTTTTAATGCAAATTCAAAATTTTTGACTGACCTGATGTGAAGATCTGGATATTTGAAAATGGACGGCTGAAGACTTGATGGAATCTTGGCCCACTTGTTATCTGAAGGTGTATTTCTGCAGTCAACCTTTTTTTTTTTTTTTTTTCTACTGCTGCTTGCCCTTGGGTCAAACTCAACCTAACCGAAGGCCCAGATGGGGACCTTTCGTCTCATGTAGGCACGTGTAGGGGTGTACACGGATCGGATTGGTGCAGATTGTGCCAAATAAGTCACAAATCCGTTACTTACGGATTGACGGATTTGGAATCTGTCACCAATCCGTGGGTATTAAAATCCGATCTGATCCGATCTGTGGAGGACCAGACCGGATTGGATTAATCCGTTCAATCCGTCCCTGTACATTACATGGAAAAAAAAAACCATGAATTCTTGTACACTGCATATCAACATAAGAAAAATAATTCCATCCGAGTGCATTAAATTTGCAGCAGATGACAACCTAAATACTAATACTAAAATCCAGGAAAACGGATTTGTGCTACAGACAAGAAGGGAAGAGCATCTTGTTAGGTCTTTCTGCCTCAACAAACCCAACGAAGATTTCAACCCAAGAACAGAAAATAACACCACTAAGAATTTAGGGTCACATGAATAATAGATTTAATAAGAATAATAGAGCTTGGGATAATAGATTCAATAAGAATAATCAATCACCTGTAATTAGCTTCATCTTTGTTGTCAAGAGGGAAGGATTCACACAGAGCTACAAAGAGACTGGTCCTCTGTTTCTTCAATGAACTCTGGGATTCTCAGGTCTCTTCCACGGTGACGGTGGAGCGACAGCGACAATCAACCAGAGAACGAGACTAGTGTGGATTCCGAATCCTCCTCGTAGGTTCTCTTCCTCGGTGACGAGCAGCAACGTCTGTGCTTCTTCTGCGGGGCTTGATCGGCGATCACGTTGCAGAAGAAGAGAAAACGAAGCAGAGAGAGAGAGTGAGAAACCGCATCAGAAAGGGTAAAGATTTAGAGAGATAGAGAGATGCCTGCAGCGAAGAAGAAGCCACGAATGTGAGATGGGAGATGAAGGCTTGCCGCTGGGAGCCTGGGACGAGTTTTGGAGATGAAGGTAGGGTTTTGGCCTTTTGGGGATAAAGGTTTGAAAGGGAATTAATTTTGACCCCTTACATTTTTTTTCTTATTTTATATTTTGACCCTTATATATTTTTTATTTTTTTATTTATATTTAATGATAACGGATCGGATCGGATTGAATCCGCGGATTAAGGGTGAAATCCGCCACTGATCCGTTGCTAACGGATTACAAAATTTCTAATCCGTTACCAATCCGTTTGCCTTCGGATCGGATCAAAATCCTCGGATCGGATCGGATTTACGGATCGACGGATTTTTTGTGCACCTTTAGGCACGTGGGTCGCTCCTCGGGTTCGATGCAACCAGAGAGAAAAAAGGGTTTTGGCTTCCCCTTTTTTGTTCCTGGAAAGCGAGAGGGCAAGCGCTGGAGACGTCGGAAGAGATTGCCAAAGCTCACGACAACGACAAGGCACTGCCGACGGAGAAGGTGTTTGGCGATGCTGCTAATGGCGCGGTGATCGTGCGAGGATGGCTGGACCGAGGCGAGTGTTTGGCGATGTTGCTGATGGTGCGACGATCGTGCAAGGATGGCTGGACCGAGGCGAGACGTGACGTTGGTGAACGGTATGCCTCTTCTTCCCTTCTGCTCCTTTCTTCTCTTTCTATTCTTTGCCATTCTGTGCTGCTTCTTTTTCTACTTTTTTCTTTCCTTCTGCCTTTATGTGCTGTTGGTTTTTTTTTTTTGTTTCCCTCATGGGTTGGGGTTCTTGGGTTGGACTGCGAATGGAATTTGGGACATTTTTTGTGTCACAGGTGGTATGACGACTGGGGTTTTGGTGTAATGTGGATTGAGATGGGTTCAGTGAATGGGTTTGGACAGCGGGCTGACTTTCTGGATTCGATTCGACAGTGGGTTCAGTGATGGGCTGGGTTGAGGGATTCGGCAGAGAGGGGGGTGGAGGTAACAGGACGTGTCGAGGATGGATGGATAGTGACGGTAATAGGGCATAGCGGGGATGGATGGATGGATGATAAGGGTAACAGGACGATCGATTGAGGGATTGTTCGTCTTTGATACCAATTGATGCAATCCTAGGGTTAGGATGCAAGTGCCGGACACAATTAGGGTTCCCACGGGAACAATCACACGAAGAAGAAACTCTCCAACAATAAACCCACAAAGGGAAAATTCAATTCATTCAAATCTGTGATATCATTAATCTCTACAATGCTATATTTATAATAAAAGAAACTTAGGGGCTAAGAAATCAATCCTAATCAAACTAGGAAACAAGAATAAAAATCCTATCCAAATTAGAAACCTAATTCTAATTACACTCTTTGCTAAAAATAAAACTAATAACAATTAAAAATCAGAATTTCATGGGTCCCACATATGGCACAGGAGCCTGGTTGTAACGATGTGGTATTGCTGCTGCATCATTCTCTGCACCTGTAACATTGATTGGAGGGGACAGGCATTAGGATTGTCTTTTGACGATGATGTTTTCGCAGCCTGTTTGTTTGGTGTGCTCCCTGAAACTCTTTCCATGGCAGCAAGGTTCCTGGTACTTCTCTTTTGTAGATACGTTCCCATGATTCTGTATTGTAGATTATGTTGGCTCAGTGATAATGAGTCATGTTAGCAGTTTGATTCCTCACTCACTTCTCCCCACTGAGTTTCAGCCCTAGTTTCCATCTGGATAGTCTCAACCACAGTCCAACTCAGCTGCATCGAAACCTGATCCTGGATAGCCACTTGTAGTCCTTCCCTGAATCTTATGACTTGGACCGAACCTGGTCCAACTGCTATAACCTGGACCGAGCTTGATCCAACTGGAAATTCTGTAGAGTAGGAGCAACGATGCTGCATGCATGCTCCTTATGAGGCAGCTTGATTTGATAGTTGTCAGAGCTATCATGTTGGTGACTGGTGAAACTGATTGGCAGTGATGTGGCCACCATAATCATTGGCTGCGTGTGGCATGACACCTAGTGTGTCTAGGATCTGAGCCAGAAAACGATCGGTTGCCTTCCTCTTTTATTCTACAATGAATCCTGCCCCTTTCTGAACTTGTCTAGTTTGCTACAAGGGTCATATTCCTAGGAGAATGTCTTCTAATCCCATCGTTCTTTTGTAACAAATCTGGATCCTCTATGATGTATATAGCCTCAATCTCTCTCTTTATTCTATAAGTCCTCTCACGGTGTGGCTCTCACTTTCTTTTCTATTGTGCTTCTGTAAAATCAGAATCACAAAAGTCCTTATGATATAGGAAGCCTTTGTCTCTCTGTTACCTTTCCTGTATCAAGAGAGGATAGTCAACAAGTGCTTGGTGCTTCTCTCAGGTTAGCCGAAGGCGTGACACTATCTGTTACCGTTCCTGCATCAAGAGAGGATAGTCAACAAGTGCTTGGTGCTTCTCTCAGGTTAGCCGAAGGCGTGCCGCTATCTATTGCCTCTTTCACTGCACAACACGACGGCTAAGAAAAAAGAAAGATACCAATTCCTCCTACCTGGGGTTGAGGAACCCCAGCTGTCTGGTCATCTTTCTATAAGAGGAAAAAGAGCCCTGCGGGTGAGTCCAAGAGAAGCCTCCTCTCTTGTTTGTCCCTGAAACAAGAAGGATTGGATTTGACCCTCTTTGTCCTGCCAATGGAAGGGGTCATGTTTGCCGATCCTCTCCTTCCTTGATCACACAACAATCAAATAGACTTCTTTACTAAACTGTTGATCGAGAACCAAATCCAAGCAAGTTGAACTTGGATCCTATACGCGATACCACTTGTTGTGGTGCAGCGGAAACCTGAGATCGACACACAACCGCAGCTTGCACAAGCTGATCCTTTCAAACGAACACAGAGAAACACAAGAAGATTTTATGTGGTTTGGCACTGTGCCACTGTGCCTATGTCCACGAGAAAGAGAAACTCTCTTCAATCTTTTTCTCCCTTTCTTAATATATAATGCCTCCTTTCTTAAGCCCTGAGATACAATTGTTTCAAAGGACTGAAATACCCTTGAATCCTAAATGAATATTGGCTGACCCATATGAACTTTTCTGGTTAAACTGAAATACAAGACATAACCCAATATGTAACTCATGATTTCTGTAAGAGAAAAAAAAATCGAAGCACCCAACTTGGATGCATACTGATCCTGAGGGGATGGTGTGATGGAATGTCTTCATTGTGGTTTATATTTTGGGCAAAAAGTCGTCTCCATTGGATCATCACAACCATTGGTTTAGGGGCCTTAAAACTTTAATGCGGTTTTTTAAGTTTTGAGTTTTTTTTTTTTTTTCAATAAAATTCAACCTGACGGTTGGTTTCCATGTTCGACTAAAGTCGGCAAACTAGCCTAATTAGTGTACCCTTACCATTCACAAAGGCTTCTTGGTTGCATGCAACATCTTCCTTGCCAGCCTATGAAAGAAATTGAAGTATAGGATATCTTGACTGAGGCAATAAGGCAAGGCTCATAAATTCTTCTAAATAGATCGACAAAGGTATACTATTAACTTCTCACACAAAATCAAGAGCAATATAAGTATGTTTCTTTCCACATTATATAGATGGGATGGGTAATACAACAGGTGTTTCTTTCTCAAACAGGAATAGGATTTACAAGCACTAATGAGATGCGTTCTTTGGTCTCATGTGTGGACTCTGTATATTCGTCTCTGTACTGGTATAGAACTTCAATCACACGTGCAAGGTTTACAGGTCTTACAAGGAGAGCCATAGGAAAAGCAGTAGGCTTCAGTCACTCCTCATTTATATGTTTCCATGCATCTGCAACCATTTCTCGAAACTTGGTGCAGGTCTCTTCTTATGTGCCTCCATGCTCCTTCATATAGACTTCAATACTGGACACCACATGTCCTCTCTCTTGCTCCATCTTCGCATTAAAAAAAAAAGAGTAAGGACGATAATAAAAATGAATTCAATAATGTAACTCACACAGGCTGGTCCCACTGGCTTTAATGATCAGATTTCATTTTCTCAGTACTTTATGACAATAATTGAAACTGTATCAAGCACCACATGACCCAAACTCCTAGTATACTTTATTTATACCTTGTTTGACGTGATGTCATCTCGGAGTCTATTAACCATAGAAACAGCTTTAATGAGCTTAGGCATACTTCTTGCCCATTCAAAGGCTTCCTTTGTTGCAATATCTCCCATCCCAACAAACGAAATCAATGTAAGCAACTTGTATCCGCAGGTGACCAAGGCTACACTCATATACTCTTCATATGTTGGCACATAACCCGTGTTAGACCACCGTGCTTCAATTAGGTAGGATTTTGATATTTCCTTAAACTGCCAACACATGTGAAGAAAAGAAAGAAACAAATGACTTAATAACACATGCATGCACAGAGACACACATTTGTACATATTATTATTGATGTTTTTGTCATCAGAGAATTTTGATATTTCCTTTAAAACTGTGAACACATGCTAACAAAAGAAAGAGGCAATTGACTTAGTAATTCATATATGAATATCTAAATATTGTTGTCACTAGTATTGCAGTCCTAATTCTCTGATGCTGGAAATTAGAGAAATCCTATGTCTAGGACTATAAATGATGCAGTGAGATCCAAGAAGAAGTGGGCCCCTAATGAACCCCACCAAGAATGATTTACTTTCTTTAAATAGTTTACTAATTTTAGTTATTTGATATTTTAGTGATTTGATTTACTTAGAGATTTTATTGAGAGATTTTAGGGAGTGATTTTAGGAATCATTGAATAATGGTAGTGTCTTTATTTAGACCATTCCTCTATTATAAATAGAGATGGATGCTTGATTGTAAGTTATGCTATATTGATAATAAAAGTTGAGAAGTTTTCTTGTGAGTTCCCCTTGGGGTATTTCCCCTAAGTGATCTTAGGGCTTGAGTCTTAGGACTCGATCTCACCGTCGGAGGTGTAGATCTTCATCGTGGCCTCCGGGTTACACATCAATAAATCTATTAATCGGGTCCACCTATAAAATGAAAACCTTTTGCATTGGGCATGGGCAAAATTTCACTTGGTGGCCCGAGCCTTGGAGCTGACTTGACATATTTGCTGGGCGAGTCGAGCCCGAGTCAAGAGCTCGGCAAACTATGCCTCCGTGCAAAAGGAATTGACAATTCTACATGAATACATCAATTTTAACAAAACTGGAGTTCTGTTTAGTACAGCATCTTTTAAGAAGGAGATACGATAGGATTTTTCTTCAAGAGCCAATTCCTCCTCAAATTTGTCAATGGCATCCAAGAGTGCAAGAAAATGCAGCTTCATGACATCTGGCAGCTGCTCTACAATGCTCCGATCCCACCTGTAGATTCAAGTACCATTAGGATTTTCGTATCAAATTCTTTAGAATTCATAGTAGATTTTATGAAAGGATTGTTAAAGAGGTTGGGGGGGCGGCGTCTGGTAAAGGGTCTACATTGGAGTGAGAGTAGGAAGATGTTTCTTAGAAATCCTAGGAATTCAATTCTGATCAAACGAAACATTGCTTAAACTCAATAGAGTCATGAAATTGGAAAGAAATGAAGACCAAATAGTAAACTGGATAGTGGATGCAGATATAACATACCTTTGGATCACATCGGGTTAAGATATAACTAACCTTTGGATTGCATTGGTATAGAGTTCAAGTTCCTCTTGAGTACCATATGCGTCATAGATGTTATCCAATATTGATGTCAATGATACACATTTAGTCATTATCCTTCTAGCGGGAGAATATTGTGGTTCAGAATACACTTCTAATATTCAAAAGTAGCACTCCTCCACTCTATCCCTAATGAATGGTAGCTTTGCACCAAAATCCCAATGCCTCCACCACCTAAATAGGAAAAATTCATGTTACAAAGCCTAATTATGTTAAAATGACAAGTTCCACAATTGTAAAAAGATTTAAATCATTGTTCCTTTATTTGGTATCTAAAAGAAAGGATTTATTTGTTTCTCGTGAAACTTACATTGATATTTCTCTTATCTCTTCTTGGTGCAATGACTGCAATAGATTGAAATCGAACTTTGCAAACTCTAATAAGATGTCATTTCGCTCATCCTCTTCTTGGTAGATTGAAATATAATACCTTGAAAGGAGCCTCTCAATGCTCTTGTGCAAAGGTAGCTCTAAGGCAAGCTGAACTAGGCTAGAAAGAGGTGAGTTAAGATTTGGCAATGCCAATTTAAGATGCTTTGTAGCAAAAGCATTGGCTTCGTCCAATATGTCTTCTCCGTGTATTACAAAATGTGATGCCTTGTATAAACTAACCAAACCTCGAATGTTACCAGCTAATGTTTCCTTGAAGTTACCCTTTCCATATTTGAACTTGATGAAAACATCTGTTATGTAATATACCAACAATTAGTGACACGCTAAGAAAATTTACTAAGATAGTAACTAGTATGTCTTCTCAATGTATCCACTTTTAGTGCTTTTGAATGACTGACTAGAAATGGCAATGGCTAAATTTTTTTATAGCTAACTATTCACACTTGCATTTCATATGCCATATAAAAAAATATGGTTTGATCACCTAATTCTCAAAGTCACCATTTTGGTGGTTCCTCAAATCAAAATGCATCCATATATCTGTTTTGGATGTGAAAACAATATATAAATATACAATATTTGAAAGAAGGAAATGTCAGATTGAGTCATGGAATTTTGATTTAGAAAAATACCGAACTGGTGATTCTAGGACTAGGGTGGTCCAGACTGCTCAAAACAGTGGAAAAGAAAAGAAAACCTTACCAGAGGACACGCAATTTCCTTCTTGCCTAAGGAGTCTAAATCGGAGAGCAACAGTATGCAAGTCATCCCTTTCATAATTTCCCTCTTTATCCTCATTGTACATACGAAGTAGTGCATCAGTGATCTCCTTTTCAAAATGATAGGCCACTCCAAGGCGTTGGATTGCATCAATCAAATTTATTTCTTGCAAAGGGTGGTTTTTCACATTGCCAAGCATTTTATGCACTTCTTCCTTCAATTGATTAGCCCGTTGTTGCATTTGTGGATTAGGGTTCTGCATCAACAACATACAAGTTTAGTTATACACTCTTCATATAAGACAGACAGTGTTTGTTCTTGAGGAATATGGAAGTTTCTCATCACCCACCTCCAGTAGGGTAATTAGCGTGTTATATAGAAATTTCTCGTCTCCTAGATAGATCAGCATCGAGAAATAGAATTCATGTAGCCGACCCCAACTTAGTTAAGGCAAGGCTTTGACGATGACAACGACGACGACGACAACGACGAACGTGTCATCAGGAGAAGATGTGACGAAGCGATTGCCCCAGATGTTAGGGTGATAGTTTGCATTTTAATGCACTATACCTTACATTTTTTTTGTCTCTATGAAATTTGGATGTGTTTTCCTTGCATGGTCTCCAAGGTCCTAGGCAGTTACCGTTTCTAGATCGGTCTCAGGCGGATACTTCTCAGGTCAATTGGGGTAAAACAACTGAAGAGAATCAATATTCATTAGTCTTGCATGCATGCATATATGAGGTTCTCTGTTCTTTGATTAAAACAGAGGGAAAACAATAAAGCTTCTGAGTTCTGAGTTCTTATCTTCTGACATGGGTAGGAAGAAGATAGTAGTGGTGGTGGTAATAAAAATAGCAATGGGTTCTGACATGGGCAGGAAGAATGAGGATTGTGGTGGACTCTGACATGGGTAGGAAGAGGAATTAGAAAAACTAAAATGATTTACATATGTAATCTCTCCAACGTGGGTTAGGCGGGCCGACCCGACCCGACCCGACCTGTTCCGTTTGACACCCCTAGCCATGGCCCATTTTGCATGAGGAGAATATGATATATCAACCCCGATAAAAAATGATCATAACCAAACGAACTGTGAAATTTAATGAGAGTACATCTTATCTATTTCTATTTATAGTGTAACCCAAAGAACCGTCCAGATGGGCTTACCATGGATGTAGGCAAAGCAACAACATCCAATGCAAACAGTATCTATAATCTATCTATGGTAAAAGCCTTCCCATTAAAAGGATTTTTCATTCTGAAGAGCATAATCCAAATCCTATCCATCACAATTAGAACTCTTATTATACTATATTAAGCTGAAGGGTTTTCAATTTAATTTGGACCTTCTGTTGTAATTTTGACCGTCAGTTATTCCCTCTTCCCTTATCTCTCGTAAGGACCCTTTTCTTATCCCATGCAAACCTTATCCCATCTCATTTAACTACCCATGTCTCTTGTAACTTACCCGTTTTTCCTTTTTCATTTATGCAGAAGTGCCTTTCTACTCACATCTCTTGTTCCCATTTCTATATATTCTTTTTTTTTTTTAATTCACTACTTGATTCCCATTTCTATTTAACTACCCATGTCTCTTGTAACTTCCCCGTTCTTGTGCTAGTTCTCACTTAAGCAACGTGAAACAAAACAACACCCTTGAACATTATTAAATAGAAGATTGATGGTATTATCAAGCCATGACTATGAAGTAAGATTTGGAGAGCATGGTAGAGATTGAGATGGGGTTTGTGGTTACCAAGTCATCAGGAGAGGGTTTGATGAAGTGATTGCCCCAAACACTAGGATGAAAGTTTGCATTTGCGTTACATTTTTCATCTCCTTGAGATTTGGATGCATTTGGGCCATCAGAATGGCCTGAGCCTAGGGCAAGAGGCATATGGGTACGAAGCTGTACGTGTTTGATTAGGAGATGGAAGAATTAGCAAACTGTGGGTGAAATGGTAGGTTGCATCCATGGAAATTTATAGGCTTGTTGGTGACCAATATGTGTGGACTTTCTCTATTTGTGTTGTGGTTTCATGTGGGCTTCTTTCTTTTTTGTTCTTTTCATTTCATAATTAGAATGTTGTGGTTTCATATGTTACTCGTTTGTTCTTTTTATTTGTTTATTTTATTTGTTTAATTAGTCTTCTTGTTCGTCTTTTCGTTTTTCTTTTATCTTTTTTTATACTAAATTTATGCTATAGTAACTATAAGGGCTTGTTTGGAAACTCTAATCTAATTAAATTAAATTTTAAAATAAAATTTCTAACTTTTAAGTTCTAATTTACAATTAGTTTTGTTTTTTAATATTGTAAAAAAAAAAAAAGGATCTTATTTCATGAGGTAATTGGGCCCCTCCGTTATGAATTATGTTAATTGGGGCGCACCATTTAAAAATGATAATTTAGAACCCACTATCGGCTTCATTTTGAAAATCTTATAAAGTTTTTTTGATCCAAAATCTAATATGTAAATAAGCTCTAAATTTAATAATAAGAGCTTGTTTTTAGAGTTGCCAAATGCCCCCTAAATTTCTCAAATGAGTACAACTCACAATTTATCTAGAGGCGACTCGATTCTCAATGGGAGTCAATTTATCTACAACTCACAATCCATTCTTGGACTGCACCGCAAATGTCCAAACTGCTCAAAATAAATCTCTCATCTTGCTTAGTCATTAGGCAAATGAACTTTTATCGGTCACGTGAGTAGCCCCATGAAGCCTGTCAATGGGACCTATAGAGAGAAAAAGTCTACAACATATTAGATGTCCTTGTCCATTTATCTATGACCCTCAAGTTGTAATTGTTTTAAAAATGGTTCATTTTGTTTTCAAATCTCAGTCAAAATATGAGTAATGGTCGGATTAATTTCAAGCTTGAGCTTGTGGCAAGCTAAGTCATGAAGAATCATGTTTGTGAAGGGGCTAATTTGATCATAAATGAACCAAGTGATCCAACAAATAGGATGAGTCGCAAGTAAGAACTGCATTCACTTGTGAGCAGGCAGACTACGCGTTAAGGGTAGGCGACCTTCTTAAATGCATTGTGGGGCACACCTTTTCAAAATCCAAGCCGGGTCGGCTACAACTCATACCACCCACTGTATTCATTGTATCTAAATTTCCATAGTTATTTCTAGTGGGCCAACGGTTAGGTTGATCACATGTCTATCGGGAAAGAGAAAAGTAAAGTTCACCATGCGTTCCCATGTAGTCAATCCAATGGTGGCTATCTTACTGATTGAGTAATGATTTTCATTTATTTATTTATTTTGACTAGTAGTTGAATAATAATTTAGTTGTTGATCACTACAAAGGTGTTGGTATGTCTAGTGGGCTTGGTGGGATAAAGGGGCCCCTTTTTTGTATGGCTCTTTCCAAAATTGCACTCTAGGAATTGAATGGATAGGACTCATACACCAAGTGGTTACAGTTGAAGATCAGAGGTAAATTTCCAAAGTCAGTATCTTTTCCTTTAGTTCCTGTTTGGGTAAATGATTTACTTGTAAAATAAACTGAAGTGAATGGTCACTTTAAGTGATAAGAAAAGAAGAGAAGTCTTATTAAAAAAGGTACAGAATTTCAAAAATCACCTCTTCTTTCACGTCTCACTATAGTAATTCGATATACAAAAGAAAGTAAAGGTCTTATCAACATTTTTTCACCCCTTACCTATCTTTCATAATCCCTATGGTAGAATTCATTTCACCATGAATTCCTATTTATTTAAATGCAAACAAATGCGGCTTGATAGAATTTTGGGTTCTTAGGGGTCTAATTCTTATCGGAGTGAAATTTGATAGAGCTCCTATAAAAATGAGGGCATTATTTTAATGGGTCATACCGACGAGAACTCTGGCCGGAGGAAATTTCTTACAACATGTCATGAGATTAAGAAATCTTCTATCCAATTTGTGAGTTTTCAAAAAACTCAGCAGGTGGTTCGACAAAGTTCTTCAACTTTCAACTTTCATAATGCACAGAGATACTTGAGGTATTTGAGCATTTGTGGATCGAGCCGGACACAACATTTTGAAAATATTAAGACATCCCCAACAGGATGTCTCAATTATCTTACAATCAAACAAGCCCTAATTATATTGACATTTAATTGCAAGTTCCACATTCGGATGTTGGAACTTCAACTAATTAGAATGAATATGGAATAAAAGAATTAGATGTTGTGGACATGTGCACTACTTGTACGTGATGAGAGCCCTAATTACATACTATACATTTTACGCCCACATTGGGAAGCAAGAGGTTGAATCACTCCTTCATGAGTTGACTCTTTCCCTTGTTACTGTGGCAGGATTCCCCCAACCACCAACAGGTCTAACCAAGCTTGACTTATCATGTGTGCGTACTATTTGCTTCCAGGCACTTAGCCATGAAAACTGGGCCGTGCCAAGCAAAGGGCAGGCCAAGATGTACCTGACCACTGCCGGTGCTAGGCTGCCCACGTAGCTAGGGTTCAGCTTATCACGGCCCTAGGCACGGATTTATCCGTGTCATGCTAGGCCGTGCCGCTCATGGGCGGGCCGGCTCACATGCCTCTTCTATTTTTTTAAAAAAGTTTATGAATTTTTTTATATATAAATTGAGAGAGACTTTATGGACTTTTAAGAGTTTTTAACTTGAAATAAACTTGAAACTATTAAAATAGATGCACAAACATTGAGTTGATTAACAAATGAATAATAATTCTTTAATTATTTTAAAATTTGAATTTTATTTATATAAAAAATTAAAAAAAAATATACACACGCACATGCCGTGCCATGCCTCTGCCTAGGTTCCCTAGCCTAGCATGACACGGATAATTTTTGTGCCGTGCCGTACCATACTGAGGCCCAGGGACCCCTGGCCCAACACGGCCCATGGAAATAGCCTAGCCATGCCGGCACGTTGACTTGGTCAACGACCTAAGCACGGTTTTTCCGTGCCGGGCCTGGTGGTCCACCCAAATTTTCATCTCTATTAATGCACTATAGGCTATAGCTAATAAATCCATAAATCCATGTAGAAGAATGTCTATCAAGGGAAAGAGGGCACATGGACAAGGGAGAACCAGAAAAATCAACTTCAGCATATTATTTTATCCATTGACTTAACAGTCTTAAAGTTAATTGCATATATCTTTTCTTTTTTTAGATTCAATCCAACAACAAGTGAAGGTTCAGTGAGTGTAGAATGAAGCATGGTACTTGATCCTGGGATAACCAGAATATCAAACAGGGTGGATTGATTGAAGGTGAGCTCAGGTGGAAACCATAGAGCTAGAATGCACATGTACATGGACACTCGTAAGGGAATATTTTATCTTCCTCTATTGTTGATCAAATCAGTTCATACCAAATCGACCTATTTCTAGTTTACTTCATTTTAGAAAGGATGATAATACTCATCTCCTTATTAGTATCTGATTAATCAAGCGGTTTGTATCATTTTGAATATATATATATATAGGGAGATAGAGCATCTTTCACTTTACTATGAGTGATAAGGTGGGGTTTCTCACATTCATATCCAATGCCAACAACTTAAATGTGAGGGCTCCCATCTTATCTCTTATAGTAAGGTGAGTGATGCTCTCATAGAAGCATCTCCCATATATATATATATATATATATATATATGGCCAGCTTGAGTGGATGAGAGAGGGTTGTCCGCTGCCTACGGTGGGGTCCATTGTTCGGTCCATCAAAAAGGACCACACACATGGCCCCCCTCAATTGCACCTGTCCATTGAAATTTGGCCCATTCGACCGTTGGATCGAGTAACATCCATCCGAATGGACTGTATACCATTAAAATTTTATGGCCCAGATGGAGATGATAGAAATCAAAGATAGGGCTGCTTTTTTGTATAGAGGAGGGCCTCTGAGTGTCCTTCAAATCCCCTCATCCCCATTCCCATGTGGGTCCCCAGGTAGGCCCTAGACCATTGAGCGGACAACCTTATCCTTACTCGAGCGGAGGATAGGTTTGCAAATATAATTTATACCTAGCTATATCTCTACTTGTGAGAGCAAAGATATTAACGCAGTGTCGTATCCACTGGACAAAAAGGCAAAGTTGTGTTTGTTCCCAAATTCCTAAACTAATACTAGTAGAAATCGAAGTGTTGATTTGATGAGTTTGATTCCTAAATTAGCAAAGTAAACACAATCAAAGAAAAGATCTTATGGTACAAATCCACCTTAGCCTCGTGTAATGGCGAATATAGACCTAGGGTTTCACCATCAACACTAAAAAGGACTCGTTCTTGTTACAAACCTCCACAGAGTTAACAAATAAGAGATGTGGGTTTAGATCGGGGCATAACTTATCTCGATGGCATAGATTATCTTAGATCTAACAACACATTCATTCAAGCATTGTTATATGATTAGTATTCGAATCTACAAGATTAAAATACTAAAGAAAGATATTGCATTAATTTAGAAAATCCAATCAATGGATAACACTCATGTCATATAACTAAAAGTGTTTAAAGTAAAACCCTAGAACTTATACATCACCAAAATAGAAGATTAGAGCTTTATCACAACCCTAAAATAGAGATTTAGTTACTCATGGAGAGAGATTAATGAAGAATCCTTGACGAAATTTTCATTAATGCTCCTTCAAAAGCTCCAAAATCAGCCTCCGGATCTTCTCCCAAGATGTGAATGACCTAAAACTGAGTTTGGCTCGCTTTATATAGACTTTTCTCCAAAAATCTCTTCAATTCGTGCTAAGAGGTGGAGTCCACCAGGGTTGAAAGTCCGGACGCCAGCCGGACGCTAGGATGCAGTAACCTCGGGGTCAACTTCTGGGTTTGGCGTCCAGACGCCCGGAGACAGTATGCTCCAGTTTGTCTCGCATTGGCTCTATTTAGCTCTAAATTCTGGTTCTTCACCTAAAACACATGCAAACATGAAATTAATGCAAATAGGGTCATGTACTTACCATTCCAAGGTGCAACAAAGTCATCATTGAGGAGTTAAAATGATACATTTAAGCTCTCATCTGTGTCCTAACCTAGCAAATCCATAAAGAGACATATTGTTTAAATTGAATATCTCGAGCCAATCTGCAACAGTAGCCTCTCGAATTTAGGCCTTGGCCCTTGGGCTTTCTACCAAGGCATCTTTCTTCCCAATTTCATTCTGTCACATCTAATGCAACAAGGTGCCACTCAACTTATACAGGTATTTTTATTTCTCATTTTGTCTTTACTTTTACAGTTGATTCGAGTAAAGGTTATTTTGAAGAAATAATAAAATATAAGTGAGTTATGATAATATTTTATTTTTAGTTATTTGTGATGGAATCTTTTTGACTTTTTTAATTGAAAAGTGGAGTTTTTTTGTCTTTTATTGGAGAAATGAGGTTGCTTTTTGACTTTTTTGATAAAAATATGTGGAAAATTTAAATTAAAGTGCTTTTGATGGGATTTTTTTTTTTTTTTTTGAGAAATTGGACTTTACCTTACTTAACTCTAATAGTATAATTGCCAAACAATCTTCCTTTTAAATACTGTAAATGTTTTTTGGTTATATGCATTGGCTTTTGACAATCTTCTCTTTAAGTGGACCTGTAAATGTTGTGTCCATCATACATGTGGCCATCTAGACTGTCAAAATCACAGAATACGTTCTAGATAAGACTAGATAGCTTATAAAATGACATTGGTGTAAACAGTAAAAGTACTTTCCATTATGATCTCTTTTGCTTGATTGCAAGGTAAAATGGTTAATTTCATTTGAAAAACAATTAAGAAAGAGATTGGGCGCCACAAAGTTTAAGAGAACCATATCTTGTGAAGATAATTGAGAGATTATCATATAATAAAGTTTACATAGAGTTTCTAGTGGATGACTTCCTGTTGGTCCACATGCACCTCACCTTTGATTGATACTTGCCATTCTAATCAAACTCCAAATAAATAGGTACTGTGCTTAGTTTTGACAAAATTCAAAGTATAATATCTACTATTGTACTGATCAATGCATAAAATATTGTGAATGTAACCAATCATGGTACATCAAATAAAAAAAATCACAAAAGAAGTGAAAGAAATAAAACAAAATGAAAAAAAAAAAAAAAAGTTTTAAGACTTGTGTTACTCGATAATGTGCCTAAGGCCATGGTGAAAAGAGAACAATCTTTCACTATCTCTGAGTAAATAAGGCCTACAATTTGTGGTTTTGTCCCCTCCTAGCCCGCACCTCTTAGAGATTAAATTGGTTTTCATCAACCATAAAAGCCTCCAACTAAGGGACTGGTGTATAGTATCACCCAGAAGATCAGTCACAATAGAGTAGACGACTTTTTTTCACAAGATGATAGTGAGAATGACTACTGAACCGAGCTCTTCACACATTGATCAATCAATGATGTATATCACTCCAAATTGAGTGCATATACATAAGAGGGCATGCGATTTGAATGTCTTAGATAAAGCAAAGGTGAGACCCACTTGAGTCATTGGAACTTGCCACTTTAAAAATCGTTTCCATGGTAACTTCATGCAAGCATGATCATAGGATAATTTATCATAATACCATTTAATTAGGAATACTCTAGGATATGAATGGATCGAGTGAGTCTAAATTCTGTGGTCTTCTAAAACTAAATTAGGCTAAGAGTACTTAGATTGTTACCTAAAGTCCTCACCTAATCCCCATCTAAAACATTTATTGATCACAGACCTGAACTTGGGCTTCGGCTAAACTTTGTATAAATCATATGAATTTTTATCTTAAATTCAACCCGTTAGTCAATCATTTATTGAGTACAGAGGTTAGTTCAATACCTTTTACTGGTTTGATTATACAAATATATATATATTTTTTATTTTAGAAGAGAGAATTTTATAGGACAGTGATAAGACCAATTATGACCTATGGAGCAGAATGTTAGCCAATCAATGAAGGGCAAAACCATTGAATGGTATCGATGGTACTAGCAGTACTCTCTGGGGAGTGACATGAGAGCAGATTGTGCTTTCCATGGATGCTCGTTATGAGCCAAGTACAAAGTGCGAAGATTTCCCATGCAAGTTGTCCAAACTTGGACATAACCCTGCCATGCTCAATCACTAGCACTAGTCTCAGCATCTATCACATAGAGTCAAGGGACTCTCCGAGCCATATCTTCTTAGTTTGTACCCGAGTGGCCTGCAAGATGACATCAGGATTGGGGCATAAAAACTAAACCCAACCAGTCTCCCTGATGGATTTAGTTTGGCGCGATTACAAGAAGAGGAGGCAAACCTGTACAGGAGGATGTTCCAAATAAAAGTAAGGCGTCCAGCCATGGTGTCTAATTCCACTGAACCCAAGTTTGCAGTTCGAGATATCAAGAAACTCACACCCGCAGAAGATCGAAAAATGAGGCTGAAGGGTCTTTGGTTTCATTGTGAAGAAAATACACTCCCAACCATAGAAGCAAACCCCAGAAATTATCTAGATTTCTGTCTCTATTAAGCCTTCTACTTTATGTAGGTATTCTTCTAAATTATGGCTTACTTCTAGTTCTCTATTTATAGTAGCTTCATTTGGTTTGACAAGTCTAATGGACTCTAATTATATTCTAGTCGATTTTACGACTTCTTGGATTCTTCCAACTTTCCTCTCATTCCATTTAACAAGATCCTGTCCTAATAAGAAAAGGACTTTGATTAAATTTGTTTAGTGACAATCCTAAACTTAAAGCATCTATTTTCAATAATATCAGCACATTCATCTTCCCCTAAGCCACATATTGAGAAAGTTGTTGTTAGGGATAATTAGGGCAAACAACACGCGATCAATCACAACTAAACGCAATCCGCATGACATACAGATTTACATGGTTCAACAAACTTGCTTACATCCATGTTTTCATTATGAAGTATTGGGTAACTCATTATAAGGATTCTAAACTCTCTAACACTTAGCCTACTCTCTCCCTATAAATCTCAATCTTGCTCTCACGGCCTCTCCCGTTCTAGAAACTCTGACACCACGGGAGAGAGCTCTCACATCTCTAACTCTCTCACCGTGTCTAGGGTTCTACACTACACCAATATATAATCTCCCATTTCTTGCCCCAAAAGGCCCAGGTACAATGACTAAAATACCCTTGACCCTGAACCTGGTCATTGGCCAACTCATGAACCAATTCGGTCAAACCGGAATGTAAGACATAAACCCAACACCTAAAAGGCCAATAAATTCTTGGGTACATGGTATTAGTATTGAGAAGGATCGGGGAGTGATCCGAACCCCCTATAGCTAGGACACTTAAAATAGCTTGAAGAAAGCTTAGTTTGTCATTCTACATTCCCAACCACCTTATTTTATACTTTTTCTTTCCTTGGTCCATGTAAATGCCGGCCTAACCAACCCAAAATGTATCATTCTCGGTTTACGTAAATACAATAGTGTGCGGATGTCACGCCCCAAGCCCGAGATTGCACACATCTCAAGGCGTGGCAAACGCCCGCATGGGGATTCGAGTCAAACTCGTTGACCCTTGTCGATCCCCACGAACATAATTCACCTACAGGATTTCACGTGTGAGGTTTAAATTCCCATATACCTGTATAATTTTGTCAAATAGGTATCCAATTGTAACCCAAACAATATCAAATGCATCAAGATATAGAGCATAAGGTTCGTGAGCATAAATTAAAAGTTCAAATTTAAGAACAGAAGATAGAGAGAGAAAGAAGTAAGTTTGTTAAGTTTTACAAGCCATAGTCAAAACAAGTTTAAAAACTATAACAAAAGATGTGGCAATCAAAGCCACGGTCCATGGGTCATTTGCGTCCAATCTCAGCGGGTAGATGTCTAGAAAACATCATCAGAAATCTATTTAGCTACGCGACGGGGAGATTCCTCCTCATGGATCTCCAGGTCGGTGGCATCGAGGTACTCACCTGTAACGCCAAGTGTAGCACTATTACACTAAACTAAGCAAGATAAACACATATAAATCATCTAACATGTGACAAATGAATTGTTAAATAGATATAAATCACAGGAGGTCAAAGCATAATTACTAGGTAAATCTGAGCATAAATAAGCATGAGATGTACGAATCATAATTTATAGGTATACACAATAACAGAACTAAATGGCACATTCACATTGGCTATATTCTCTCAAATTAACTATGTAAACATGAATGTAAAGTGAGAGTAGAAACATAACAGAACGGAATATGGTGGTACCACTAGGAGACGAGGGCCCAAAACTCCCCATCATGGACCTAGGGTGCTGATCAACCCTCAGAATATAATCCCATTTGCAGAAGGCCAGAAATACATACAACCCACACTTAGTCGGGTCCGACTTAGATAGGGGTCGAAGCCAAGTTGTGCCGACTCGCGGAATAAAAGTATAAATTAACAGATGCTATACAGAACATATCATATCATAATTCCGAACTTATCAAAATTTAACTGATAAGAAGCAGAAACATATATAATATAAACATATACATAAGCAAGATATACATAATTAGACAGAAGTATGATCAAATCATACGAGAGTACTAGAAACGGAATATAATGCATGTACATAGATCATATACGTAATCAAGATATAAAACAAGCCAATCCTACGGTCTCGGGAACTCTCGGGGTCTTCACCGTCCAACTAAGTGTAGTACTAAGGATTCCGATGTTAGTGGCCTACAAAAGAACCCTTGGCGTTACTTAATTTGGGCACCAAACCCCTTAGTATGACACATTTGGTTCGGATCTCAGTTTTGAAAAACACGAGATCCCTTGTGGGTGCACGGTTGCTCAAACTGCATCCACATAATATACAAGTCCATTGGTCATGATAAAAGGTTGAAGGTATCCATCATCGGGGTCCAACTCTCAGGCCAATTAATCTAAACATGCTACAGTTTAACATTTGGCTCGTGGTACCATCCGGTTGCCAAAGTTTAAGATAAATCCAATATCCACTTATTCCCCGAATTTCAAATAAAATATATGTAGGGACCATTGGATTCTATGCTTCAAAAGCTTTCCAACAGTATGTTAACCTCCAAAAAACATACGGTTAAAAAGATATGGCCGTTGGAAGTTGACATAAAATCCCACGCTCATGCGGACAAATGCGCGCTCGAGCGGACCCGACAGAAGTCATGCGCGATAGAACGGGCAATCACACGCTCGAGCGGACCCAACCAGAGGTCATGCGCGCTCGAGCGGGCAATCACGCGCTCGAGCGGGCAGTCCAGAATTATGTACCCGAATTCTGAACTTCCCTGCGCTCTTCCAAAGCCAACCATGGCCTACTCCCAGACTTCAAACCACATTAGATGGATAAATTGAGCCTCCAAACATGCTGACAACATCCCCAATAAACCAACAGTAAACATCAATAAAAACCAATCCATTTATTACACAAAATATGAACAAAAATCAAATTTAAGCATAGAAGTGGGTAATCTAACATGAATAGCATATATATGGAATCAAATGAGGATACATGCACATGATTATATGAGTTCAACTTGCCTTGGGTGTTGGCAAATTCAAATCCTACACTTCACACCTCTCCTAGCAAGTCCAAGCCTTCTAAATACAAAACCCCCAAAAATGTACCTCTAGAAACAACCTAAAATGATAAAATGAAATGGGATGAGGTAGAAGAAGATGCATGCACGAATTGTAACATCATTACACTGATTTGAAGCAAAAGCAAGGAAAAGAAAGATGAAAACTTACCAATGTTGAAGATTAAAGAGAAGGAAGCTTGAAGGAGATTATAACTCTTGTAGAAGAAGATGAGCTGAGGATGAAGATGAAGATGGAGTTATCAAATCTCACATGCAAGGTCTCTAACCATCTTATCTTGAGAAGCTCTTGGGAAAGGGATAAAGGAGAAAGGGAGTTTCAGCTTGAAATGCAGGGAGGAAAGAAGAGGATCGGTGGTGTGGTTGTTTTGAATGAAACTTTTCTGGACTTTGCATGCAAGTCCACTAAGTTGCAGAATTTTTAAAATGGGGCTTGGCTGGAAAAATGGGCTGGAAATGGGTCAAGATGGATCCAAATCCATTGGGTCAAAACATAAGAATTAAAGCCCATGCTATGCTCTATGCAATGCACTAAAAACCCATAAAATTCTACATACACACATAAAATCCAAAACACTTCAAAAGTATTAGTCAACCTAGTCCATGGTCAAATCCAACTAATTATACCTAATCAAGCCCAATTTACATTCAAAACATCTATTAAGCTACTAATCTAAATTAATTAACTCTAAATCAGGATTAAGATGGGTCAGGGTGTTACAGCGGATCCCCTGTTTTGTTTAAATAAAGAAATATTGTTTCATCCAATCAAGATTTATCGAATGTATAAAATTTTATCCTTTTTTTTTTTTTTTTTTCATTAAAAGAAGCAATTGAGCGGGTGCATTAGCTAACATGAGATTTTGATTCTAAGAAATAGGAGAGCCAGACTCAAGATATGAACCTCATGGATATCCTCTTACCAATTCAAGAGGTCCTTGCCAAGCATAGTTATTAATTTCATTTCGTTTCGGCCGAAATGACCGAAATTTTTCGTTTCGGTCAAGCGGCCGAAATAAAATTTCGGCTCAAACTTTTCGGTTTGAATTTCGGTCAATATTGGCCGAAATGTGACTTTTCGGCTGAAATGAAATTTTACATAATTAATTTATTTTTTTTACACATATTTTGTATTTTTTATATTTTCACAAAATTTAATTCCAAAAAAATTACTATAATGGATTAAATCAATATTTATTATTTTGTATATTTTTTTTCCTTATATATGTATATATATTATGTTATATTTTCCGCGAACTGTAATTCCGAAAAGTTTCACTGAAATTCCGAATTGGCCGAGACTTTTCATTTTGTAGGCCAGAGCGAAATGAGGTCCGAAACGATATTAACAACTATGTTGCCAAGCCATAAAAAGGTACTAACCGTGTTGACATCCCATGCAAACTGTGTATGACGTGGATACTATGTAATCATCTTGACAAAAAGTAATGCAAATTATATACTCTAACATAATGCTATGGGTTCTCTCTCTCTCTCTCTCTCTCTCTTTCTCTCTCTCTCTCTCTCTCTATATATATATATATATATACACTCTATTGTCGGGTTCTATATTTTAGCTATGGGGGTGGGTGCCATATTTTAAAAATTTTATTTACTCTCAAGCAAAAAAGGTAATTCAGCCTGATGGGGGTGGGTCCCATGTTTGGCTATACGCAACAAACTAGCCTAATTAACTTATCCTTGCCATTCACAAAGGCTATGGTCATATATTCTTCAAAATAGATCAACAAAGGCACACTTTAACTTCTCCCACAAAATCTAGAGCAATATAAGTATCTTTCTTTCAACATTAAATAGATTATACAGGTAATACAACTATTATTTATTTATTTATTTATTTATTTATTTTAAATACAACTAATGTTTCTTTCTCAAACAGGACTCAAACAGGAATACGATTGACAAGGACCATTGAAATGCGTTCTTTGGTCTCATGTGTGGATTCTGTATATCCATCTCTGTGCTGGTATAGAACTTCCATCACACGAGCAAAGTTTACTGGCCTTATAAGGAGAGCCATAGGAAAAGCCATAGGCTTCAAGCACTCCTCATTTATGTCTTTCCATGCATCTGCAACCAATTCTCTAAACTTGGTGCAGGTCTCTTCATATGTGCCCCCGTACTGCTTCATGTAGACTTCAATACTGGACACCACATGTCCTCTCTCTTGCTCCATCTACGCATAGACATAAAAAGGAAAAACAAAAGAAATGATGGAGTAAGGATGATTATAATGATGGATTCAAATTCAATAATGTAATTCACAAGATGCATCCCATGACCCAAATGCTTGCTTTTATATATGATCAGATTTCATTTTCTTAGTGTTTTATGATAAGAAGTGAAAGTGCATCAAACACCACTCGACCTAAACTCCTAATTACTATAAAAAAAATAAAAAATAAATAAAAAATAAAAAAATGATGAGATTTTTAGCTGCAGACAAATTCTCTTTTAGGGACAGTTTTTTACCACTTTGTAAAAGTAATTTTATATATACCTTGTTTGATGTGATGTCATCTCGGAGTCGATTAACAATAGAAACAGCTTTAATGAGCTTCGGCATACTTCTTGCCCATTCAAAGGCTTCCGTTGTTGCAATATCTCCCATCCCAACAAACGAAATCAATGTAAGCAACTTGTATCCGCAAGTGATCAAGGCGACATTCATATACTCTTCATATGTTGGCACATAACCCGTGTTAAACCACTGTGCTTCAATAAGGAAATATTTTGATATTTCTTTAAACTGTGAACACATACCAAGAAAAGAAACAAGAAAATCACTTAGTAATACTGACATTGAAATATATACACATGTAAATATTATTACTATGGTTGTTAATGTTTCCTAATTCTCTTCATGAATACATCAATTTTAGTAAAAGAAGGTTTGTGTACTGTACAGCATCTTTTAAGAAGGAGATACGATAGGATTTTTCTTCAAGAGCCAATTCCTCCTCAAATTCGTCAACAGCATCTAAGAGTGCAACAAAGTGCAGCTTCATGAAATCAGGCAGCTGGTCTACCATGCTACGATCCCACCTGTAAATTCAAAGAACCATCATAATTTTTGTTTCATGGGAAATAATTACGTGGGTTTTATTAGAGTGCGAAAGAGGTGATTATAGGTGCGGCAAAATGTGACCAGACCTGCTACCCTACCCCATATCCGACATGTATTTGACCTGCGTCCTATGCGGGTCAATCAGAGTCAGATAAATCTGACCCACGACAAATGGGTTGGGGTACGTAGGATTGACTTGCATAAACCATTTAAGTGGGCTGGGTTAGGATGGACCCAAACACCTTAACCAATTTAAAGGGTTTGATGATTTAGCATTAGGGTTTAATGATTTAGCATTTTTGTACTTTGGGCGCCTTTTTTGGTCCTAGGAGCTAAAGTCAATTATAACATGTTAATGCTTTAAAATTTAAATGGATTGGCCTTGTGAGACACTTCTACAAGTTGTAACACTTTAAAGTAGGTGTACAAATAACAAACCTTTCGATCACATTGGTATAAAGTTCAAGTTCCTCTAAAGTACCATATACATCATAGATGTCATCCAATATTGATGTCAATGATATACATTTAGTGGTTATCCTTCTAGCACGAGAATATTGTTGATCAGGATAAACTGCTAATATCCAAAAGTAGCACTCCACCACTCTATCCCTTATAAAGGGTAGCTTTGCACCAAAATCCCAATGCTTCCACCACCTAAATAGGAAAAGTTCATGTTCACAAGCCTAATTATCTTAAAATGACAATTCCACAATTGTTAAAAGAAATAAATTATTTGTTTATAATGAAACTTACATTGATATTTCTCTTATCTCTACTTTATGCAATGACTGCAATAGATTGAAATCCAACTTTGCAAACTCTAACAAGTTGTCATTTCGCTCATCCTCTTCTTGGTAGATTGCGATATAATACCTTGAAAGTAGCCTCTCAATGCTCTTGCGCAAAGGTAGCTCTAAGGCAAGCTGAACTAGGCTAGAAAGAGGCGAGTTAAGGTTGGGCAATGCCAATTTAAGATGCTTTCTAGCAAAAGAATTGGCTTCGTCCAATATGTCTTCTCCATGTATTACAAAATGTGATGCCTCGTATAAACTAACCAAACCTCGAATGTTACCAGCTAAAGTTTCCTTGAACTTGCCTTTTTCATCTTTAAACTTGGTGAATACGTCTGTTATGTAATATACCAACAATTAGTCATGACACGATAAGAGAATTTATAAAGAAAATAACTAGTGTGTCTTCTCAATGAATCAACTTTTAGTGCTTTTGATTGACTGACTATAAATGCCAATGGTACTAAATTTTTTTTTTTTTTTTATAGCTAACTATTGACACTTGCATTTCATATGCCATATAAAAAAATAAGCTTGGATCACCAAATTTTAATAGTCACCATTTTGGTGGTTCCTCAAATCAAAATGCAACCATATATCTGTTTTGGATGTGATAAAAAAGATATAAACATAATATTTGAAAGAAGGAAATGTAAGATTGAGTCATGACATTTTGATTTAGAAAAATACCAAACTGGTGATTCTAGGACTACGTTGTCCAGACTCCTCAAAATATTGGAAAAAAAAAAAAACTTACTCGTGGACACGCAATATCCTTCTTGCCTAAGGAGTCTAAATCGGAGAGCAACAGCATGCAAGTCATCATCACTTTCATACTTTCCTTCTGTATCCTCATTGTATATCCGAAGTAGTGCATCAGCCATCTCCTTTTCAAAATGACAGGCCACTCCAAGGCGTTGGATCGCATCAATCATATTTATTTCTTTCAAAGAGCAGTTTTTGACATTGCCAAGCATTTTCTTCACTTCTTCCTTCAATTCGCTAGCCCGTTGTTGCATCTGTGGATTAGGTTTCTGCATCAACAACATACACATAATGCTTAATATATCTGTTTGAACCTTTCTTTTGATTGTTTTATGGTATCTTACATGAGCAGGTTCCGATTCCGTCGTTCTTTGTAACCCACGTAGCATACCCATCCATGAAAATCTATGGGGCTCCTCGTGAGGGGGAGTGTTGGAAAGTCCCACATCTCACATTGCCCAAGTCCCGAGTTGGTATATGGTATGTTACGTACAAATTCTACATATACAAGAAAATAAGATTTATAGAGCATGCTTTATACATTGTAAACATTGAGATGAAGTTTGTGGTTACCAAGTCATCAGGAGAGGATGTGATGAAGTGATTGCCCCAAACACTAGGATGAAAGTTTGCATTTTTGCGCACTATCTTACATTTTGCATCTCCTTGAGAGTTGGATTTGTTTGGACCATCGGAATGGCCAGAGCCTAACACAAGAGACATGAGTATGTAGTTGTGTTTTGGTTACGAACATGGAAGAAGAGCTATTTGTCGGTGAATGGGGGGTAGCAATGCATGCATGGAGATTTATAGGCTTGTGGGTGAGGAGTAATAAGTGTAATTAGGGATTCACTTATCGTTCATCATAAAATCCACCATAGAGATCTTCGATCCAATGATAGATGCTCAACCAAAAGCAGACGAAGTAAAAAAAAAAGGTGCCGAAATGCAACTTTAATTAATCAATTTCATAAGAAAAAATATTCTCTTCATCCTCCCTTATAATGATATAAATAGATGAAGCTTAAAAACACCTTAAAGCAGTAATGGAATCCTAGCCATATATCAAGATCTTAAGCATAACGAAAATCCTAAAAAAAAAAAAAAAAAAAAAAGGTCCTATTACACTGGGGAAGAAATGTGGGTTTTAAACTCAACCATTTTGGGTAGTTTGAATTCGCCTTGGAGTTTTGAAGGAAGAAAAAAAGTCCTGTTGCTGCGCATGAACTTGCTATGTTACGTTATTTGAGGGATTGTGATATTTTGTGGTTTTTGGGCTTCCTGGATTTGGTTAGTGGAGCTGTCCAAGCCCGTGTAAGATTTTGTTAGTTTTGTTTTGCTTACCCAAATAAAAAAAAAAAAAAAAAAAAAAGGACTTAGTCGTTGGCGACTTGCTTTGCTGCTGACCCTTGCGGATTGGATCTAGCTTCTTTGGGCCAACAAACATGCAGTTTGTTATTTCAAAGATTGTTTGGCCCTTTTAAGTTTAAATGGGCTTCTTTGGATGACCCAATATCAATTCTAAATCGGAGCATTTATAACTGATCTTGACGTCTCAACAGTACGCTGGTTGGCATTTGGTTCCCAACTACTCAATAATGATCGATTAAATAACCCTGCAGTCCTTACAAATCAACTAAGTCAAAAATTGACTCCACATTTAACTTACATACCGTATCAATATATCGAAGGGCCCATGCCCATCAATGGGGTTGGTTGAGACATAATTTGGCCAATATAAACGGTCTATAAATGCTCCCATGTGGGGGATACTCCTGTGAGTTATTGACGTTGGATATGGATGTGATATATATATATATATATATATATATGAAGCGAAATGGTTGGGACCTTCACATTTAAGTTAAGTTTTTATATATATATATATATATATATACACATAAAGAAAGGGAAATGGTTTCAAATTGAAAGCAGTTCCAATTGATTTTGACTCATCCAATTTAATTTAGTTTGACCCTAGCAAATGGGTCGGGTCGGGGTAAATTAGGTTGGGCCAGAGATAAAGCACACTTTTTGGACCCAACCTGACCCGTGTATTTTTAATGATGTGGTAAAAATTAATCATGATATGTGTCAAGACTCAAATTCAAGACAATATGAATTTCAAAAGAGCAACCCTACCGCTACACCATAGAGCATCTTTTTATTAATAATTATCAACAAAAACTTAAAATTAGTTAATAGGGAAGGGACCTAGCCCCACTTTGGAATATTGACCGGGGGTTGGAATTTATCTACGAGGTATTTATAAAAATAACTATATTTTTAGAATATTGACCCTTATAAATACTGTTGTTATTATTTTCATACTTATGTATTGTACTTTAAGCATAGGTAATCAAACTTCTGAAATAACTATTTTATATGATTTCTTATATGGTCATTGATTTTCTATAACAACCATTTTACGGTAAAACTAAACTCAAATGAGTATATAATATATGGAATTGATCAACAAAAATAATAAGTTTCATAATTAATAAGAAAATGATAATATTATTGAAATAAGAAAAACTCATGATAACAGTGTGAAGCTAAAGAAGAGGCGAGAAACTTTCCATGTAATTGATGTGCTACCATGCACGCTTGTCGAGGGAGAAAGGGTGGAGTTTGGTTTTTTTCTTTTTTGTGTGTGTGGCTTTAACTTTTATAAATCGTGATGTAAATGGAGTGAAATACTACGATAGACTCCATCTATTAAAAATCATAATCATTAAGACAAATATCCTTACCGTTTATGGGATACCTCAAATTTTCACCTTATTCTGGGTTATTTCCATGGTCAAATTGATTCTCTGATTAAAAAAAATAAAATACTGGAGTTTTCCAAATAAAGTTTTTTTTTTTTTTTTTTTTTTTTTTTTTTTTTTTTTGTGATTTGGATTCTCCATCATTCCTTTTGTCTATTAAGAAACTCGTAATATCATCATATTTCTATCAAGGCAATAGCATTTGAGTGTTAATAGGTCCCATTGTCTAAGTGCCACTAATCTAATGAATTTCAAGTTTTTTTGATTGTTTTGAATATATGACTTTTTCCCCTTTTTTTTAGAATGTGAAATGCTGATTTCTGGGTTGTCTGGTTTATTTAATCCTTAGTCTTTTTTATTTAATCCACTCTCAATTTTGGGTTGTCTGGTTTCTTTTTTATCTATTGATTTTGATTGTATACTTTTTTTAAAGAATGTAGAACTAATGGTAAAAAGAATCTCCAATAATATTGGTCCCTCTAAATAAAGACTTAAGCTCATTCTTATTATCATTATTTTCTACGTTCTCCAATATAATTCTATTTCTCTATGTCAACAAGAGAACTTTCATTTTTTCATTCATTTACTTTTAAGTTCATTGTATTTTATTAGAGCAATTTCAATAATTCTTTTGTTTCTTTGTGTCTCTACGCAGGTCTCATTTGCACGCTTAGTTTAGATCAGTATTCAACCCATTTTAAAATGTGAGCTTCTTGAGACAATTGGTGAAATTATTAAACGTTGAAATTTGGGAGGTAAACCTTTTTTAATTCATTTACTTTTAAGTTCGTCATATTTTATTTGAACAATTTTAATTATGTCATTTTAATATGGTTTATACAAAAGTATCATCATTTTAAAATTTCTATTGATTTGCAATATTTTTATGGCTTGTATTTGTTTGGTTTTCATAGATTGTGATTTTCCCCCTTTTTTGTTTCAACTTTTGGGTATTGGATTCTCCTTGTTTTTATTTTTTTTTATTTACTTTTAAAGCACTTTTGAACATGGGACTTTTTGTGGATTCTCATTTTTATGTTGTATTTTTTTTAATGCTTATCATTATGAGTTAATTATTTATTTTACTTCCATTGGGTTTTTTAAGTTCTCTTTGTGAAATCTTTTTATGGATTTTTCTTATTTCTTTTGTGGCTTCAAATTTCCATTTTTGAGTATTAGATTATTATAAGTTGGTTTGGTTCTTCTAAATTTCTTTTATCATTGTATTGTCTATAGATCTTTATTTATATATATTTTTATAACCTTTTTAATAAAGTTTATTTCATTTTATTTTGTATTTCTTTTATTATAATTTCTCACTTGTGATGGGTTTTTAGTGTTTTTTTTTTTTAATTTAAAATTGAGTGGCACGTCTCTTCAAGAACAAACCCACCCCCCCCCCCCCCCCCCACCCCCCCCCCCATTTCATAACTCTTCAAAACGGTTATTAGATTTTCCTCCCTCTCTTTCTCTCTCTTTATCTGTCTATTTACCATCCTCTCAAATGTTTTTCCTCGTTATTTCTACCAAACTCGCCCCCAATAGAAAAATATAATATTTTAAATTTACTATATAAACTTCCTTCTCAATATAAGAGATATAATATCATATTTTTAATTTCATTTAAAATTTTAAACTTTTTACAATTTCTTATAAATTGTGGATTAGCACGGGCGTGTTTTGCTAGTTTATATATATAAGAGACTGATTTCAATTGAGAAATTAGCCTCCATTGCTCAATTGATTTATACATTTCCAATTGATTATGACTATTCAATTCCTTTAATACTGCATCAATTGCTCATTAACTGACCATTCTTCTCTTACCCATCTCTTAAAAAAAGAGGAGGAGATCTCCATGAAGCCACATCATTATGGCCCATTGCATTTATGAATTAAATTCCTCTTTTCTCCTTCTAAAAATGTCATTATTCATGTTAAAAATGGTAACGTCTCTTTAATATTATAGATGCCACTAAATTATCAATCTCTCCTCGATATAAAATAAAATAAAATATCAATCTCTCCTTATTAAAAAAAAAATAACGTCTCTCACATTACCCATGATTCTCTACCCTTTATCTTCTATCTCAATTTTCTAACAATTTTCGCACATTTCTAGTTCCACATGTTTTCTTTTTACACTCCATGAGCGCTAAGCTTCCTTGACACATTTTAGCATTCATGGAGTGGATAAAATAGCGGGACAAGGGGTAGAGGTAAAAGAAGTGTACAAGTGAAACTTGTGGAACGAAATGTGCGAAAAGTGTTATAAATTTAAGATAGCAGATAAAGCATAGAGATTCATGGGTAATGTGAGAGATGTTATTTTTTTAATAGAGAGACACCCACCAATCAGAACACATGGAGAAATCTCGTATGCTTATAATTAATATGGGCTCTATCCAAATAACTCGGTTTCATCCATAATGGAGTATTATTTTTGCATTTTTCACATCATGAAATATGTTGCTCGTGCTAAGCACGGGCTTCTTTCGCTAGTTTAAACTTAATAGGGCCAAACTTTCTTTGAAATACAAAATGCATGTTTGTATTTCAATTTTTGACTTAGATGCTTGATTTGTAGGGAATGCAGGGATATTTAATCGATCATCACTCTGAAATTTTGAGTAGTTGGGAACCAACTGCCAACCAGCGTGCCATTGAGGCGCAGGTGTCGGAGTCCTGGGTTGGATCATGACTGTGACAGAGGGTTCAAAGTTGTACATGTTTTCTGATCGTCAACCCCAAGTGCAAGGCCGCGGTTGTAGTAATAACTCGGTGAAGTCCGAGGTCCATCCACATGGAGTAATTAATCGCGCAAAACTTGAACTATTGAAAAACTAGTTCTAGCCTAAAAAAAATCTATAAAAATCACAAATCCTACTTTAATAAAAAAAAAATTAATTACAAGTTTGAAAAATTAATTACAACCAAAGAAAAAGAAAATCTTAATCTAGAAACCTAATCTAACTACTGCATCACCATAAGATTTATTAGTCCAACAAATTGCAATAATTATGAAGATGCATAAAAATAAAATAAAATAAAATAAAATCAGAGAATTAAAAAAATGGATTTTAATTCTAAAACATTGCAACGGTTACTTTGCTAAATGCCATCAAGAAAAATCAAGACCACTGTACCAAGTGCGCACTGTCACTACGCACAAAAATTCGATGCTGACCCATTGGTGAAGACCAAGACCCCATAAACTTGATTTATTAATGAAAGACCCATTACAAGAAAATAACCATTACAAAACTTTTTGAATTAAAATAAAGTGCATCCAACCTTACGCTAACACATGAAACACTAAACGAAGGAGAAGGACTCCCGGTCTCGAACGATGATCCAACCGGCTTTCGTTTTGCGATTTGAAATCCAAGCAAAGGAAGATGATGAAAGGTTGGTCCAATGGTGGAATGACAATAGCACCGGCGGCGGAGCGACGGCGTAGAAATCCAAGTGGTGGTGTGCTTTAGGGAAGGCCTTGGATGAAATTGTGATGAAAGGAGGTGAGATGGAGAAAAATTAATGGAAAAAGGAGAAAATAATGTTGCTGGTCGTCCAAGAGAATGGGGAAGATGGGAATGCACGTGTAGCACTTTTTGCTCTTTTTTATACAATTTTGATGACTTGGGTTGCAAGATTTTGGTTTGGGTAAGGATTAGTAGTGTGGGGTCCAAGTTCGATCAGGATTAGGAGGGTTTTGAGAGAGTTTATAGGGGATTGGACCACAATCCTAGTAAAAATAGGATTCTTCTTATCTCATGAAACTTCTTCTCTTGGGCCCACTTTGGATTTAATTCAAATTTTAAAACCATATGGGCAACCCCTTTCTTGGACGGGTGATAGCATATGGGATGGTGGTTGGACGTGTGAAACTTCTTGGAAGAATCTTGGGTTGCAAACTTTCAAAATTTGAGAACTATCTTCCTAGATTCTCTCATGAAATTTCTTTGTGCACCCTTCCTTAAAATATTCAAACTCCTTTGGCAGCTTCACATTCCTCCACTTCTCTTCCAAGTAAATTTCAAATCTCAAAATCAGATTTGATGTGCAATTTTTGAATGCATGTGGACCCCACTTGGGGTGTGTGATTCTTTAAACAAAATGCATGGATGTCCTCTCCTTGGCTTGATTTTCTTTTGCAATTTTTTTTCTTCTTTGTTTGGCTTGAATTGAATCTTAGTTATCCATCATGACATGTAAGCAATATTTGTTGGAGAGTAGAGAGGGTCACCTCACATCACATGGCCTGCAAATTTGGAACTTATCTTCAAGAGATTAAATCTGAATTTTTGCATATGAGAGCGGACCCTGCCATAGCTGCCCCTACCTTGGAATTTATGCCAAACGTAGATGGGTCCCATAGTGCATTTGCTTAATCAATTCTCTTCCACGGGCCCCAATTAATTTTCCCTAAAAAAATACAAATAATATAATCAATGATCAAAGAATTATCTATTTATGTAGGAAAAGAACATTGCAAGATACGGGCCCAATTCACACTAAATGGATGCATAAAATGTCACCATTTTATCAATTTTTCTTTAATTAAATCAATGGTAAAAGACAATTCATCATTTCATGTGTGAATAAAATGTTATGAGAATTTTGTGACTTCCAATGCCAAGAAATAGAGAAATTCATGATTTTATGTGAAAATGTGATTTTTGGATGAATTTAGATTCGAATTCAAACTTTGATGCTCACAAACACAAAATCATGATTTTTTTACTAAAACGGTCCATGATTTAATGATTAAGTCCTTAATTACTCTAAAATGATGAGGAAATATGCATTTTTAAGGACTAATCATTTTCACATGGGTGTTATGCATAGTGGCAGAAATACAGAAAAAATTATTTGGGAGTTATAATTTGGAAGGATTGGGACAATTGAAGATACCACTACAAAATTGACTTACAGAAGATGAGGTGATCTCTTTTTTTTTTTTTTTTTTTTTCCTGCTTGATTAATGAATATGCATACATATTTTTAACCAAATGATCAATCTCAAGGTAGGAAAATATACCATTGGAGTAAAATTTGGCTTTATCATGTAAACCAGAAATGCATTTATTTTGAAAGGATAGGGTTTTAAATAGGTGCTCCCTAATCTGGTACCAGTACTCCTTCAACTCCAGATCTGGACTTTTGGAAATTGTCATACAGCACCCACTCCATGGCATGGGTGGTTGAGAATTAGGTCATACATAAATTGCACCTTTCTCTCTCTCTGAGGAACTCATAAAGAGCTATTGCAACAGGAAACTGACAAGAAAGAGACAGTTTACTGGACTTTTTTTATCTTTTATTTTAGGGAAAACTACAGGAAAAATCCCCATAGCACGCCTTAAGTATGGAGAGGACCCAGCAGGAGTTTAAAGATGGGAGAGGTCCTTTGGGTGGGTTTCTGTATTTTTTTTGTCGTTTAACGATATTTGTCGATATTGACCATTATGCGTAAACCCTTTATACATCGCCCCGTGTTTTGCATTTCTTTGTTAGAGCTTTTTCATCAACTGGAACATGTGCTTTGGCGAATTTCCTTCTCATAAAATACCTCAAAATTTACTCTAAGTGGTGGTTGGATTCCATTAAGAGGTTGGTACGCATAATAAACACCTTCCTATATTGCATCATCTACCCTAAAATGTCATCAGTTTGATTCCTTTTCATTAATGTCTTCTTTCACTGCCCTAGAACTGTGGTCTGAACCCTAAAAGGAGCCATTTTAAAACTGTACCGGTTGTATAAATGCATATCTGTATGTAGTTTTGCGTAAAGATTACCATTTGTGTAGTAAATATCATTTTTATTTTGGGCTTGGTTACTATCATTTTCGTTTTGGGTTTTTAGGGTTTGAAAAGGGGTTTCTTTTTTGTAGGCGTTGTTTTTCTCTATTATATTCTTTCAATAAGTGGCACTTAGTATAGTTTTTTTATTACCACATTACATTACTCTAATATGACTATAAACCTTATTTTATGATCAAATAAGGCCCAGCATGGGCATTTTAACAGTGGCTAATGGTTTAGAAATATACACTTGCTCTGTCTTTCAAAATGTATGTATCTTTCTTATTTCTCTAAATTATGTTCTTGTGATTTGATGATAGCATGTCAGTTACCGAGGTGTTGGTCATATTCCACTATGATGGTGACTTCCAATTCGATATAATCCGTCCGGTGTATAATGGAGGAAATCAAAAGATGAGATATTTACCGACGGATATAACATATGACGCACTGGTTAATGACGTAACTGAGGCATCTAATTGAGACTCAACCATCCAGAGATTAAGCATACAATACCTTCATCACAATGGACGGGCATTTTCAATGGCAAGCATCGACGACAACAATGATGTGAAGAGAATGTTCAAAGCATTGGGGAATGATGTGAATGGGATATATTTATATGTCTTCAACGGTCCGAAGAGCTGGCAAAATATAGGAGGAGAACAATGGAGGTATGTGCATAGGTTGTATTGCTAAATCAATAGATTATCGAACACTAAGTATTTTTACCTAATTGCTTATTGTCCTTTGTTGATTCATTGTAGGTATGAAAGGAATGTTCGAGGTCATAACTGTGCAAAAAAGTGAGGGCCTCTGATGGACCCGGCTCTTGGTTTTTCCACTAACACCTCCGCCCATCCCGGGGCTACAGAGAGGCCGGGGGAGTGGAAAAGGAGCGGGCATCAACATTTTTGTACGGGTACACCAGATTTTCTATTCAACTTGGAATTTAGAAATGGTGATCCGGAGATCCACCTTCACAAGTAGAAAAGGAAATCAATCTTTTTTCTAACTTTCCATTGCATATATATTTAAGAAAAGAGACAAGGTTTTTGAATGCCGAAGGAGGCGATTTTTTTGCCGTGAAAGGCGGTGTTTTTTTGCCATGAAAGGTGATTTACAAATCTCATCAATAATGAAAGACAAGAATTGTGGTTTTTTTTTTGTCTCTTTAGAAAAAAATACAAAATACAATAGAAAAGTGAGAAAAGGAATTTTGACTTTTCAGGAGATTGCGAGGACTCGTTCAGATCGACGGTTGCAAGTCATGTATGGACTTCGCCATCGTCCTTCAGATGAGAACGTATGATGCTTTGATTATTTTGGCTTGGCTTGGACTTTAGTTTTTTAGAGGATAAAGACCAAGGGGAGGTCCTATATCCAATGAAAACCGAATAGACGAGCTAAAAAGCCACGTCTAGGCCATGTTGAATAAGAGAAGAGAGGGCCTTGCCTTTGGGGGGTGGCCCCCAAGGGACTTGAATCACCTTGTGGTGCTTGTTGCGGCAGAGTTTCTTCAAAGTAGCAAAGATTCTTTGTGAATTTTCTTCTTTGAGCTTTCTCTCTTGGATTTGGGATTTTTTTGATTGCTTTCTTCTTGTAATGACCCCCTTTTTATAGGCTTTTGGTAGCCATGGGTGGTTTATGAGCACTGAGCACTGATGGTTTTTAATTTCATTGAACTGGCATTGACGCTCCATCTGATGATGAGAGGAGGAGTTTTAATGCTATGTTGCTTTAATTCATTTGCATGATTCTGATTTTTGTAAATTACTCCTTTTTCTTGGGGATTCTTTTTGAGATGATCGCCGATGGAGACATGATGGGATGTGGAGCGATCAGTGATGATTTTATGCTTTTGACAGCGGATTTCTCGATCGATCCAAAATGTTGGTGAGTTACATTGACGATCTTGGAATTGTGAGCTTTTAAAAGTCAGAATTTTGGTGAAGATCACAGATTGCGAGTTGGTCAAATCTCAAAACACGAAAGTCGGAAATCTCGAAACACGACCAAAAAATGGTCATCGGCGAAAATCTGGAGATCCGAATTTCCAAGGTCGCTGACGACCATGCACCCAGGGTCGCCGGCGACCATGGGGGAGTTTTTCTCCTTTGGTCGCCATTTTTCGACCGTTTCTCCGATTTTTCGATTCCTTTTTTCTTGGATATTTTTTTAGATATTTTTGTACATGCTTTGGCCAGATTTTCCTGTAGAAAACTTGAAGAGAAGCCTTGCATATCAGATAGCAAAGTTCCCGATTTTTCCGGGGAAAGCCACAGACTTTGTAGCGCAGAGCTGCCGATTTGCCGTCAGAAGCCAAACTAGGTCAAACGATGTCGGAATGTCCTGAAATTTGAAGTGAAGCCTCCTGAGCAGTAAATAGGACCAACCATGGGCTTTTGTTTGAGTTTTGAAGCCGTGTGGGGTCCAGTTGCTAGTAGGCTTGATTTTGCAGCGAGGGAGATGCCGCGCTTTGATGTGTGGTCAACCAATGTCCGATTGACCTGAAATTTGACGGGAATCCTATTGGAGTCACTTTGAGACGATCCATTAGCTCCAATTTGGATGTCATGGTCCCGGGAAGCTTCACCGCCGGGCTTGATTTTGTTTCCGAGCGTCAAAGTCGGGTCAAATGTTGTCGAAATGACCTGAAATTTGACGTGTAACCCTTTGGAAGCATGTTGAAGCCATCCATGTGCTCTGTTTGATAAGTGATGACCTCGGTCGTTCTCGCTGCTAAGAGGCTTGATTTTACTGCTCGAGAGTTGATGAAGGGTCAAACGTTGTCGGTTTGACTTGAAATTTGACACGGAGCCTTTTGGAGGTATTTTGGGATCATCCGTAGACTCTGATCGAAGTTTTGATGTCTTCGACGCTGTCGCCGCCAGGGGCGCCTGTTCAACTGCAGAAGGAGTGAAATTAGGCCCAATGATGCTGAATGGCCCGAAACTTCATGTATGCTCTTCTTTTGGCTGTTTTGAAGGATCTTGCAGTTTTTATTTGATTCTTACAAGATTTGATGCTTGAAGTGGCATTGCTTGTTTGTAGTAGGATGCGGCTCCATGTGGCTTTTTGAGGTTGAGAATGTGTGAAGAGGTGAAGTGACATTTTTGGTGTCAACAACCTCGTCAAGAACTTGTACGGGAAAGCATGCCATAGAGACAACGCCCACTACAGAGCTGTCTACCGTTGATCTACATGAAGACAATGACATGCATTTCCCTTCCATGCGTAATGAATGCAGTCCACATCAGGTGGCATAACAAGATGTTGTTATTGATGATATTGTCGTTGGAATAAACAATCATGATGAGATTCTATCCGATGAACATCCTGCCATTGGACAGATTCGTCGGATCCCAAATGTGAAGGTCGAAAAGCAATGGTGTCAAGGTCAATCTAGTTAACACTACAAATCGTTCACATGAAACTTCAGTTGTTAGTTTTGAGGACATAATGGAGCCTGAGGCGGTGAACATAGAGATTGATAATAAATCGGCTCAGGAAATGTGGGTTGGCCGTGAGTTCCCGGATCGACAGACGATTCGGAATACTCGTGCCAAGTTTGCAATTTATGCCAACTTCACACTCAAACACCTGAAGACTAACTCGACCAAGGTGACGGCTGGGTGCAATGATCGGGGTTGTCCTTGGCAGATCCACGCTTCTATTGTAGAATCAGGACCACAATTTAAAGCTAGAAGATACAATCCTAGCCACCGATGCTCGAAGCCAATGATGGGCATGGCACATCGGCAAGCAACTTCGGCCCGTATTTATGAATTCATCATGGATAGAGTTCGGCAGAACATCGATTTAAAGCCGAAGGAGATAATGAACGACTACCAAATGAAATTTGAGTCGACCATTAGCTATAGGAAGGCACTTATAACAAAGGAGATGGCTCTGCTTATAGTACGAGGATCATATGAGGAGTCCTTCCAGCTTCTGCCTTTCTACTGTATTGAATTGCAAAAAACCAACCCTAGCACAATAACAAACACAGACACTACATCTGATGACGGTTTCAGAAGATTCTTTTGGGCATTTGGACCCTATATAAGGTCATTCACGTCTTCGTTGAGACCGATGATTGCTGTAGACGGTGTACATCTCCGATGCAAGTATCCTGGTGTCTTGCTTGTAGCCGTGACATATGATGTGAATCATAAGCTACTACTCATCGCCTTTGCCTTTGCGGAAGCCAAGCATCATGATAGTTGAGAGTGGTTTTTTGCAAACTTGTTCATAGCGCTTGGAGAGCCACCCAATTTGACATTGTTTCTAACCATCAGAAGGGGTCTTATTCCAACTCTCCAGAAAACTGTACCCTCCGCAGTGCACTGTTACTATTGCCGTCACATAGCTGAAAATATCAAAACCACTTTCAATGACGTCGCAATCGTTATGAAATTCTAGCGTGCCGCAAAGTCCTATAGGCTTTTTGTTTATGAGGCATATATGACGAATATACGTACAATCAGCTAAGAGGCATTCAACTACATTGAGGCAATTGAGAGGCAGCATTAGGCAAATGCATATGTACATGGCCGTCGGTATGACATGCTAATTAGCAATGCGGCTGAGTGTACTAACAGCCTGTTAAAAGACACAAGGGTACTGCCTATTGTAAAACAGGTCGAGGAGATACATGCCAAGTTAATGGAGTTTTATTAAAAGCGCCATCTTGAGTCAAAGAGTGTAACTACTCATCTAATTCCATATGAGGAAAAAATCTTGAGCCAAGAAATGGAGGAAGCCCGCAGGGTTCATGTTCGTGTTGTTGGCCTGGTCAAATTTCAAGTACAGTCCGCAAAGTACGTGGACGTAGTCGATCTCAAACGCAGAACATGCACATGTCGTAAGTGGGAGATTTTGGGCCTCCCATGCTGTCATGCACTGGCATCAATGAAGGTAAGGAACTATGATCTATATGAGTTTTGCGAGCATTGGTACCTGTCAAGCGTTTATCGTACAACGTACAATGAAGTTCTGCATGCTACCCGGGACAACAAGCAATGGGAAGACACAATTCAAGAAAGAGTTCTTCCACCACGAGCAACTAAACAACCAGGGCATTAAAAAAAAAAGGATTCGTACCGAAGATCGTGGCCGCCAACGAAGGGTAGTTACCTGCTCTAATTATAAAGAGAGGGGGCATAACCGTGGAGGTTGTCTCAATCCTCCACATGATGTGGTCTGCTGAATCAATCTTTTTATATGTTGAACAGTTAGTTGAAGAGTGCAGTGTTTTTTTAAGCTAGCTGGTGATGTAAATGGGTTCCATGTAGGCTTGAAAATGCAGTTATTTTTTGGGCTGGGTGGTGATGTAAAGCGGTTCCATGTAGGCTTGAAGATTGTAGTTATTTTTTGGTATGTTTGGTGATGTAAATGGGTTGTTCAATGCTTGAATAGTGCAATGCTTTTTTGGGTTGGCTGCTGATGTAAATGGGTTCCATGTAGGTTTGAAGATTGCAGTTATTTTTTGGTCTAGTTGGTGATGTAAATGGGTTGTTCAAGGCTTGATCAGTGCAATGTTTTTTTGGGTTGGCTGCTGATGTAAATGGGTTCCATGTAGGATTGAAGAATGCAGTTATTTTTTGGTTCTGTTGGTGATGTAAATGGGTTGTTCAAGACTTGAATAGTGCAGTGCTTTTTTGGATTGACTACTGATGTAAATGAGCCAGTTGGTGATGTAAATGTTATTTCTCATAACATATTTTCAACGGTGTAAAAGGGATCCATGTAGATTTGAACACTGCAGATTTCCCTTTTTTTGGAGTGTTTTTCTACTTTTTAAAGTATTTAACAACTGCATGAATGTTGGAATGTGAATGATGATATAAATGAGTTTTATATAAAATTTAAATTGTTGTATTCAGTTGCTCCATGGTGTTATGCTTAAGTATTTCCTTTCACCATAAGTTTGGGTTCACACTTATTTTTAAACATTACCTTGCAAGCTTGTTCGAAATCAATAAATTAAAGTTGTCGATACTGACAACTTAAAGTCGTTGATATCGACAACTTTTATCCATTCCAGCAGTTACTGACTTACAACTTTTAATTCATACCCCTGACGAAATTAGTCGATACCGACAGCTTACAGTTATCGATATCAACAATTTTATACAGCTATTGGCTTACAACTTTTAATTCATACCACTGACGAAACTAGTCGATGCCGACATCTTTAAGTTATCGATATCGACAACGTTTATCCATTCCAGCAACAACTTTCTTACAATTTTTAATTCATCCCACATCACTTCAAGAAAGCCTGTGGCAAAGATAGCAACAACATCATGAACCTTCCTGCAAAAAAAGGTAAACAACTCCTTTATCAATCCACCCCAAACATAGCAACAATACCATCACCATCCCTTCTTCTCAAACCAAAACAACTCTCCCCATTTCAATCTCAATTGCTGTCATACAGATTGCAAGTTCCTTTTCAAGTAGTTACTCTCAGCTGCAGATTCATAACGAACATACAGGTGCCATCAATGAAAATGTACCGGATGCTCTCAACTCAGGGAACATGAAGCAGTATACCAAGTGGGACCCCAACAGATGCATTCATTAAACTTGTGGAACCCTAAAATGCATTCAACCATTCTATTGACAATCTACTAACAGTAAAGAAAAAAAACCAGCATGAGGCAAAGTATACATACTCCAACAAAAGGATTTTATATACAAGTATAGTTCATTCTGCACAATGGCAAAAGGAGGCAAAGTATAAGTCTATCAACCTGATAGATTGATGATAGATTGATGAAACACCATATCAAAGCCAATGTTTCAATTTCCAACAAAAAAGTATAACCAAAACAGAAGCCCCATAAGCACCATCTAACAAACATTTTCCAAAACAAAATAGAATATCTTTCCCGCGCTCCACTCTTTGTTGGAAATCACCATCAAAGCCATCATGGGAAGTCATTCAAGTCGGTCAAACCCAGTCTGTTGGCATTTAACCGCCAGCTCCTTTTAAATATCTCTATGACGATTTTGCTGTGAAAGTAGGGAATTTCTTCTTGAGTGAAGTTGATGCTACGGCAGTGCACACAATGTTCCGCGAAAGCCATTGCAAAGATTCCACAGTCATTTCCATTTTCCTGACGACGGATGCCCGTCTTTACGAGCCAACCCCATAGATAAGGGTCCGATCACCCGAAATGGCTATACCTTTCATTCAACCATACAACCTGCATGAAGCATTATTACAGTGCACTTTTAGATTAAGTCAAGCATCCATGTACGCCAATAGGCAAATGAAAATGACGCAGAATACAAAAATATCGGTGTTTAAGGTAACATAACATACAAATTTTGACGCGTGCTTTACCGATCGGCAATCGCTAGCCAAGCTATTATAGAACTTCCATCATTTCTCGTCAACATATCCGACTAGCAAGGAGAAATGTGATCTGTGATAGACTATAAAAATCAGCGTGCGTGCTTCCCTTGCGTCCCACACCTTATGTCCGTGCCTCCCAAATACAGCTTTCACAGCAGAATTAGAACCATCCGATCACCAACTCTGCAAGCAATATTTCAGAAATAGTCAGCTAGGGCCCACAGCTAGAACTAACTACTAGTATGCTCCTCTTTCACAACAAAGTACTCACACAGACACTTGGGTCAGCAATAAAACATGTATCACATTCATCCCTCAATATTTCAAAATAATAGTACATGACGTTAGTGTCCATCCAAGTCCCTTCTTGAAGCACATTTTTCAGAACTGAGCTTGGGATCATTGTGCAGATGCTATCCAACTCTTCCTTCCTGCAACAAATCATAAACAAGCACTTAAAATCCAAGTATGTATTTATCAATCTTAATTCAGTGCAAGACCTGATCTCCTACCTTTCCTCGTAGTATTCTTTGAATCCCTTGAGAAAGTACTTATCAAGGTCACACAGCACGTAACTGCTTTGAACTAAAGAATGAGCATAATCTTCAAACTACATCGGTATTTTATGCATACGAGGCAGCTGTTTGATCCTCCACAGAAGTGAGTCGAGTGTAGCGAAGGGGGCTGAAACCACCAAAGCGGACTCACTGGAGACTAGGACTGGAGGGGTAAACAATGTTCTGCTTAATGAGGGTGTACCAAGGACTTCTTCGATTGGTGGTACTGCCGGAGAGTGAGGCCTGCTACCAGAACCTTCTGCTATAAACTATTGGAGTGGTTCGGCATCAACTGGTGTTGTAGTCCTCTTGGCACTTTTGTTTAACCCCGGACTCTTGATAGCAGCTCTTTTCCAATGCTTAAACGTAATTGTAATCTTCTTCTTGACGTCCTCTTCATCGGAGTGCGAGCTACTACACCCATCCATGGAAAAGTCCTCAAATGTTGTCCCAAAGGCACCCTTAAACTTTATCAATTTCTTTCGGATTGATTTGGTGAGCTTCTCAATAGACACTTTCCGGCGCTCCTCTCTATCATAGGAGCGCTCTAAACGAGCCACCAGATCCTCCGCTTGAAAACGAAACGCACCCAATATTAATTTATCATATTATACCAGCAAAACAAATGTTTTAATATGACAAAAAAATACGTAAAACATCGTTTCATGCAGTAACTTAATGGAGTGATTTGAGCCATACATACTTAATTGGGATGGTCGGTTCCGCCGGTTTGGCGGTCTCCTCTGCCTGGCTATCCTCCGTAAGCTCCATCTGAGTTGACCTCCCAATAAACATTATCAAGTTTTCACCATATCATGTCAAATACTCCTCAGAATGGGCTTTCAACTTACACTTCTCCCCATGAAAAACAAGTTGGGCTCTAGTCGCCCATAATACCTCTACCTCCTCGTCCACCTACGTGCTGTAATCAATGACAACATACCATGTTTGTTCTGGTTTGACGAATGGCATACTGAATAGGGGTGGCACCAACTGATTGAATCCGAACTGCTTCATAACACGCCACGTATTGTGTTGTTCCACGATCCAATAAAACAAAAGGACAGTGGACGACGAGAAGAGATCACGATCAACTTTTCTCACCTTTTTAACAACCTTTTTCCCATAACCATGATAGGGTCACCAATTGAACTGCATATGACATGAGTTAGAAATCATTAGCAAGTTTGTACAGACAGTGTAGTATGTTAAAAGAACTACAATAGGATTTCAATAAAAGTTTTCTTCATTACCCCATTAGCCTTCAGATTGTTAAACTGATTTCTAACCTTTTTCACTGTTACGAGAGCTGGGTGTTCTTCAAACCACTTTTGCAGGTCTTAAACAATGGAAACTATATATCCTTCTTCCAATTATCTGCCGGTTTAGGACACCGCCCGATTGACATCCTTGTGTAAGCCCATAGGTGCACCATTCTACAAGATGTTAAGGATGAGAACAAGGACCTATAACAGCTGAAGAGGCCCGGTGGGTGTCCTCAATTGGTGTTCTTCTTCCTCTCCATGTATATTTTTCCCTCCTCTTCCTGTTCATTCTTCCCCTCCTCTCCTACCCCGGTCTTCTCCTTATTCCACCGAGTAGCGTTTGCCAACATCCTGTAAAGATTCTCAAGACAAGCCGGTGCCCATGCGTATGATTTAAAATCTTTAAACAACTCAAGCAGATAAGCAGGGCTTCGGGCACCGGAAGTTTGCAAGATGATTTGGCCGGACACCAAGAAGAAGAGGTAAGCCCGTGTAGCCTGAATCTCATAGTCCTTGTATTTCTTCTTCTTGTTCTTCTTGGCCAGTTCTTCAGCCTTGAAATTGCCCTCAAGCCACTTAAATTTCAATGTCATGTCGACGTAGTCAACCTAATTTTGTGGGGTAATACAGAGCAACTCCTGACATACTGTTTGAACTAGCCTCCCTGGGAAAGTTCGACCCGTTACTCGGTCCCCATTAATCGGTAGACTGTATATATAAACAACGTCCTCCAACATTATAGTTGCTTCTCTGGATGGAAAATGGAACGTATTTGTTTTAGGACGCCACCTCTCGACCAATGTTGTGATTAATGCGTGGTCTATGACTATATGACTTATCTCTGCCAAATGATGGAGACCAGCCTGCCTCACATATTTTTTCTGGGCATATTGCTGCGTCCGGGTTTGTTGGGATGCACCTAAGGCGACCGAATTCCTACTAGTATCAAATATTACAAGGCTACCTACGAATCATACACCAAAAGGAAAAACATTACTGATTGATAAAGTCAAGGACGAAAGTCTATATGTAGTTACAATCACTACACCAAAAATTTAAATTTGAAATGGTGGTTTGAAATGGCCTTTGCCCGTTTCAAATTTGAGGCGGTCTCAAACCGCTCGAAGAGCAAAAAACCGCTTCAAATGAATAAAAAACCCATTTTAACAAAACAGGGCATCGTTCCCTCCATCTTTTATCCTTTTGATCCAATCATCTAAAACGTACCATATCCCATCCCTTCGTTCCCTCCATACCTCATTCCCTTGGGGCCAAATACTCCAACGAGTCCAACTGATCTCTTTGAGGAGTGTCTGAGACGATCGGCAGGTGTAGGCTCCTTCTTCTCTCTACTTCTTCTTCTTTCAGCTATTTATCTTTCTACTGTCTGGGTTTTAAACGATGGAGATTTAGGGTTTCTGCTGGATTGTGGGAGTGGGTTCAATGGTGCTGGGAGATTTTGGTGGTGGATTGTGGGAGTAGGTTTCATGGGGCTTGTAGACGATGGGGGAGATGGAGATTTTGGGTTTCTGCTGGATTATGGGAGTGGGTTCCTGCGATGCTCTTCTTCCTCCATCCCTCTTCCTCTCTTTTTCCTCTCTCTTCTGCTACTTTATGCCTTGCCAGCGCCTCCTGCATATCTCGTACATGCTTTGGGGTATTTTGATTAGAAACCTTACTCTTTTTTCTTCTTGCGTTTCTTCCTCAGTTGCCTCCACTGCCATAGCTTCGGCTGCAAAGCTGCCTTCTTTTCATTCTCCTTTTCCTTCTTCTTAGCAGCAGCAAGACTCACCACCACCTTCCTTTTCTTCCACTTCAGTACTCTTCTCCCTGAGGAGAAGAGTCTTATCATGATCGTCCATCAAGGGGGCAGAGACACTAGGAGTTTATTCCACATCAACACTCTTTCCGGAGGGGAATAGTGGGCTCCCATCCGAGGAGTTCCTTTTCCTTGGAGATGTCGAGCTTCCTCTTGTGAGGGTCATCCTTCATGCCGGGTCAGAATACAATCTAGGCATTCGGTTCTATTGTTTCCTGGACCACCTGAGTGATCATAATAGTAGATTAGTCACTAGGAAATCATGAGAAGGATGTTGTTAATCGCCTACTCCATGTATGGGTAGTTGGTTCATTCAAAGAGTTCCAACCCCAGCATTCCACATGCAAGGTATCTTGCTCACTACATAGTCAAGACTCGAGAGTCTAGGCCTGAAACCATGTAAATTCTGCTTCGATTTTCAATTGGCTATGTAGGCCAAGTTTGATGATTCAAACAGTTGAAATTATGACCATTGTGAATGGAAAATCTCCCAGATTGGAAGATCCTAGCCATCTAATCTGCAGCCTTCTCTGTCGAGTTCTGATCACTGCAGCATTATGGTATTTTATTCCCTGACCACATCTTGTCAGTCACAAATTAAGGAATTGGGATTGTTCCTTGAAGAAGAGTTTTGGTGCATAGGCGGGGCCTAGCATGTCAATTAGGTTCTCGAGCAAATTAAGAAGAAAAAAAATGCTGAAATGCAGTTGAACTGCTCTGTTCTACATTGGACCCCAATTTCAAGTTGGTGCCCAGTTTACATCTGAATTCTAAACCTTTGTATATTTATTGTAACTATAGAGAATACTATAAAAAAATTTCAGTGTGTGTGTATTCTAAATATTGCACCCTTTGGAATAATTGGGTACCTAAATATACCCAACTCAACATGGATTGCACTGAGGTGGGGAGTTAGCAATTTGGATCGGGTCAGGATGGGTATGTAGTGTGCCATGGATTATATTTGGTCCAGTCAAATCTATCGTGAATTGGCCAAATATATCTATAAAACTTGTGTCTTAATTTATTAGACAAGCTATTTTGTATAAGACAAAACCTTCCTTCACCATAATATTAACCAGCCAACAATATTCACTGTCATGAGATCATGAACAGTAGCTTATGTTTTTTTTTTTTTTTTTTTTCAAGAGTTTCCATTCATGGAATGGAAATATGTTGCTCCTACCCAAGAGCTTAATAAAAGAATGTGGATATACGCCCACACTCAGGTGGTTGATCAAATTTTTTTAGCTTAGTAAAGTTTATTTCATTGTGGCCTAAGTCAAAGATACACCCACAGTTTGGTTTGTGGAATGTGGATACGTCCTTATGCACACTTAAAATTTTTCTGTAACCAGTACAAACTCATTTGAAGGATGTTGAACTTATGCTTAGAAGTCATGTTGTTTTAGAAGGTTTCATTCCTTATACCGGAAGATGGTTTGATTATTGACCTAGCAACATCTCTTAACATGTCTTTGATCGTGTTCAGTTGGCAAACCATCTCTCTATGTATAACTATAACTTATGTATCTGAGACTTCATATTCCTCATTCATGTTACAATGACTTCCTTACATTTAGGAAATAAGAATGCAAATATTTATGTTATGATAGTTTTATCTTTTGAATTGTAGTATATGCATCAATATGAAAGCTAAGCCACTCCAGGCGTTACCTGCTTTATTTCCAGGGCCTCACTTCAACTGCAGTGAAGAAGAGGGATTTATCTACAGGTGACATTTCTGCACATTACAAATACAAGAACACCACGATTGATGTCAAAGTTGACACCGACTCAAATGTATGTGCTCTTACCCCCCTTTCTTACCTTTGAACCAACTACGAATTTCTCTTACTTTTAAGCTTATCTTCTATTGTTTTCTTTGCAGATCTCTACAACCCTCATTGTTTCAGAAATTGTGCCTTGTATAAAGACCATTGCTACAGTAGAGCTTCCGGATTATAACTCCAGCAAGGTACTAAGCTTTACCATCCCTAAGCTAATCATGACTCCATGCTCGTGAGGATGTAGGATTTGAAACTTGACATCTAGGGTTTCTAGGTGCTTAGAGAATGATATATGACTTCAATTAGAATTTAGATTCACTAATAAAAAACTAAAAAAAGGGATCCACTAAAAGATTACATAGTAGGTTTTAGGTGTTTGATCTAATTTTGCAGGAATGGATTCAAGTTCTTGCATAAACTTTAGGGGCCCAATAGATTAAGTCCTATCACCTTGCATCACCTAAATAAATAGATGATAACCAATACAAATGCCCTTTAATCAAAGTGGCACAAGACATCTACATATCAATTGCACTAGCTTGTAAGGCCATACGTTGTCCCCCTTGCATTAATCCTATAATGGAGCTGTCACCTTATTAAGGAAATGACCTTTAATGAAAGTGGCACCCAACAATCACAGAGCACTCCTTTTGTTTGTCTATATTCTGCCCACCTTGCACTAATCTTTTATGAAACATCCAACTCAAACCCGCCGATGTGTTCTATAATTCTTCTTTTTCTACATTAAACATTGTTTTTTATTAAAACTTAAATGATACCATCATTTATTTATGTGCCATCTATTTGACTTATCTGAAGTTACCTTTGCTAGATCCATTTAACTGATGTGAGGTAAGTTGTTGCAGAATGTCGTCCTCGAGCAACAAAGCATGGATGAACAAACATAGGTTAAGTCCGGAGAATTTAGATGGAATTGTGCATTTCCTTGAGTTTATAAAGAAACATGGTGGTGGATTTAAGCATTTTCCTTGTCTATGTGCTTAATGTCGAAATGGGAGTGGAATGATCACCCTTAATATGATTCATGATCACTTGCTCATTAACGGTATTGATGAGTCATATACACATTGGATTCTACATGGAGAATGTGTTGCAACAACCAGTAAGAAAACATCAATATCAAATCCTAATGAACAACCCAATGATATGTATCCTAGAATGGAGGAACTCGTTAATGATGCATTTGGAAGAATTGGTGAAAATGTTGATGCTCTCATGGATGATCTCATAAGGAATAGAGATATTCATGAAGGCTCTCAAGAGTTTCAAGGTGAATACGAAGGAGAAGAAAGAAGATATATGTCTTTATTTGATAATGCAAGACAATCTTTGTATCCTTCTTGTCCTAGGGAACTCACAAAATTGTCAGCTACTGTTGAGTTATATAGTTTGAAGGTACAAAAAGGATGGTCGGACAATAGTTTGAATGATCTCCTTCAATTGGTGAAGAAGTGGCTTCCGGTAGGAAACACGCTACCAAAAAGCACATATCAAGCTAAGAAGATGATCAACTCGTTGGGAATGAACCTTAGGAAGGAACTATGGTTACAAGAATCAGAAGGGAGAACTATTAAACCGAAGGCACCATTTATTCTAAGTCGTAAGGAAAAGGAATTATTCTGTCATACTTTGCATGAATTGAAGGTTCCAACGGGGTATAGTTCGAGATTTAAACATCTCGTGAACATGCAAACCCTTGAAATAAAGGGGCTTAAATCACACGATTATCATGTAATAATGCAACAGTTATTACCTGTTTTGTTACGTCACGCATTCTCAGAGCATAAGCCATTGAAAGCTGCTATCCAAGAGATTTGTAAATTTTTTAATGTCTTGTGCTCAAAGACGATTAGTGCAGATAATATAATTGTTGTAAAACAGTGACTAATCGTGGCAATGTGTGTTTTGAAGAAGTTCTTTCCACCATCATTTTTTGTTATTAGCGTTCACCTTATCGTGCATTTGGCTAATGAAACATTAGCTTGCGGTCCAGTTGGATTTCGATGGATGTATCCTTTTGAATGGTAAAATTCTAACTTCAAAGTTGTCTTCAGTATAGTAGAGTATAGTGCTGATTGGACATTTCTTAACAGGTTCATGAAAAATTATAAAGGATATGTAAAGAACACGGCACACCCTGAAGGGTGCATTGCAAAGTGCTACATTATAGATGAATATATTTTGTATTGTATGGAGTACATACTAGATGGTGATAAAGGTAGTCATAAGAGAACACATCAAAGGTTTTTGGATGATGACGGTGAGTGTGATGAGGAGCCTTTGGATAAAGGCTAGAATGCAAACCTAACTAACATACAACATCAAAAAGTACGTAGATGGGTTTTGGACTCCTATCGGGGAATTACAGAATGGCATATGTGAGTTGACAAATTTTCTAAATTAACATATAAGGTGTAGTAATTCGATAACACGTACACAATCATACAAAGTAATGTATCTGTCATTTATACAGGAAGTATAACACATATTTAAGTACAACCACTCCCAAGGGTCCAAAAAAGAAGGGCGGTGTGTCTAAGAACATTGAGTGTGATTTTATCAGTTTGCTGTGATAGGAGGTAATTAAACAATTGTTTATTAATTCTAAATATTGGATGATATACATGATTATAATTGCTTAGTACCCGTTAATCCTTCTTCTTAATGTGCAGATGGAATATGTTGAGGGAGAGCCGATACTGAAACGACTAGCAGTTGGGCCAATGTTCAAGGCCAAATGTTATAACAAATACCATGTCAATGGGCATGTATTCTCTCCAATTGATTACGAGACTAACAAATCAACACAAAATAGTGGGGTTTCAATGAAAGCGTTCACATTATACAGGGCAAGCGTTAAAGTTAAAAAATATAAGGTAGTTGTGGCCACCTATTATGGAGTTGTGAAACAGATAATTGAGTTGGATTACATTGATTTTCGTCAAACAATATTTTATTGTGGTTGGTTCAAAGTAGAGGACAAAACTAGTGGGTGCATTGTGGATCCTGATACAAATTTGACAATGGTGAACATAGAAAAATTGAAAGGAAAAGATAAGGAAGGAGACGAGCCATTCATATTAGCCTCTCAAGTAAGTCAAGTTTTTTACTCGAAAGATCAAACTAGACCTGGATGGGCTGCTATTCTACTCGTCTCAAAGAGATTGACAAAAGATGCAGATGCACTTGAAGATCCATGTCTCTTTTCTTCCTTTGTTAGTGCAGCTGAAAATTAAGAAAACGTTCTAAAAGAGATTAATTATGAATTGTAGCGTTGGACATGTTTACTTTGATTTAACTATTTTTACAGTTGTGGAATTTTCAAGTAGTTGAATATGTGAAATATGCACTTTATGCTTATGCTTTTGGTGCCTTGATTATGAATGTGCCTTGACTATGAAATATGCACTTTATGCTTATGCTTATGCCTATGGTGCCTTGATTATGAATTTTCAACTAGTTGAATATGTTGATTTTATTTCATGCATTCATGTGACTTGTTTGTGCTAAGTGTCATTATGTCCTTCGAGACATAGTTGTTCCGATGGCTGAGAAAGGGACAAGTTCTTTGAATGCAGGTTAGAAAATATTCATTTCATCACTACTTATACAGTTTCATACTCAAGTTCTAAATGGTATTAATTTTATTTAACATTCATTTTATGTTTCAGAATCTTCCATGCTGCCAAAACAAAGAAAGGTGATTACCTAAAATGCTCATGGCCTACCAGTGGGCGTTTATTCAACCCAATTGTCATCTAGAAGTGGACAACTGGTTCGCACCATTGTCCCTATCTCATACACGGATTGGCGTGCAGTGCCAAATGAGAAAAAAGATGAACTCTGGAAACTCCTCCTAGTATGAAATTCTTAGCCTGTATATCTTTGAAATGGCTTGATATTTAACTTGTTCTTTATTTAGTGATTGAGCCTAAACAACCTCTTTTTTTATATATAAAGGAAGATTTTGATGTTCCTCAGTCATACAAAGACAAATGCCTTCGAAGAATGGCCGAAAGTATGAGGAAATACAAGATAAAATTGAGGATGCAATACCTCAATCCACACAGAACTCATGAAGATAAACTCCTCCAGGAGTTAGGCCTGAAGATTGGGAGGCGTTTATCAAACATAATGCAGATCCGAAAACTATAGAACAACGTCAAAAGAATACGGAGATCAGGAAGAAAATGAAAATTTATCGTACGAGTGGCAGGCATGGCCACGCGAGACTAAAGGAAAAGATGGTAAATATTGGCATTTTTATGTAACATGAAAACATTGATTATTTTATTCCACAAAAGCTAATAATGTGTAGTTCTTGCAAATATAGAAACGCCAAAGAAAATGAACCTCCCCACCCCCCCCCCCCCTCCGATTACTAGGGCTGAAGTGTGGATCAAAGCACATAAAAGAAAGGATGGTTCTGTCCCCATTGATGTGTCTTCACACATGGTGAGTTCATCATTTTACAGTTAAGTCATTGGGATAGAAAAAGGCATACCAAGTTTACTTATATGATGATTATTTAATTTGAAAGAAAAGAGTACAAAACTTACTTTCCAGTCAAGAAGTTGATTCCCAAGACATCCAAAATGATCCTTTGACAAAAGTATTTGGCATTGATAAGAGGGGGCGTGTTCGGGGTGTTGGGAACATCATATAAAGATCTCAAATTCTATTGTCCTCGCCAGCTCTAGAAAAATTAGCCGTCAAGGATAAGGAAGTAACCAAGCAGTCGTCAATGGTTAAGAATTTGGAGTCCCAACTAGATTGCATAAGGGCAGAACAAAAAGGCCTAATGGAAGAATTTAAGGGTCTTAAACAGTTGATTGAGGTATTAATGCTTTTATGGATTTTTTTTATATTTATATAAGGTTTCATAATATCAGATTTTTTTCTACATTTACTTAATGAATAACACGTGCATTGGGATATTATTGTAGCATAGCATGACTTCAAGATCACAAGCAACTACAACAGTTCCACTAAAGAACAAAGAGTCAGTTGTGGTTTCCAACCCAATAGGGAACGGTCAATCTCCATTGACATTGCGGCCATGCAAAATGATGCCTTGGTGTCAGGACGTGGTCGCTCTTGGAAGAGCTTATATCGGGGATGGGCCCCAACAAATTCACTCAAAATCTCTTCCAGCAGGTTACTATAAGGTTTCTGCTGACGTTATTGAAAAAGCAGATGTCGAATTGCCTTATCCAGATGGATTTCATTCGACTTTAGACGAGGTCGGGAATGGATCTTTTGTAGCATGGCCTGTGATTTTAACCATATTCACGGATTAGGCTGATCAAACATATCTCTTAGATCTTTTTGTAAATCCAGTTGACAACAAGTTCAATGTGTTGGATTAGGTTTATCTTGGAAACTCATTTTGCTACTTTTGTTTATGTTACTTTTGTCTTGAAACATTGAAATGGTGAATGGATGTATAGTTACACATAATTGGAATGGGCCCAACATGATACATGGCTTGTTACTTATACTTGTTTTCAGATTTATGATTTAGAGTTACTTATACTTGTCTTCAGATTTATGGTTTACTTATACATGGCCTGTTACTTATACTTGGAATGGGCTCAACATGCTACTTTTCTGTCTTTCTTTTGTTTAAGCTCTCTGCTTCAGCAACAAATAAAAAAAAAGAAAAAAGAAAAAAGAAAAAAGAAAATTCAAAGAGAGTGAATGAAACAATAGTAGCATTGCAATTTTAATGGCGATGATGATAAGGACCTCAGACCCTCTTGCAATTTACAGAACTATCTTTGCCACTGCCACAGGTGAAAAACAAGGCAACACCTTCTCCATTTATTAGGTTAAGGGCTCTGTTATTTTCTTTGACTCGCGTATTTTTATCCATCTTGTTCATATTCTATGCTATTGCACTGTATGTTGTGGTTACACACTTACACTTCTCAGTCCATTTTTGGACTGTGTTATGTTGAATTCTGTAACTACAAACCTATCTTGACTTTTGTAACTACAGAGTTCTCTCTCACCCCAAAGTAGTTTCATCATTTAAAAAAGTCCATGAAGGATTAAAACCCTGAAGTAGGTTTTTGAATTGAAAGGCCATGAAGGAGAAGTTATTGCTGTAGATTGGTATGTATTTGTTACAAAGACAATCTGCCAAAGCATTCTATGTTTCCATGAGCTTCATTTCTCTCTCTCTCGATCTCTCTCTCTAATGTATCATAGGTGTCCAACAGAAACTGGAAAGATTGCTACTTCATCTGATGATTTCCTAGTATGTGTAGCAGTTATCATTTCTACTATTTGTCTTCCGTCTCTTCTTCCAATCACTAAAAATTATCATGCAGGATTCACTATTCTTGTAACTTGCTTTGAATCCTTCTATGAGGAAGGTCTTCTCACTCCATAGGAAACTTTAGAGATATGCTGGTACCTCTGATGATTGAATATCTGAGCATGGAAAAATATCGCAAAGTTTCCACCTGTCAAATATTGCAATGTTAAAACAGTCTGCTCCAAGCTAAAAAATTTTAATATTCAGTATTTGGTGAAAAAAAGTTTGTTCCTGATATAAAAGGCTTCTGTATTTATCAACAATGAATCTGAAAGAACATTTTTTTCCTTGAAGCAAATGGCACAAACAACCAGTACACCAAAAATTAAAAATAGAGACAATGATCTGGAGCGGTTAACGACACTTCGTAATATGGGGCAGTTTTGATCCGTTTTGAATGAGGATGATACCCAAATTCTCACTGCTTCTGGTGATCAAACTGTAAGTTGGAATTTTTTTTTTTGTTTCTATTTCTTCCCATTTATCACTTTTATAGTGAAAACTGGTTATATTAATATTCACTGTATCTACTTACTTACAAATCTATTAATTTACTTGTTATGTTACCCAATGATAGCTATGTGCTCTTCGCAATGATAGCTATGTGCTCCAATTGATCTTGCCAAGTAAAGTAGGTCCTTTAGTGAATCTTATGAAGGTTGAAAAGGTTCTTGATTCGACTACATATGACATGATTGGTGGTCTTGACCAACAAATTAAAGAGATAAAAGAGGTTTGTGGGCTTTTAAGATCTTGTTTCAGGCTTTATATGCCACCATATTCCTATCAATAATATGATATACATCAGTGTTCATCTTTCTTTTTCTTCTTTTATTTTAGCCTAGTATGTTTGGGTAGTTGCAACTAAGCATCTGAATCTTTTCAGGTCATTGAGCTTTCAATCAAACATCGTGAATTGTTTGAGAGTCTTGGAATAGCGCAACCAAAGGTACTAATCTTAGTTACCATCTTTTTTGTAATTTTCACTATTAATGTGCATTGGGATTAAAAATAATGTGAACTGGAAATTAATTTCTTTTGCTGAACTGATCAGGAGTCTTACTTTATGGGCCACCTGGTACCGGAAAAACTCTGTTAGCAAGAGCTGTGGCTCATCATACTGATTGCACCTTTTTCTTTGCTTTTCTTTTGTTCTTAGTATAGATGGTGGATTTTAATTGATCAATTTCTTATTAAAATGGCGTGGACTTCTATTCTTACAAATGCAATTTAAAGACTATTTAATTATGGCTTGTGCCTTAGGTAAATGTGCCTTAGCCCTTAGGTAAGTCCATATGGATGGTTGAATGGGTGGATATGTTTGTGTATATTAAATTTGTATATGCATGTGTTGTTAGTTGCATGTGCATATGTTACATATGTAAGTTCAGCTGGATGTGTCAGGCATTTATGAATATATTCAATTGGATGTTTATTCATGTCATGTGTTTTCATGTTAGGTGCCCAATCATCTCAATCGTTTCATGTTATATGCAATTTATTAGAGTGGATTCAACTGATTGCGTTCGTGATGTGTGTTGTGGTTTGTAGTTAAATTTGTTGAAAGTGTTCTTTATGATTATTTGAGCACCTTTTTTAGCATGCTTATATAAGCAAATGTGGAATGATGCTATTTTGCTTTGTTGAGGTCCCAACTCCCAACATTTGGCATGCTAAAGCAATATTGCGTATTAGTTCTGGATGGTTTGAAACCCTTATTGTGCTAGACTCAGCTAGACTCAGACCACATTTTTATGGTTTGAAACCCTTATAATGCTAGACCTGGCTTTTGGCATCCAACCTTCTTATCAGTCTTGGGCCCTTGGAGCCTTTATTGAGTGCATTCTGCCTTCCCAGAACCATGCCCCTTATTGGGCAAGCTTAGATCCAAGTTCCAATGTCTGTTTTGGACCCACCTGCACTGGGATCCAGTCATTCAGGCCTTGAAATCTTTTCTGGGTCCATGCATGGGCCCATTGAGTCTGGCCCTGATCTGTCCATTGACAGCCCTACACTCTCGTTTGAAGACTTCCACATACTTCCCTGCTCAATGCTTGCTTGATCAAATAATCTTCTTCACTTTGAGGATATTTTATTTTTTAAGACATCTTAAAAGTATACCTTAGGAAAAAAAAAAGAAGAAGAAAGAAAGAAAGAAAACATAAAAATAGCTTGCAAATAAGATGATTGGGAGAACCATAACTTGCAGATAGGGCTCTAGCAATATTAGCTTGCTGCACCATTCTCTGGCAACAGTCTTGGAACACTTCAGCATCTTATGTTCAGTTTGCATGGTCAATGATGATGTTTTTCTATTTAGAATATTCACCTGTTTTCTGATATTACTCAAATCATGTCAACTGGTGTTAATGTATGAATCTTGATTTTTCCTTTGGCAACAACTAAGAAACAGTTTGGTTATGTAAATTTTGAATTTCAGGTGGCAGTTGACGGCACCTCATATCACAGGCCTTGTTTCAAATGTTTGGCTGTGTGATCAGCCCATCAAAAAAAGTTGCACATGAAGTCTGTACTGCAAGCACATCATTCTCGGATCTTCAAGGCAAAGGGGAATTTCAGCCAGCTTGGCAAACATGAACCCCCCTAAAGTGGTGACTACGAATACAGTGTCTGAGTGATTTCATGAAGTCTTGTCCGTGAACCTATGAATGCACATTGTGCATCTGATCCAGTCTCATTAAAAGTGGGACCTACCCTCTAAACTTAATGTATACAATCCAGATTGGCAGGTGTTCAGAGCGTTAGAGCGCTGGTTAATGCTTCTTATTAATCATGAAGGTCACATACATGTAACATAGGGTTCAATTGCAAAACAACCCCCATTTGTGTTTGTTTTTTTATTTTTGTGTTATAGTTTTATGTATTTTTAAATAATGTAAATTGTACATTTAACTTGATCAAGCTAGTATATTGAGTTTTTAAATAAACTGATGATGTGTGATATTAATGTGTAGATGAGAATGCTACAATTTATGGGTTTTAATTCTTTTTGTGATTTTAAAAAATGAATTTAATGGCAAATAAAAAAATTATGGGAAAATTAATATAAAAAATAATGATAATTAATTAGGGATGGTTCAAAATTGTCATTTAACACAGTAAAAACCATTCAATATGGAATGGTTTTAAACCCTTCCTGAACGGACTAGTAACTGTTCTAGAAATTAGAATTTGAAACAGTTTTAGAAAATTTGAAAGTGTTTAAAACCATTCCAAAATAAATACTAATTCTAACGGACACTTAAATTAGGTACGGTTTTAGAACATGTGGAAGTCTTTAGAACCATTCCAAAAAGGACTATGTTCCAAATGTTTGAATTTGAAACGGTAAAGTGAAATCCGGCAGTGTCTAGATCTGTTGCAAAATTCATAATTTGGAACGGTTTGAGACACTTCCAAAATTTTTAATTTGAAACGGATTTAAACCGTTTCAATAGTTAAGGAACATGGCCATTTACAGTGGTTTTGGACCGTTCCTATTTTTACTAGGAACGGTTTTCAACACTTCTTGTTTGCTGTTTTTGGTGTAGTGAATATACCTCTCCCTGACGAATTCCTTTCGATATATGGTCTTGTTGGTTATATAGGAGAACTCTCAGAGCCTCGGCTGGTTGTTCTTCGTTCGTCTACAAAGTAATAAACATAACTATTATTATATTGGAAATCATAGGTGCCTTAGCACAAAGAGGGACAAATATTTTGATGAAAAATATATTTCTAAGGAAATGTTTATTCAAAAACGGTTATTTCTCAGTTACGTTGCAGTTCACAATCTAACACCATGCTACAGTTTTTTATTAACTGCTATAATTTGTGGGTTAAGTAGATGACATATTTCCAAATAAATATAAGATTAAAAAAAAAAAGAACTGCAAAACAGAACTCACTCTATCCTTTTTTCATTCAAGCTTCTAAATTCCAACAAATCTACTACAGTTAAAATGCCATCGCTTGGATATTCCAATTTCCACTAAAGCAGAACCACATATCGAATAGCCAAAAGAAAAGTAGAAAGGTGCCCATAGATTGCAGGTTCAAGCAATGCTAACTATCAAATAAAAAAGGTCAAAAAAGACTACAAATAACACCAGATCATAGATACTTGAATGAACATCCATCAAGGTTAAAAATGCTATTTGAAGGAGATTTTTCAAAACAAGAAAGATGTTGCGATGAGATTTGATGCATACAACTACTGATTGGATCCTTGTAGTTCTCCGTTAAAAAAAATATATTATCTTTGTTTTAGGAGCCTATAAACTTATTGCCTGATATCTGGCAATGCTACACTTGATAAGAGTTCCCAATAGTCTCAGAAACTAGGAAATCATTATCTCCACTTCAAAACGAAGAGGGGTATAAAGCCAGTCTAAAGAAGCAAAATCTCTATAGTAGACAAGAGAAAATGATAATCCACCCAAAACCAATAGAATACTCTTAATCACATATGATTCCTTATACTGATCTCCATGATGCACATATATATACACATACCCACTACAAAATAAATCATCATGTCAGATAAACAAGACCCATATCAAGATATTGAAGTAAGATAACATGAACAAAATCATATTCAAAACACCATGATCCTCAAATTCCACTTTCTTATTTTCCCAAACAAATGTCTCTTTTCATAATAAGTACAGACCATGAATAATAATAGCATGAGAACAGAGAAAAACAAGACCCTGAATGCTATTTTCTCTTCTTTTTTTTTTTTTTTTTTTTTCGAGAGAGACAAAGATATGCCATACCTGAAAAGAGATTGAGAGAAGGCATCCCTCAAAGGGGGCTGAGAGAGGAAGAGAGTTTTAACTTTCAGGAATGTAGGGATGGTGTAGGGTTGGGAAGAAGGATGGTAAAAGGCAAGCAGGGAGAGAAAGGCAAGCAGGGAGAGAGAGAGAGAGAGAGAGAGAGAGAGAGAGAGAGAGAATGAAAGAAAAGAAAGGTGGGTAGAAGATTGTCATGGCCCATCTTTAGTAGCTACAACATTTCTCTCCCTCTCTCAACACTTGAAAAACTTCGAAAAATAAAAAGGAGTTCAGATCACCTGAGTGTCTCCCACACACTTACCATGAGTTGGTTGGGTGGAACTCCACCAAAGAGCCCACCAATTTGTAATCCAAACCGTTCAAGATGAATTTTATCTCCTTATGCAATAAACTTTCGATTGACCCACCATAAAATTGAAGACATGATGATAATATGATTTATGGACATGATTAGTAATGCATAAGTTTTTTTATAATCACGTTAACTATATGCTTAAGCTTAGAGTGGGATCTAACTGTTTTTGTTATAAAATTTTAGAATATATCATAGGTGGGTATCGTATTCAATATATTTGATGAAAAATATATTTCTAAGGTTGAAAAATATATTTCATAACTTTGATTCAACAATTACAAATGTGGATTGTTAAGATGAAGGCGTTAGGATGATTGGATGAGGTTAATTTTTTGCACATACCTACTTCCCATTAAGATCTTTCAATTTTCTTTACCATTAATGATTAGCACACATCCAATTAAACTATATAAACTTTGCTCATATACCGCAAAATCTCACTAGTATATATGTATACGCCAATGAGTGAATGTACTAAGGTTTTTTTTTTTTTTTGGAAACTGTACTAAGGTTGTTTTAAGAAGATGTGACTACATCTCACACTGTAGTAATTTTCTCACTAGTGGTCGAAAATTCGATGACATAAAAGTGAATTGCTTTACCAAAAAAATAACATGAAAGTGAATTATGCTGTTACATGATTTTTATGGTTTCAGACAAGTAAAGAACTTGTATGAACTTCACTTGTATGAATTATATTCTCACTTTCGTGTTACAAAACATTTTTTAACAACTAGCCCCATAATCAAGTTAAAAACTTCAAAAGTTCTCACAGAGTCTTTATTAGGCAGCCATCATTTTGTTTAAACGAGGAAGAAGGTTTGCAAATCCCCCACCACAACTGAACAAGTAGTAACTTATAACATTTGTCAAAGTTGCAATTTCTCAAATTCTCACAACAACCTCCATCCACCACTAGCTTTGTGCCACATTGCACCCACCACCTAGAGTCTGGTCATTGTGCCATGCAAGTGCCTCTTCATTGACACACATGAAGGCCACTTTTTGCGGCTAAAAGAGAGGACTTACAAACCACATGATTTGACCCACCACATGGGCATATATTCCCACCATATAAAAGTTGTTTGTGGCACACCTCATTGACTTACACACCACATGATTTGACCCACCACTCAAAATTCTTTGTACCCAACTTTCTACTCAATTTTAAGAGAAAGGATGGATGGTTCCAAGCATTTGAATTGAGCCAAAAGAAGAAAATTAGAGGGAGACATCACAAGGAAAATGATTGGAGTTGTATGCATTACTTGCAATATTATAATGTAGTGATGGTTAAGGATAGAAGGTATAGGTCTGGTAACAGAAATACAATAACCAAAAGCAGCATTACACAGCTAAGAATTGCATTACCACATGGACGTGTATCATTAGACTAGAGAATATCATTTGTAACAGCCAGGGAATATCAATATTAGTATTCCACAACATAGTTAGAGTTGGTAGTGAGAAAGAAACAACTTGAAAAAAGGCTATGCCAACAACAAAACACCAACAATGCATTGAATTTCTATGATAGTGTAGAGTTGGTAGGAATTCCCTACTTATTGTGGGGCCAATAAGATGATTAATAAATCACGAGCATTAGTTGTAGGGTACAACACTTTGTGACACTGCCCTATTGCATCAACACCTCCAATTTCCTCGTACTGAATTGTCTAAGAAATGCACCAGCATTTGGTTGGAACTAGGAAGTAATAGTTATGTGATTAACAAATGTAGGGAAACTAATGCCAACTTACAAGGGTATGAAATGTTTGATAACTAATATGAAATTCATTATACAAAAATATTAAAGCATAAGCACCCACCAAAAGCCCTAAAACTACATAAATCCAAACTTGCTTTTCCCAATTTGAAACAATCACAGTACCGAAACTGCTGCCACTACAAGCGAGGTGCTAGTCAATAATTGTATCCATTTCTTGTTTCAGTCATATAGGTTTCACAAACAGTATTAAAGATGTGATGGAGAAACATAGACAGTCATATAATGCACAAACAGTTTGTGATCTAAATCTTTTTTAATTAACAATCTGTACATGGACTCGTTAATCTCTTTCTAAACCTTTTTTAATCAGCAATCTGTACATGGATTTTTTAAATCTCTCTATGTATGTAAATGTATAACTAACCGATTTAAAATATCTCTATGCAAATAAAGGTGCGAAACCCAGATCTAGCAAACATTTGTCATTATCAACGTCTCTGTGCATTGAGAGGGTTTGAAAAAAAAACCCCTTCTCAGTTGGGTTACAGTGCCAGACAACCCTTTTTTTCTTCAAAAAACCCAATCAACAAACCTAATCAAACAAAATCACTCTAAGTTCGTTTAATCTAGGGATTGGTTTTCATGTTTAAGAATAATGAAAAAAAAAAAAAAAAGAACTTGCAGTCTTGATCCAATGAAAAACACCGAAAGCTCAGTTTAAACCTAATGCAAACAAGAGAAAACGATTAAAATACATACCTCCTTGTGCTTGCCGACTGTGTGTAAGGTTTGAAAGAAGGTGCCAAATGATACTTGGGACCACTGCCTGGGACCAAAGAAAAGGAGAGGTGTCGATAGGGACAAGCATTATGGAAGAGGATAAAGGAAAAAGGAGGACGACGCAATGGGGAAGAAGGGGGTTTCTTGCAGTTTTTGTATAACCACAATATTGTCGATATCGACAATATTAATAAACATCTAAAACAAACCCGAAGGGGCCGTCTCTAAACTCCTACCGGGTCGTCCACCTACTCATGGCTCACTATGGGGCTTTTTCCCGTAGTTTTATCTTTATTTTACAATGCACACCTTTGTAATTGTAACACATGCAATATAGAAATTGAAAAAAAGAAAAAGAAACATACATCTGACTACAGAAACCAACATGATGAATCTGGAGAGAGAGAACATAATATAACATAAAAAACTCAAACAAACCAAACCAGGAAGAAAAAACACGGCAACCAACAAATTAAACCAACTTAGTACATAAAATGCCATTCCTTCAGAACCGGGACCTTCTTACTTCTGGGTTGCCTGAAAACTGCCGAGCTTGGAAGTTACGAATGCTTGCATGAGATGAGGATTCTCATGGAGCATTCTCATTCTGAGAAACACAACATTTGGAGGAAATCAGTAATGCATGCAATTAAAATCTAGTTTACCTCATAACCCAACAAAATATTTACATAAAATTTTTCAAAATCTAGAAGACTTTTTATCTCTCCCATGTAGCCTTCATCTAGGTGATGAGAGGAAAGAGTCCTGGGGTGGTATTGACACAATTTGGAATTCTGCCACAGTAGCAGTAGGGGCCATGGCTGGACAAACTCTGTAGCAGTAGGGGCCAAGTTGGAGAGGGTTAAAACCTCTCACCAATCGATCTGTGGTGGGAGGGCACGAGGGACAGGAGCGGAAGCCGTTACCATTAGGCTTTCTCTGTATTCCCAAGATGAGGTGATTTTTTTTTTTTTTTTTAAACGGTAACAAACTTCATTAAAACGAGGAATGAGGCACCAAGTTAAAAAAGTAGTACAGAGAAAAGTTACAGAGAAGGTACAAGTTACAAAGAAAGTTGAAGGCGAGGTGATCTTCCATCGTACTCTTCGATGGCTCTATTGAAATTTGGTAGTTGTGCGCATCATTTGCACTCCGAAAGTGACAAAAGATCAAAAAAATAAATAAAAAAAAACCGCAATTTGCTGCAACTACCTGGAGTCCTAAAAGAAGATTGCATTTAATTCCATGTGTAGCCCATTATTTGTCATTTGCCCTGTAAAACTCCAACGGCTGCCTTGTTTACACGAAAGGAGTATAACGAAAATGCGACCAAAGTAGAAATTGCGACAGCTCCCCTATACACTTGACCAACAATTACTTTTTATTTATATTTAAATTTACTTTCAACTAATCTCTCTCTCTATCAAATATCCACGCCCCATGAATGGGAAGGCATAAAGGTATATGGGGTTCTTAATGTCTATTTTTAGTTTAAATTGGGTTTTCCTTTGGTTGATTTTTGTGATGACCGAGCACCAGAGTTTGGCACTGCTAGCAAGAACCTTCCATCATTTAAGGTTGATGTATATGCATGTGGGGTGATTCTAATGGAGCTGCTAACAAGAAGTGTGGTTGACATTATCTCTGGCCAAGACTGTGCGCCAATGAAGGAGGGGGAATAGACTCTTTTGATGGAGGCATTGTAGGTGCAAAGGAAACTCCAAAAGCAATGGATGAGTGACTTGCTATATCGCTTAGCTGTATTCTTCCTGTGTATGAGAGACCTAATATCAAAACAGTCTTTGAAGAACTATGTTCTATAATAGTTTAAAGTTTGTCTTCATAATATTAGAAGATTACAGTCCCAACATCATATAACTACATTTTTCACATGTCCTTACTTTGATTGACCTATAATTTGAAGTGTGTATGAATGCATGAAGGAAAGATTGAATCGATGGTTTGGATCCATATAAATATCGGTGATAGGGGTCTCTTGATCATTTTAAGCCAGGATGCTCTCTCTCTCTCTCTCTCTCTCTCTCTCTCTCTCTCTCTCTCTCTCAACTCTTTTTAATTTTATTAATTCTGATGCTATACAACTTTTCCCCTTCTTTTATAATCATAACAAGAAAGATTGGGAATTGAAGAAGTTTATCCTCAAGTGCCCCTTTGGATTGTAGTAATTATCTTACTCTAAATTTCTTGCATTTCTTTTATGGAATTGAAAATGGGCACTTGAAAATGGGTGTTAGCAAACATTTTGGATTTTTATTCGGTTATTTAGGCAAATCTGAGCATGCAATTTTCTTTAACATCTCATTCCAAATTTGAATAAATAAGCGGAGTCATCACATAGCAAGTTGGAAAGACTTGCAATCAAGAAAAGGGCATGAAAATATATAAATAGCAAACAAAGCTTTGAGAGCTTATGGATTGGAAAAACAAATATTATGGGAAATGAACACCTTTCCTTGTGTGAGTGTGTGACACTACAACAAATAAGATTTTCAGCGACGAAAATATTTTCGACGCAACCCAAAGCGTCGCAAAAAATAATTTTTTTGCAACATAAAATTAGACCCGTCGCAAGTAGTTAAGTATTTGCGACGCAAGACTCCATGCGTCGCAAATAGATACTTTCAGCAATGAATATAGTGCGTCGCAAATAAATGCGTCAAAAAATCATTGGCGCCAAATGGCGGTAAAATTAGTCGCAACGCTAGATACACATTTGCGACACAATCATCTGTCGTAAATAAGTGTCTCTATTTGCGACGCAATCCCTGCGTCGCAAATAAATTTTAGTTTGAGCTATGTCATAGAAAAGTTAAGATTGTTTTGCAACAGTTTCCTTTTTGCGTCGCACATAATATCTTATCCGCGACACTGATGTCTTTATGTCACAAATAATTATTATTAGCGACCTCCATCATATGGTGTCATAAAAATTTTAAACTAAGATAATAACTAATTTCTTCCCTCCACCACCATTATGGAAAAAAAATGATACATTTATTTGGGACGCAATTGTGACGTCACAAATAATATCTAGTTGCAACAGTATACCTGCTGCGTCGCAAATAATGAGTTTTTTTGCGATGTGTATTTAAGTGTGTCGTAGATAATAGTTTTATTAGCGACATGATTTTATAGCGTCACTAAAACCACTACAACAAATAAGATTTTCAGTGACGGAAATATTTGCGACGCAACCCAAAGCGTCGCACAAAATAATGTTTTTGCAACGTAACATTAGACCCGTTGCAACAAGTTAAGTATTTGCGACAACGTGATGCGTCGCAAATAGATAATTTCTGCAATGAATATAGTGTGTCGCAAACAAATGCGTCAAAAAAACATTGGCGCCAAATGGTGGGAAAATTATTTGCGACGCTAGATACACATTTGCGACACAATCTATTGTCGTAAATAAGGGCCTCTATTTGCGACGCCATCCTTGCGTTGCAAATAATTTTTACTGAGCTATATGTAATAAAAAAGTTAGGATTTGTGTTGCAACAGTTTCCTTTTTGCATCGCATATAATATTTTATTCGCGACGCTAATGTCTTTAGGTCACAGATAATTATTATTAGCGACCTCCATCATATGGTGTCATAAAAATTTTAAGATAAAAAAAGAACTCATTTCTTCCCCGGCCCACCATCATTATGGAAAAAAATTATATATTTATTTGGGATGCAATTTAGATGTCGCAAATAATATTTAGTTGCGACAGTATACCTAGTGCATGTTTGGCATCCCTATTTCAAGCCTCTATTTCTCTGAATGTCTAAATTAAACAGAGGTTTGAACAATTAGAGCGTTTGGCACAAGATTCTAAACTCTGTCCAGTTTAGACATTTAGAGGCAAATCCTCTAAAATCCAAATGCTCCAAAAGGGGCAGATGAGAAATAGAGCTTTTGAGTCTTAAAATATAGAGGCGAGGTCTTTAAAATAGATTCATGCGTTACCAAACGCGTTTTTTTTTATTCTAGTCTCTTTTTTTTATGGCTCTTTTTTTAATGGCTCTATTTTAGATGGATCTATAAAAAAAAGAGTAGAGATACCAAACAAGCCCCGACTGTGCCACAGATAATGAACTTGTTTGCAACAGAATTTATTTGCGTCGTAGACAATAGTTTTATTAGCGACGTTATTTGCGAGCGTTGTAGTTTCCCATTAATTTCGTTGCCCGCTTTTTTTTTTTAATCGATCCCCGCCTTAACGACAGTCGTTTATAAACGCGCGCAAGCCTCTGTTTTCTTCCCTGCATCTCCGTGCTTCACTGTCTTTCTGCCCTAAATCCAAACAGGCAGATCCCGTCGTCGACGATCCTCTAGAAGACGATAGAGATATTCGTCTCCGTCTATCTCTCTACCATAAATCCAAACCAAAACCAAGATCCCATCGACGATCCAGTAGAGTAATCCGTCCCAGTCTCCTCCGAGGTATTTATATACATTCCTTCTAAATCTCTAGGGTTTTTATCTCCCATTCATCCAGACGTGTCCTAACTTTCAATTTCATTCTATTATGTGCGCCTATCTTCTTCAGGCCTTCTTTACCATCGTTTCTGGTTTTGGGACTAGCGGAGGAATCTTCATTCGATTTGTTCTTCGAAGCAGCGGTGATTGAAGAGGTTCGATCTCTTCCTCTTCTTCTTTTGGTTCAGAATTTGAGCAATGGAGATCTTGATTTCAATTTTTTTTTTACCTTTTGAACTTTGGATTGTTTACCCTAAATTTGGGCAATGGAGATCTTGATTGTTTGTTTTTGCAGTGTGTAAGTGGGGTTTATGAATTGATTTGGATCAGATGTGGTGGGTCTTTTTTAATTTATTTAATGATTTTGCGTTTTTTGTTGGGTATTAGGAATTTAGTTTTCTTGGGGTATTTCAGTGTGGGTGTTTGGCTTTTTGGAGACTGCTTAGTGTTATTTTGTGCTTCATATATATGTTGATTTTGATAGGATTGATAATTATTGTGGGTTTGGGCGAGTTTTATACCGTTCTAGGAGTTTTTGGATTGGGATTTAGTACTTATTCTCTTTATTGCTTGTAAGTGTTGGAAATATGTTTGTCTTGTTTTTTTTTATATTATTATTAAGGGTTTCAATTGGAGTTGGGTTTTGGTTGTCTGTGTGTGTGTTTTTCCCCACTTTTCTATTAGTTGGATGTATGGAGATTTGGTTGGTGTGATGGTATCAGAGAGAGAGAGAGAGTGTGTGTTTTGTGGTGATCTGTGTCTGTTTTTACTAAGGATGCTGGTTCTTTAACTGCTATATTGTTTGTATTTTTTAGCAGCTGTAAAAAATAAGTGTCAAGAATAAGGAACTAAGCAACTGCATTATAAACTTGCACAACAATTCAAAAGTACACATGGTGTTAAATAGAACTTTCAGTGAAAAAAGCTAAGAGGTGCTCCAGAATATAAAGGTCAAACCTTTTGAGGCTTGTGATCATCACTGACGACCTCCCACTTCTCCTTATCTAAATTAAGTACTTCCACATCTCCATCCTCGTACAATATCTTCAATATAACATGGATCAGGTAAATGAGTCTTTAAATATACAGTTCAAATGAAATAAATTAGGAATCTTTTTTAAAACATTTGCAGGTTATCACATGCTTCTTCTTTCCAGGATCATAAGATTGCACCATCCCTTCATAATACCTGTGAAAACGAACAGTGGAGTTTAAAGACATACACATCAGATGTATCTACACCTAAATATTGCAGTATGATAGGTGCAACATGTAAGGACCCAGGAAAACCCTATTTTTATGATACTATTTGATATTATATTGTTTTTATAGTGATTAAATGGTAAATACAATAATAAAGGAATTCGGCCAATGCAATTAGGGTCCTAATCATAATTTTTAGTAATTAATAAAATAAAATTAATTAGATTATAAGGGAAGACCATGCACAAAATTAATTAAACTTTAATAATTAATGTTGTGGGGGGCCATGTCGGACCCATTAGTGCTACATGGCCAAGGGGTTGGCTGTGTTGAGCTAATGGCTATCCTAGTTGGTAGCTTATGTATAGCAAGCAAATTGCCCATTTGAGATTCAGAGACCCAGTTGATTTGGGGGCACTGAACTAGGAAAACATACTAGAAAAGATGGTTGTGGTGAGAAGCCAACTCCCCAATCATTAATAGTCACACGCCAAATATGGGTTGTGTCTGATGTAATTGAAATTAAAAATAACCAATGGGAGTTTCAATTTAAATAGGACTCAGAGGAGAACTACCCAATAGATTTAGAACTCCTAGGTGCAATTGAACCAGACACCCAAACCCATTATTAGGAGTGCACGCCCGACCCATTGTAGTCACATCCCTTCAGCTTAAGAACACTCAAGACTCAACATATATGTAAGATTTCACTTGCTCATATGTAAAATTTCAGACCTCTTTCTACCAAAAATCCTAAATATCTTTGGATCTAAGAATCCAATCGCATCAATGATAAGATCCCTAAAAGGTCTGTGTCCAACTAAGATGTTTAAATTAATCCAAGACCCAAATGGCCCTTAAGTTTCAGGAATTTATATCTCATGTTTTAGTGAGACTGATTTCCATTTTCCCCCTTCTCTCTGCCAGTCTAACAAATACATGAATTGTGTATAACTTTAGTATGTTGCAATTTCTCGCATGATATTCCTTTCTGCCCTTAAATTGCTAGTTTCCTACTCTATTCTTTTATTCCATCTTCTTGAGACAGTACCATCTATATATGTATGCCCATCAGCAAACCCAAAATATAAAACAATGGACGTACTGCTTATCCATAGGCCACCAAACTTTTACTCTGCAACCAATCAGTTCGGCATTGAGTTCTTCAGCTTTCTCCGTCGAACACTGCATAAGAAAAAAAATAATGATGAGAAGAACATCAACAACAAAATAAAAAATAAAAAAATAAAATAAAAGAGTCATTTCATGGAATGTCATATTACAGCAAAGCTGAGTGAAACTACAATATATTCATACCAATCAAAACATAATAATAAAGAAAATCCATCTGTAGTTTACCAGTATTACAAAATTGAACTCCCATGAAACAAAATAATCCCAAATAACATATTCATGTACATCAACTAGAGCAGCTATGTAGGAAACTGATAGAACATGTCATCTTCAGTAGCTGCATAATAAATGAAAGGAAATCACTTGTCATTGTTATGAGTTAGGGAGTAGGATTCATTCGCAAATCAAGTGTGAAGGGATTTTTATGTAATTTGGGACATTACAGGTTTTTTTATGAAACATTTGATCAAATTAATAGATACGAGTGATAGCCCAACCCAAAGAGACACGATCACCTCATTCTCTCCTCTCAATGCCTCTTCTCTGTTCTTATTTTTCTTCTCTTCTAGTCCAGGGTTTTCTTTGACACCTTGGGATATATTTAACATATATATATATATATATATATCAGAGCGAAGTTCTTACTAAGAGACTATCAGAAGAACTCTAGCGGAGTAGAATGGGGAAAAAAAAAAAGTTGGAGGGTTTCCAAGCCTAGCCGAACAGTGGGTTTCAGCCAGACTCATACAATAGTTTCTTTTTCTTTTTCTCTTTCTTTTTTTATGGAGAAAAATCGAAATTGAAAGGTTTCGAAAACCAATCGAATAAGGTGTCCAGTTCAGCTGAATTCTGTGAAGTAGGAAACAAGTTTTTTTAAGGAATCCAGGGTTCCAATCCTAGATCTGTAAGAATAAGGTTTAACTGAACGAGAGTGATTAAAAGATGCAAAGATATAGAGCAGATTTGAAGCCTGGCTGACTTCAATAAAGGGTAGACTAGCAAGGTCTTCTTCTACTGAGACTAACTAGTTAATACAAGTATATCTGGACATTTCTCTGTTCTAGAGATTAAATGAAGAGACTACAGATTTAAGGAGTTAGCTCTAGAGGATATGAGGCTTATGTGCAAAACCATGGCTACAAGCAACTGTTTATATGCTAAATCCTCTTCTAAAAATAATAATCTAATACTGCAGTGCTGGCTATAAGGTAGGTAGTTATATAGTGATAATTTACCATGTCAAAAGGTGCTCAAGGCCAACTACTGCCCCAATTAATTTCTATGGTTGGCATAATATAGAAATGAAAATTCTTGAATCTGAAAGGGCTGTGTAAAAGTTTATTAATTTGAATATTGGGCAGACGGTTGGAAATGGGGAAAAGAATTAACCGAATTGACAATTGTAGTTCTTGTGAGAAACGAGGACACCAATTTTGGATTCAAATCCAATGCCGTAAAAAATCTTTCGAATCCTAATAGAAAATAGAACAAGTCAAATTTGATGATTGGTATTCAGGTGTGGCTATTTTCATTTTTCATTTTTCAGGGCCATGCAACATCTACATCTACAAATTATGAAGTCCACTCTCCCGCTTCGCTTGGGGACCTGGTAAGCAAGTGCCACTCCCAAGTGCAATGGAGGACACTGACCCAGGCCATGGGCCGCCTACAACACCCACCAAACTAGCACCCCAAGAGACGGTCCGTGGAGCACACCAGAACCCACATATTTTAGAACGATCCAAATGGGCTGACCCATTGGACCAATTACTAAAAAACACTCTTTTTAAGTACCACCAATATCCTCAAATAAAAGTACCACTTTCCCTGGTTCTTTGGAAAGTAAACCATTTCAATAACAATTCCCCTTGAAAGTGCAAAAGCCAATATATAACTGAAAGCCTAAAATCAACACACCTTTCCATGTGGAGCTCTCACCATTATCCACATCCACATGACCACCACTATGAGCCCAAAAGCTACAAAGACATGTTATCTGTTGTTAGAAGTTCACTATTAGGGACACCGTGTTATCCTACTCATGAACCAGGTCATAATGTACACCAAATCGGAACCAAACGAGATTATTCATCACATTTTGCCATTCCTCCTCTCTGCCATCTCGCCGTTTTAATTCCATTGCCCTGTGTGGAGAATTCAGAATATTTTATTTCTACGTGAAACATGGTTACATGCAGATGATACATTAGGAATTATCATAATACACAGCACATCGCCATTCTAGAACAATTGCTATCTTCCCTTTTTTTTAACCAACACCTGTGTTTGCTGGCAACATCCATCTCTTCATCTTCAGCACATCAGGCCCTCAGAACACCATCTATGCCATGCAAACACAGCCAAGTCCATGTGCAAGTTCCTGCAAATGAATATCGTTCGTGCAGCTTTAGGGTTGTTTTGCGGCTCGAAGCTACCACACACTCATCACAGGCAAAACACCTTGCTCAGCGTTTCTCAAGACTGAGAGGCTTGTATTATAAGGCATGACTTAAGATGCGGTTCTTAATACTAAGACGTGTTTTTCAAACGTTTCAAATGGGTGAAATGTTAAGAGGCATGTATTATGAGGCATAGTAAAAAGGTAATTTTTTTTATGCTATTTGGGAATACTTCTAATGGACATTTTAGTGTCAGTAACAACATAAACTAGTGGTAGGGAATCAAGTAATTTCTCATCAATATATAATACTTATATTTGTTCTTCTTGTGGTAGGGAGTTAAATATGGATAAAAGTTGGATGCAGCTTCGGGGTAGGCATTTACCTGCTTACATGAAAGGAGTTAAAGACTTTATTGAGTATGCACGTGAATATGCGGATAAAGGCAATAGGATAAAATGTCCATGTAACAAGTGCAACAATAGATATTTCAAACCCATTAATATGGTTAAAGCACATGTAGAGGAAAATGGAATGGATAAGACTTATACCCGGTGGGTATTTCATGGCGAAGATTTTGAAGAGATGAGTGAGGATGAAGACAATGATGGTGATGGTGGTGTAGAGCAACGTTGTGATGGGTTGCAGGAACTGTTAGCAGACGTATGTGCGGGAAGGTATGAGATGAATATTAATTTGGAAAATAATCCACAAGGGGAAGCATCTAGTAGTCATGGTCCTAGTGCAGCATATGAGGATCCACAACCATCTGATGCGATCTCAAATGACTTGGTTCCACAACCATTTGATTTGATGTTAAATGATTTGCACCTTCCACTATATCCAGGGTGTGAGAAGTTTTCAAAATTGGAATTCCTTGTGAAGTTGATGCATGTAAAAATAATCAACCGTTGGAGTAACAAATCATTTGATATGAATCAATTGATTAAAGCGGCATTGCCTACTGGTGAGACTCTTCCCAAGTCATATTATGAGGCTAAGAAGTATATGCGAGACTTGGGTCTTGGCTACGTTCCTATACATGCATGCAAATATGATTGTGCACTCTTTTGGAGGGAGCATGAACATAAAACTAATTGTCCAGAATGTGGTGAGCCGAGGTATAAACTTAATGAAGGTAAGGGTAAGAAGATTCCTCAAAAAATTTTACGGTATTTTCCGTTGAAGCCTAGACTGCAGAGGTTGTTTATATCAAGAAAGACGGCTGAAGATATGAGATGGCACAAGGAAAAGCGAGTTGGGGAGGATAATGTATATAGGCATCCGGCAGATAGTCAAGAATGGGAGGAATTTGACAAGGGCTATCCGTGGTTTGCGAAAGATCCTCGTAATGTCCGTCTTGGCCTCGCGAGCGACGGGTTCAATCCCTTTGGGGACATGAGCACTTCCTATAGCATGTGGCCTGTCATGCTTATCCCATATAATTTGCCACCTTGGAAATGTATGAAAGAACCCTTCCTTTTCATGTCATTACTTATTCTTGGACCAAAAGCACCCGGAAATGACATCGATGTGTACCTAGTACCATTGATAGATGAATTGAAGGAACTATGGGAAAATGGCGTAGAGACTTTTGATATAGTGACAAGAAAGAAATTCAATTTGCATGCAGCACTTTTATGGACTATTAATGATTTTCCTGCGTATGGAAACTTGTCTGGTTGGAGTACGAAGGGGTACATGGCATGTCCAATTTGCAACAAGGATGCATGTTCAATGTATTTGAAGCATGGACGAAAGCTATGTTTCATGTGCCACCGTCGTTTCTTGCCGCCCAGGCATGCTTGGCGAAGCCGTTACAAGGATCACTTTGATGGTAATATTGAGAGCCGGTCGAAACCTAAGAAGTTATCTGGGGATGAAGTTGTCGCACAATTAGAATGTGTCCAACCTAACAAATTTGGCAAGGCACCAAACAATAAGAAGAGGAAACGCACTGAAATGGAGTTGAATTGGACAAAGAATAGCATATTTTTTGAATTATCGTATTGGCGAGCACTAAGGCTTCGTCATAATTTGGATGTGATGCACATAGAAAAAAACATCTGTGATAATGTGTTAGGAACATTGTTGAATCTAGATGGGAAAACAAAAGACACCGTGAAAGCTCGCATGGATTTAGAGTCAATGGGTATACGAAAGGAATTACACTTAATCCCGAACGGTGATAAAGTAATGGTGCCACCTGCATGCTATACACTTTTTGGTGCAGATAAAAAGAGTTTTTGTGAATGGTTTAAATCGGTTAAGTTGCCAGACGGATATGCATCTAATATATCTCGATGTGTGAACACTACAGATGGTAAAATATCAGGATTGAAAAGTCATGACTGTCACGTCCTTTTACAACGGCTTCTCCCGGTTGTAATACGTGGATATTTGAATGATGATGTTTGTATCCCATTGATTGAGTTGGGTATTTTTTTTTAACGAGTTGTGTAGTAAGACATTAAAGTTGCATGTGTTAGAGAAGATGGAAAGGGACATTGCCATAATACTTTGTAAGCTGGAACGAATATTTCCACCGGCATTCTTTGATGTCATGGTTCATTTAGCAGTTCATTTGCCATATGAAGCGAAAATTGGTGGACCTGTTCAATACCGATGGATGTATCCTATTGAAAGGAGATGTGTATAAGTTATTCATTTTTATATGATGTTTTTATGAATGTAATTTCTTAATTTATTATTTAGTAACTATAAAATTATAAACAGATTCTTGCACACTCTAAAGCAATATGTGCGCAACAAAGCACGTCCAGAAGGCTCAATTGCAGAATCATATATTGACGGTGAATGCCTCTCATTTTGTTCTATGTATCTTGAAGGAATAGAAACAAAATTCAACCGTAAAGAACGAAATTATGATGGAGGTCAGGGGCAATCATGCGAAGGGCTTCATGTTTTTGGACAAATTGTTCGGCCATTAGGATCTGGATCATATGGGATATTGGATATAGTGGAGTATAACAAAATTCGATATTACGTGCTAAATAATTCCGAGGAAATTGCGTCATATCGTGAGTAAGTGAACTATGTACCTATAAAATAATTGCATATGAAGTATTGGTATATTAAATCTTTCATTCGTATTATAATGGCATATACTTCTTATATAGGGAGCACAAGTCAGAGCTTCAAGGGGAAAGCATACACAATGTCCAACAGAGACATCAAAGCCAATTTGCTAAATGGTTTCAAAAACGTGTAAGTGTTCATACATATAAGGTGCTTAAATTATATGTAATTCAAAATATTTATTGACTTTTAGATGTGTGTGCCGTACACTTTTTTATCAATAGATGCAACTATTGCGCCAACAGAAATCACCCGAAGCTACCGATGATGTATATTCATTAGCATGTGGTCCTGATAAGCGAGTGACACAGTACGCTGGCTGCATCGTTAATGGGATTAGGTTTCACTCAAAGGAACGTGAAAGGCATCGTCGAACTCAAAATAGTGGTGTTGTTGTGAAAGTGTATGAAGGTGATAAGGAGATCCAATATTATGGTGTATTAACAAACATTATTGAATTGGATTACTGCTTTAAAAAACGAGTAATATTGTTCAAGTGTGACTGGTGGGATGTTGGTAATAAAAAGACAGGAATTCATATAGACGCATACTTCACTAGTGTTAATGTATCTCGAACGTGCTATAAAGATGATCCTTATGTGCTAGCGTCTCAAGCCATACAAGTCTTTTATCTCAAGGACGCCAAACTTAAAGGTGATTGGCAAGTTGTCCAAATGATAAAGCCGAGAAATGTCTATGATGTTTTAGAGGTTGAGGAGGAAGAGCAAGATTCGATTGGGGGTGATGCATTCCAACAAGAGGAACATTTAGAAGTTGACAGTATTGTTCGACATCATCAAACTCCTGATGTCATGGATAATGAAGAAAATGATGAGGAAATTGAACCATTGTCTCTAAATAGGACGGATGTTGATACATATGAAGTTGATGCTAATGTTGTGGTAATGAACGTGGAGTCAGATCAGACAGATGACGGTTTCATTAATGATGACGAAAGTGATGCAGAAGACGATACTTGGATGGACTATTGTACTGATGAAGAAGAGCAAATGCCGACGGACGATGATACTGATATAGATTCTTAATTTTTATTTTATTTGATTTTATTTTCTACAATAAAGCATTATGACGCTTTCTTGTAATTTCACAAGATAAAAATGTTCAGGGGGTAAAAAAATAATAGTAATAAAATATTGTGAATTATCTAGACTCTTGATATCAGGAACCATGTCAAATAGGCTTGACCACCTCTTCCTTCTGCATGAATTTTTATGTCGGATGAAAAATATCCGCAAGTAGTTAAAAGGGGTGAAACTCAGCAGTGGGGTTGACTAGTTTGAATGAAACTCATCTTATATCAGGTTTGCTTTATATTTCTATATGTTTTTTATTTTTTACATATACAATTGTTGAATGTATATCATAGAAAGTGCATTTATATACATTTAATTATATCTCTTATTGTCATTACATGTAGTCTAAATGATCATGTAAGGCCCATAGTTTGAATGAATTGCAACTTGCAACTCCTAATCTTTCAAACGGTGGGACTTTACAGATTTTATTAGAAATATTTCTATGTACTTTTGTTTCTAGTTATGATAACAGGAGGGATGCAAACGACAACACATGAACGAGATGCTTCAATATTTGATTCGACGATTGAGCCAGAGGCACATAGCATTGGTAAGATCAATACTATTAGTTATAGTTTTTTAAAATTATTAAATGTCGTGTATTTTTTTTTAATGATTTTCTTTTTCCTTTTTAGCTTCGACCTCCACTAGAAAAGGACGTGGGAGGTCAAAAAATATCTCCCTTACCAAGCTTATTAAGGATACAGGTCAAAAGCTAAGGATTGAAATCCCTGAAGGGCTGTCTAGACCAGTTGGAAAGTATGCAAAGGAATTTAAGACTGAAGTTGGGATAATTTGTCGAACGTATGCTCCTCTTGCATGTTACACCTGGCCAACTGTTAAACAGGAACATAGGCAAATATTTTATGATCGCATTTTGGTAATTCCCTCAGTCCTCAAGTTTTTTATTTTTTGCTTTTATTTTGCATACTAAGTTATTTGAAAGTTGGATGCAAAATTAAGTAATCTCTTTCCTGTAAAATATATATGACAAATTTATTATGAATGCATCTTATTTGTAGGACAAATTTGATATAGATCTTCATAATCCACGATTGAAAAAAGCTATTAACAGTTATTTAGCATCCACATTCAAGAACTATAGGAACAGATTGCACTCACATTATAAGAGGGTTGGCAATCACCGGGAGGCATGCCAAAAACCTTATGAGGGTGTGTCACAAAAAGATTGGGAGCTGTGCTGCAACAGGTTTTGTTCAGAAGAATTTCAGGTGAAATTTTATTTTATTTGAAACTGCATTACCTACATAGAAATTATTTTTTTAGAAAATCTTGAAGGCATTTCTAATTCTCTAACTTAAATGCAGAAAGTTAGTAAAAAGAATTCTGAAAACCGAATGCTACTTAAAGTGAACCATTGTGCGGGTTCAAAATCATTTGTCGAGTATCTTCATGAGACGGTATTAGTAGTTCTAATATTTTAATTAGTATTGATTTATTAACTTCTTTTTTAAATTTAATATTGTGTTTGAATTTATACAGCGTGATGCTCCAATCGGTAGGATAGAATTGTGGCATAAGACACACTATAGTCAAGATAAGGGTTGGTCTACTCCCGAGTGTCAGATGCTCTATGTAAGGACACTTTTTATAAAGTTTCGTCTAATTACTTATTTATTTTGTTCTTCAGTTTTTCTATTCATGTGTAAATATTTATGTGAATTTTTTTCTTTTGTAGGAGAAAATGATTACACTACAGTCGCAGCCCACAGAAGAAGATTCTCCCCCATTGACAGATGATGAGATATGCAGACAAGTGTTGGGTACAAGGCCCGGATATGTCCGAGGTCTTGGGCATGGCGTCGTGGCCCCTCCATCCTCTTCAACAGGCCTTAACAATAGTCAACGGGTGGAAGAGCTTACTAAGAGGGCCACGACAGCTGAAAGACAATCTCAAGAGTTGGCTGAGCAGTTGCAGCGGATGGAAGCTCAAATGGAGTCTCAGAGGCAACAAATGGAGGCTCAGATGGAGGTTCAGATGGCGGGTCAAAAACAACAAATGGAGGCTCAGATGGATGATATGAGATCCTGGCAAAAGAATATGGAGGCTATGATGCAATCTATAATGGCGCAAAAGATGGGCACTCCTCCATGGTAAAACATTTATTCATTACTTCTATACATCATTATGCATTATTCTTACTTATGAAAAAATGGGTTTCTGAGATGGGACTTCTCTTGTTTTTTTTTTTATAGAAATGGGTGTCAACCATTTCCTGGTTATTTTCACTATTGAATTTGTGGCCAAGTTTTAATTTGTTTAATGACTCTTTCATGTTTCTTCTGATATGGCATTTGATTGTTTTGTTTTAGGAAATAAGTTTTCTCAGCATTTGTTCCAACATGTGATGCTCCCGTTCTGGTCTAATATAGTTTTTACATTATGTTTACTTATGAATTAATGGGTTTTTTTATATGGGACTTCTTTTGATGTTATGCTCTTCTATAATTGTGACATTATGGTATTGGTTAGTTTGGTGCCTGGGACTTCTGATATAGCAATAGAGCCAGTGTAGAATTTCTATTAAAATTTAAATTTTAACCTCTTTTTTAATTATGGTAGATGCACAGGTTAATACTTTTGGCAATTTAATTAGGGGTGCGCCTTTTGGGTTATTGAGTAAAATTAGTGTTTGACATGGGCTAAACTAATCTTTAGCGTGCCTTGACTTTTTTATTCATTGTTATTTATTTTAGATATTAGTTTTAACTTATAAATTAGTTTATGCAGAACTTAACCGCACACGAGGCTTTTTCAACTACTTCATTTGGATGATATTTAACCTTGCATTGTAGGGGCTTTCATGCTGGTTTTTCAATGAAATCTTGCTTATAACAAGAGACCCTTTAGCCTACAAATGGGCCACATATGCTACATTTTAGCCTACAAATAGCTTTTTAATGAATCAACACTTCAATGGTCCACACAATTTGATCAGTGGACTCTTTTGAGTCTCATGACATGCATTTTGGGTTGGGCTATTAGTCATCCTTCTGAAATATATTTACCCTAATTTGGTATGGTGGGGCCACCATATGATATGTAATAAGAGGCATCTATCTTGTTTTATAGGTTTTAACATCTATCTTGTTGTATTTATTACAGATCGAAATGGGATATGAAGAGAAAATAAGAAGAAGCAACATTTTCTGGATCAGTTTGGATGGCGCAGATCAATTTGAGGATGCTACATTTTATCGTGGAAATTGTTCGTTGTCTCTCCATACATATTGAAGATCGCCTTTCAGTCACCGTTTCTATGTTAAATTGAGACCAATTATTAAATAGATTTATGTTCCACACAATTTTGTCTATATCTTCAGTAAGAATTTGTGATGAGGATATATAACTGTTTTATTGCACTCAAATTCAATTAATTAATTAAGTTTATTTTTTTACGTCGATGGAGTGTTATTTTCATACATGAATTGCTACTTAGAGATATATGATTGTGATGATCTAATGATGACTTTGCATTAAAGATTTGTGAATGGATGATGAGATTATATTTGTATTGATTGGGTATCAAAACATGAAAATTAAATATTTTTTAGAAATATTAAAAAAATATTTTTTTTGTTGAAAAATTATTATTTGCGGCGCTTTTATTACGTTGCAGATAACTCCATGGTAACAAGATGAAGATTATTTACGACACCACAAAAATGTTGCAAAAAATGATTATTTGCAACTTTATAAGAGTGTCGCCCTTAATGATTTATTAACGACTTTTATGAATCGTCGCAGATATAAATTATTGGTGACGCAGTTGTGCCGTCGCAAATAAACATTATTTGCGACGCTGTTAAGCCATCACAATTGATACGTCATTAGCAACTCTTTGAAACCGTCGCAAATACTCTCTCCAATTGCCACGCTGCAGTTTTTAGTGTCGCTAATCTTTCTGCGACCCCATTATTTGCGACCCCCTTGCGACGCCAAGTTTTTCCCGTCGCAAATACTTATTGCGACGTTTTTTGTGTTATCTGCGACGCTTTTGTCGCGTCGCAAAAAACCAAAATTGTAGTAGTGTGACTTCCAAAACTAACAAAAGTTAAGTAAATATATTTGGGAAGTTCCCTAAAATCCCTCTCTGTTTCTAAAAACAATCTCTTCAAATCCTAATGGTACATGCAAAGATAACAAACGATTCTTCAACTCATTTGAACTCCTTTCAAAGTAATCTCATGCGAAATGTGATTTGAGTGGGCCCATCTAACAAATATCTTTAAACAAATCTAAGATCTCCACTAAAATTTGAATTTGGTATGATGTTTTGAGGGATATGTAGGTGGGACACACCAATAAGACACTTAACCAAATAAGGTTTTTTTTTTTCCTTTTTCTTATATTTTATTGTCATTATTAAGTCAATTCCATTAGTCAACACCTCTCAAATTAGAAAATCAATATCATTTGCTCTTATGTCTGATGAGCATGGACCTGCCCTATGGTAGAACACCCACAATTACTTCTTATTTATATTTAAATTTACTTTCAACTAACCTCTCTTTCTATCAAATATCCACACCACATGAATTGGAAGGCATAAACGTATATGGGGTTCTCCAAAAGATGGTGACCAATCTTAAATTTACTATATAATTGTATTAAATGTAGTTTGTATGTTTACTAGGTATCTACTTTCAATTTAAATTGGGTTTTCCTTCCATGAATTAAAGACTCGCGTTGTGCGCGGGCCCTAAAGCGCTAGTCCTTAATAAAGTAAGCGTGTTTAAGAAAAAAGTTTGCTTCTCTTAAATTATTACACTAGGTTGAAAAAAAAATCCAAAAGTGGTGTAAAAGACACTAGTGGGGTCACAATTAGGCTTATTTTGTTGAAACTAAGATGGTTTCCAACATAAATCAAATCTACATATTCAAAACTTACGCGCATAAAACAATGGATGATCCAGTACACCAAAAAGCAAACCTTGCTCCATAATCCTGATAACAAACAGTTTGGATCTGATCTTTAAACTATCCCACCTTACAATCAACGACCTTGATCAAATAAGCTGGTTTTTTTTGTATCTCCCTTCTTGCTGTAAAGTGAGAGGACCATAAAACCATTTTTATAAATAACCCTAGAGAGATTTCTTCCCATCAAAAAAATCTTATTAGATGTTAGATTCCTTAATTCCCTAATTGATTAGTCAAACAAAAGTCCTAATGAATTGGGCTTTCTAAAAATGAGTCCAAGTTAGATTTATTAAAGTAAAAAAAAAAAAGGGAAAACTTATCCAAAATGAAACAACTTTGATTAGTTCCCCACTTCAAGATTAAATTTTAAAAAATAAAAAATGGAAATTTTCAAAAATTAAGGTAAAAAACTTTTGGCTCATTTTCAAAAAATACATAAAGATTTGAACATTTCAAAAATGTATAAAAGTTTTCCACAATTCTTTCTATCAAGTCCTCTCCATAAAAAAATTGAGAAATGAAGAAAACACCCTTATCTCATTCTTCAAAATTTTCTTTTAATAAATTATTAAAGAGAAATGATCAAGTCCAACCCAAATGACCTAGTGGGGCCCACTTTAACTACCTCTATGCATCGATGGTTAGAGAATGGAGAATTCTAAATGACCAAAAAAATAGCTTCATTAATGGTTATGACCATGAAACTCAAAATGGCCAGGGTGGAAAGAGGTTAAGAAATGACAAAAACCTGTCATATATGGAAGGACATATTTTGAATTTCTCAAAAATGCTATGCAGAGGACTTGATTAAAAGAACCGTGGAAAACTTTTTTTACTTTTTTTTAAATATTTAGATCTTCATGTATTTTTCTTTTTTGAAATTGAGCCAAAATTTTTATACTTTTTTTAAATTTTTCCTTTTTTCGCCATTGTAAATCTAATTTTAAAGCTGAAAATTGATCAAAGTTGTAGATTTTTTCAAGGAAAATATGAAAGGTGTGTGTTTTCTTTTAAGCTATTTTATTTATATGAATTAATGAAATTATCCTAGTTCTATTTTTTCATGAATCTCTATTGCTTTAAGAAGTATTTTTTCAATTTGTTCGCAAAAAAAAAAAAAAAACAAAAAACATGTGGGCCATCGCGGCCGGCCCATTTAGAGCACAGCCTAGCAAAGCTCGTCCCACGGCCGTGTTGGGCCGATGCCCTACCAGCCTTGGCACAATATGGCACAACACAAGCACATTTGGGCGGTGGATTAGATGGCCAGCATGGGCAGTTATACATCTCTACCTAAAATGCTAAAAATAAAGACCCTTTTATAATTATTCAATAACATGTATTCAAGTATTACTTTTAGGGCACATTTGTGTCACCCGCTTCTGTAGAAAAGGTATTTTTTTTCTCTAAGGAAAACTGTTTTTTCATGCATTTGGTGCGACAATTTTCTGCGGAAATGCTTTTCCGCGACCTCAACATTTTCCTTGAATAGCATGGAAATAGAGTTCCCATTCTCCTCTTTATTACTTCCGCAAAAGACTTCTCCCTCTTTATTACTTCATTTCCTCACTTTCCTTTTTAATACTAATTTTCAATAAGGAATCCGTGGTAGCACCAAACAAACATTAGCACCAATTTATTGAAAAAAAGAAAATTTACACCAAATTTGAATTTCTAACTTGCGTGGAAAACCTTTGTGGAGGTACTTAAAATCCATAGGACTTTGTTGATGTTGCAATTTCATCTTTCAATGAAAAATACATATACACAAACATGCCCTTATATATAGAAATTTATTTCATCGTAAAATAATCCTATGATACCTCTCACTCTTATTTGAATGAAATTTGAAGACATCCAGCTGAGGGGAGTAGTACTTAATTTTTAACTGTTCCATCTTTCAATAGGATTTTAGTCCCTAAACTTACACCAAGCTTGAGTGAATCAATCAGTTAATGCACATATCTTGTAATGTGACCCAATTATATTAGAGTAAAATTTGAAGGCATCCAATTGAGGAGACTATGTTCATTTTGATCTATTCAATTTTAAATAAAATTTACATCGGTATACTCCGAGGGGAGCTTCAAGGTTCTGTGAGTGCACGAGGAATTGAGAATCCCCACCCACCTACCATTCATCAACGAATAAAAGTGTATAACCAAGTAACCAACTGTAGCTGATATTCTTCAATTCCATCCATACCCTTGCACTGGCTCATTTCTGCCGCAAGCATAGAAGGACCACTGAAAACGAGCACTTGCATGCATAGATGGACCACCTGAACTGCGGTTGCTATCCATCAAAAAGTGTGGGAACTGAGAGGGGATCTTGCAAAAGTTTAGAGGCATTTTGGTCTCTTACAATTTCACCCCTCCTCATGTTTGCTTTTCCTTTGTTTAAAAAAAAAAAAAAATGGACAGGAAAAACTATTTTTCATGCATTTGGTGAGGAACAATTTCAAGGAAACCCTTTCCTGCCTCGTTAACATTTTTCTTGCTAATGCTAGAAATAAGTTTCCTACGGGGGTATGGCAAATGAATTTCCTCGAAAAACTTCTCCCTCTTTTCCTTATTCTTTTCCATTTCAACCCAAAACCCTACACTCTTTCACTTTTTATTTCTTTAAAATAAATTATCATTTGATGTTGAATAAATAATAATGATGTTATGTTATTTTTTCTTTAAAAAATTATTTCACCAAACAAGAGATTTTGATTTTCTATAAGTAATCTACGGCCGCACCAAACAACATTAGCACCGATTCAGCGAGAAAAAAAATTTCGCAGCAAACATGAATTTCTAAATTATGCGGAAATCCTTTTCCAAGGTTTCCATTTCTTTGGAATTTGCTGACGTGGCACTTCCCCCTTTTCGCGGAAAGGGTGTGTACACAAACATGCCTAAAAGGCTACTTTCGTCCTTTGCTTTTTGTCCAAAAAAGAGAGTAAAGAGAGCTGCTACCTGCACATTACTTTTCACTTTGCACACACCCACATCTTTTTAAAATTCCTAAACTACCCTCCCTCTCCTTTCCTCTCTCTCCCTCTCCTTGTTTGCCGGCCGCCCCCCTCCGTAGGACCCCGCCTGCTGTTGCCCGCGACCGACCCTCTCCCTACTCGTCGCCGGCCGTCGCCCGCAACACCCTCTCCCTCTTCCTTTCCTTCTCCCTTTCTCTCTTCCTTTCCCTCTTCCTTACCTTATCCCTGTCTCTCTCCCTCTCCCTCTCCCTACTAGTCGCCACCCTCTCCCTCTCTCCCTCTTCCCCTCCTTCTCCCTTTCACGCTCCTCTCCCTCTTCCTCTCCTTCACCCTGTCTCTCTCCCTCTTCCTGCTCGTCGCTAGCCGCAGCCCTTGCCACCCTCTCCCTCACCCCTCCTTCTCTCTATCTTTCCACCTGCACCATGAGCAGGGTGCGAGATAGGGAGAAGGATGGGGAAAGGGAGAGGGAAAGAGAGGGAGAGGGTGGCGCGAGCGGCGGCTGGTGACGAGCAGGGAGAGGGAGAGAGACAGGGAGAAAGAGGGGGAAGAGGGGGAAGGAGAGAGAAAGGTAGAAGGAGAGGAAGAGGGAGAGGGTGGCGTAGGCGGCAGCCGGCGACGAGCAGGGAGAGAGAGAGAGAGAGAGAGAGAGAGAGAGGAAAAGGGGTAGGTCACAGGCCAAGGGAGGCAACCGGCCAGCAGGGAGAGCGAGAGGGAGAGAGAGGGAAAGATAGGTAGGGGGAGTTTATAAAATCATTTAAAAAAATAAAAATTTAACGCTACTTTCATCCTTTGCTTTCTGTCAAAATATTAAGTTAAGAGAGCTGCTACCTACACACTGTTTTTCACTTTGCACACACCCACTCTTTTTTTAATTCCTAAACTACCCCTCCCTCTCTCTCCCTCTAACTGCTGGCTAGCTGTCCCCCTCCGCCCTACCCCACCGGCAGCCGCACGTGATCAGCCCTTCTCTATCTCCCTAGCCCTCTCTCCATGCTCATCGCTAGCCCCCGCTCGCACCACCCTCTCCCTCTTCCTCTCTTTTTGATCATTGTCTCTCTCCCTCTCCCCGCTTGTTGCTAGCAGCCTCCCGCGCCGCCCTCTCCTACTCCTTCTCGTTGTCTTGCCACCTACTCAGGTGGCGAGACAGGGAGGAGAAATGGGAAAGGGAGAGGGTGTAGGTGGCACACGCAGCGGTCGGTGAGAAGTAGGGAGAGGGAGAGAGACATGAGAAGGAGAGGAAGAAGGAGAGAGAAAGGGAGAAGGAGAGGAAGAGGGAGAGGGTGGCGTGGGCGGCAGCCGGCAACGAGCATGGAGAGGGAGAGATAGGGAAAGGGGTCAGTCGCTGGCGGCGGCCGGCCAGCATGGAGAGGGAGAGAGGGAAGGAGAGGGAGGGGTAGTTTTGGATTTTTTTTAAAGTGGGTGTGTGTAAAGTGATATGTAGTACTGTTCAGGTATCAGCTCTCATAAGTAAATCATCTCTAAATTTTTAGGAGAGTCGACTCTAGGAGAGTTTTTCTTTCCAAAATCAATCTCTCCAAAATAGAGATTTGTGCTTCACGATACTTTGAGATAAGAGTTTCTTTAGAATTAGATGGATTTTTGCTTATTGGCTATCTTTGGATTCAAATAGGAGTTGGCCCCACTGCATTAACATTTTATACTTTGATGTGCTCAATCTTTGAAATAAGTCTCTCTTTAGAATTAATTGGATTTTGGCATATAGGCCATTCTTTCGATTCAAGCAGGAGTTGTCCCACTACATTTGCATCTAGAAATACAATGTACTCAATTTTATAGAAGGACCAACTCCTATTAGAGTAAAATTTAGGAGAAGTCCACTTAAAAAGAGGATATTTGTTCTAAGCAACATGGTTACTTGATTGTTCACCTAATGGATTTCCTATCATTCACCGTAGGTATCGTGGCCTATTAAATGATCACAGGTAACCAATCAACAAATTTTATTAATTGATTATAGGTGGATTGGTTTACAAGTGATGAGTCCGCTGTAGGCCTAACTCTCACTCCTATAACTAGGAGTAAGGGATTCTTTGAGCGGCTTGGACTCATTATGGTGAGTCCTAATATTTTTGTATTTTAACCATCCTCAAAGCTTTTAAAAATTAAGTTTTTAAAAATATTGAGCTATTGTCAAATTTAGGACCTTTTCTTTAGCTATTAGTAAGTAAATCTGCAAAAAAAAATAAATAAATTTTATTTCAAATGATAAGTGAAAAAAAAAAAAAAAAAAACAACAAAAAAAAAATATCAATGAACCCTTTCATGAAAAAATCTTGGTTCCGCACGCAATTAGGAGGGGTGAAAAAAACAAAAACCGGAAAACTGTCTAACCGACAGAACCGAACCGACGGTTAATAACCATGTTTCATAATTTCAATTACGGTTACGGTTATTAAAATTGAAAAATCATGCTTCACGGTTTGGTTTTGGTTTTCAATCTCTACTCATGGTTATTAACTAAACCGAACCGTAAAATACGATTGAGTTAACCAGTTTTTCAAAAACACAAAATTAACTGAACCGTTTCACCCTAATTTAAAAAAAAAAAAGGAAGAAGAAGAAGAAGAATAAGAAAGGGGAGGGGGTATTCTATAAGTTTAATGCTAGTTTAGTATTTTGGAATTATGTAATTTGTTATCTATGATATTTGGTTTTGACTTTTGAACATGTATTTTGCATTCTGAAAAAAAAAAAAAAAATATGTAGTTTAAGTGACAATTAACCATAACCAAGTCGTCTAATATGGTTAACTGGGGTTCGATTTTTTAACGGTTTTGCAAGGTACGGTTATGGCTAGGGTTTTTAAAAACTGAAAATCGTAAAATATGGTTCGGCTAACGATTTCCCAAAATACACAGTTAACCGAACCGTTACACCTCTAGCAATTAGTCAGCCGTCGCTTGCCCCTCCAATAGGAAAATTCTGGCTCCGCTGCTGCTATCAAATAATCACAAGCAAGTGTTCGGCATGAGTCCAGATCCCTAAGTGGGCTGGACTATCATTAGCAGTCCAGATCCATTCAATATCAAACGATCACAAGCAAGTGTTCGGAATGCGGTCCAGAACCCTATAGGATCTATCATCGGCAGATACCTCTCACTCTTATTTGAATGAAATTATTATTACTTCCGTGAGTAGGATGCATGTAACTCGCCAAGGGCCTACCTGCTGATGATCTAAATCATTAAAATTGAATGCCATTCCCTCCACTAGGATATCCTAAATTTTACTTTAATAGGATTTGATCCCATCATCAAATTGAATAGAATATCGATGATTAATAATGTATATAAAGCATTATCAATAATGCATTCGATCATATGGTGGGATCAAATCCTCTCAAAGAAAAAACTTGAGGATATGCTACCCGACGGGATGACATTCAATTTTGATGTTTCATATCGTAGGTGGGCCCCATGAGGATTTACACACATCCCATGGATAGGAAAAGTGTAATAGACCATTGAAGTGATCTGGCCTCCTTTGGCTATGTCTTTGGTTTTCTTTGTTGAATATAACTCATGGATAAACACATAACTCTATCTAAGTTCCTAACCATCAGTGCGCAGCAATTGAACCTTGATCATTCCATTTTGTGGGGTGGGTGGGGGGCGTTTGGGGTTTTGTCCCGTCATTGGGGTGACAATAGATTGGCAAGTGTTTCGCAACTAACCCCTCAATATTTCACCGAGGGTGATGATCAATAAAACATGAGTGAATGCCATGGAACTCAACGGCTCACTAAGAAACTCGCGAGTCTCTTTATTGAGATCCACTATTTAAATATTTGAATAGATTAAAGTAAAGGAAAGAACCTCGTGTATGGGATTTAGTCAAATTTTACTCGAAATAACATTTGCCTTCAAATTGGTTATTACTACTACATCAGCTTTGTTACTATACCCCTACTCTATATTTGGGGTGAGCAAACACCAAGGCAGAAAGCAGTTGTCCCTATGGCAACGGCTTCTATGAAATTGACTTCTCTAGACTTTGCACGGAGGAAAATAGGCCTGAGTGTATCTTGTAATTGTTACATTCGAGTGATTGTAAATATTATAGAGGGTTGTAATTCCCAATTTTAATTAATAAGAGAAACAGGCTGATGCCAAATTAATAAAGTAGTTTATATGGGGGATATTCATATGCATCTATCTCTCATCATTGGATGAAGGCATTTTTCCTTTTTGCACATAAAAATTAGGAAGTGTACCTCACCCTATATGTACTTGAAAATTCACTTTTGTACTTAAAATTTTCCATTTATGGAAGTGTCCATCACCCTATGGTGAGGGATGAAGGATGGATGCACATAAATATTCTCCTTTTGTATGTGTTATTCATTGTCCATTTGTAGTGCGGTGCGGTGTATTTTGGGAGCCAAACATTTACCCCGTGATAGTTGCCTTCATTCCCGTTTCGAGCACCAGGTTGGGTAATTTGTACTATTTGGGATATAGCTGATGGTGATGATGATGGTAAAATAGGTATCGGATTCTAGAAGGAAGCAATGTGGAGGCCCCAGGCCTGCGTTGCTCAAATTGGGTCCCTATCTTAGGCTCATACGGGTCTTGCTATGGTTGACCAATAGAACATCTAATTATATTATTTAATGATTAACTAATATGTAAAATCCAATTCCCACAATTATTTACAATTTATGCATGGGACCATTCACATGGACACAAAAGCAATCAATGGGTCCCACGGGTTGGGTCACTGGAAGGAGAAATTGGTAACCGAATTTGGGCCACACAAGTGAATATGGTGCTCCTACAGCTATTTGCTGTGACCGACCTTGGTCGTCATGATGGCTCTTGCTTTTGACTTGGTTGACTTTCTCCTAACTCTTTCTCCTCTATATTCTTTTTTAACAAGGCCCTTCTAGGGCATTAGAGTCTTGGTCTTCCTCAATCCCCATTTAGTGATTTAACTACCCCTTCTGTTTTCAAGTGCATATATATATATATATATATATATATCTTGGTTAAGATAATCAAATTAGAAACCTTCATCCATTGCATTTAGAGAATCAACATTTGGAAGGTGAGTTTCAGTTTATACTAACCATTTTGTGATTTTATTAACCATTTTGATTTGAAGTAAATCATCAAATTAAGAGGAAATAAAACATAAGTAGATTATGATGATATTTTATGTTTAGTTGTTTAATTTGAAATCTTTTTAACTTTTTATATGGAAAAGTAGAGATTTTGTCTTTTAGTAGATAATGGTGGTTGCTTTTTACTTTCTTTTAAAAATATGAAGGCAGTTTTGAGTTAAAAGGCTTTTGATGTGACATCTCATCTGAAAATAGAAGCTTTACCTGACTTCTACTATTCTAATAAAGTACCAAACTAGCCTTAAAGTGTCATGTTAGCATGATCAATGCGATGTACGGTTCTCATCTGCTACATGTCTCAGTGGAATATTTTCCACATTTAAATGACCAAATCATTATTTGCACTATCTACGAACTACTAATTATGCCAATAGACAATGGTTCATATGAACCTTACCCTTATTTAAAATCTGACATGCAATCGACTGACGATCCATGGCCGCAAAGTATAAAATAAACGTGATATTAGGTGTAATGTAAATTATTGCTAATATTAACACATTAATATTATAAATTAATTTTTACTTAACATAACTATTAATATTAAAGTTGAAATTAAAAAACATTAGATTTTGAAGTTAAATATATTAATTTATTTTTATGTTATAAATATATTAAAAAAACATTAGCCTTTTCTTCACATTTTGGTATCCATAATTGGAGGGATAAACTGGGGACCGAATTTGGACAACACAAGTGATTATGTGGTTCTGACGGCTCTTGCTTTTGATTTAATTGACTATCTCTTGACTGTTTCTGCTTTATATCCTCGTTTGACAAGGCCATTCTAGGCCATTAGAGTCTTCCTCTTCTTCAATCCCCTAAGATCATCAAATTAGCAAAACTTCATTCGCCGCATTTAGAGAATCTAACATTTGGAAGGTGCGCTTCAGTTTATATTAACCATTTTGTGATTATTTTCTATGCATTTATGTATTGTCTCAATCAACTTTGCTAAGGGTGCTGTTGCAGGCTTCAAGTTTATACACATTCGTTCTCTTCTTTCAAAGGTTTGGTTTCAGTTTTCTTATAGTGTGATGTCAGCACTACCAATGAGTATACCCAATGTGTCTACCTTTACCATTTATAAATTAAAGGAAACTGCTATAGTCTCAAAGTTTAGTATAACTAACAGTAGCTGATGGCAAGATCAGTATCAAGTTTTTGTGTGACACATTTTCGTAAAAACAGTGAACGTTTGTTTGGGGAAAGTTCATTTTCCATGCGTTTGGTGCAGAACAATTTCACAGAAACACTTTCCTACCTCGTCAACATTTTTCTTGCTAATGCTGGAAATGGGTTTCCTAGGGGGGTATGAGAAATGGATTTTCTCGGATAACTTCTTCCTCTTTTCCTCACACTTTTCCATTTCAACCCAAAACCCTACACTCTTTTTTTTTTTTTCTTTAAATAAATTATTATTTGATGTTGAATAAATAATCTACATGTTATGTTATTTTTCTTCAAAAAGTTGTTTCACAAAACAAGAAATTTTGATTTTTTATAAGGAATACATAGCCGTGCAAAACAACATTAGCACCAATTCAACGAGGAAATAAATTCGCACCAAACATAAATTGCTAAATTCTACGGAAATCCTTTTCCGAGATTTCGACTTCTTTGAAATTTGTTGACGTGGTAATTTTTCCTTTCCGCGAAAATGGTGTGCACACAAATGTGTCCTAAATGAATATATATTAACATGGTACATTTGTGTAGGATGGTTTGGCTTGAATAGATGAACCCCAATATGCCGTATATGTTATTGCTGCAGCAATATGCATTGCATAGATTTTTTCTGCTATAGTGTAAGTTAAAGTGAAAAGGATTATTAGATGGATAAATGTTTTAGAAACCTTTGAATGTGACAGAACTGGTGAGGCAGAGCAACTTAAACTGCATATACGCACAACCCAGAGTTTTTGAAAAACTTTTGTAATTTTGCATACCCCTCTTGAAAATATTTTTATAAGTATATTTTCCACAGACTTTGGAAAAAAAAATCTTGTATATTTGGATATTGGCCCTCTGACAGATTTTTTGGTAAGATTTTCTTTGCTTGCCTTGTTTTCATAGACTAACTCGAGAAAAACAGTGCAAATTACCGGTAATCGATCCCAATCTAGGCTTTACCTTTAACGCGTTTATTAGTTTTTGATTCAAACACCTTATTTTAGCTTGATAAGGATAAAAAATTGATTGGAAATTATGCGTTGATTGCGATGTTTTCTATAAAGAGTGTGAGTTTATTAATATGAATTTGAAACTTAACAAAAATTCTATAGTTCAAGTGTTCCCTAGTTGCTATATAATCCCTAAAAGATGTAAATATCCCCTTACAAAATGTCTAGGTACTGAATGACAGAAACCAAAATTTATCCAATCCCTACCCCTTCTTCGGCTAATGAATCAATAATTTAATGATACTTGATAATGCCAAAAACTGGTTTCGGGCACCACCGGTCAAGTAATGAGTAATTAAGGTGAAAATTGAAGGAAAGAGAGAGAGAGTTTATAGTGGTTCGGTCAGTGTGACCTACGTCCACTCCAAACTGATGATTTTACTTCTCCGATGTAGAGATTACAGGTCGAGAGAATACGATAAATGTGCAAAGAAAATTACTTGCCTCCCAATGCTGGTCGGGCTCTTTAATTTATAGTCTTCCCCTAAAAGATTGGGACGACTTTTCAGCAAGAGGCGCTCCATTCTGGCAGAGTTTTGGAAATGCCCTTAACAGATGGGACAGGTAGGATCTCCTCCGCAGGACCTGGTAAAAGCGGGTTAAAGAAACGACGCGGCTGCTCTGACTTCGTCACTTCGCGGATCTGGACCCAGCCTTTGATAGGTGGATTTGGACCTGGACTTATCACGGATTCGGGTCACTTGGGCCTAACCCACCATCATGGACCGAGTCACTTGGCCATGACCCATCAATACTCATTAAATTTTTATTGTGAACATCATATAGCAGTTAGGTTGCATTGGATCTTGGGAGGATTTTCGGCAGTCAATCCATCGTTGATCACTACAAGTACTCCTTTTACACTCTTATCTCTCATGATTTAAAATCATCCTAATTTTATGTTCTTCAAATCTATATATATGGTTAAAAGACCGTTAAACCAGTAAGTTGTAAATTCAAGGGTTAGGATAATCCAATGAGATTAATTTTTTTTAATGGCCATCATCCATAAAGAGACCTTTCTATCCATCTCATCCCTAAAAATGCCCCATTATATGGGCCCCATTATCTGGACCCCATTTATACAACATCCAGTCTGCTCGTAGGTGAAAATATTCGCTGGATCTCACATCCATCTATGCTATTTTTCTTTTTAGAGATTTACAGAGTAATACTTTTCAAGAAAAAAACTGATTTACAGAGTAATAACTATGGTTCTATTTATCTCATTACTCCAAATAATATTGCATGATACAAGGTAATACTTACATTTGTCATTGTGATCACTACCTTAATAGGTCTATTTAATGCCCCCGTCCTCACATCCCCCATCCATCCATGCGGCCCATTATTACAAATAATACATGCCGTGTTAAGAGTTTGTATTGAAAGGTTGTCGTGATAAGAATTACATATGCTTATTGTATCTATCTAGGATCATAAAAATAACTCAAAAAATAAAATAATTAGCATTGTAAACTTACATATATAAACCGATTAAAAGATTTGATAACTTTTTTTAGTGGATGTTGGATTTTGATCCTAAGCCCATTGGACCTTCTCCTTGGGATATCACAGAGTCGATGGATAATAGAGAATATTCTAAAGTAGGTTGGATATGGAAAGGATGAGTTCATCAAAGATTAGCTTATATTACATTTTCAGTTAGTGTTATTTTATGATTCATTATCATCATCATCCTCAAATCTTGTCCCAACTATGTTGGGTTCAGATAAATGAATTATGTTTCTCCATTTTGATCTATCTTTAGTCGATTATCATATCTATCCTTACCACTTCTATCATTATCCTTTTTTATCTACCCCTTCACCTTGGTGGGCCATCAATCTGCATAGAAAAACTTTTCTTCAGCAGCGCTGTTATTGGCGTGTGTTGAATATATCCAAATTATCTCAACCAAGTCTCTCTTACTATAACCTATTCTATCTTTTCTAAATTTACCACCGATCCATTGCAACTTTCTCTTCTCTATTATATTTATTTTGTTCATTTGTAGTTTCTTGATTGGCCTATATTTTGCTCCATAGGATTCTCGTATAGTCACTGTCCCATAAACTTCTTCCTTCATACCTGGTGGTTCGCACCAATTACAAATATCCTAAGGATTAAATATCGGGTGTTAGAAATCATGTGACCCACCTATCACTGGGCCCACATCAGGTTAACAGTTGGTATAAACCAAGGCTTATCTCCCACCATAATATTATTTATTTATTTATTTTTGTTGGATCCAACTGTAATATTTGAGGATATGTTACTAGACAGTGGGCCCCACCATAATATTGAGTACATGACTGATAACATCATTAATGCATATAATTGATAATGGATAAGATTGTGCTAATCACGTTGTCAATTAAGTGCTCCAACTTATGGTGGGTTCAATTCTTATTTCAGGATATGTCAGGTGGAGAAGATGAAATTAATTTTGAACGATTTGAATGATCCGTAAATAGGCTCCATAGATGATTTCATTGGAACCCCCTGTGGGAGACACTCGAGATCTGGATTCTCGCTCCACTTTCAGCTTACAAAACTAATCAATAAACATTTATTTTGATTGATAGGGAGATTCTCGAAGTCTCGAGCCCCTCCAACTTCACCAATTTGTAAGTTTAAGGCATTACCCTTATTGTAAAACAAAAGGTACTTATTACATAGGTCTACGAAGCAAGACCTCACTATGATTAGTCTTGAGAACATGGATCCTAGGCTCTACCAGAGAAGGAAAATATACATAGGTACTTACTGACAGAAAAAAAAAAAAAAAAAAAAAAAACCTCCAATCCCTACCCTTTGTTTGGCTAATGAATCAGCAATTTGTTGATATTCGATGCCTATTTATTGTGACCATCATATGGTGGTGGGGAACAATAGTTTTTTTGTGAGGGCGAGGGCTCGACCTGCTACGAATGCGTGTCTCATAACTCGAACACCCAACCTACCAGGCTCTAATACCAATTGAAGAATCTTACACCCCATTGAGTTACCATTTATCCCAAATCCGATTGATGATAGGGGACGGCATCACAATAGTTTTATGGTGAGGGCGAGGGCTCGACTACAATTATGACCGCTCAGGAGTGAGAGTGGACGTTGACCTCAATAGGGGCTGCACTTGATTTTATATTATCCATCTATGTTGTTTTGCATGTTAGAGATTTACAAAGTAATACCTTCCAACAAAAAATTTATTGACAACCCCAACCCCCCCTTTAATTTTTGCTTACGAATTCATTTTTCATTTTTAAACAAAATTGCAAAGAGCTGTCCTTGAAACTTGTACTCTATGCTAACATTTGCCAATGATATCACTACCTTATTAGCTCTATTTGATGCCCCCCGCAGTCACCGAACCTACCCATATGGCCCATTATTACACAAAAAGCATATGCTAAGTTATGTTAAGAATTGTATATGCATAGGGTTGCAAACGGCTATCTGATTCTCTGATTATCCAGAAGTTCCAACTTGTAAAAAACCGGGTCTAGAACCTATTTTAGGTTCCGATTCATAAACGGGTCCGAGTTCAGAACCTAATTTAGGTTCTGATTGATAAACGGGTCCATGTCCGAGCCCATATAGATTCCGACCCAAGACCCAGCATATGAGCCTTTAATATTGCAAATTGTACCTCAAAATCAACTTTTTTGGGACATTTTTATGTACAATATTAGAGGTAGTAGACTTGATGCACTATTATAAGATGAATGATATGGTTTTTTTTAAGAAAAATGAAGAATAAAGAGAAATTAGAATCGATTTTGGAACTGGATTCCAGTCCTCTAGGTGGACTCGGTTCCGGAACCAGATCCAGGTTTTCCTATCGAAATCAGGTTTGTAACCAACAAAACAGGTTCCGAGTCAAAATCGGATTCGGAACCGGAACCGTTATTTAAAAACGAGTCCGGGTCCGGGTCCACTATGGTTCCGATCCGAAACCATTCCGTTTGCAACCATAGACATGCATATTGTTTCTAAGACCACAAAAATGACCGAAGAAATAATATAAATAGCCCATTGCAAACGTACCAAAGGGATATAAAAAAGATTTGATGATTTAATTCAAGCCCTTTTGTAATGAATAATTATGGAATTTGATCTTAAGCTGCATGGGATCTTCTCCTTCCCATATCACATAGTCGATGGATAATAGAGAATCCCCTACGATCGGCGTTGAGAAGATGGATCCTGATCTCTACAAGGCTGCATCAGAAGCCGGCATTTGGCTCCCAGCAAAGGTCGCAAGAAGTATCAAGTTCCTAACAAGGTTCGCGGAAGCTAATGACCTTACTCTGTGTCTCACTCCAAAAAAAAAAAAAGAATACAGCGCTACACATTGCAGTTGAATTCGGCCATCAAAATATTGTGGAGAAGGTGATCGAATAGTGCCTGTCCCTCATCTCTCAACATAACTCTAAAGGCGACACTCCACTTCACGTGGCAGCCAGGGCTGGTCATCTTGACCTCACAAAGCTTCTTACACCCGCTTAAAATTCAAATTTGACGGAAGGAATCCCAGGTTTGGAGGAAGGAAATCTTGTGCGGCAGGCTGGTAGTGTGGCTTTGAGGAAGAGGAACTTGGAAGGCAATAATCCAATCCACGAGGCACTAAAGAAGAGCCAAGGAGAAGTGGCACTGCATTCGTTGGCATTTGAAGAGAGACATGAGCTAGAATGTGAGGTGAATGCGGCTGGAGAGAGTCTGCTTTACTTGGCTGCCGAGGCTGGGCTGGATGAAGTTGTGTAGAAAATAATAGACGGAGGAGATTATAGCACTCAAGGACCTAACATGTAAACGAAAAAATAGGCCCATTAAGACTTCCTCTGTACTCTAATTACATGTAAACAAATAGGCCCACTCGAATTAATTACTTCGTATGTATATCTTTTTGTTGTGATCAAACAAATAGGCCCATTAAGACTTCCTCTATTATTCCATTTGACAATGACTTGCATGTTCCAATCTCAAGCATACAAAGAGGCCCATTTAGATAAATCCCTATGTGTTCCATTAACTCCGTGCAAATAATAGGACCATTTAAGTTAAGTACTTCCTATGCATTTGAATTCCATGCAAATAGACTGGCCGATTTGGAACAATTACTTCCTATGTACTGTAATTCTTATATTTCTTTATTAAATTTATATTTCTACACTATTCATTGTAATCCTAATAAGTATTTTCTATTTCGTCACCAGCCAATTGGCTATAAAAATTAATAAATGAAAAAAGAAATGTAACTCCATTATTTTGCTTATTGCATTATATTGTCAATCGTATGCCCAAATAAACGAGAAGAGTTAAGGTCTTCTTGAAAAAAATTAAGAACTTGACTTTTTTTCTCCCAAGCCCTAGTCCTCAAGAGTAAGGGAAGGGCTTGGGAAGTGCAGGCCCTTCGAGGGTTTTGGCCCACCCAGGCTTGGTACGTTTATATTGAAGGTGGGGTAAATAGAGCACCTGGCCCATTAAATGTTTTAAGGGCTCCTCCAAGACCATAATATGGTGGTTCAAACCCTGAACACAAGTTGTTTGGAGTGAGGCTACGGAATAGACTCTATGAAAATGTTTTTACACTGACTATCCATTTAATAGCCTTTGATTAAATACAGTCAATGAACCCGATTATTTTATAATTAGTACATTCCAAATGCCTTTTATCTACTAGGTTGTTTGTGCCCACAAACTATGCCATGTATTTTAATTTAAAACATTGGCCAAGGCTTGGAGCATCTCAGCTTTAACCATGATTAGTACTACTTGAGGGAGAATGTGTGCATATACTCAACAATAATGAGGAGTGTGCAGCAGTTTTCACCTAGTTGTGCATGGTTTGAACTCTGGATACGCCGCTGCCTCTTCCTACGTGTAGAGGCTCTCTTCCCACATGAGTGCGGAGCTGTCTTCCCGTGGGTGCTGGCTCTTTCTTGGGTCCCAGTTCTTTTGGCTAAGGTACGAGAAAAAAAAATTATAAGAAATTCAATAATGAGCATCCTATTCATGATGATTATAGGGAAAGAAAATCAATAAAAGATGGGACGACAAAGAATCAGTAAAGACAGAAGAAAAAAAAGGGGGATTCGGCGAGAGGTCCCTTAAAGTATGATTTTGTTGCAAACAGTAAACAAAAAAAATTCATGTAGCCAAAGGTCCTCTAACACATTCCCAACCTGATATGTCTAATTTACCCTTTCTTTAAATCATATTCCATAATTGGTGGGATATCCCATTAATAATAGTCAACTACCATTTAATGGGCCATGATTAATGGAATCTCATTAATTAGATTTTCAAATAAATTCTAAAAACACACAAATAAATTTCAAAATAACGCAAATGAATTTCAAAAAACGAAAACAAATTTCAAAAAAAGCAATAAATTTCAAAAGAACACAGATAAATATAAAAGGACACAAATAAATTTCAAAAGATATAAATAAATTTCAAAAGATAAAAATCCATTTCAAACGATCCAAAATAAATTTCAAAAGATCCAAATAAATTTAAAAAATATATATAAATAAATTTCAAAAGACTCAAATAAATTTCAAAAGACGTAAATAAAATTAAAAAAATGCAAATAAATTTAAAAAAATGCAAATACATTGCAAAAACTAAGATAACCAAGTTTTCCAAATTAGCGAATAATGTGGCAAAAAACTCAAGTCTTTTTTGTCAAAAACTCAGATAAATTTATTTCAAAAAATAAAAATAAATTTTAAAAGACACAAATAAAATTCAAAAACACAAATAGATCAAAGAAAATACAAATAAATTTGCCAAAAACACAGAAAGATTCGTTCAAAAACTCAGTTAATTTTTTTTTTTTAATGGAGATAAATTTGTTAGAAACTCACCAATATTTTTCAAAAACTCAAATAAATTTTCCAAAAACTAAGATAGATTTGTTACAAAACTCAGATAAATAGCCAGAAACTCAGATAGATTTGTCCAGAACTCAGATAAATTTATCCAGTTTTCAAATAAATTTGTTTCAGAAGTCAGATAAATAGCCAAAAACTCAAATAGATTTGTCCAGAACTCAGATAAATTTGTCCAGAACTCAAATAAATTTGTTCCAGAAGTCAGATAAATAGCCAAAACCTCAGATAGATTTGTTCAAAACTTAAATAAATTTGACTTTGACTGGAATGGGGATGGGCTTCTGGAACGGGCTAAGTCGAACCTGACCTGGAACCAACCCGCCCAAACCGACCCGAACACAACCCAGAACCAAACCCAAATCGGTCTTCTTCCCCAAACAGAACTGGTTTTTCTTCCTTAGGTTTCTGTAACCAGAAACGATGAAAATGCTGCTCCTTCCTTCTCCGACCACGGCACAACAGCTGCGGCAGTGGACGATGGAGTCTCCGGCGATGAACGTCACGCCGGTCCGCTCCTTCTCCGGCGAAGGGAGGTGCGGCAAACCCAAGAATCCTCTCTATTCTTCTTCTTATTTCAATGACGATGGTAGCGATGATGGCAGCCCTCTGTGCTTCAAATCCGGTCAGCAATCCGGAATCAAGAACCCCTCTCCGGCGATGGCGATAGACACTAGATCTACTCCGGTGGTCTGCATCCTTCAAAACCAATCCCAGACTTATCTGTCGAGCGTCTGCAACTTCGAATTTCTGCACAAATCCGACCAGTGTCGCCCTCTCGAAATCGAAATCGATCTCTCTCCTGTTCCTGCAATGAAGATCCACGTGCAGAAATTCGGATAGTAGAAGAAGAGGAGGGAGAATGGAAGATTTAAAATTTCAAAATTTAAAATTATATGCCTAATCAGTTAAAAGAGCAAATAAGTCATGAAAATGTATGAGGTGGCGTGTCTAGGGATCTCTATCCATGAGGTGACGTGTCTAGGGACCTCTTACCGAAATATGTCCAAGTTGCATGGACTACAGGCCTTAGATGAAAAGTTGATGGATTGGAGGCCTTACAAGTCCTATATGAAGGACCTTTCGCTAATTATCTCAAGAAAAAAAAAACCCACAAGCTTCACGGATGACAAAGAATCCTATACCTATATCCATATGCAGAAGTAGGAGGATGAATCATTCCTATTATTATATTAATTCCCACCCCGCCAACTGCAGGTTTTAGATGTCGATAGGCGATCCATAGCGATGGGAACATGAGATCATTTTTTTTCTCTATGTTTCCATGACTTCTTTTTATTATCTCCTCACTAGTCACTGATTCAGCGATGCCAATGGGTCAGTTTTATTTTTGGGATCAAGTTCAGAAGGTGACCTGCGCAAGTACAACCCACTCCATTAGAGTTGGATTTGCTTGTGATTTTTCAAAGTACTGTTTGACACATACATATTTTGAGCGAAATGTGGGTAAAGTGTCAGTGATCCATTTGCAAAACTTGGCGCAACTTCTAGCTAGAGTCATGAGGAGGCAATGAGCATTGTTTTATCATGACCGTTTAAAAACCTGTCCTGTTTCCATCCTAATTTGGTAAGGGTTTTTCCATTAACTTTACAACCTTTGATCAATGGCTGGATTTTAGAATAAAAAAAGTTTCACAAGGATGTGCAAAATACCAACAAGATTATATCCTGCGTAGTAATATTATTTTTTCCTTTTGGGTGGGTGAGTGGTAAACAACCTATGTGACAACCCAACTACCCAAGGATCAGCCTAAGTGGCCTGAGCGCGGAGCGGGAGCGGCGAAACGCTAAGTTTTAAAATAATTATATATCCAAAGCGCCTCCGGAGCGCTTATACAATATAGTGCTTGTGAGTTTATAAATAATTAACTAATGGGCACAAATAAATCTTATCCATATATTCAAATATCAAAAATAGAGAAAAAAAATTAACTTTGCAATTTGATCACATAAAATAGACAATAATTAATAAGACAAAAGAGTTTTCTTCAGTCAAAAGATAAATATCAAGCTTACTGAAAAAGAAAATACACAAAAAATCAAAATTATGCACAGTTCGCTCCATATTTGGTTGAATCGTGCTCCGAGGATGGTCGAACCGCGCTCCGAAAATGATCGAACCGCACTCTGAAGACGGATCCGCTCTGAAAGCTAGTGCAGATCTGCGTGCAGATCCGCATTTTTGGAGTGAGATCGAGAGGGCAGAAAAGAGGTTCCGGGAAATGGATTTACACATGAGCAGCTATGTGTGAGATAAGTTCTCTATATTGTTTTTTTATACATATATATATATATATATATATGTATGTATATACATGTACATGTATATATATAATTTGAATTGATGTAAAGGCAAGGATTTACATGTACTTGGAGTGAGGCTCGAAAGAGGGCCCCGGTATTACAAATCTAAACTGCTCAAACTAAATCCCTCCCTCTTATATGAGCCCTTGGCCAAATCTCACTATGATAGTAGACTAGCAATAAAAGCCCGGGCTTACATGAAAATAAATGTTTATTAAGATGTATATATTTCTTTAAAATATTAATGGAAAGAAAATAAATCTAAAATAAAAATAAATAGTATTTAAAGTCAATCTACTTATCAAATTTGAAGTCAGCCTAATACTTCTGACCCATTCATCAGTGGTCCACAAGTTTAACAGCTTTATATTAAATAAGAAAAATTGACCCTCAACCCAATGATTTAATTCATCCAAATCCATGTAAATTCATAGGATTCGATGTCTATAAGGGGGTCATGAATGTGTGGTCAACTTGGATGGGTCATAAAGTGGGCCCCAGTGGGTTCTCAATCTTTTTGAGTTTTGCCTTGAAGAGATTCAGACTCAATATGCGAAGAAGGAAGAGATCAGGTCTCTCATTGTTAATGTGCAGAGTGTTTATATATAATTCAATGAGACTATTGTTATAAATTAATTAGTGGGGCCCATTTCTGAAATCTAAACTACTAAAGATCATTCGCCCACCTGGTTTTGCCCCAACGATAATCTCATGCCAGTAGAAGTTAAGCTCACCAGGATATCGAATGAATCAAAAACATAAGATTAAAATAAGGAAAACAAAAATAAAGAATATGCTTTGATGTGATCAATTGGTGCTGGTCCCACCTCTTATTGGTGCAAGAGTTATGTGATGCTGGCCGACACCTCTGATTGGTTTAAAAGTTTTTTGTCACCTTTTAGGATCCGAACTATTCATTCTACCCAAGTAAGTGGAGCTTACCAACAAAATCAAAACCTCTAGAGTAAAGAGAAAGGTGAAAAGAGGGAATGGTAGAGAGAGAACTGGAGGGGGCTAAATGGCTTACCTTTGTAGGTTGACATGAAATGAAGGAAAGGTTTGTTTATTCCCTTACTCGTTTAAGTTAGCCAGATTTACAGCCTATTAACAGAGGTACAAATAGTCAGAAACATAAATTCTAAAAGAAAAGAAATTACCTCTTCTTCAAAAGCATATCTGATGCTGGATTGTTGATAACCTGATCCCTTGTACGAATTGTACAGACCCAGGGCAAATGATTCCCTTACTCCAATTGAGTTTTTTTAAGGCCGATCTCTCAAACGACAATTTTGCTTAGGATTTCTCACTAGATTCTTTAGATTCTTTGGAGAGGGAAATGAGTATTGAAGAAGGTTCAGTCCATTTAGACGTGTGCCAATTTATGGGATTAGTGACTATTAGGGGTTCTTTATTGGTTGCTAGGTTTGGATGGGTTGCTGATTAGGCTCCGCAAAAAAGTTCTCATATAAAAGATGAGAACTAGCTATCACTTGAATATTTCTCATATATATATATATATATATAGACACACACACATTCTCTCTCTCTATTGTTGGGTTCTATATTTTAGCTATGGGGGTGGGTGTCTAAAACTGTGGCTTTATGACAGTGTTCAAACTAAACAACTTAGGGGACTGGGACCCAAGAGAGAGCCTGGACACACAAAGAAAGATATAGGTTCTATAAATTATAGACACTCTATTGTCGGGTTCTATATTTTAGCTATGGGGGCGGGTGCCATATTTTAAAATTTTTATTTACTCTCTAAAAAAGTAATTCAGCCTGAAGGGGGTCGGTGCCATGTTTCACTAGAGTCGACAAACTAGCCTACTTATGTCACCCTTACCATTCACAAAGGCTAGGCTCATATATTCTTCTAAATAGATCAACAAAGGCACACTTTAACTTCTCCCACAAAATCTAGAGCAATATAAGTATCTTTCTTTCCACATTAAATAGATTAGACAGATAATATACAACTAATGTTTCTTTCTCAAACAGGAATACGATTGACAAGCACCATTGAAATGCGTTCTTTGGTCTCATGTGTGGACTCTGTATATTCATCTCGGTGCTGGTATAGAACTTCAATCACACGAGCAAAGTTTACTGGCCTTATAAGGAGAGCCATAGGAAAAGCCATAGGCTTCAAGCACTCCTCATTTATGTCTTTCCATGCATCTGCAACCATTTCTCTAAACTTGGTGCAGGTCTCTTCATATGTGCCCCCGTACTCCTTCATGTAGACTTCAATACTGGACACCACATGTCCTCTCTCTTGCTCCATCTACACAGACATAAAAAGGAAAAACAAAAGAAATGATGGACTAAGGATGATTATAATGATGGATTCAAATTCAAGAATGTAATTCACAAGATGCATCCCATGACCCAAATGCTTGCTTTTATATATGATCAGATTTCATTTTCTTAGTGTTTTATGATAAGGATTGAAAGTGCATCAAACACCACTCGACCTAAACTCCTAATTACTATAAAAAAAAAAAAAAAAAAATGAAGACATTTTTAGCTGCAGACAAAGTCTCTTTTAGGGACAGTTTTTTACCACTTTGTAAAAGTAATTTTATATATACCTTGTTTGATGTGATGTCATCTCGGAGTCGATTAACCATAGAAACAGCTTTAATGAGCTTAGGCATACTCCTTGCCCATTCAAAGGCTTCCGTTGTTGCAATATCTCCCATCCCAACAAATGAAATCAATGTAAGCAACTTGTATCCACACGTGATCAAGGCCACATTCATATACTCTTCATATGTGGGCACATAACCCGTGTTAAACCACTGTGCTTCAATAAGGTAATATTTTGATATTTCTTTAAACTGTGAACACATACCAAGAAAAGAAACAAGAAAATCACTTAGTAATACTGACATGGAAATATATACACATGTAAATATTATTACTATGGTGGTTGTTGTGGTTGTTAATGTTTCCTAATTCTCTTCATGAATACATCAATATTAGTAAAAGAAGGTTTGTGTACTGTACAGCATCTTTTAAGAAGGAGATACGATAGGATTTTTCTTCAAGAGCCAATTCCTCCTCAAATTCGCCAACAGCATCTAAGAGCGCAACAAAGTGCAGCTTCATGAAATCAGGCAGCTGGTCTACCATGCTACGATCCCACCTGTAAATTCAAAGAACCATCATAATTTTTGTTTCATAGAAAATAATTAAGTGGGTTTTATTAGAGTGCTAAGGAGGTGATTATAGGTGTGGCAAAATGTGATCAGACCTCTTACCCTACCCCATATCCAACATGCATTTGACCTGCATCCTATGCGGGGTCAATCAGAGTCAGATAAATCTGACCCGCCACAAATGGGTTGGGGTAGGCAGGATTGACCTGCATAAACCATTTAAATGGGCTGGGTTAGGATGGACCCCGAACACCTTAACCCATTTAGACAGTTTGATGATTTAGCAATTTTGTACTCTGGGCGCCTTTTTTGGTCCTAGGAACTAAAGTCAATTATAACATGTTAATGCTTTATATGGATTGGCCTTATGAGACACTTCTACAAGTAGTAACACCTTAAAGTGGGTGTACAAATAACAAACCTTTCGATCGCATTGGTATAAAGTTCAAGTTCCTCTAGAGTACCATATGCATCATAGATGTCATCCAATATTGATGTCAATGATATACATTTAGTGGTTATCCTTCTAGCACGAGAATATTGTTGATCAGGATATACTCCTAATATCCAAAAGTAGCACTCCACCACTCTATCCCTTATAAAGGGTAGCTTTGCACCAAAATCCCAATGCTTCCACCACCTAAATAGGAAAAGTTCATGTTCAAAAGCCTAATTATCTTAAAATGACAATTCCACAATTGTTAAAAGAAATAAATTATTTGTTTAAAATGAAACTTACATTGATATTTCTCTTATCTCTACTTTATGCAATGACTGCAATAGATTGAAATCCAACTTTGCAAACTCTAACAAGTTGTCATTACGCTCATCCTCTTCTTGGTAGATTGCGATGTAATACCTTGAAAGTAGCCTCTCAATGCTCTTGCGCAAAGGTAGCTCTAAGGCAAGCTGAACTAGGCTAGAAAGAGGCAAATTAAGATTGGGCAATGCCAATTTAAGATGCTTTCGAGCAAAAGAATTGGCTTCGTCCAATATGTCTTCTCCATGTATTACAAAATGTGATGCCTCGTATAAACTAACCAAACCTCGAATGTTACCAGCTAAAGTTTCCTTGAAATTGCCTTTTTCATCTTTGAACTTGATGAATACATCTGTTACGTAATATACCAACAATTAGTCATGACAAGCTAAGAGAATTTACAAAGAAAGTGACTAGTATGTCTTCTCAATGAATCAACTTTTAGTGCTTTCGATTGACTGACTAGAAATGCCAATGGTACTAAATTTTATTTTTATAGCTAACTATTCACACTTGCATTGCGTATGCCATATAAAAAAATAAGCTTGGATCACCAAATTTTAGTAGTCACCATTTTGGTGGTTCCTCAAGTCAAAATGCAACCATAAATCTGTTTTGGATGTGATAAAAAAGATATTAACATAAAATTTGAAAGAAGGAAATGAAAGATTTGAGTCATGGCATTTTGATTTATAAAAATACCAAACTGGTGATTCTAGGACTACGTGGTCCAGACTCATCAAAATATTGGAAGACAAAAACTTACTCGTGGACATGCAATATCCTTTTTGCCTAAGGAGTCTAAATCGGAGAGCAACAGTATGCAAGTCATCATCAATGTCATACTTTCCTTCTGTGTCCTCATTGTATATCCGAAGTAGTGCATCAGCCATCTCCTTTTCAAAATGACAGGCCACTCCAAGGCGTTGGATCGCATCAATCATATTTATTTCTTTCGAAGAGTTGTTTTTGACATTGCCAAGCATTTTCTTCACTTCTTCCTTCAATTGACTAGCCCGTTGTTGCATCTGTGGATTAGGTTTCTGCATCAACAACATACACATAAGTTAAATGTTCCTGATATAAGATAAAGACAATGTTTGTTTGTGAGGAGTGTAGAAGTTTCTAATCAACCCACCTCCGATTGGTCAGTGGTGTATGTTATGGTTTCTAAAGAAAGATATCTGCATTAAGTAAATGTATATATATTTGCACTTGACTACAAAATGCCCCTCATGCATGACCATAAGGAAGAACGAGTGATGGTAACTTCTAGATGAAAATGCTAGAAGAATATGAGATATGGCAATGATCAAATGATCCTACCCCTTAGTTTTCTTGATTTGCTATATGACATGCATTTATTTTTTGAGATAAAATCTAGAGGGTCAATGATATCTATAACTATGTAAGATTTGGGTTTCTGCCAATTCTTGGAGCTGTTTAGTATGATTGAACGTATTTGGATTTGGCTGAACCGTAAAATAATGAGGCTGAAAATGAGATGTTCTTCCAAAAAGTAGTTTTTCTAGATGATTTTCTAAGTACTCTGCTGTTGACAAGCTGCACTTGTTGTCTTCACGATGGATCACTACGGAGTGTGGAGGTACTTTGTGCAGAGCGTTACTCAAATAAAAGCACAGGAAATCTATATATAGTTATACTGTAATTGAAAGAACTCGTCCAATGGGTTCGCCGTGGTTGTTCCATCAGATATACCTCGTCATTAGACTCCCTAAATCCAATCAGGATTGGTATTCGAACCCTTAGGCGGGGAAAAACAAACCACTCTTGAAGTTTCAATTGAAAAATGGTGGCATCAAAAAGCGTTGAGTCTGCCAGTAGCTACATTGATTCTCTTTGGAAGACCCACTCCACACATCGCTAAGTCCTGAGTTGGACAAGGCTTTTTTTTTTTTTATTATTGGCTATGTTGCAAAAATGAATTGAAAAGAAAGAAAAGGAGATACAGTCAAAAGGAAAAAACCAACCCACTACAGGGGACAACCCACTATCACAAACTAGTCAAACTAGGATAGTGATGGATACATAAGGCTAAGAAAGAATCTAAAGTAGAGCTAGAGAAAGAAGAAGATATTTTACTAAGAACTTGGGAAGCATCTGCGAAAAAGAAGTTAGAAACCATTTATTGAGAAGGCTTCAGAGAGCTCCAAAGAGAAGAAGCAGTGATTGCCGCTGAAGCTTTGAAGTTACCTTTATGTTGAAACCAATCCCAGAAGCTCAAGGCAAAAGGATAGAGGAAGAAGAGGCTATAGACTGATTCTTGGTGCTTACCACAAAGGTAACAAGAAGAAGCCAGCTGCACCCCAATGGATTGCGCCCAATCATTGGTAGGGAGTTTGTTATGGAACAACTTCCAAGCAAAGCAGGCAATGGAGGGTTTGAGGAGACTGCTCCAGGAAAACTTAGACCAACATCTTGGAAGACCCCTAGACCTAGTTAAATCCCAAGCAACAGAGAAAGGGAGATGCCTAGAGTTGGTGCTCGACCAGACCAGCTTATCAGGAACATTACAGAGAGAGAAGTCTATCAGAAGGGAGGAGGAGAAAGAAACGACCTGTTGAGGGAGATCTGAAGATGTAATCGGCTAGGGGTTTGAAACGATGCCATTCACTGAATCAGACCAGGGGAGGGAAACGCTCGGAAAATGGTGAGCAATTGAGTGTTGGACGAGGCTTAATATATCTGTTTGGACCTTCCACCTATCAATGTATGCTTTTGATTGCTTTATGGTATCTTACATGGTATGAGAGCGGGTTCTGATCCCGTCGTTCTTTGTAGCCCACGTGGCAGGCCCATCCATTAAAACCTATTGGGTTCCACGTGAGGGGAAGTGTTGGGAAGTCCCACATCCCACATTGCCCAAATCCTGAGTTGGTATATGGTATCTTACGTACAAATTCTACATATACAAGAAAATAAGATTTATAGAGCATGCTATATACATTATAAACATTGAGATGAGGTTTGTGGTTACCAAGTCATCAGGAGAGGATGTGATGAAGTGATTGCCCCAAACACTAGGATGGAAGTTTGCATTTTTGCGCACTATCTTACATTTTGCATCTCCTTGAGAGTTGGATTTGTTTGGACCATCGGAATGGCCAGAGCCTAACACAAGAGACATGAGTATGTAGTTGTGTTTTGGTTACGAAGACGGAAGAATAGCTAGTTGTGGGTGAATGGGAGGAAGCAATGCATACATGGTGATTTATAAGCTAGTGGGTGAGGATTAATAAGTGTAACTTACTAATTGTTGGTGTGTGTGGTTTCATGTGGGTTGCCTGATAACTTTCATAAATAAATTTTTTTTTATCATTTGTTTAATTGTCTATTGTTTTTTTTTTTTTTTTTTTTTTAATTTACAGCATTGGTAAGTTTGTTTTCCTTTTTACTTAAACTCAATCCCTGCACTTCTAATGGAGATGATTACTAGTACACGAACGATATAAATAATTAACGACAGACCCAACAATAATATTAATTCCCAGATTTAAAACTGACTCACATTTTTCATATCTACATATATTTATATAATATAATTAATAGAATTCCCATTTTTCACACCTTTTACTCGTGATTTATTTTACAGCGTTTATTTTAGCTATTTGTATATGTTATTTTTATAAATTGGGATAACTTTCATTTACAAATGTAATTGATTCCATGAAAACAAACATGCTTATCCCAATCAGTTGCTTCCTATGTATTCTAATTCCAAGCAAATAAAAAGGCCCAGCTGACAATATATTCCAAATTCACATTGACAAACAGGCCCATTTGAATCTTTTACTTTCTATGTATTCCAATTCCATGTGAATAACTATGCCCATTTGAGAATGATTTCCTACGTATTCTAGTTTTATACTAACAAATACACACATTTCACAATAACTTCCTCTCTATTCCAAATCCATTTAATCAAATCAGCCCATTTTAATTAGTTACTTCTTATGTATTTGAGTTCCTTGCAAACAAATAGGCTTTTCTTGGAAAGGACTTCCTGTGTATTTTGACTCTATGCAAACGAATGTGTATTTGAATGAATTACAATGTGTTCCAATACTTGAGGTATTTGAGCATTTGTGGGATCGAGCTGGACACAGACTTTAGAAATATTAAGACATCTCCAACAGGAAGTCTCAATTATCTTATAATCAAACAAGCCCCAATTTTTCCGACATTTAATTGCATGCATGACGAGTTTCTCGTGGAGTTCCACATTCGAATGTGGGAACTTCAACTGATTAGAATGAACGTAGAATAAATGAATTAGATGATGTGGACATTTACTTAGAATGAACGCAGTACTTGTACTTCTTACATGCTGTACATTTTATGCCCACATTGTGAATCATTCCTTCATGAGTTGTCTTTGTCCCTTACTTATTACTGTGGCAGGATTCCTGTTATGCCCGGAAATTGGGCAACTTGTATGGTTCCAATTTCAACACATGACTAGTGTAGGATTTTAAATAGAAAGATAAACATCCCACACCTACCCACATGATATCAGGTGTAAGAAAACTAAATAATTCAAAACTTTTATGTTCGAAGCATTTAGACAGTAATATCTTATACGTTGTGGGTGAAAAGGTGGGTTGCATGCGTGGAAATTTTATAGGCTTGTGGGTGACCCAATATGTGTGGACTTCTTTCTCTATTTGTGTTGTGGTTTCATGTAGGCTTTTTTCTTTTTTGTTCTTTTCATTTCATAATTAGAATGTTGTGATTTCATATGTTACCTGTTTGTTCTTTTTATTCGTTTAATTAGTCTTCTTGTTCGTCTTTTCGTTTTTCTGTTATCATTTTTTTTACTAAATTTATGCTATAGTAACTACAAGGGCTTGTTAAAAAAACTCTAATCTAATTAAATTAAATTTTAAAATAAAAATTCTAACTTTTAAGTTCTAATTTACAATTAGTTTGTTTGTTAACATTGTAAAAAAAAAAGGATCTTATTTCACGAGGTAATTAGGCCCCTCCGTTATGAATTATGCTAATTGGGGCCCACCATTTAAAAACGATAATTTAGAACCCACTATCGGCTTCATTTTGAAAATCTTATAAAGTTTTTTCCATCCAAAATCTAATAAGTAAATAAGCTCTAAATTAAAAAAAATAAGAGCTCGTTTTTAGAGTTGCCAAATGCCCCCTAAATTTCTCAAATGAGTACAACTCACAATTTATCCAGAGGAGACTGGATTCTCAATGGGAGTCACTTGTCCAGGCTGAAAATTCCATTTTTGGACTGCACCACAACTGTCCAAACTGCTCAAAATAAATCTCTCATCTTGCTTACTCATTAGGCAAAATGAACTTTTACATCGGTCACATGAGCAGCCCCACAAAGCCTGTCAATGGGACTCAATCAAAATATGAGTAATGGTTGGATTAATTTCAAGCTTGAGCTTGTGGCAAGCTAAGTCATGAAGAATCATGTTTGTGAAGGGGCTAATTTGATCATAAATGAACCAAGTGATCAAACAAATAGGATGAATGACAAGTAAGAATTGCTATCACTTATGATCTGGCAGACTACACGTTAAGGGTAGGCGACCTTCTTAAATGCATTGTGGGGCTCACCTTTTCAAAATCCAAGCCGGGTCGGCTACAAGTCATACCACCCACTGTATTCATTGTATTTAAATTTCCAAAGTTATTTCTAGTGGACCAGCGGTTAGGTTGATCACAGGTGAGGGATTCCCTGCATTTCTATCGGGAAAGAGAAAAGTAAAGTTCACCATGCGTTCCCATGTAGTCAATCAAATGGTGGCTATCTTACTGATTGAGTAATGATTTTCATTTATTTATTTATTTTGACAAGTAGTTGAATAATAATTTAGCTGTTGATCACTACAAAGGTGTTGGTATGTCTAGTGGGCTTGGTGGGATAAATGGGCCCCTTTTTTGTATGGCTCTTTCCAAAATTTCACTCTAGGAATTGAATGGATAGGACTCATACACCAAGTGGTTAAAGTTGAAGATCAAAGGTTCTTTTCCTTTAGTTCCTGTTTGGGTAATTGATTCACTTGTAAAATAAACTGAAGTAAATGGTCACTTTAAGATAAAAGAAGAGAAGAGAAGTTTTATTAAAAAAGGTACAGAATTTAAAAAATCACCTCTTCTTTCACGTCTCACTATAGTAATTCAATATACAAAAGAAAGTAAAGGTCTTATCAACATTTTTTCAGCCCTTACCTATCTTTCATAATCCCTATGGTAGAATTCATTTCACCATGAATTCCTATTTATTTAAAAGCAAACGAATGCGGCTTGAAAGGATTTTGGGTTCTTAGGGGTCTAATTCTTATCTGAGTGAAATTTGATAGGGCTCCTATAAATGAGGGCATTAATTTAATGGGTCATACTGACGAGAACTCTGGCCGGAGGAAATTTCTTACAACATGTCATGAGATTAAGAAATCTTCTATCCAATTAGTGAGTTTTCAAAAAACTAAGCAGGTGGTTCGACAAAGTTCTTCAACTTCCAACTTTCATAATGCACAAAGATACTTGAGGTATTTGAGCATTTGTGGATCGAGCCGGAAACAGCATTTTGAAAATATTAAGACATCCCCAACAGGAAGTCTCAATTATCTTACAATCAAACAAGCCCTAATTATTTTGACATTTAATTGCAAGTTCCACATTCGGATGTTGGAACTTCAACTAATTAGAATGAAACATGGAATAAAAGAATTAGATGTTGTGGACATGTGCACTACTTGTACGTGACAAGAGCCCTAATTACATACTATACATTTTACGCCCACATTGGGAAGCACGAGGTTGAATCACTCCTTCATGAGTTGTCTCTTTCCCTTGTTACTGTGGCATGATTCCCACAACCACCAACAGGTCTAACCAAGCTTGACTTATCATGTCTGCGTACTATTTGCTTACAGGCACTTAGCCATGAAAACTGGGCCTTGCCGAGCAAAGGGCAGGCCAAGCTGTAACTGACCACTGCTGGTGCCAGGCCGTGCCCTTGTAGCTAGGGTTCAGCCTAGCACGGCCCAAGGCATGGCTTTATCCGTGTCATGCTAGGCCGTGCCACCTGAAGGCTCACATGCCGCTTCTAACTTTTAAAAAAAATTATGAATTTTTTTATATATAAATTGAAAGAGACTTTATGGACTTTTAAGAGTTTTTAACTTGAAATAAACTTGAAAATATTAAAATAGATGCACGAACATTGAGCTGATTAACAAATGAATAATAATTCTTTAATTATTTTAAAATTTAAATTTTATTTATATAAAAAATTAAAAAAATATGTATACACACACGTGCCGTGCCATGCATCGGCTTAGGCTCCCTGGCCGAGTACGACACGGATAATTTTTGCAGCATGACGTACCATATCGAGGCCCAGGGACCCCTGGCCGAGCACGACCCATGGAAATAACTTAGCCGTGCCGGCACATTGACTCGGTCAACGACCCAAGCACGATTTTTTCAGGTGCTGGGCCTTGTGGTCCACCCAAATTTTCATCTCTATTAGCTAATAAATCCATAAATCCACGTAGATGAATGCCTATCAAGGGAAGGAGGGCAGATGGACAAGGGAGAACTAGAAAAATCAGCTTCAGCATATTATTTTATCCATTGACTTAACAGTCTTAAAGTTAATTGCATCTTAAAAGTTTATCTTTTCTTTTTTAGATTCAATCCAATGACAAGTGAAGGTTCAGTGAGTGTAGAATTTAGCATAGTACTTGATCCTAGGATAACCGGAATATCAAACGGGGTGGATTGACTGAAGATGAGCCCAAGTGGAGACCATAGAGCTAGATTACACATGTACATGTACACTCGTATGAGAATATTTTATCTTCCTCTTATGTTGATCATATAAGTTCATACCAAATTGACCTATTTCTAGTTTACTTCATTTTAGAAAGGATGATAATACTCATCTCTTATTAGAATCTGATTAATCAAGCGCTATATATATATATATATATATATATGGCCAGCTTGAGTGGATGAGAGAGGGTTGTCTGCTGCCTATGGTGGGGTCCACTGTCTGGTCCATCAAAGTGGACCACACACAGGGCCCCCTTGAATTGCACATATCCACTGAAATTTGGCCCCATCCGACCGTTGCATTGAGTGACACCCATCCGAATGGACTGTACACCATTAAAATTTTGTGGCCCAAATGGATGTGATAGAAATCAAAGATGGGGCTATTTTTTATACAAAGGAGGGCCCCTGTGTGTCCTTCAAATGAAAATCCCCCAATCCCCATTCCCATGTGGGTCCCCAAGTAGGCCCTAGACCATTGAGCGAACAACCTTATCCATACTCGAGCTGAGGACAGGTTTGCGAATATAATTTATACCTAGCTATATTTTTACTCGTGAGAATAAAGATGTTAACCGAGTGTAGTATCCACTGGGACAAAAAGGGTAAGTTGTGTTAGTTCCCAAATTCCTAAACTAATCCTGTAGAAAACAAAGTGTTAAGATTTGATGAGTTTGATTCCCAAATTAGGAAAGTAATGACAAGATTTGATTCAATCAAAGAAAAGATCTTAGAGTACGAATCCACCTTCGCCTCGTGTAATGGCGAATATAGACCTAGGGCTTCACTATCAACGCTAAAAATGATTCGTTCTGGTTACAAACTTTCACAGAGTCGATAAATAAGGGATGTAGGTTTAGATCGGGGCATAACCTATATCTCGATGGCATAGATTATCTTAAATCTAACAACACATTCATTCAAGCATCGTTATATGACTAATATTCGAATCTACAAAATTAAATAATAAAAAAAGATATTGCAGTAATAAAGCAAATTCAATCAATTGATAACATTCATGTCATATAATTAAAAGCGTTCAAAGTAAAACCTTAGAACCTATATATTACCAAAATACAAGATTAGGGCTTCATCACAACCCTAAGATAGAGATTTAGTTACTCATAGAGAGAGATTAACGAAGAATCCTTGACGAAATCCCCATTAATGCTTATTTCAAAGCTCCAAAATTAGCCTCCAGATCTCCTAAGATGTGAATGATCTAAAAATGAGTTTGGCTTGCTTTATATAGACTTTTCCCAACAAATCCCTTCAATTTGCGCTAGGAGGTGGAGTCCACCTGAGTTGAGTGCCTGGACACCAGCCGGACGCTAGGAGGCAGTAGCCTAGGGGTCAACTTCTGGGTCTGGCGTCCAGACGCCAAAAGACAGTGTGCTCCGGTTCGTCTCGCGTTGGCTCCATTTAGCTCTAAATTCTGGTTCTTCACCTAAAACACATGCAAAAATGAAAATTAATGCAAATAAGGTCATGTACTAACGATTCCAAGGTGTAACAAAGTCATCATTGAGGAGTTTAAATGATACATTTAAGCTCTCATTTGTGTCCTAACCTAGCAAATTCACAAAGTGACATATTGTTTAAATTGAATATCTCGAGCCAATCTGCAACACTAGCCTCTCGAATTTAGGCCTTGGCCCTCGGGCTTTCTACTAAGGCATCTTTGTTCCCAATTTCACTCTGTCACATCTAATGCAACAAGGTGCAACTCAACTTATTCAGGTATTTTTATTTCTCATTTTCTATGTGTACTTTACTTTTAGTTTCTATTACCACACAGGGCCTGTTTGGGGGCTTTACTTTTAGAGTTGACTGGAATAAAAGTTATTTTGAAGAAATAATAAAATATAAGTGAGTTATGATAGTATTTTATTTTTAATTATTTGTGATGGAATTTTTTTGACTTCCTTTTATTGAAAATTGGAGTTTTTTTTGCCTTTTACTAGAGAAATGAGGTTTCTTTTTGACCTTTTTTGAGAAAAATATGGTGAAAAATTTAAATTAAAGTGCTTTTGATGGGATTGTTTTTTTTTTTTTTTTTTTGAGAAATTGGGCTTTATCTTACTTAACTCTAATAGTAGAATTGCCAAACAATCTTCCTTTTAAATACTATAAATGTTTTTTGGTTATATGCATTGGCTTTTGACAATCTTCTCTTTAAGTGGACCTGTACATGTTGTGTCCATCATACATGTGGCCGTCTAGACTGTCAAAATCACAGAATACGTTCTAGATAAGACTAGATAGCTTATAAAATGACATTGGTGTAAACAGTAAAAGTACTTTCCATTGTGATCTCTTTTGCTTGCAAGGTAAAATGGTTAATTTCAATTGAAAAATAATTAAGAAAGAGATTGGGCGCCACAAAGTTTAAGAGAACCATATCTTATGAAGATAATTGAGAGATTATCATATAATAATGTTTACATAGATTTTCTAGTGGATGACTTCCTGTTGGTCCACATGCACCTCACCTTTGATTGATACTTGCCATTCTTATCAAACTCCAAATAAATAGGTACTGTGTTTAGTTTTGACAAAATTCGAAGTATAATATCTACTATTGTACTGATCAATGCATAAAATATTGTGAATGTAACCAATCATGGTACATCAAATAAAAAAAAATCACAAAACAAGTGAAAGAAATAAAACAAAATGAAAAAAAAAAAATAATCTAAGGCCATGGTGAAAAGAGAACAATCTTTTACCATCTCTGAGTAAATAAGGCTTACAATTTTTGGTTTTGTCCCCTCCTAGCTCGCACCTCTTACGGATTAAATTGGTTTTTATCAACCATAAAAGCCTCCAACTAAGGGACTGGTGTATAGTATCACCCAGAAGATCAGTCACTATAGAGCAGACGACATTTTTCACAACATGATAGTGAGAATGACTACTGAACCGAGCTCTTCACACATTGATCAATCAATCATGTATATCACTCCAAATGGAGTGCATATACATAAGAGGGCATGCGATTTGAATGTCTTAGATAAAGCAAAGGCGGGACCCACTTGACTCATTGGAACTTGCCACTTTAAAAATCGTTTCCATGGTAACTTCATGCAAGCATGATCATAGGATGATTTATCATAATACCATTTAAGGAATACTCTAGGATATGAATGGATCGAGTGAGTCTAAATTCTGTGGTCTTCTAAAACTAAATTAGGCTAAGAGTACTTAGATTGTTACCTAAAGTCCTCACCTAAGCCCCATCAAAAACAATTATTGATCACAAACCTGAACTTGGGCTTGGGCTTCGACTAAACTTTGTATAAATCATATGAATTTTTATCTTAAAATTCAACCCGTTAGTCAATCACTTATTTAGTATAGAGGTTAGTCCAATTCCCTTTTACTGGTTTGATTATACAAATATATATATATATATATATATATATTTTTTCATTTCAGAAGATAGAATTTTATAGGATAGTGATAAGACCAATTATGACCTATGGAGCAGAATGTTAGCCAATCAATAAAGGGCAAAACCATTAAATGGTATCGATGGTACTAGCAATACTCTCTGGGGGGTTACATGAGAGCAGATTGTGCTTTCCATGGATGCTCGTTATGAGCCAGTTACAAAGTGCGAAGATTTCCCATGCAAGTTGTCCAAACTTGGACATAACTCTGCCCTGCTCAATCACTAGCACTAGTCTCAGCGTCTATCACATAGAGTCAAGGGACTCTCCGAGCCATATCTTCTTAGTTTGTACCCGAGTGGCCTGCAAGATGACATCAGGATTGGGGCATAGAAGCTAACCCAACCAGTCTCCCTGATGGATTTAGTTTGGCGCGATTACAAGAAGAGGAGGCAAACCTGTATAGGAGGATGTTCCAAATGAAAGTAAGGCGTCCATCCATGGTGTCCAATTCCACTGAACCCAAGTTTGCAGTTCGAGATATCAAGAAACTCACACCGGCAGAAGATCGAAAAAGGAGGCTGAAGGGTCTTTGGTTTCATTGTGAAGAAAATACACTCCCAACCATAGAAGCAAACCCCAGAAATTATCTAGATTTCTGTCTCTATTAAGTCTTCTACTTTATGTAGGTATTCTTCTAACTTTTGGCTTACTTCCAATTCTCTATTTATAGTAGTTTCATTCGGTTTGACAAGTCTAATGGACTCTAATTGTGTGGGGCGATTCTCAAAACATCAAGATCATGCTAAACCTAGCAGTAATCTCGGTCGAGTGCATCCCGGCTCGAGCACTAATGCGCTAGCCGAGGTGAGTATCGTCATTGTGGTTGACCCTGGCCTGAGGATGTCGTGATCTCGGCCATATAACTGATAATCGCGCACCTCGCCTACAACTGTGTGCCGAGGTGCCGGATGAGACAAGCCCTGACAGCCGTCTCCCCTCTTCAGATACGTGGCGGGATATGAGTACACGCCACTGGGATAGATACTTCATCCCAGCCGTCCAAATCTTCACCAGATATCTGACAAAGAAGCATCCAGCGGCTATGGCCATATCAGGGCGGGGCCCAAGAAGCCAACAAGTCAAGCCCAGTATCACTCGCATTTAATGCGGTGTGGGCTGATCGGACCACCATTTAATGCGATATAAGCTGTGATGGACCCTCATTAATTTTTTTGTGGGTTGATGAGACTTTAGCAGTCAGATCATCAGGCCCATCACCAAATACCTGGAGAATCTCTTATATATAGAGAAGAAGTTGTTCCCACGTAGGTACGTAAGCACGAATATACACATGTATGAACTCTCTTCTCTTCTCCAACCTTAGTTATACCTAGAGAGACTAACTGAAGCATCGAAGAGCCCTGTGCTGCCCACGGCCAGGGTCCTTTGACTGTTTTTTCTTCCCTTTCAGGTTCTCAGAGCAATCAGCTTTCACAGTCGATTGGGATAAGTCCCAAAGGGCTCCCCTTAACCTTGTGAGTTATATTTTCTGCACTTACACTAATTATATTCTAGTCGATTTTACGACTTCTTGGATTCTTCCAACTTTCCTCTCATTCCATTTAACAAGATCCTGTCCTAATAAGAAAAGGACTTTGATTAAATTAGTTTTAGTAACAATCCTAAACTTAAACCATCTATTTTCAATAATATCAGCACATTCATCTTCCCCTAAGCCACATATTGAGAAACCTGTTGTTAGGGATAATTAGGGCAAACAACACGCGATCAATCACAACTAAACGCAATCCGCATGACATACAGATTTACATGGTTCAACAAACTTGCTTACATCCATGATTTCATTATGAAGTATTGGGTAACTCATTATAAGGATTCTAAACTCTCTAACACTTAGCCTACTCTCTCCCTGTAAATCTCAATCTTGCTTTCACGGCCTCTCCCCTTCTAGAAACTCTGACACCACGGGAGAGAGCTCTCACATCTCTAACTCTCTCACCATGTCTAGGGTTGTAGACTACACCAATATATAATCTCCCATTTCTTGCCCCAAAGGGCCCAGGTACAATGACTAAAATACCCTTGACCCTGAACCTGGTCAATGGCCAACTCATGAACCAATTCGGTCAAACCGGAATGTAAGACATAAACCCAACACCTAAAAGGCCAATAAATTCTTGGGTACATGGTATTAGTATTGAGAAGGATCAGGGAGTGATCCGAACCCCCTATAGCTAGGACACTTAAAATAGCTTGAAGAAAGCTTAGTTTGTCATTCTACATTCCCAACCACCTTATTTTATACTTTTTCTTTCCTTGGTCCATGTAAATGCCGGCCTAACCAACCCAAAATGTATCATTCTCGGTTTACGTAAATACAATAGTGTGCGGATGTCACGCCCCAAGCCTGAGATTGCACCCATCTCGAGGCGCGACAAACGCCTGCATGGGGATTCGAGTCAAACTCGTTGACCCTTGTCCCCACGAACATAATTCACCTACAGGATTTCACGTGTGAGGTTTAAATTTCCATAGACCTGTATAATTTTGTCAAATAGGTATCCAATTGTAACCCAAACAATATCAAATGCATCAAGATATAGAGCATAAGGTTCGTGAGCATAGATTAAAAGTTCAAGTTTAAGAACTAAAGATAGAGAGGGAAAGAAGTAAGTTAGTTAAGTTTTATAAGCCATAGTCAAAACAAGTTTATAAACTATAACAAAAGATGTGACAATCAAAGCCACGGTCCATGGGTCATTTGCGTCCAATCTCAGCGGGTAGATGTCTAGAAAACATCATCAGAAATCCATTCAGCTACGCGACGGGGAGATTCCTCCTCAAGGATCTCCAAGTCGGTGGCATCGAGGTACTCACCTGTAATGCCAAGTGTAGCACCATTAGATTAAACTAAGCAAGATAAACAGATATAAATCATCTAACATGTGACAAATGAATTGTTAAACAGATATAAATCACAGGAGGTCAAAGCATAATTACTAGGTAAATTTGAGCATGCATACGCATGAGACGTACGAATCATAATTTATAGGTATACACAATAGCAGAACTAAATGGCACATCCACATTAGCTATATTCTCTCAAATTAACTATGTAAACATGAATGTAAAGTGAGAGCAGAAACATAACAGAACAGATTAGGGTGGTACCACTAGGAGACGAGGGTCCAAAACTCCCCATCACGGACCTAGGGTGCCGGTCAACCCTCAGAATATAATCCCATCCGCAGAGGGCCAGAAATATATACAACCCACACTTAGCCGGGTCCGACTTAGATAGGGTCGAAGACAGGTTGTGCCGACTAGATCGCGGAATAAAAGTATAAATTAACAGATGATATACAGAACATATCATATCATAATTCAGAACTTATCAAGATTTAACTGATCAGAAGCAGAAACATATATAATATAAACATGTACATAAGCAAGATATACATAACTAGACATAAGTATGATCAAGTCATACGAGAGTACTAGAAACGGAATACAATGCATGTACATAGATCATATACGGAATCAAGATATAAAACAAGCCAATCCTACGGTCTCGGGAACTCTCGGGGTCTTCACCGTCCAACTAAGTGTAGTACTAAGGATTCCGATGTTAGTGGCCTACAAAAGAACCCTTGGCGTTACTTAATTTGGGCACCAAATCCCTTAGTATGACACATTTGGTTCGGATCTTAGTTTCAAAAAACACGAGATCCCTTATGGGTGCACGGTTGCTCAAACTGCATCCACATAATATACAAGTCCATTGGTCATGATAAAAGGTTGAAGGTATCCATCATTGGGGTCCAACTATCAGGCCAATTAATCTAAACATGCTACAGTTTAACATTTGGCTCGCGGTACCATCCGGTTGCCAAAGTTTAAGATAAATCCAATATCCACTTATTCCCTGAATTTCAAATAAAATATATGTAGGGACCATTGGATTCTACGCTACAGGAGCTTTTCAACAGTATGTTAACCTCCAAAAAACATACGGTTAAAAAGATATGGCCGTTGGAAGTTGACATAAAATTCTACGCTCATGCGGACAAATGCGCGCTCGAGCGGACCCAATAGAAGTCATGCGTGATAGAGCAGGCAATCACGCGCTCGAGCGGACCCAACTAGAGGTCATGCGCGCTAGAGCGGGCAATCACGCGCTCGAGCAGGCAGTCCAAAATTCTATACCCGAATTCTGAACTTCCCTGCTCTCTTCCAAAGCCAGCCATGGCCTACTCCCAGACTTCAAACCACATTAGATGGATAAATTGAGCCTCCAAACATGCTGATAACATCCCCAATAAACCAACATTAAACATCAATAAAAACCAATCATTTTTTACACAAAATATGAACAAAAATCAAATTTGAGCAAAGAAGTGGGTAATCTAACATGAATAGCATATATATGGAATCAAATGAGGATACATGCACACAATTATATGAGTTTAACTTGCCTTGGGTGTAAGCAAACTCAAATCCTACACTTCACACCTCTCCTAGCAAGTCCAAGCCTTCCAAATACAAAACCCCCAAAAATGTACCTCTAGAAACAACCTAAAATGATAAAATGAAAATGGGATGAGGGAGAAGAAGATGCATGCACGAATTGTAACATCATTATACTGATTTGAAACAAAAGCAAGGAAAAGGAAGATGAAAACTTACCAATGTAGAAGATTAAAGAGAAGGAAGCTTGAAGGAGATTCTAACTCTTGTAGAAGATGAGTTAAGGATGAAGATGAAGATGGAGTTATCAAATCTCACATGCAAGGTCTCTAACCATCTTATCTTGAGAAGCTCTTGGGAAAGGGATAAAGGAGAAAGGGAGTTTCAGCCTGAAATGCATGGAGGAAAGAAGAGGATCGGTGGTGTGGTTGTTTTGAATGATATTTTTCTGGACTTTGCATGCAAGTCCACTAAGTTGCAGAATTTTTAAAATGGGGCTTGGCTGGAAAAATGGGCTGGAAATGGGTCAAGATGGATCCAAATCCATTGGGTCAAAACATAACAATTAAAGCCCATGCAATGCTCTATGCAATGCACTAAAAACCCATAAAATTCTACATGCACACATAAAATCCAAAACACTTCAAAAGTAATAGTCTACCTAGTCCATGGTTAAACCCAACTAGTTATACCTAATCAAGCCCAATTACATTCAAAATATCTATTAAGCTACTAATCTAAGTTAATTAACTCTAAATCAGGATTAAGATGGGTCGGGGTGTTACAGCGGATCCCCTGTTTTGTTTTAATAAAGAAATACTGTTTCATCCAATCAAAATTTATCGAATGTATAAAATTTCATCTTT
>QPKB01000007.1:6674914-6730888 GCA_003546025.1 Camphora micrantha
AGAACTTTTTTGCGGAGCCTAATCAAGCACCCATCGCAAACCTAGCAACCAATAAAGAACCCCTATAGTCACATTAATCCCATAAATTGGCACACGTCTAAATGGACTGAACCTTCTTCAATACTCATTTCCCTCTCCAAAGAATCTAAGGAATCTAGTGAGAGATCCTAAGCAAAATGTCGTTTGAGAGATCGGCCTTAAAAAAAACTCAATTGGTAGTAAGGAATCATTTGCTGGGTCTGTACAATTCGTACAAGGGATCAGGTATCAACAATCCAGCTATCAGATATGCTTTTGAAGAAGAGGTAATTTCTTATTCTTTTAGAATTATGTTTCTGAACTATTTGTACCTCTGTTAATAGCGTAAATCTGGCTAACTTAACGAGTAAGGGAATAAACAAACCTTTCCTTCATTTCATGTCAAACCTACAAAGGTAAGCCATTTAGCCCCCTCCAGTTCTCTCTCAACCATTCCTCTTTTCACCTTTCTCTTTACTCTAGAGGTTTTGATTTGTTGGGTAAGCTCCACTTACTTGGGTAGAATGATGTTCGGATCCTAAAAGGTGACAAAACTTTTAAACCAATCAGCAGTGTCGGCCAGCATCACATAACTCTTGCACAATAAGAGGTCTTGGTGAACCAGCCACCAATTGATCACATCAAAGGCATATTCTTTAATTTTGTTTTCCTTTATTTTAATCTTATGTTTTGATTCATTCGATATTGCTGGTGAGCTTAACTTCTACTGGCATGAGATATCGTTGGGCAAAACCAGGTAGGCGAATGATCTTTAGTAGTTTTTAGATTTCAGAAATGGGCACCCTAATTAATTTATAACAATAGTTCATGAATATATATAAACACTCTGCACATTTAAACATGAGAGCCTGATCTCTTCCTTCTTCGCATATTGAGTCTGAATCTCTCAAGCGCAAAAACTCAAAAAGATTGAGAAACCCACTGGGGCCACTTTAGGACCCAATCCAGTTGACCCACACATTCATGACCCCCTTATAGACATCGATCCTATGAATTTACATGGATTTGGATGAATTAAAATCATTGGGTTGAGGGTCAATTTTTCTTATTTAATATAAAGCTTGTTAAACTTGTGGACCACTGATTGAATGGGTCAGAAGTATTAGGCTGACTTCAAATTTGATAAGTAGATTGACTTTAAATTACTATTTATTTTTATTTTAGATTTATTTTCTTCCATTAATATTTTAAAGAATATATACATCTTAATAAACATTTATTTTCATGTAAGCCCGGGGCTTTTATTGCTAGTCTACTATCATAGTGAGATTTGGCAAGGGCTCATATAAGAGGGAGGATTTAGTTTGAGCAGTTAGATTTGTAATACCGGGGCCCTCTTTCGAGCCTCACTCCAAGTACATGTAAATCCTTGCCTTTACATCAATTCAAATTATATATATACATGTACATGTATATACATACATATATATATATATATGTATAAAAAAACAATATAGAGAACTTATCTCACACATAGCTGCTCATGTGTAAATCCATTTCCCGGAACCTCTTTTCTGCCCTCTCGATCTCACTCCAAAAATGCGGATCTGCACGCAGATCTGCACTAGCTTTCAGAGCGGATCCGTCTTCAGAGTGCGGTTCGATCATTTTCGGAGCGCGGTTCGACCATCCTCGGAGCACGATTCAACCAAATTATGGAGCGAACTGTGCATAATTTTGATTTTTTGTGTATTTTCTTTTTCAGTAAGCTTGATATTTATCTTTTGACTGAAGAAAACTCTTTTTGTCTTATTAATTATTGTCTATTTTATGTGATCAAATTGCAAAGTTAATTTTTTTTCTCTATTTTGATATTTGAATATATGGATAAGATTTATTTGTGCCCATTAGTTAATTATTTATAAACTCACAAGCACTATATTGTATAAGCGCTCCGGAGGCGCTTTGGATATATAATTATTTTAAAACTTAGCGTTTCGCCGCTCCCGCTCCGCGCTCAGGCCACTTAGGCTGATCCTTGGGTAGTTGGGTTGTCACATAGGTTGTTTTACCACTCACCCACCCAAAAGGAAAAAAATAATATTACTACGCAGGATATAATCTTGTTGGTATTTTGCACATCCTTGTGAAACTTTTTTTATTCTAAAATCCAGCCATTGATCAAAGGTTGTAAAGTTAATGGAAAAACCCTTACCAAATTAGGATGGAAACAGGACAGGTTTTTAAACGGTCATGATAAAACAATGCTCATTGCCTCCTCATGACTCTAGCTAGAAGTTGCGCCAAGTTTTGCAAATGGATCACTGACACTTTACCCACATTTCGCTCAAAATATGTATGTGTCAAACAGTACTTTGAAAAAATCACAAGCAAATCCAACTCTAATGGAGTGGGTTGTACTTGCGCAGGGTCACCTTCTGAACTTGATCCCAAAAATAAAAACTGACCCATTGGCATCGCTGAATCAGTGACTAGTGAGGAGATAATAAAAAGAAGTCATGGAAACATAGAGAAAAAAAATGATCTCATGTTCCATCGCTATGGATCGCGCTATCGACATCTAAAACCTGCAGTTGGCGGGGTGGGAATTAATATAATAATAGGAATGATTCATCCTCCTACTTCTGCATATGGATATAGGTATAGGATTCTTTGTCATCCGTGAAGCTTGTGGGTTTTTTTTTTCTTGAGATAATTAGCGAAAGGTCCTTCATATAGGACTTGTAAGGCCTCCAATCCATCAACTTTTCATCTAAGGCCTGTAGTCCATGCAACTTGGACATATTTCGGTAAGAGGTCCCTAGACACGTCACCTCATGGATAGAGATCCCTAGACACGCCACCTCATACATTTTCATGACTTATTTGCTCTTTTAACTGATTAGGCATATAATTTTAAATTTTGAAATTTTAAATCTTCCATTCTCCCTCCTCTTCTTCTACTATCCGAATTTCTGCACGTGGATCTTCATTGCAGGAACAGGAGAGATCGATTTCGATTTCGAGAGGGCGACACTGGTCGGATTTGTGCAGAAATTCGAAGTTGCAGACGCTCGACAGATAAGTCTGGGATTGGTTTTGAAGGATGCAGACCACCGGAGTAGATCTAGTGTCTATCGCCATCGCCGGAGAGGGGTTCTTGATTCCGGATTGCTAACCGGATTTGAAGCACAGAGGGCTGCCATCATCGCTACCATCGTCATTGAAATAAGAAGAAGAATAGAGAGGATTCTTGGGTTTGCCGCACCTCCCTTCGCCGGAGAAGGAGCGGACCGGCGTGACGTTCATCGCCGGAGACTCCATCGTCCACTGCCGCAGCTGTTGTTGCCGTGGTCGGAGAAGGAAGGAGCAGCATTTTCATCGTTTCTGGTTACAGAAACCTAAGGAAGAAAAACCAGTTCTGTTTGGGGAAGAAGACCGATTTGGGTTTGGTTCTGGGTTGTGTTCGGGTCGGTTTGGGCGGGTTGGTTCCAGGTCAGGTTCGACTTAGCCCGTTCCAGAAGCCCATCCCCATTCCAGTCAAAGTCAAATTTATTTAAGTTTTGAACAAATCTATCTGAGGTTTTGGCTATTTATCTGACTTCTGGAACAAATTTATTTGAGTTCTGGACAAATTTATCTGAGTTCTGGACAAATCTATTTGAGTTTTTGGCTATTTATCTGACTTCTGAAAAAAATTTATTTGAAAACTAGATAAATTTATCTGAGTTCTGGACAAATCTATCTGAGTTTCTGGCTATTTATCTGAGTTTTGTAACAAATCTATCTTAGTTTTTGGAAAATTTATTTAAGTTTTTGAAAAATATTGGTGAGTTTCTAACAAATTTATCTCCATTTAAAAAAAAAATTAACTGAGTTTTTGAACGAATCTTTCTGTGTTTTTGGCAAATTTATTTGTATTTTCTTTGATCTATTTGTGTTTTTGAATTTTTATTTGTGTCTTTTTAAAATTTATTTTTATTTTTTGAAATAAATTTATCTGAGTTTTTGACAAAAAAGACTTGAGTTTTTGCCACATTATTCGCTAATTTGGAAAACTTGGTTATCTTAGTTTTTGCAATGTATTTGCATTTTTTTAAAATTTATTTGCATTTTTTTAATTTTATTTACGTCTTTTGAAATTTATTTTGAGTCTTTTGAAATTTATTTATATATATTTTTTAAATTTATTTGGATCTTTTGAAATTTATTTTGGATCGTTTGAAATGGATTTTTATCTTTGAAATTTATTTATATCTTTTGAAATTTATTTTGTGTCCTTTTATATTTATCTGTGTTCTTTTGAAATTTATTGCTTTTTTTGAAATTTGGTTTTCGTTTTTGAAATTCATTTGCGTTATTTTGAAATTATTTGTGTGTTTTTAGAATTTATTTGAAAATCTAATTAATGAGATTCCATTAATCATGGCCCATTAAATGGTAGTTGACTATTATTAATGGGATATCCCACCCAATTATGGAATATGATTTAAAGAAAGGGTAAATTAGACATATCAGGTTGGGAATGTGTTAGAGGACCTTTGGCTACATGAATTTTTTTTGTTTACTGTTTGCAACAAAATCATACTTTAAGGGACCTCTCGCCGAATCCCCCTTTTTTTTCTTCTGTCTTTACTGATTCTTTGTCGTCCCATCTTTTATTGATTTTCTTTCCCTATAATCATCATGAATAGGATGCTCATTATTGAATTTCTTATAATTTTTTTTTCTCGTACCTTAGCCAAAAGAACTGGGACCCAAGAAAGAGCCAGCACCCACGGGAAGACAGCTCCGCACTCATGTGGGAAGAGAGCCTCTACACGTAGGAAGAGGCAGCGGCGTATCCAGAGTTCAAACCATGCACAACTAGGTGAAAACTGCTGCACACTCCTCATTATTGTTGAGTATATGCACACATTCTCCCTCAAGTAGTACTAATCATGGTTAAAGCTGAGATGCTCCAAGCCTTGGCCAATGTTTTAAATTAAAATACATGGCATAGTTTGTGGGCACAAACAACCTAGTAGATAAAAGGCATTTGGAATGTACTAATTATAAAATAATCGAGTTCATTGACTGTATTTAATCTAAGTCTATTAAATGGATAGACAGTGTAAAAACATTTTCATAGAGTCTATTCCGTAGCCTCACTCCAAACAACTTGTGTTCAGGGTTTGAACCTCCATATTAAGGTCCGGGAGGAGCCCTTAAAACATTTAATGGGCCAGGTGCTCTATTTACCCCACCTTCAATATAAACGTACCAGGCTTAGGGTGGGCCAAAACCCTCGAAGGGCCTGCACTTCCCAAGCCCTTTCCTTGCTCTAGAGGACTAGGGTTTGGGAGAAAAATAAATCAAGTTCTTAATTTTTTTCAAGAAGACCTTAACTTTACTTGTTTATTTGGCCACACGAATGACAATACAATGCAATAAGCAAAATGTTGGAGTTACATTTCTTTTTTCATTTATTAATTTTTATTGCCAATTGACTGGTGACGAAAATAGAAAATACTTATTAGGATTACAATGAAATAGTGTAGAAATATAAATTTAATAAAGAAATATAAGAATTACAGTACATAGGAAGTAATTGTTCCAAATCGGCCAGTCTATTTGCATGGAATTCAAATGCATAGGAAGTACTTAACTTAAATGGTCCTATTATTTGCACGGAGTTAATGGAACACATAGGGATTTATCTAAATGGGCCTCTTTGTATGCTTGAGATTGGAACATGCAAGTCATTGTCAAATGGAATAATAGAGGAAGTCTTAATGGGCCTATTTGTTTGATCACAACAAAAAGATATACATACGAAGTAATTAATTCGAGTGGGCCTATTTGTTTACATGTAATTAGAGTACAGAGGAAGTCTTAATGGGCCTATTTTTTCGTTTACATGTTAGGTCCTTGAGTGCTATAATCTCCTCCGTCTATTATTTTCTACACAACTTCATCCAGCCCAGCCTCGGCAGCCAAGTAAAGCAGACTCTCTCCAGCCGCATTCACCTCACATTCTAGCTCATGTCTCTCTTCAAATGCCAACGAATGCAGTGCCACTTCTCCTTGGCTCTTCTTTAGTGCCTCGTGGATTGGATTATTGCCTTCCAAGTTCCTCTTCCTCAAAGCCACACTACCAGCCTGCCGCACAAGATTTCCTTCCTCCAAACCTGGGATTCCTTCCGTCAAATTTGAATTTTAAGCGGGTGTAAGAAGCTTTGTGAGGTCAAGATGACCAGCCCTGGCTGCCACGTGAAGTGGAGTTTCGCCTTTAGAGTTATGTTGAGAGATGAGGGACAGGCACTATTCGATCACCTTCTCCACAATATTTTGATGGCCGAATTCAACTGCAATGTGTAGTGCTGTATTCTTTTTTTTTTGGAGTGAGACACAGAGTAAGGTCATTAGCTTCCGCGAACCTTGTTAGGAACTTGATACTTCTTGCGACCTTTGCTGGGAGCCAAATGCCGGCTTCTGATGCAGCCTTGTAGAGATCAGGATCCATCTTCTCAACGCCGATCGTAGGGGATTCTCTATTATCCATCGACTATGTGATATGGGAAGGAGAAGATCCCATGCAGCTTAAGATCAAATTCCATAATTATTCATTACAAAAGGGCTTGAATTAAATCATCAAATCTTTTTTATATCCCTTTGGTACGTTTGCAATGGGCTATTTATATTATTTCTTCGGTCATTTTTGTGGTCTTAGAAACAATATGAATGTCTATGGTTGCAAACGGAATGGTTTCGGATCGAAACCTTAGTGGACCGGGACCCGGACCCGTTTTTAAATAACGGTTCCGGTTCCGAATCCGATTTTGACTCGGAACCTATTTTGTTGGTTCCAAACCTGATTTCGATAGGAAAACTTGGATCCGGTTCCGGAACCGGGTCCACCTAGAGGACTGGAATCCAGTTCTAAAATCGATTCTAATTTCTCTTTATTCTTCATTTTTCTTTAAAAAAGCATATCATTCATCTTATAACAGTGCATCAAGTCTACTACCTCTAATATTGTACATAAAAATGTCCCAAAAAAGTTGATTTTGAGGTACAATTTGCAATATTAAAGGCTCATATGCGGGGTCTTGGGTCGGAATCTATATGGGCTCGGACATGGACCCGTTTATCAATCAGAACCTAAATTAGGTTCTGAACTCGGACCCGTTTATGAATCGGAACCTAAAATAGGTTCTAGACCCGGTTTTTTACAAGTTGGAACTTCTGGATAATCAGAGAATCATATAGCCGTTTGCAACCCTATGCATATACAATTCTTAACATAACTTAGCATATGCTTTTTGTGTAATAATGGGCCATATGGGTAGGTTCGGTGACTGCGGGGGGCATCAAATAGAGCTAATAAGGTAGTGATATCATTGGCAAATGTTAGCATAGAGTACAAGTTTCAAGGACAGCTCTTTGCAATTTTGTTTAAAAATGAAAAATGAATTCGTAAGCAAAAATTAAAGGGGGGGTTGGGGTTGTCAATAAATTTTTTGTTGGAAGGTATTACTTTGTAAATCTCTAACATGCAAAAACAACATAGATGGATAATATAAAATCAAGTGCAGCCCCTATTGAAGTCAACGTCCACTCTCACTCCTGAGCGGTCATAATTGTAGTCGAGCCATCGCCCTCACCATAAAACTATTGTGATGCCGTCCCCTATCATCAATCGGATTTGGGATAAATGGTAACTCAATGGGGTGTAAGATTCTTCAATTGGTATTAGAGCCTGGTAGGTCGGGTGTTCGAGTTATGAGACACGCATTCGTAGCAGGTCGAGCCCTCGCCCTCACAAAAAAACTATTGTTCCCCACCACCATATGATGTTCACAATAAATAGGCATCGAATATCAACAAATTGCTGATTCATTAGCCAAACAAAGGGTAGGGATTGGAGGTTTTTTTTTTTTTTTTTTCTGTCAGTAAGTACCTATGTATATTTTCCTTCTCTGGTAGAGCCTAGGATCCATGTTCTCAAGACTAATCATAGTGAGGTCTTGCTTCGTAGACCTATGTAATAAGTACCTTTTGTTTTACAATAAGGGTAATGCCTAAAACTTACAAATTGGTGAAGTTGGAGGGGCTCGAGACTTCGAGAATCTCCCTATCAATCAAAATAAATGTTTATTGATTAGTTTTGTAAGCTGAAAGTGGAGCGAGAATCCAGATCTCGAGTGTCTCCCACAGGGGGTTCCAATGAAATCATCTATGGAGCCTATTTACGGATCATTCAAATCGTTCAAAATTAATTTCATCTTCTCCACCTGACATATCCTGAAATAAGAATTGAACCCACCATAAGTTGGAGCACTTAATTGACAACGTGATTAGCACAATCTTATCCATTATCAATTATATGCATTAATGATGTTATCAGTCATGTACTCAATATCATGGTGGGGCCCACTGTCTAGTAACATATCCTCAAATATTACAGTTGGATCCAACAAAAATAAATAAATAAATAATATTATGGTGGGAGATAAGCCTTGGTTTATACCAACTGTTAACCTGATGTGGGCCCAGTGATAGGTGGGTCACATGATTTCTAACACCCGATATTTAATCCTTAGGATATTTGTAATTGGTGCGAACCACCAGGTATGAAGGAAGAAGTTTATGGGACAGTGACTATATGAGAATCCTATGGAGCAAAATATAGGCCAATCAAGAAACTACAAATGAACAAAATAAATATAATAGAGAAGAGAAAGTTGCAATGGATCGGTGGTAAATTTAGAAAAGATAGAATAGGTTATAGTAAGAGAGACTTGGTTGAGATAATTTGGATATATTCAACACACGCCAATAACGGCGCTGCTGAAGAAAAGTTTTTCTATGCAGATTGATGGCCCACCAAAGTGAAGCGGTAGATAAAAAAGGATAATGATAGAAGTGGTAAGGATAGATATGATAATCGACTAAACATAGATCAAAATGGAGAAACATAATTCATTTATCTGAACCCAACATAGTTGGGACAAGATTTGAGAATGATGATGATAATGAATCATAAAATAACACTAACTGAAAATGTAATATAAGCTAATCTTTGATGAACTCATCCTTTCCATATCCAACCTACTTTAGAATATTCTCTATTATCCATCGACTCTGTGATATGCCAAGGAGAAGGTCCAATGGGCTTAGGATCAAAATCCAACATCCACTAAAAAAAGTTATCAAATCTTTTAATCGGTTTATATATGTAAGTTTACAATGCTAATTATTTTATTTTTTGAGTTATTTTTATGATCCTAGATAGATACAATAAGCATATGTAATTCTTATCACGACAACCTTTCAATACAAACTCTTAACACGGCATGTATTATTTGTAATAATGGGCCGCATGGATGGATGGGGGATGTGAGGACGGGGGCATTAAATAGACCTATTAAGGTAGTGATCACAATGACAAATGTAAGTATTACCTTGTATCATGCAATATTATTTGGAGTAATGAGATAAATAGAACCATAGTTATTACTCTGTAAATCAGTTTTTTTTCTTGAAAAGTATTACTCTGTAAATCTCTAAAAAGAAAAATAGCATAGATGGATGTGAGATCCAGCGAATATTTTCACCTACGAGCAGACTGGATGTTGTATAAATGGGGTCCAGATAATGGGGCCCATATAATGGGGCATTTTTAGGGATGAGATGGATAGAAAGGTCTCTTTATGGATGATGGCCATTAAAAAAAATTAATCTCATTGGATTATCCTAACCCTTGAATTTACAACTTATTGGTTTAACGGTCTTTTAACCATATATATAGATTTGAAGAACATAAAATTAGGATGATTTTAAATCATGAGAGATAAGAGTGTAAAAGGAGTACTTGTAGTGATCAACGATGGATTGGACTGCCGAAAATCCTCCCAAGATCCAATGCAACCTAACTGCTATATGATGTTCACAATAAAAATTTAATGAGTATTGATGGGTCAGGCCCAAGTGACTCGGTCCATGATGGTGGGTTAGGCCCAAGTGACCCGAATCCGTGATAAGTCCAGGTCCAAATCCACCTATCAAAGGCCGGGTCTAGATCCGCGAAGTGACGAAGTCAGAGCAGCCGCGTCGTTTCTTTAACCAGCTTTTACCAGGTCCTGCGGAGGAGATCCAACATGTCTCATCTATTGAGGGCAGTTCCAAAACTCTGCCAGAATGGAGCGCCTCTTGCTGAAGAGTCGTCCCAATCTTTTAGGGGAAGACTATAAATTAAAGAGCCCGACCAGCATTGGGGGGCAAGTAATTTTCTTTGCACATTTATCGTATTCTCTCGACCTGTAATCTCTACATCGGAGAAGTAAAATCATCAGTTTGGAGTGGACGTAGGTCACACTGACCGAACCACTATAAACACTCTCTCTCTCTCTCTCCTTCAATTTTCACCTTAATTACTCATTACTTGACCGGTGGTGCCCGAAACCAGTTTTTGGCATCATCAAGTATCATTAAATTATTGATTCATTAGCCAAAGAAGGGGTAGGGATTGGATAAATTTTGGTTTCTGTCATTCAGTACCTAGACATTTTGTAAGGGGATATTTACATCTTTTAGGGATTATAGCAACTAGGGAACACTTGAACTATAGAATTTTTGTTGAGTTTCAAATTCATATTAATAAACTCACACTCTTTATAGAAAACATCGCAATCAACGCATAATTTCCAATCAATTTTTTATCCTTATCAAGCTAAAATAAGGTGTTTGAATCAAAAACTAATAAACGCGTTAAAGGTAAAGCCTAGATTGGGATCGATTACCGGTAATTTGCACTGTTTTTCTCGAGTTAGTCTATGAAAACAAGGCAAGCAAAGAAAATCTTACCAAAAAATCTGTCAGAGGGCCAATATCCAAATATACAAGATTTTTTTTTCCAAAGTCTGTGGAAAATATACTTATAAAAATATTTTCAAGAGGGGTATGCAAAATTACAAAAGTTTTTCAAAAACTCTGGGTTGTGCGTATATGCAGTTTAAGTTGCTCTGCCTCACCAGTTCTGTCACAATCAAAGGTTTCTAAAACATTTATCCATCTAATAATCCTTTTCACTTTAACTTACACTATAGCAGAAAAAAATCTATGCAATGCATATTGCTGCAGCAATAACATATACGGCATATTGGGGTTCATCTATTCAAGCCAAACCATCCTACACAAATGTACCATGTGAATATATATTCATTTAGGACACATTTGTGTGCACACCATTTTCGCGGAAAGGAAAAATTACCACGTCAACAAATTTCAAAGAAATCGAAATCTCGGAAAAGGATTTCCGTAGAATTTAGCAATTTATGTTTGGTGCGAATTTAATTTCCTCGTTGAATTGGTGCTAATGTTGTTTTGCACGGCTATGGATTCCTTATAAAAAATCAAAATTTCTTGTTTTGTGAAACAACTTTTTGAAGAAAAATAACATAACATGTAGATTATTTATTCAACATCAAATAATAATTTATTTAAAGAAAAAAAAAAAAAGAGTGTAGGGTTTTGGGTTGAAATGGAAAAGTGTGAGGAAAAGAGGAAGAAGTTATCCGAGAAAATCCATTTCTCATACCCCCCTAGGAAACCCATTTCCAGCATTAGCAAGAAAAATGTTGACGAGGTAGGAAAGTGTTTCTGTGAAATTGTTCTGCACCAAACGCATGGAAAATGAACTTTCCCCAAACAAACGTTCACTGTTTTTACGAAAATGTGTCACACAAAAACTTGATACTGATCTTGCCATCAGCTACTGTTAGTTATACTAAACTTTGAGACTATAGCAGTTTCCTTTAATTTATAAATGGTAAAGGTAGACACATTGGGTATACTCATTGGTAGTGCTGACATCACACTATAAGAAAACTGAAACCAAACCTTTGAAAGAAGAGAACGAATGTGTATAAACTTGAAGCCTGCAACAGCACCCTTAGCAAAGTTGATTGAGACGATACATGAATGCATAGAAAATAATCACAAAATGGTTAATATAAACTGAAGCGCACCTTCCAAATGTTAGATTCTCTAAATGCGGCGAATGAAGTTTTGCTAATTTGATGATCTTAGGGGATTGAAGAAGAGGAAGACTCTAATGGCCTAGAATGGCCTTGTCAAACGAGGATATAAAGCAGAAACAGTCAAGAGATAGTCAATTAAATCAAAAGCAAGAGCCGTCAGAACCACATAATCACTTGTGTTGTCCAAATTCGGTCCCCAGTTTATCCCTCCAATTATGGATACCAAAATGTGAAGAAAAGGCTAATGTTTTTTTAATATATTTATAACATAAAAATAAATTAATATATTTAACTTCAAAATCTAATGTTTTTTAATTTCAACTTTAATATTAATAGTTATGTTAAGTAAAAATTAATTTATAATATTAATGTGTTAATATTATCAATAATTTACATTACACCTAATATCACGTTTATTTTATACTTTGCGGCCATGGATCGTCAGTCGATTGCATGTCAGATTTTAAATAAGGGTAAGGTTCATATGAACCATTGTCTATTGGCATAATTAGTAGTTCGTAGATAGTGCAAATAATGATTTGGTCATTTAAATGTGGAAAATATTCCACTGAGACATGTAGCAGATGAGAACCGTACATCGCATTGATCATGCTAACATGACACTTTAAGGCTAGTTTGGCACTTTATTAGAATAGTAGAAGTCAGGTAAAGCTTCTATTTTCAGATGAGATGTCACATCAAAAGCCCTTTAACTCAAAACTGCCTTCATATTTTTAAAAGAAAGTAAAAAGCAACCACCATTATCTATTAAAAGACAAAATCTCTACTTTTCTATACAAAAAGTTAAAAAGATTTCAAACTAAACAACTAAACATAAAATATCATCATAATCCACTTATATTTTATTTCCTCTTAATTTGATGATTTACTTCAAATCAAAATGGTTAATAAAATCACAAAATGGTTAGTATAAACTGAAACTCACCTTCCAAATGTTGATTCTCTAAATGCAATGGATGAAGTTTCTAATTTGATTATCTTAACCAAGAATATATATATATATATATATATATATATATATATATATATGCACTTGAAAACAGAAGGGGTAGTTAAATCACTAAATGGGGATTGAGGAAGACCAAGACTCTAATGCCCTAGAAGTGCCTTGTTAAAAGAGAATATACAGGAGAAAGAGTTAGGAGAAAGTCAACCAAGTCAAAAGCAAGAGCCATCATGACGACCAAGGTCAGTCACAGCAAATAGCTGCAGGAGCACCATATTCACTTGTGTGGCCCAAATTCGGTTACCAATTTCTCCTTCCAGTGACCCAACCCGTGGGACCCATTGATTGCTTTTGTGTCCATGTGAATGGTCCCATGCATAAATTGTAAATAATTGTGGGAATTGGATTTTACATATTAGTTAATCATTAAATAATATAATTAGATGTTCTATTGGTCAACCATAGCAAGACCCGTATGAGCCTAAGATAGGGACCCAATTTGAGCAACGCAGGCCTGGGGCCTCCACATTGCTTCCTTCTAGAATCCGATACCTATTTTACCATCATCATCACCATCAGCTATATCCCAAATAGTACAAATAACCCAACTTGGTGCTCGAAACGGGAATGAAGGCAACTATCACGGGGTAAATGTTTGGCTCCCAAAATACACCGCACCGCACTACAAATGGACAATGAATAACACATACAAAAGGAGAAAATTCATGTGCATCCATCCTTCATCCCTCACCATAGGGTGATGGACACTTCCATAAATGGAAAATTTTAAGTACAAAAGTGAATTTTCAAGTACATATAGGGTGAGGTACACTTCCTAATTTTTATGTGCAAAAAGGAAAAATGCCTTCATCCAATGATGAGAGATAGATGCATATGAATATCCCCCATATAAACTACTTTATTAATTTGGCATCAGCCTGTTTCTCTTATTAATTAAAATTGGGAATTACAACCCTCTATAATATTTAGAATCACTCGAATGTAACAATTACAAGATACACTCAGGCCTATTTTCCTCCGTGCAAAGTCTAGAGAAGTCAATTTCATAGAAGCCGTTGCCATAGGGACAACTGCTTTCTGCCTTGGTGTTTGCTCACCCCAAATATAGAGTAGGGGTATAGTAACAAAGCTGATGTAGTAGTAATAACCAATTTGAAGGCAAATGTTATTTCGAGTAAAATTTGACTAAATCCCATACACGAGGTTCTTTCCTTTACTTTAATCTATTCAAATATTTAAACAGTGGATCTGAATAAAGAGACTCGCGAGTTTCTTAGTGAGCCGTTGAGTTCCATGGCATTCACTCATGTTTTATTGATCATCACCCTCGGTGAAATATTGAGGGGTTAGTTGCGAAACACTTGCCAATCTATTGTCACCCCAATGACGGGACAAAACCCCAAACGCCCCCCACCCACCCCACAAAATGGAATGATCAAGGTTCAATTGCTGCGCACTGATGGTTAGGAACTTAGATAGAGTTATGTGTTTATCCATGAGTTATATTCAACAAAGAAAACCAAAGACATAGCCAAAGGAGGCCAGATCACTTCAATGGTCTATTACACTTTTCCTATCCATGGGATGTGATGGGTCAGACCCAAATGACTCAGTCCACAAACGACGGATCAGGCCCAAACTATGATGACGGGTCAAGTCCAAGAGATTCAGTTCACGATGTTGGGTCAGGTCTGAATGACCCGGGTCCGTGTCGAGCCCAGGTCCAGATCCACTCGTCATGGGTAGGTCCGGGTCCGAATCCATGAAGTACGAAGTCAGAGCGTCGTTACCTCTAACCTGCTTTTACCAAGTCTTGCGGAGGAGATCTTATCTGCCTCGTCACTTGAGGGCGGTTTGGAGACTCCGCCAAAAGGTAGCGTCCGCTGCTGAAGAGTCTCCCCATCTGTTAGGGGACGACTATAAAACACAGAACCCCTCTAGCACTGAGGGGCAAGCTATTCCACTCAGCCTAAATCATCATCTTTCTGTATTCTCTGTAATCGCTACACATTTGAGAAGTAAAATCATCATTTCAAAGTGGACGTAGGTCACACTGACCGAACCACTATAAACCTTCTCTCTCTCTTTTTCTCTCTCTCTCCATCAATTTTAACATTAATTACCCTATACTTGACCGGTGGTGCCCGAAAACCACTTTTTGGCATCATCAGGATGTGTGTAAATCCTCATGGGGCCCACCTACGATATGAAACATCAAAATTGAATGTCATCCCGTCGGGTAGCATATCCTCAAGTTTTTTCTTTGAGAGGATTTGATCCCACCATATGATCGAATGCATTATTGATAATGCTTTATATACATTATTAATCATCGATATTCTATTCAATTTGATGATGGGATCAAATCCTATTAAAGTAAAATTTAGGATATCCTAGTGGAGGGAATGGCATTCAATTTTAATGATTTAGATCATCAGCAGGTAGGCCCTTGGCGAGTTACATGCATCCTACTCACGGAAGTAATAATAATTTCATTCAAATAAGAGTGAGAGGTATCTGCCGATGATAGATCCTATAGGGTTCTGGACCGCATTCCGAACACTTGCTTGTGATCGTTTGATATTGAATGGATCTGGACTGCTAATGATAGTCCAGCCCACTTAGGGATCTGGACTCATGCCGAACACTTGCTTGTGATTATTTGATAGCAGCAGCGGAGCCAGAATTTTCCTATTGGAGGGGCAAGCGACGGCTGACTAATTGCTAGAGGTGTAACGGTTCGGTTAACTGTGTATTTTGGGAAATCGTTAGCCGAACCATATTTTACGATTTTTAGTTTTTAAAAACCCTAGCCATAACCGTACCTTGCAAAACCGTTAAAAAATCGAACCCCAGTTAACCATATTAGACGACTTGGTTATGGTTAATTGTCACTTAAACTACATATTTTTTTTTTTTTTTTTCAGAATGCAAAATACATGTTCAAAAGTCAAAACCAAATATCATAGATAACAAATTACATAATTCCAAAATACTAAACTAGCATTAAACTTATAGAATACCCCCTTTCTTATTCTTCTTCTTCTTCTTCCTTTTTTTTTTTTAAATTAGGGTGAAACGGTTCAGTTAATTTTGTGTTTTTGAAAAACTGGTTAACTCAATCGTATTTTACGGTTCGGTTTAGTTAATAACCATGAGTAGAGATTGAAAACCAAAACCAAACCGTGAAGCATGATTTTTCAATTTTAATAACCGTAACCGTAATTGAAATTATGAAACATGGTTATTAACCGTCGGTTCGGTTCTGTCGGTTAGACAGTTTTCCGGTTTTTGTTTTTTTCACCCCTCCTAATTGCGTGCGGAACCAAGATTTTTTCATGAAAGGGTTCATTGATATTTTTTTTTTGTTGTTTTTTTTTTTTTTTTTTCACTTATCATTTGAAGTAAAATTTATTTATTTTTTTTGCAGATTTACTTACTAATAGCTAAAGAAAAGGTCCTAAATTTGACAATAGCTCAATATTTTTAAAAACTTAATTTTTAAAAGCTTTGAGGATGGTTAAAATACAAAAATATTAGGACTCACCATAATGAGTCCAAGCCGCTCAAAGAATCCCTTACTCCTAGTTATAGGAGTGAGAGTTAGGCCTACAGCGGACTCATCACTTGTAAACCAATCCACCTATAATCAATTAATAAAATTTGTTGATTGGTTACCTGTGATCATTTAATAGGCCACGATACCTACGGTGAATGATAGGAAATCCATTAGGTGAACAATCAAGTAACCATGTTGCTTAGAACAAATATCCTCTTTTTAAGTGGACTTCTCCTAAATTTTACTCTAATAGGAGTTGGTCCTTCTATAAAATTGAGTACATTGTATTTCTAGATGCAAATGTAGTGGGACAACTCCTGCTTGAATCGAAAGAATGGCCTATATGCCAAAATCCAATTAATTCTAAAGAGAGACTTATTTCAAAGATTGAGCACATCAAAGTATAAAATGTTAATGCAGTGGGGCCAACTCCTATTTGAATCCAAAGATAGCCAATAAGCAAAAATCCATCTAATTCTAAAGAAACTCTTATCTCAAAGTATCGTGAAGCACAAATCTCTATTTTGGAGAGATTGATTTTGGAAAGAAAAACTCTCCTAGAGTCGACTCTCCTAAAAATTTAGAGATGATTTACTTATGAGAGCTGATACCTGAACAGTACTACATATCACTTTACACACACCCACTTTAAAAAAAATCCAAAACTACCCCTCCCTCTCCTTCCCTCTCTCCCTCTCCATGCTGGCCGGCCGCCGCCAGCGACTGACCCCTTTCCCTATCTCTCCCTCTCCATGCTTGTTGCCGGCTGCCGCCCACACCACCCTCTCCCTCTTCCTCTCCTTCTCCCTTTCTCTCTCCTTCTTCCTCTCCTTCTCATGTCTCTCTCCCTCTCCCTACTTCTCACCGACCGCTGCGTGTACCACCTACACCCTCTCCCTTTCCCATTTCTCCTCCCTGTCTCGCCACCTGAGTAGGTGGCAAGACAACGAGAAGGAGTAGGAGAGGGCGGCGCGGGAGGCTGCTAGCAACAAGCGGGGAGAGGGAGAGAGACAATGATCAAAAAGAGAGGAAGAGGGAGAGGGTGGTGCGAGCGGGGGCTAGCGATGAGCATGGAGAGAGGGCTAGGGAGATAGAGAAGGGTGATCACGTGCGGCTGCCGGTGGGGTAGGGCGGAGGGGGACAGCTAGCCAGCAGTTAGAGGGAGAGAGAGGGAGGGGTAGTTTAGGAATTAAAAAAAGAGTGGGTGTGTGCAAAGTGAAAAACAGTGTGTAGGTAGCAGCTCTCTTAACTTAATATTTTGACAGAAAGCAAAGGATGAAAGTAGCGTTAAATTTTTATTTTTTTAAATGATTTTATAAACTCCCCCTACCTATCTTTCCCTCTCTCTCCCTCTCGCTCTCCCTGCTGGCCGGTTGCCTCCCTTGGCCTGTGACCTACCCTTTTTCCTCTCTCTCTCTCTCTCTCTCTCTCTCCCTGCTCGTCGCCGGCTGCCGCCTACGCCACCCTCTCCCTCTTCCTCTCCTTCTACCTTTCTCTCTCCTTCCCCCTCTTCCCCCTCTTTCTCCCTGTCTCTCTCCCTCTCCCTGCTCGTCACCAGCCGCCGCTCGCGCCACCCTCTCCCTCTCTTTCCCTCTCCCTTTCCCCATCCTTCTCCCTATCTCGCACCCTGCTCATGGTGCAGGTGGAAAGATAGAGAGAAGGAGGGGTGAGGGAGAGGGTGGCAAGGGCTGCGGCTAGCGACGAGCAGGAAGAGGGAGAGAGACAGGGTGAAGGAGAGGAAGAGGGAGAGGAGCGTGAAAGGGAGAAGGAGGGGAAGAGGGAGAGAGGGAGAGGGTGGCGACTAGTAGGGAGAGGGAGAGGGAGAGAGACAGGGATAAGGTAAGGAAGAGGGAAAGGAAGAGAGAAAGGGAGAAGGAAAGGAAGAGGGAGAGGGTGTTGCGGGCGACGGCCGGCGACGAGTAGGGAGAGGGTCGGTCGCGGGCAACAGCAGGCGGGGTCCTACGGAGGGGGGCGGCCGGCAAACAAGGAGAGGGAGAGAGAGGAAAGGAGAGGGAGGGTAGTTTAGGAATTTTAAAAAGATGTGGGTGTGTGCAAAGTGAAAAGTAATGTGCAGGTAGCAGCTCTCTTTACTCTCTTTTTTGGACAAAAAGCAAAGGACGAAAGTAGCCTTTTAGGCATGTTTGTGTACACACCCTTTCCGCGAAAAGGGGGAAGTGCCACGTCAGCAAATTCCAAAGAAATGGAAACCTTGGAAAAGGATTTCCGCATAATTTAGAAATTCATGTTTGCTGCGAAATTTTTTTTCTCGCTGAATCGGTGCTAATGTTGTTTGGTGCGGCCGTAGATTACTTATAGAAAATCAAAATCTCTTGTTTGGTGAAATAATTTTTTAAAGAAAAATAACATAACATCATTATTATTTATTCAACATCAAATGATAATTTATTTTAAAGAAATAAAAAGTGAAAGAGTGTAGGGTTTTGGGTTGAAATGGAAAAGAATAAGGAAAAGAGGGAGAAGTTTTTCGAGGAAATTCATTTGCCATACCCCCGTAGGAAACTTATTTCTAGCATTAGCAAGAAAAATGTTAACGAGGCAGGAAAGGGTTTCCTTGAAATTGTTCCTCACCAAATGCATGAAAAATAGTTTTTCCTGTCCATTTTTTTTTTTTTTAAACAAAGGAAAAGCAAACATGAGGAGGGGTGAAATTGTAAGAGACCAAAATGCCTCTAAACTTTTGCAAGATCCCCTCTCAGTTCCCACACTTTTTGATGGATAGCAACCGCAGTTCAGGTGGTCCATCTATGCATGCAAGTGCTCGTTTTCAGTGGTCCTTCTATGCTTGCGGCAGAAATGAGCCAGTGCAAGGGTATGGATGGAATTGAAGAATATCAGCTACAGTTGGTTACTTGGTTATACACTTTTATTCGTTGATGAATGGTAGGTGGGTGGGGATTCTCAATTCCTCATGCACTCACAGAACCTTGAAGCTCCCCTCGGAGTATACCGATGTAAATTTTATTTAAAATTGAATAGATCAAAATGAACATAGTCTCCTCAATTGGATGCCTTCAAATTTTACTCTAATATAATTGGGTCACATTACAAGATATGTGCATTAACTGATTGATTCACTCAAGCTTGGTGTAAGTTTAGGGACTAAAATCCTATTGAAAGATGGAACAGTTAAAAATTAAGTACTACTCCCCTCAGCTGGATGTCTTCAAATTTCATTCAAATAAGAGTGAGAGGTATCATAGGATTATTTTACTATGAAATAAATTCCTATAAGGGCATGTTTGTGTATATGCATTTTCCATTGAAGGATGAAATTGCAACATCAACAAAGTCCTATGGATTTTAAGTACCTCCACAAAGGTTTTCCACGCAAGTTAGAAATTCAAATTTGGTGTAAATTTTCTTTTTCTCAATAAATTGGTGCTAATGTTTGTTTGGTGCTACCACGGATTCCTTATTGAAAATTAGTATTAAAAAGGAAAGTGAGGAAATGAAGTAATAAAGAGGGAGAAGTCTTCTGCGGAAGTAATAAAGAGGAGAATGGGAACTCTATTTCCATGCTATTCAAGGAAAATGTTGAGGTGGCGGAAAAGCATTTCCGCAGAAAATTGTCACACCAAATGCATGAAAAAACAGTTTTCCCTAGAGAAAAAAAATACCTTTTCTACAGAAGCGGGTGACACAAATGTGCCCTAAAAGTAATACTTGAATACATGTTATTGAATAATTATAAAAGGGTCTTTATTTTTAGCATTTTAGGTAGAGATGTATAACTGCCCATGCTGGCCATCTAATCCACCGCCCAAATGTGCTTGTGTTGTGCCATATTGTGCCAAGGCTGGTAGGGCATCGGCCCAACACGGCCGTGGGACGAGCTTTGCTAGGCTGTGCTCTAAATGGGCCGGCCGCAATGGCCCACATGTTTTTTTTTTTTTGCAAACAAATTGAAAAAATACTTCTTAAGGCAATAGAGATTCATGAAAAAATAGAACTAGGATAATTTCATTAATTCATATAAATAAAATAGCTTAAAAGAAAACACACACCTTTCATATTTTCCTTGAAAAAATCTACAACTTTGATCAATTTTCAGCTTTAAAATTAGATTTACAATGGCGAAAAAAGGAAAAATTTAAAAAAAGTATAAAAATTTTGGCTCAATTTCAAAAAAGAAAAATACATGAAGATCTAAATATTTAAAAAAAAGTAAAAAAAGTTTTCCACGGTTCTTTTAATCAAGTCCTCTGCATAGCATTTTTGAGAAACTCAAAATATGTCCTTCCATATATGACAGGTTTTTGTCATTTCTTAACCTCTTTCCACCCTGGCCATTTTGAGTTTCATGGTCATAACCATTAATGAAGCTATTTTTTTAGGTCATTTAGAATTCTCCATTCTCTAACCATCGATGCATAGAGGTAGTTAAAGTGGGCCCCACTAGGTCATTTGGGTTGGACTTGATCATTTCTCTTAAATAATTTATTAAAAGAAAATTTTGAAGAATGAGATAAGCGTGTTTTCTTCATTTCTCAATTTTTTTTATGGAGAGGGCTTGATAGAAAGAATTGTGGAAAACTTTTATACATTTTTGAAATGTTCAAATCTTTATGTATTTTTTGAAAATGAGACAAAAGTTTTTTACCTTAATTTTTGAAAATTCCATTTTTTATTTTTTTAAATTTAATCTTGAAGTGGGGAACTAATCAAAGTTGTTTTCATTTTGGATAAGTTTTCCCTTTTTTTTTTTTACTTTAATAAATCTAACTTGGATTCATTTTTAGAAAGCCCAATTCATTAGGACTTTTGTTTGACTAATCAATTAGGGAATTAAGGAATCTAACATCTAATAAGATTTTTTTGATGGGAAGAAATCTCTCTAGGGTTATTTATAAAAATGGTTTTATGGTCCTCTCACTTTACAGCAAGAAGGGAGATACAAAAAAAACCAGCTTATTTGATCAAGGTCGTTGATTGTAAGGTGGGATAGTTTAAAGATCAGATCCAAACTGTTTGTTATCAAGATTATGGAGCAAGGTATGCTTTTAGGTGTACTGGATCATCCATTGTTTTATGCGCGTAAGTTTTGAATATGTAGATTTGATTTCTGTTGGAAACCATATTAGTTTCAACAAAATAAGCCTCATTGTGACCCCACTAGTGTCTTTTACACCACTTTTGGATTTTTTTTTTTTTCAACCAAGTGTAATAATTTAAGAGAAGCAAACTTTTTTCTTAAACACGCTTACTTTATTCAGGACTAGCGCTTTAGGGCCCGCGCCCAACGCGAGTCTTTAATTCATGGAAGGAAAATCCAATTTAAATTGAAAGTAGATACCTAGTAAACATACAAACTACATTTAATACAATTATATAGGAAATTTAAGATTGGTCACTATCTTTTGGAGAACCCCATATACGTTTATGCCTTCCAATTCATGTGGTGTGGATATTTGATAGAAAGAGAGGTTAGTTGAAAGTAAATTTATATATAAATAAGAAGTAATTGTGGATGTTCTACCATAGGGTGGGTCCATGCTCATCAGACATAAGAGCAAATGATATTGATTTTCTAATTTGAGAGGTGTTGACTAATGGATTAATTGACTTAATAATGACAATAAAATATAAGAAAAAGGAAAAAAAAAAAAACTTATTTGGTTAAGTGTCTTATTGGTGTGTCCCACCTACATATCCCTCAAAACATCATACCAAATTCAAATTTTAGTGGAGATCTTAGATTTGTTTAAAGATATTTGTTAGATGGGCCCACTCAAATCACATATCGCATGAGATTACTTTGAAACGAGTATAAATGAGTTGAAGAATCGTTTGTTATCTTTGCACGTACCATTAGGATTTGAAGAGATTGTTTTTAGAAACAGAAAGGGATTTTAGGGAACTTCCCAAATATATTTACTGAACTTTTGTTAGTTTGGAAGTCACACTCACACAAGGAAAGGTGTTCATTTCCCATAATATTTGTTTTTCCTATCCATAAGCTCTCAAAGCTTTGTTTGCTATTTATATATTTTCATGCCCTTTTCTTGATTGCAAGTCTTTCCAACTTGCTATGTGATGACTCCGCTTATTTATTCAAATTTGGAATGAGATGTTAAAGAAAATTGCATGCTCAGATTTGCCTAAATAACCTAATAAAAATCCAAAATGTTTGCTAACACCCATTTTCAAGTGCCCATTTTCAATTCCATAAAAGAAATGCAAGAAATTTAGAGTAAGATAATTACTACAATCCAAAGGGGCACTTGAGGATAAACTTCTTCAATTCCCAAGCTTTCTTGTTATGATTATAAAAGAAGGGGAAAAGTTGTATAGCATCAGAATTAATAAAATTAAAAAGAATTGAGAGAGAGAGAGAGAGAGAGAGAGAGAGAGAGAGAGAGAGAACATCCTGGCTTTTAAAATGATCAGGAGACCCCTATCACCGATATTTATATGGATCCAAGCCATCGATTCAATTTTTCCTTCATGCATTCATACACACTTCAAATTATAGGTCAATCAAAGTAAGGACATGTGCAAAATGTAGTTATATTATGTTGGGACTGCAATCTTCTAATATTATGAAGACAAACTTTAAACTATTATAGAACATAGTTCTTCAAAGACTGTTTTGTTATTAGGTCTCTCATATACAGGAAGAATACACCTAAGCTATATAGCAAATAATTCATCCATTGCTTTTGGAGTTTCCTTTGCACTTGTAATGCCTCTATCAAAAGAGTCTATTCCCCCTCCTTCATTGGCACACAGTCTTGGCCAGAGATAATGTCACCCACACTTCTTGTTAGCAGTTCCATCAGAATCACCCCACATGCATATACATCAACCTTAAATGATGGAAGTTGCTTGCTAGCAGTGGCTGGTGCTCGGTCATCACAAAAATCAACCGAAGGAAAACCCAATTTAAACTAAAAATAGACACCAAGAACCCCATATACCTTTATGCCTTCCCATTCATGAGGCGTGGATATATGATAGAGAGAGAGAGTGATTAGCTGAAAGTAAATTTAAATATAAATAGAAAGTAATTATTGGTCAAATGCATATATGGGAGCCGTTGCAATTTCTACTTTGGTCGCATTTTCGTTATACTCCTTTCGTGTAAACAAGGCAGCCGTCGGAGTTTTACAGGGCAAATGACAAATAATGGGTTACACATGGAATTAAATGCAATCTTCTTTTAGGACTCCAGGTAGTTGCAGCAAATTGCGTTTTTTTTTTTAATCTTTTGTCACTTTCGGAGTGTATATGATGCGCACACCTACCAAATTTCAACAGGGCCATCGAATAGTACGATGGAAGATCACCTCGCCTCCAACTTTCTTTGTAACTTGTACCTTCTCTGTAACTTTTCTTTGTTCTACTTTTTTAACTTTGTGCCTCATTCCTCCTTTTAATGAAGTTTGTTACCGTTTAAAAAAAATAAAAATCACCTCATCTTGCAAATACAGAGATGCCCTAATGGTAACGGCTTCCGCTCCTGTCCCTCGTGCCCTCCCACCACAGATCGATTGGTGAGAGGTTTTAACTCTCTCCAACTTGGCCCCTACTGCTACAGAGTTTGTCCTGCCATGGCCCCTACTGCTACTGTGGCAGAATTCCAAATTGTGTCAATACCACCCCAGGACTCTTTCCTCTCATCACCTAGATGAAGGATACATGGGAGAGATAAAAAGGCTTCAAGATTTTGAAAAATTTTATGTAAATATTCTGTTGGGCTATGAGGTAAACTAGATTTTAATTGCATGTGTGGGGGCGATCCTCAAGGAATTGGGGTTATGCTAAATCCAGAAGTGATCTCGGCCACATGCATCCCAGCTCGGACACTGGTCCGAGGGCCGAAGTGAGTATCATCATTTTGGTCAACCCTAGCGCAAGACGGACGTGATCTCGGTTGTGTGGCCAAGCCTCGACCACGCATCTCGATTGGAACTGTGTGCCGAGGTGCCAGATGAGACAAGCTCTGACAGCCGTCTCCCTTCTTCAGATACGTGGCGGGATATGAGTACACACCACTGGGATGGATCTCTCATCCTAGTCGTCCAAATCTTTACCAGATCTCTGACAAAGCAGCATCCAGCGGTTATGGCCATATCAGGGCGAGGCCCAAGAAAAGATCCGATGGGACCTTCGCCGCCAACAAGTCAAGCCCGGTATCACTCGTATTTAATGCGATATGGGCTGTGATGGACCCTCATTAATTGCTTTGTGGGCTGATGAGACTTTAGCAGTCAGATCATCAGGCCCATCACCAAAAACCTGGAGAATCTCTTATATATAGAGAAGAAGTTGTTCCCACACGGGTACGTAAGCACGAATTTACACACGCATGAACTCTGCTCCCTTTTCTTCTCCAACCTAAGTTCAGTCCCTGCACTAACTTGAGCATTGAAGAGCCTTGTGCTGCCCACAGCCAGGGTCCTTTGACTGTTCTTTCTCTCCTTTCAGGTCCCTCAAGCGACTAGCTTTCAGAGTCATTTGGAGAAGTTCTGTAAGGCACCCCCTAATCTTGTGAGTTACATTGTTTGCACTTACAATTGGCGCCGTCTGTGGGAAACAGATTATCTAAACTTCCCTAAAACATCATGGCTAAGAAAGCTGCGAAAGATGGAGAAACATCCAGAGCACACCATGCAGAAACCATGGAAAACGACTTCGACGAGTACCTTTTCACCCCTATCAACGATCGGGAGCGCCACCCCCGCTCAGAGTCACTCTCACGGGCGGTGATGGCACCTCTCCAGCCTCCTAGAGGAAGAGATCCTACACCTGAGGGGACTCGACGATCGCCAAAGGGATGACGAGGATGAAGATTATAGTCCTGATGAAGATTTTGATCCTACTCTTGAGGAGATTCGGACACAGAACGCCACCATCCGAGAGAAGGACGCCCTCATCAATCGGCTCCAGTAGCAGCTGAAGGAGAAGGAAAAAGCAGCAAACATGGCTAGACAGCGTTTACAGCGAGCCAGTGAAGGAGGCTCCCATCGCCAACAGATCATTCCTCCCAGGAGAGCTCTGAGAGCCCACCTGAACGCCCGTCGTGAACGGTCTACTCCTCCCCGGAGAGACCTGAGGACTCATTTGAATGAGATGAGACGCAGTCGAACTCGTGATGAGGGCTCGAGCAATAGCCACAGCTATTCGAAGAAACGATCGGAAACCTTGTCGAAGGTTCGTCATGGCACTCAAGAATGGCTTGAGGAGCAAATTCAGCAAGCGGTTCGACAAAATCTAGAAGTGGCTGGTCTCGCCCGAGATCAATAAGATGTCTGCACATCCATCGATCTTGGCGCGTCACCCTTCACTCGTGATATAAGAGAATTCCCCCTTCCAAAGAAGTTTACTGTCCCAAGGTTCACCACCTATGGAGGGGCCTCAGATCCGGTTGCGCATCTGCGACACTTCTCCTAGAGGATGTCCGTTTGGGGAGACGAATGCCATCTGAATTGCAGGGTTTTCCCCTCCAGCCTGGGTGAACTCCCCTTGCAGTGGTTCTGCGGACCATAGTTATCAATTTCGTTTCGTTTAGGCCATTTCAGCCAAAATTTTTCGTTTCGGTCAAGTGGTCGAAACGAAATTTCGGCCAAAAAATTTTCGGTTTGAATTTCGGTCAATCTCGGCCGAAATTCAAAATTTCAATTTTGGTCGAAATGTGACTTTTCGGCTGAAATGAAATTTACATAATTAATTTTTTTTTTATTTTTTTTACACATATATTTTGTATTTCTTATTTGTTTTCACAAAATATAATTCCAAAAAAAATTACTATAATGGATTAAATCTATTTTTATTAATTTTTCTATTTTTTTTACTTATATATGTATATATTATGTTATATTTTTCCCGAATGTAATTCCGAGAAGTTTCGCCGAAATCCCGAATCAGCCGAAACTTTTCATTTTGCAGGCTAGAGCGAAATGAGGTCCGAAACGATATTAACAACTATGCTGCAGACTCCCAGAGAAGTCCATCTCGAGTTAGCAACAGCTCCAGCACTCTTTCATGAAGAAATTTCAGGCCTACAGAGTCATACCCAAGACTGATGCGAACATAATGGCTCTGAAAATGAAACAAGGGGAGAGCATCACCCAATTCGCTAAGCGCTTCTGGACGACCTACAGTCAGATCGATAGTTCCAAAGATGAAGTGGTGATTTTTGTTTTTCAGAATGCCTTGTTACCAGATAATGATCTTCGAAAGTATCTGGCCGGTAACCCTGTGACGTCAATAACGGCATTGATGGCCAGGGTAAACCGCTTCATTGCTCAGGAAGACGACCAGCTCCGAGCTCGGGAGAGCTTCCATGTCAGCCATAAGGATCGAGGTAGCAAGCCTTCAAGAAAGGACGAGGGATCCTCCAGAAGAGAAGAGTCGAGCCGACGCTGGACTCCGTCCAGCTCGACGAAGGCTCCAACGTCTGCCTCTAGAGACAGCAAGAAGCCCAGGCTGTCTTCTAACCCCTATAGAGCTGTCAACACTATCTTCAAGAAACCTATCCACAAGATCATGAGCAAGATTCAGTCGAAGCCATACTTCAGGTGGCCGCAGCCCATGAGGGGCGACCCGTCCGTCCGTGATCAAAGCAGATTCTGTGCTTATCATAAACAGGGCGGACACAAAACCGAAGAATGAAGAATCCTAATGTCGCAATTGGAGAAACTTGTCCATGATGGGCATCTGAGGGATTTCGTCAAGACGGGAGCCAGGGACGGCGACAGAGCTCCTCGCCAGAGTGAGAAGGAACAAGATAGTGAAGGGTCTGAGAGACTCATCAGCGTCATCCACCTGGCCCCTCCGCCTAAGGAGAGTAATCAGGCTCGTGCTGAAGCCAGACAAATCTCCCACGATAAGCAAGTGATGACGGCCGAGCTAGAACCAGCCACGAAGAGGGCGAGCAAGGAGCGGCCCAAAATCTGGTTCTCGGACGGGGACTTGGAAGGAGTTCTAGTCCCCCATAATGACCCGCTCATCGTCACTTTGAAGCTCAGGAACTGCAAGGTTCAGAGGATCCTCGTCGACCCTGGCAGTTCATCTGAGATCCTTTACTTTGATTGTTTTAAAAAGATGGGCCTCTCAGAGGCAGATCTGCAAGAGGTTCCAACCCCTCTAATCGGGTTTAGCGCCAAACCAGTCACCCCAAAGGCAAGGTCGCGCTCAAGGTCCAGATTGGAGGGGCATCCCTGATGACAGACTTTTTGGTGGTCGATGCGCCATCCCCCCACAACGCCATAATAGGAAGGACCTGGCTCCACGGTATGGAAGCAGTGCCCTCCACTCGCCACCAGAAGCTGAAGTTCCCGCTCGAAGGAAAAAACAGCAGAATAGAGGTCATTACGGTCAAAGGAGACCAGCAGATGGCCAAGCAATGCCAGATGGCCGTGGTACCCGAAGAACAAGAGCCAAGGCAGGTTAACATGGCCGAATTGGAAAAGAAGCTCGATGAAGTCGGCCAGGATCCGGAGAAGAAAAGTGTCGAAGATCTGACAGAGATTAGGATCGACCCTCACGATCCGGGCAAATTCTTCCTGCTCGGAAGCCAGCTCACCGAGACAGAAAGATTCGTGCTCGTAAATTTCCTGACGACGAATAGAGAAGTTTTCGCTTGGACGCCTGCCGAGATGCCTGGGGTCGACCCTGAGGTAATGTGCCATAAACTGAACGTGGATCCCAATCATAAGCCTGTCGTACAGAAGGCTCGAAGGTCCGGGGTACCGCAAACGGAAGTTGTGATCGAAGAAGTAGACAAGCTTCTAGAGGCCGAAGTGATCAGAGAAGTCTAATATCCGGTCTGGTTGGCAAACACGGTGGTGGTCAAGAAGAAAACCGGGAAATGGAGAGTGTGCGTCGATTTCACTGACCTCAATAAAGCCTGCCCCAAAGATAGCTTTCCACTCCCCAAGATTGATCAGATGATTGACGCCACCGCCGGCCACGATAGGATGAGTTTCCTTGACGCTTACCGAGGTTATCATCAAATACCACTGTACGGCCCAGACGAAAAGAAGACTGCATTCATAACGCCTCATGGCACCTACTGCTACAAGGTGATGCCATTTGGATTAAAGAATGTAGGAGCCACCTATCAGCGCCTTGTCACCAAGATGTTTCAGGCCCAGCTCGGCAGGATCGTCAAAGTATACATTGATGATATGGTCGTCAAATCCAGGCATTCCCAGGACCATTTGGAAGATTTGACCCAAGTCTTCACTATTTTGAAGCAGTTCAAACTAAAGCTGAACGCCTCCAAGTGTGCTTTTGGTGTCAGATCCGGCAAATTCTTCGGAAGCCTAGTCACGCGGCGAGGAATCGAGGCCAATCCAGATCAGATATCAGCCATCCTCAGAATATGGAGTCCTACCACAGCCAAAGAAGTACAGAAGCTCACCGGAATGGCAGTCGCACTAAACCACTTCATCAGCAGATCATCAGATAAGTGTCATCCATTTTTTTCACCTTCTGCTTAAAAATCTAAAGTTCCAATGGACTCCAGAGTGTGAACAGGCCTTACAAATGCTTAAAGCTTACCTTTCTTCATCTCCCCTGCTTTCAACCCCAAAACATGGGGAAACATTATATTTGTATTTGGCGGTCTCGGGCCACGCGGTCAGCTCCGTACTCATCAGGGAGGAAAATAAGCTCCAAAAACCAATTTACTATACGAGCGAAACCCTCCTTGATGTCGAGACCCGGTACTTACCTTTGGAGAAGCTTGCCTTAGCACTTGTCAGCGCCTCTCGCAACCTATCCCATTATTTTCATACTCATGCTATAGTGGTTGTTACTGAACATCCACTAAAGTCTATCTTCAAAAACGCTGACTTTTCAGGAAGAATATCCAGATGCGCCGTGGAACTCGGACAGTACGACATCCAGTACCAACCCAGGACAGCGATCAAAGCCCAAGTCATGGCAGATTTCATCGTGGAGTTCGTCTTCTCGAGTTCGGCACCAACCCAGCCCGTCGCCGAACTGGGGGGCAGAGGGTTCAAAGAAGCACCTACAGAGACTGAACAAAACCAGAGTCTACACCCCGCTTCGAGTTGGAAAGTCTTCGTCGACGGATCCTCAACCTCCAGAAAAGCCGGCGCAGGTGTCGTCCTCCAATCTCAAGAGGGACTGGCCATCGAGCAGTCCTTCACCCTGGACTTTAAGGCGTCAAATAATGAAGCTGAGTATGAAGCTCTGATAGCAGGATTAAACAGCGCCAAAATCCTAGGGGCTCGGCAGTTAGTGGTCTTCAGTGATTCACAGTTGGTGACTAACCAGCTAACTGGAGACTACCAAGCTCGCGACGACAGGATGGCTGCTTATCTAACAATCGCGAAAAAGCTCCTCTCTCAGTTCCAGACAGCCGTAATCAGACAGATCGGTAGAGAGTCTAATTCTCACGCCGACGCCCTTGCTAGTCTGGCCTCTGCCGTCGAGGCCGGAAAGAAAAGAACCGTTGAAGTAGGATCGCTGGCAAGGCCCAGTACAGAGCTCCAACCCCCAAGAGAAATCCTATGCCTGAATCTCGGCCTGAGCTGGATGGACCGGATTGTTTTTTATCTAAGAGACGACAGCTTCCCGTAGATAAAACTGAGGCTCACAGAATCAGGCTCAAGGCATCTCGCTTCTGGTTGTCTCCTGAAGGTAAGCTTTACAAAAAGTCATTCACAGGCCCATATCTCCAGTGTGTCCACCCTAGCAAAGTCGACGACTTCCTCTATGAAATACATGAAGGGATTTGCAGTAGCCATATCGGAGGAAGGTCACTGGCGTACTAGGTGATCAGTCAAGCCTACTGGTGGCCGTACATGCAGAAAGATGCGCAGTCATATGCCAGAAAGTGTGAAAATGCCAAAAGTTCTCACACTCCCTCCATCAGCCAGCGCAAGACTTGAGTTCGCTTTCCAGTCCTTGGCACTTTGCCCAATGGGGGCTGGACATCGTGGGACCACTTCACCGAGCTCCAGGAAATAAGAGGTGGTTGATAATCGCCACTAACTATTTCACTAAATGGATAGAGGCAGAATCATCATCTTCCATAACCGAGCAGGACTCAAAGAGCTTCGTGTGGAAAAATATAGTTACAAGGTTTGGTATCCCAAGAGCCTTGGTCTCGGACAACGGGACCCAGTTCAATTATGCTTCCTTCAGAAAGTTCTACCAAGAACTTGGTATCAGGAACTACTATTCTACTCCGGCGTACCTACAAAGCAATGGTCAAGCCGAGATCTCTAACAAAGTGGTATTAGATGGGCTGAAGAAGCGACTCGACCCAGCTAAGGGAAGATGGGTCGAAGAATTGCCGAGCATCCTATGGGCCTACAGGACAACTCCAAGGCGTTCCACCTCGGCAACGCCTTTTTCCCTCGCATAGGGGATGGAAACCGTCATTCCTCTAGAGATTGGCCTCCCGACTCTGAGGTCTGAACTTTTTGACCAAGGCCAAAACAAAATTAATCTATCTCAGGAGTTGGATCTGGCCGACGAACGCAGAGAAGCAGCAACCGTCAAACTGGCCGCTTATCAGCAGCAGTTGGCCAGGGGCTACAACCAGAAGGTCAAAGAGAGAAAGTTTGCGATTGGTGAATTGGTTCTAAAAAAGACACTCCCGGGTGACAAGGATCCGAATCAAGGCAAGTTAGCCCCGAACTGGCATGGGCCATTCAAAGTAATTTCCATCGCTGGATAGTCGACCTACAGACTTGAAGACATGAATGGTCGACAGCTACCACGGCCATGGAACGCCTCCCACCTTAAGAAGTTCTATTTTTAGCTTGTATTCAATTCTCAGAATCAATGAAAGCAATTTTCAAATTCTTGACTCTCGATGGAACTGAATGGGAAGTGTCGGCGGTGAAGCCATTACGGCCAATGATGAGATTGTCGCGGGTCGGTCTATACCACCCGGGCATGAAGCCATTACGGCCAATGATGAGATTGTCGCGGGTCGATCTATACCGCCTCGGCATGAAGACATTACAGCCAATGATGAGATTGCCGCGGGTCAGTCTATACCGCCCGGGCATGAAGCCAGTACGGCCAATGATGAGATTGTCGCGGGTCGGTCTATACCGCCCGAGCATGAAGCCATTACGGCCAATGATGAGATTGCCGCGGGTCAGTCTATACCGCCCAGGCATGAAGCCATTACGGCCAACGAGGAAATCACGGGTCGGTCCATGCCGCCCCAATGAGTCCAAACTCAGATACTTCATAAAAGAACGTAGACAAATGAACAAAAAGGAAGTAGAAGGGAACTCAGTGGCAAGCAAATTTTGATTTTTATTGCTGAAAGAGTCATTACATTCCGAAGTACAAGTAAAAAAAAATAACAAACAAAAATTTACATCATTAGTCAAAGAATACTTCAGGGCCCCTGAAGACTCGAGCTGCCGGGGACGTCGGCCGAAGCCTGTATCACCACTCTATTCGTTGGGAACCGACGGGCCAGGATAGTCCGGCAGATTCACTAAGGACGGATGGTCCTCTGGGATCCCCACCTCCCTCAACGCGGCGCGCCATGCCTTCAACCACTTGCTGTCCCGGATGCGGAAAACCTTCGCTCTGTAGTAGGCGGTCACTTGGTTTGCCGCATCCTGAAAGGCGGCTTCGCTCTCGAACTTGGCCCTGGCCTCCGCCTCGTCCACCCTCCTCGACTCAGTCTGAAGGTCGCTCCTTAGTCTCTCCACCAAGGCCTCGAGATCGGCGTTCTTCATCTTTTCGTTCTCGACCTCAATGGAGGCCTCACCGAGCTTTGCCTCGAGCTCGCCCTTGAGCGCCTCTAGCTGGTCAGCCCTTGAGGTGCTGGCTCCCAACGCTTCTTCTAATTGCGTCCTCTCCCCTTCGAGCTCAGTAACCAGGGGACCTTGCTTATTGAACCTATCGATGACCACCATCGATTTCTACAGTGTCTGTTAAAAGGAGCAAACCAGAAGTAAATAAGAAAACAGTAGCAGAGACGAAATGCAACAAATGAAAGAGTACAGTCAAGGAGATCTTACCTGAAAGCAAGAATGCATCAGCGACGTCAGTAGCTTGGGGTCGCTCATCTTTTCTAGCCGAGCCATGTCACGCGGAAGCACGCAAGCATGGCCGAGCATCTCGAGCACGAGGGAGTTGGGCCTCTAGTGGATACAATCCTCCACCGTCATGGGCCTCCCCAGCTCGAGTAGGAAGCTCGGCTCCCAATGTGCCGGCTTGGCTGGCGGCAATGCTCCACCCGAACTCTCCCCTTTCTCCCTTGGCCTCTTTCTTAAGCGACCCTCACTTCGCTCTATTTCAGGAGACTGTCGAACCTCCGGGCTCAGGTGCGGAGCCAGCACTTCCTCTTCCACACACCCGCGGAGGTCATGACGGCCCTGGGGCCAGAGCGTTCGGCAGTGTCAAAAACTGCCAACGGAGGAGATCCATCCCCATCCCCGAGCGCCAGCGTCTCTAAGTCCACGAACGCTGGGATCCGCGACATTTCGCCCAGGTTCGGCAAGGAGCAACGGGCTCTTCTTCTCAGGGGAGTCCCGCTTGATTGTGGCTCGGGTGAGGTTTGCGGCTCGGGTGAGGATGCTTCAGCGCCGGAGGCGGCTCGACCAATGGTGTCAGTCGCAGCCCGGGAAGGTCCCCCCTCTTCGAATGCGGCCTCAGATCGGCTTTCGGCCACGAGCTCGCTCGTCCCCGGATTTTCTCCTCGAGGCAGCTACTGGGGCTGTTCAACTCTTTTATAGTATCCCTGATACTTCGACTCGAAACCCAAGAGCACCCAAGCCGATCTGTTGGAGAACTCGGTGCACCTTGTGATCTTTCGGTGCCACTCGTCGTTTCTCTTCCAGCCGACTCGCTTGGCCAGTTGTTTCCTTTCTCGGGCAGCTGCACAGTTAACAAGAACATGAGTTCGGCAAAGAAAGAAGATAGTAAAATAAAGTCAAGAAGAGATAATTACTTGGAACGGCCCTGAGGTGACGTGGAACTCTATGCGCTCTGTTCGCCTTGGCGCCGAACTCCCAGTTCCCTGAGACACACAAAAGATCGTCTCCGGCATACTTGTTTGAGTCTTCAAGCGCCGTGACGAAGCTCATACGGCGAGGCTTGACTGGAGGTAGTAGCTGTCCTCCTTGGACTTACAGATATCGTAGACATCCTCGATGTCGTAGACTTCCCTTGCGCGCGTCGTCCGATTTTAGAATTTTTGCTCTCAAAGGCTCTATGAAGCTCTGGGAGTTTCTTTTGGATACAGGAAAACAAAGATCGGGGAAAGGAAGACGACGACGCTATTTATAAGAGGAAAGAGCGCCATCATTAGAGCGCCATTTTTGAAATTCGAAAACGTCGCATCAAAAGGCTGCGTGCACCTTCTGTCCTACGGTGAAGCGAACCAAATGGTGACGCGTGTGACGGCTAGCTAGTTTTTCGCGATGATTGAGGCATTGCATTTATTGCCCTGGGCAGACGAAGGGAAGCCGGGCGAAGGTTAAGCGTCAGCGTCCGTCATTAATGTGAAGATCCCAGTCTAATTCTCGCCATTATAGCTTCCGACCCCAAAGACTCCGGGATTTTGGAAAGTCAGAAGCTAGGGGGCAATTGTGTGGGGCCGATCCTCAAGGGATCAGGGTTATGCTAAATCCAGCAGTGATCTCGGCCACGTGCATCCCAGCTCGGGCACTGATCCGAGGGCCGAAGTGAGTATCATCATTTTGGTCAACCCTGGCACAAGACCGACGTGATCTCGGCTGTGTGGCCGAGCCTTGACCACGAATCTCGGTTGGAACTGTGTACCGAGGTGCCAGATGAGACAAGCCCTGACAGCCGTCTCCCTTTTTCAGATACGTGGCGGGATATGAGTACACGCCACTGGGATGGATATCTCATCCCAGCCGTCCAAATCTTCACCATATCTCTGACAAAGCAGCATCCAGCGGCTATGGCCATATCAGGGCGAGGCCCAAGAAAAGTTCCGATGGGACCTTCGCCGCCAACAAGTCAAGCCCGGTATCACTCGCATTTAATGCGATATGGGCTGTGATGGACCCTCATTAATTGCTTTGTGGGCTGATGAGACTTTAACAGTCAGATCATCATGCCCATCACCAAAAACCTGGATAATCTCTTATATATAGAGAAGAAGATGTTCCCACGTGGGTACGTAAATACGAATTTACACATGCATGAACTTTGCTCCCTTTTCTTCTCCAACCTAAGTTCAGTCCATGCACTAACTTGAGCATCGGAGAGCCCTGTGCTGCCTACAGCCAGGGTCCTTTGACTATTCTTTCTCTCCTTTCAGGTCCCTCAAGCGACTAGCTTTCAGAGTCATTTGGATAAGTCTTGTAAGGCACCCCCTAATCTTGTGAGTTACATTTTTTACACTTACAGCATGCATTACTGATTTCCTCCACGTGTTGTGTTTTTCAGAATGAGAATGCTCCATGAGAATCCTCATCTCATGCAAGCATTCATAACTTCCAAGCTCGGCAGCTTTCAGGCAACCCAGATGTAAGAAGGTCCCGGTTATGAAGGAATGGCATTTTATGTGCTAAGTTGGTTTAATTTGTTGGTTGCCGTGTTTTTTCTTCCTAGTTTGGTTTGTTTGTGTTTTTTATGCTATATTATGTTCTCTCTCTCCAGATTCATCATGTTGGTTTCTGTAGTCAGATGTATGTTTCTTTTTCTTTTTTCCAATTTCTATATTGCATGTGTTACAATTACAAAGGTGTGCATTGTAAAATAAAGAGAAAACTATGGGAAAAAGCCCCATATATAGTGAGCCATGAGTAGGTGGACGACCCGGTAGGAGTTTAGAGACAGGCCCCTTTGGGGTTTGTTTTTGATGTTTATTGATATTGTCGATATCGACAATAATGCGGTTATACAAAAACCATAAGAAACCCCCTTCTTGCCGATTGCGTCGTCCTCGTTTTTCCTTTATCCTTTTCCACAGTGCCTGTCCCTGTCAACACCTCTCCTTTTCTTTGGTCCCAGGCAGTGGTCGCAAGCATCATTTGGCGCCTTCTTTCAAATCTTACACACAGTTGGCAAGCACATGAAGGTATGTATTTTAATCGTTTTCACTTGTTTGCATTAGGTTTAAACAAAGCTTTCGGTGTTTTTCATTGGATCGAGACTGCAAGTTCATTTTTTTTCATTATTCTTAAACATGAAACCCAATCCCTAGATTAAACGAACTCAGAGTGATTTTGTCTGATTAGGTTTGTTGATTGGGTTTTTTGAAGAAAAAAGGGATTGTCTGGCACTGTAACCCAACTAAGAAGGGTTTTTTTTTTCAAACCCTCTCAATGCACAAAGACGTTCATAATGACAAATGTTTGCTAGATCTGGGTTTCACACCTTTGTTGGCATAGAGATATTTTGGATCGGTTAAACATTTACATACATAGAGAGAGATTAAAAAGTTCATGTATAGATTGCTAATTACAAAAGGTTTAGAGAGAGATTAAAGAGTCCATGTACAAATTGTTGATTAAAAAAGATTTAGATCACAAACTGTTTCTCCATCACATCTTTAATACTGTTTGTGAAACCTATATGACTGAAACAAGAAATGTATACAATTATTGACTAGTACCTCGCTTGTGGTGGCAGCAGTTTGGGTACTGTGATTGTTTCAAATTGGGAAAAGCCAATTTGGATTTATGCAGTTTTAGGGCTTTTGGTGGGTGCTTATGCTTTAATATTTTTGCATAATGAATTTCATATTAGTTATCAAATATTTCATACCCTTGTAAGTTTGCATTAGTTTCCCTACATTTGTTAATCACATAACTATTACTTACTAGTTCCAACCAAATGCTAGTGCATTTCTTAGACAATTCAGCACGAGGAATAAGGAGGTGCTGATGCAATAGGGCAGTGTCACAAAGTGTTGTACCCTACAACTAATGCTCGTGATTTAGTAATCATCTTATTGGCCCCACAATTAGTAGGGAATTCCTACCAACTCTACACTATCATAGAAATTCAATGCATTGTTGGTGTTTTGCTGTTGGCATAGCCTTTTTTCAAGTTGTTTCTTTCTAACTACCAACTCTAACTATGTTGTGGAATACTAATATTGATATTCTCTGGCTGTTAAAAATTATATTCTCTAGTCTAATGATACACTTCCATGTTGTAATGCAATTCTCAGCTGTGTGATGCTGCTTTTGGTTATTGTATTTCTGTTACCAGACCTATACCTCCTGCTATTCCCCTCTATCCTCAACCATCACTACATTATAATATTGCAAGTAATGCTTACAACTCCAATCCTTTTCCTTGTGATGTCTCCCTCTAATTTTCTTATTTTGGCTCAATACAGATGCCTGGAACCATCCATCATTTCTCTTGAAATTGAGTAGAAAGTTGGGTACAAAGAATTTTGAGTGGTGGGTCAAATTAATCATGTGGTGTGTAAGTCAATGAGGTGTGCCACGAACAACTTTTATATGGTGGGACTATATGCCCATGTGGTGGGTCAAATCATGTGGTTTGTAAGTCATCTCTTTTAGCCGCAAAAAGTGGCATCCATGTGTGTCAATGAAAAGGCACTTGCATGGCACAATGGCCACACTCTAGGTGGTGGCTGCAATGTGGCACAAAGCTAGTGGTGGAGGAAGGTTGTTGTGAGAATTTGAGAAATTACAACTTTTGACAAATGTTATAAGTTACTACTTGTTCAGTTGTGGTGGGCGATTTGCAAACCCTCTTCCTCGTTTAAACAAAATGATGCCAGCCTATGGGGCAAGTTGTTAACTTTTGAAGTTTTTAACTTGATTATGGGGCAAGTTGTTAAAAAATATTTTGTAACACGAAAGTGAGAATATAATTAATATAAGTAAAGTTTATACAAGTTCTTTACTTGCCAGAAACCATAAAAATCATGTAACAGCATAATTCACTTTCATGTTACTTTTTTGGTAAAGCAATTCACTTTTATGTCACAGATTTTTCGTCCACTAGTGAGAAAATTACTACAGTGTGAGATGCAGCAACATCTTCTTAGAACAACCTTAGTACAGTTTTACCAAAAAAAAAAAACCCTTAGTACATTCACTCATTGGCGTATACATATATACAAGTGAGATTTTGTGGTATGTGAGCAAAGTTTATATAGTTTAATTGGATGTGTGCTAATCATTAATGGTAAAGAAAATTGAAAGATCTTAATGGGAAGTAGGTATGTGCAAAAAATTAACCTCATCCAATCATCCTAACACCTTCATCTTAACAATCCACATTTGTAATTGTTGAATCAAAGTTATGAAATATATTTTTCAACCTTAGAAATATATTTTTCATCAAATATATTGAATACGATACCCACCTATGATATATTCTCAAATTTTATAACAAAAACATTTAGATCCCAGTCTAAGATTGAGCACATAGTTACCGTGATTATAAAAAAACTTATGCATTACTAATCATATCCATAAATCATATTATCGTCATGTCTTCAATTTTATGGTGGGTCAATTGAAAGTTTATTGCATAAGGAGATAAAATTCATCTTGAACGGTTTGGATTATAAATTGGTGGGCTCTTTGGTGGAGTTCCACCCATCCAACTCATGGAAAGTGTGTTGGAGACACTCAGGTGATCTGAACTCCTTTTTATTTTTCAAAGTTTTTCAAGTGTTGAGAGAGGGAGAGAAATGCTGTAGCTGCTAAAGATGGGCCATGACAATCTTCTACCCACCATTCTTTTCTTTCATTCTCTCTCTCTCTCTTTCCCTTTCTCGTTCTCTTTCCCTGCTTGCCTTTTACCATCCTTCTTCCCAACCCTACACCATCCCCACATTCCTGAAAGCCAAAACACCCTCTTCTCTTCCTCTCTCAGCCTCCTTTGAGGGATGTCTTCTCTCAATCTCTTTTCAGGTATGGCATATCTTTGTCTCTCTCTAGTTTCTTAGAAAAAAAAAAAAAAAAAAAAGAGAAAATAGCATTGTCTTGTTTTTCTCTGTTCTCATGCTATTATTATTCATGGTTATACTTGTTATGAAAAGAGACATTTGTTTAGGGAAATAAGAAAGTGGAATTTGAGGATCATGGTGTTTTGAATATGCTTTTGTTAATGTTATCTTACTTCAATATCTTGATATGGGTCTTGTTTATTTGATATGATGATTTATTTTGTAGTGGGTATGTGTATATATTTGTGCATCATGGAGATCAGTAATAGGAATCATATGTGATTAAGAGTATTCTGTTGGTTTTGGGTGGATTGTCATTTTCTCTTGTCTACTGTAGAGATTTAGCTTCTTTAGACTGGCTTTATGCCCTTCTTCGTTTTGAAGTGGAGATAATGATTTCCTAGTTTCTGAGACTATTGGGAACTCTTATCAAGTGTAGCATTGCCAAATATCGGGCAATAAGTTTATAGGCTCCTAAAGCAAAGATTATATATTTTTTTAATGGAGAACTACAAGGACCCAATCAGTAGTTATATGCGTCAAATCTCATTGCAGCATCTATGGATCTGGTGTTATTTGTGGTCTTTTTTGACCTTTTTTCTTTGATAGTTAGCATTGCTTGAACCTGCAATCTATGGGCAGCTTCCTACTTTTCTTTTGGCCATTCGATATGTGGTTCTGCTTTTAGTGGAAATTGGAACATCCAAGCGATGGCATTCTAACTGTAGTAGATTTGTTGGAATTTAGAAGCTTGAATGACAAAAGGATAGAGTCAGTTCTGTTTTGAAGTTCTTTTTTTTTTTTTTTTTAAATCTTATATTTATTTGGAAATATGTCATCTGCTTAACCCACAAACTATAGCAGTTAATAAAAAATTGTAGCATGGTGTTAAAGTGTAAACTGCAACGTAACTGAGAAATAACCTTCTTTTAATAAACATTTGCTTAGAAATATATTTTGCATCAAAATATCTGTCCCTCTTTGTGCTAAGGCACCTATGATTTTCAATTTAATAATGGTTATGTTTATTACTTTGCAGACGAACGAAGAACAACCCGCCGAGGCTTCGAGACTTCTCCTACATAACCAACAAAACCATATATTGGAAGGAATTCATCAGGGAAAGGTATATTCACTACACCAAAAACATCAAACAGGAAGTGTTGAAAACCGTTCCTAGTAAAAATAGGAACGGTCCAAAACCGCTGCAAATGGCCATGTTCCTTAACTATTGAAACGGTTTAAAACCATTTCAAATTAAAAATTTTGTAAGTGTCTCAAACTGTTCCAATTTTCTTTGAACCATTCCATATGATGAATTTTGCAACGGTTCTAGACACTGCCGGATTTCACTTTACCGTTTCAAATTCAAATATTTGGAACTATTATAATCCTTTTTGGAACGGTTCTAAACACTTCCAAATGTTCTAATACCGTTCCTAATTTAAGTGTCCATTAGAATTAGTATTTATTTTGGAACGGTTTTAAACACTTTCAAATTTTCTATAACCGTTTCAAATTCTAATTTTTAGAACAGTTACTAGTCCGTTTAGGAAGGGTTTAAAACCGTTCCATATTGAATGGTTTTTACAGTGATAAATGACAATTTTGAACCATCCCTAATTAATTATCATTATTTTTTAAATAATTTTTCCATAATTTTTTTATTTGCCATTAAATTCATTTTTTAAAATCACAAAAAATTAAAACCCATAAATTGTAGCATTCTCATCTACACATTAATATCACACATCATCAGTTTATTTAAAAACTCAATGTACTGGCTTGATCAAGTTAAATGTACAATTTACAATATTTAAAAATACATAAAAATATAACACAAAAATCAAAAGCAAACACAAATGGGGGCTGTTTTGCAAGTGAAACCCTATGTTACATGTATGTGACCTTCATGACTAATAAGAAACATTAACCAGCGCTCTAACGCTTTGAACACCTTCTAATCTGGATTGTATACATGAAGTTTAGAGGGTAGGTCCCACTTTTAATGGGACTGGATCAGATGCACAGTGTGCATTCATAGGTTCACGGACAAGACTCCATGAAATCACTCAGACACTGTATTCGCAGTCACCTCTTTAGGGGGTTCATGTTTGCCAAGCTGGCTGAAATTCCCCTTTGCCTTGAAGAGCTGAGAGTGATGTGCTTGCAAGACACACTTCATGTGCAACATAATTTGATGGGCGGATCACACAACTTCCATGAAAACATTTGAAACAAGGCCTACGGTATGAGGTGCCGTCAACTGCCACCTGAAATTTAAAATTTACAGAACCAAACTGTTTCTTAGTTGTTGCCAAAGGAAAAATCAAGATTCATACATTAACACCAGTTGACATGATTTGACTAATATCAGAAAACAGGTGAATATTCTAAATAGAAAAACATCATCATTGACCATGCAAACTGAACATGAGATGCTTAAGTGTTCAAGACTGTTCCCAGAGAATGGTGCAGCAAGCTAATATTGCTAGAGCCCTATCTGCAAGTTATGGTGCTCCCAATCATCTTATTTGCAAGCTATTTTTAAGTTGTCTTTCTTTCTTTCTTCTTTAAGATGTCTTTCTTTTTTCCTCTAAAAAACTAAAGTCCAAGCCAAGCCAAAATAATCAAAGCGTCATACGTTCTCATCTAAAGGACGATGGCGAAGTCCATATATGACTTGCGACCGTCGATCTGAACGAGTCCCCGCAATCTCTTAAGAAGTCATAATTCCTTTTCTATCTTTTCTATTATATTTTGTATTTTTTCTAAAGAGACAAAAAAAATCACAATTCTTGTCTTTCATTATTGATGAGATTCGTAAATCGCCTTTCATGGCCAAAAAACACTGCCTTTCACGACAAAAAAACCTCCTTTCACAGCAAACAAAGAAAAAAATCGCCTCCTACAATATTAAAAAACCTTGTCTCTTTTCTTAAATATATGTGCAATGGAAAGTTAGAAAAAAGATTGATTTCCTTTTCTACTTGTGAAGGTGGATCTCCGAATCACCATTTCTAAATTCCAAGTAGAATAGAATATCTGGCATACCCGTACAAAAAATGTTGATGCCCGCTCCCTTACCACTCCCCCGGCCTCTCGGTAGCCCTGAGACGGGCGGAGGTGTGAGTGGAAAAACCAAGAGCCTGGTCCATCAGAGGTCCTCACTTTTTTTGCACAGTTATGACCTCGAACATTCCTTTCATACCTACAATGAATCAACAAAGGACAATAAGCATTTACCAAGACATACTTAGTATTCGGTAATCTATTGATTTAGCAATACAACCTATGCACATACCTCCATTGTTCTCCTCCTATACTTTGCCGGTTCTTCAGACCGTTGAAGACATATAAATATATCACATTCACATCATTCCCCGATGCTTTGAACATTCTCTTCACATCATTGTCGCCGTCGATGCTTGCCATTGAAAATGCCCGTCCATTGTGATGAAGGTATTGTATGTTTAATCTCTAGATGGATGAGTCCTAATTAGATGCTTCGGTTGCGTCATTAACCAATGCGTCATATGTTATATCCGTCGGTAAATATCTCATCTTTTGATTTCCTCCATTATACACCGGACGGATTATATCGAATTGGAAGTCACCATCATAGTGGAATATGACCAACACCTCGGTAACTGACATGCTATCGTCAAATTATAAGAACATAATTTAGAGAAATATGAAAGATACATACATTTTGAAAGACAAAGCAAGTATATTTCTAAACCATTAGACACTGTTAAAATGCCCATGCTGGGCCTTATTTGATCATAAAATAAGGTATATTCATATTAGAGTAATGTAATGTGGCAATAAAAAAACTATTGTGGTAATAAAAAAAAAAAAAAAAACTATACTAAGTGCCACATATAGAAAGAATGTAATAAAGAAAAACAACGCCTACAAAAAAAGAAACCCCTTTTCAAACCCTAAAAACCCAAAACGAAAGTGATATTAACCAAGCCCAAAATGAAAATGATATTTGCTACACAAATGGTAATCTTTACGCAAAGCTACATACAGATATGCATTTACACAACCGGTATAGTTTTAAAATGGATCCTTTTAGGGTTCAGACCACAGTTCTAGGGCAGTGAAAGAAGACATTAATGAAAAGGAATCAAACTGATGACATTTTAGGATAGATGATGCAATATAGGAAGGTGTTTATTATGTGTACCAACCTCTTAATGGAATCCAACCACCGCTTAGAGTAATTTTTGAGGTGTTCTATGAGAAGGAAATTCGCCAGAGCACATGTTGCAGTTCAATGAAAAAGCTCTAACAAAGAAATGCAAACACGGGGTGATGTATAAAGGGTTTACGCATAATGGTCGATATTGACAATTATATTGTTAATATCGACAATATCGCTAAACGACAGAAAAAAAATACAAAAACCCACCCAAAGTACCCCTCCTATCTCTAAACTCCTGCTGGGCCCTCTCCATACTTAAGGCGTGCTATGGAGATTTTTTCCGTAGTTTCTCCTAAAATAAAAGATAAAAAAGTCCAGTAAATTGTCTCTTTCTGGTCAGTTTCCTGTTGCAATAGCTCTTTATGAGTTCCCAGAGAGAGAGAAAGGAGCAATTTATGTATGACCTAATATTCAACCACCCATGCCATGGAGTGGGTGCTGTATGACAATTTCCAAAAGTCCAGATCCGGAGTTGAAGGAGTAGTACCAGATTAGGGAGCGCCTATTTAAAACCCTATCCTTTCAAAATAAATGCATTTTTGGTTTACATGATAAAGCCAAATTTTACTCCAATGGAAAATTTTCCTACCTTGAGATTGATCATTTGGTTAAAAATATGTATGCATATTCATTAATCAAGCAGGAAAAAAAAAAAAAAAAAAAGAGATCACCTTGTCTTCTGTAAGTCAATTTTGTAGTGGTATCTTCAATTGTCCCAATCCTTCCAAATTATAACTCCCAACTAATTTTTTTTGTATTTCTGCCACAATGCTTTACACGCATGTGAAAATGATAAGTCCTTAAAAATGCATAATTTCTTCATCATTTTAGAGTAATTAAAGACTTAATCATCAAATCATGGACCATTTTAGTAAAAAAATCATGATTTTGTGTTTGTGAGCATCAAAGTCTGAATTCGAGTCAAAATTCATCCAAAAATTGCATTTTCACATAAAATCATGAATTTCTCTATTTCTTGGCATTGAAAGTCACAAATTTCTCATAACTTTTTATTCAAACATGAAATGATGAATTGTCTTTGCACCATTGATTTAATCAAAGAAAAATTGATAAAATGGTGACATTTTATGCATCCATTTAGTGTGAATTGGGGCATCTTGCAATGTTCTTTTCCTACATAAATAGATAATTCTTTGATTATTGATTATATTATTTGTATTTTTGTAGGGAAAATTAATTGGGGCCCGCGGAAGAGAATTAATTAAGCAAATGCACTATGGGACCCATCTACGTTTGGCATAAATTCCAAGGTAGGGGCAGCCATGGCAGGGTCCGCTCTCATATGCAAAAATTCAGATTTAATCGCTTGAAGTTAAGTTCCAAATCTGCAGGCCATGTGATGTGAGGTGCCCCTCTCTGCTCTCCAACAAATATTTCTTACATGTCATGATGGATAACTAAGATTCAATTCAAGCCAAACAAAGAAGAAAAAAATTTGCAAAAGAAAATCAAGCCAAGGAGAGGACATCCATGCATTTTGTTTAAAGAATCACACACCCCAAGTGGGGTCCACATGCATTCAAAAATTGCACATCAAATCTGATTTTGAGATTTGAAATTTACTTGGAAGAGAAGTGGAGGAATGTGAAGCTGCCAAAGGAGTTTGAATATTTTAAGGAAGGGTGCACAAAGAAATTTCATGAGAGATTCTAGGAAGAAAGGCCTCAAATTTTGAAAGTTTGCAACCCAAGATTCTTCCAAGAAGTTTCACACGTCCAACCTCCATCCCATATGCTATCACACGTCCAAGAAAGGGGTTGCCCATATGGTTTTAAAATTTGAATTAAATCCAAAGTGGGCCCAAGAGAAGAAGTTTCATGAGATCAGAAGAATCCTATTTTTACTAGGATTGTGGTCCAATCCCCTATAAACTCTTTCAAAACCCTCCTAATCCTAATCCAACTTGGACCCCACAGTACTAATCCTTACCCAAACCAAAATCTTGCAACCCAAGTCATCAAAATTGTATAAAAAAGAGCAAAAAGGGCTGCACGTGCATTCCCATCTCCCCCATTCTCTTGGACGACCAGCAACATTATTTTCCTCTTTTTCCATTAATTTTTCTCCATCTCACCTCCTTCCATCACAATTTCATCAAAGGCCTTCCCTAAGGCACACCACCACTTGGATTTCTACACCATCGCTCCGCCGCCGGTGCTATCGTCATTCCACCATTGGACCAGCCTTTCATCATCTTCCTTTGCTTGGATTTCAAATCGCAAAATGAGAGCCAGTCGGATCACCGTTCGAGACCGGGAGTCCTTCTCCTCCGTTTAGTGTTTCATGTGTCTAGCGTAAGGTTGGATGCACTTTATTTTAATTCAAAAAGTTTTGTGATGGTTATTTTCTTGTAATGGGTCTTTCATTAATAAATCAAGTTTATGGGGTCTTGGTCTTCACCAATGGGTCAACATCAAATTTTTGTGTGTAGTGATAGTGCGCACTTGGTGTAGTGGTCTTGATTTTTCTTAATGGCATTTAGCAAAGTAACCGTTGCAAAGTTTTAGAATTAAAATCCATTTTTTTAATTCTCTGATTTTATTTTATTTTATTTTATTTTTATGCATCTTCATAATTATTGCAATTGGTTGGACTAATAAATCTTATGGTGATGCAGTAGTTAGATTAGGTTTCTAGATTAGGATTTTCTTTTTCTTTGGTTGTAATTAATTTTTCAAAATTGTAATTAATTTTTTTTATTAAAGTAAGATTTGTGATTTTTATAGATTTTTTTAGGCTAGAACTAGTTTTTCAATAGTTCAGGTTTTGCGCGATTAATTACTCCATGTGGATGGACCTTGGACTTCACCGAGTTATTACTACAATCGCGGCCTTGCACTTGGGGCTCACGATCAGAAAACATGTACAACTTTGAACCCTCTGTCACGGTCATGATCCAACCCAGGACTCCAACACCTACGCCTCAACGGCACGCTGGTTGGCAGTTGGTTCCCAACTACTCAATATTTCAGAGTGATGATCGATTAAATATCCCTGCAGTCCTTACAAATCAACCGTCTAAGTCAAAAATTGAAATACAAACATGCATTTTGTATTTCAAAGAAAATTTGGCCCTTTTAAGTTTAAACTAGCGAAAGAAGCCCGTGCTTAGCATGAATAACATATTTCATGATGTGAAAAATGTAAAAATAATACTCCATTATGGATGAAACGGAGTTATTTAGATAGGGCCCATATTAATTATAAGTAGACGAGATTTCTCCATGTGTTTTGATTGGTGGGTGTCTCTCTATTAAAAAAATAAAATCTCTCACATCACCCATGAATCTCTATGCTTTATCTGCTATCTTAAATTTATAACACTTTTCGCACATTTCGTTCCACAAGTTTCCCTTGTACTCTTCTTTTACCTCTACCTCTTGTCCCACTATTTTATCCACTCCATGAATGCTAAAATGTGTCAAGGAAGCTTAGCGTTCATGGAGTAGATAAAATAGCAGGACAAGAGGTGGAGGTAAAAGAAGTGTAAAAAGAAAACCTGTGGAACTAGAAATGTGCGAAAATTGTTAGAAAATTGAGATAGAAGATAAAGGGTAGAGAATCATGGGTAATGTGAGAGACGTTATTTTTTTTAATAAGGAGAGATTGATATATATTTTTTTTGAAATCGAGGAGAGATTGATAATTTAGTGGCATCTATAATATTAAAGAGACGTTACCATTTTTAACATGAACAATGACATTTTTAGAAGGAGAAAAGAAGAATTTAATTCATAAATGCAATGGGCCATAATGATGTGGCTTCATGGAGATCTCTTCCTCTTTTTTTTAAGAGATGGGTAAGAGAAGAATGGTCAGTTAATGAGCAATTGATGCAGTATTAAAGGAATTGAATAGTCATAATCAATTGGAAATGTATAAATCAATTGAGCAATGGAGGCTAATTTCTCAATTGAAATCAGTCTCTTATATATATAAACTAGCAAAACACGCCCGTGCTAATATATAAGAAATTGTAAAAAGTTTAAAATTTTAAATGAAATTAAAAATATGATATTATATCTCTTATATTGAGAAGGAAGTTTTTATAGTAAATTTAAAATATTATATTTTTCTATTGGGGGCGAGCTTGGTAGTAATAACGAGGGAAAAACATTTGAGAGGATGGTAAATAGATAGATAAAGAGAGAGAAAGAGAGGGAGGAAAATCTGATAACCGTTTTGAAGAGTTATGAAACTGGGGGGGGGTTCTTGAAGAGCCATGCCACTCAGAATTTTAAATTATAATTAATGTGGGGAGGTTGAGGACGTGACGAGAGATTTTGGGAGTCAATTATTTAGGGAGCGTCAAAATCAATTGATGTCGATTGGAATTGAATTGATGTTGATTTCTCAATTAAGATTAGTCCCTTTCTTAAATTATAATTAATGTGGGGAGGCTGAGGACGAGATATTTTGGGAGTCAATTATTTAGGGAGCGTCAAAATCAATTGCTGTCAATTGGAATTTAATTGATGTTGATTTCTCAATTAGGATTAGTCCATTTCTTAATTATAATTAATGTGGGGAGGTTGAGGACGTGGCGAGACATTTTGGGAGTCAATTATTTAGGAAGCGTCAAAATCAATTGATGTCAATATAATCATAAAAAAAATATTTATGATTAGTTTCTTTAAAATTAAATGTAAAAGGTTTTAGTCTTTGAGAGAGGAGAAAAAAAGAAGTCCAGAAGAATTCACTACCTAATACCATATAATAAAAAAAAAGCCCATGAAAATTGAAGATTAATGACCAAGAAAACTAAAAACAAATCAAAACAAACAAACAATATAAATTATGAATAAAATCCAATGAAATTTGAAAGACACGTAGAAATGAAAATCCATAATCAACTCAATAACATAAGCAATTTAAAAGAATCAAATACTCATGAGAAAACAAAAATAAAAAAAAGACATGACATGCCACTCAGAATTTTAAATTATAATTAATGTGGGGAGGTTGAGGACGTGACGAGAGATTTTGGGAGTCAATTATTTAGGGAGCGTCAAAATCAACTAGCAAAAGAGGCCCGTGCTGAGCACGGGGAAGAAACTAATGGCATTTGCAACATGAAATCCATAGAAAGAGAGAAGATGAAGATCAAGTTTTTATTACATACATCTACTGCAGTGGAACCGATCTTAGCAGATAGACATTGGTGCTTAAAAAACGAGTTCAATCACTGCATCAAATTATTGGAAATATTTTGCAATATAGTTCTTTATAAGTGGAAGCCAGTTTATGCCATCGCATTGCAGATGATTGAAACCTGAAAGCTTAGCCCAATCAGTGCATATAAATGTAGAGAAAACATCACCAATACAGACTTACTCATCACTTTTTAACAGATATATTGTAAAAAAAAACATGAATTGCACCAAATGTCTACATACCTCAACAACACATGATATAGAGATGGCACCCACTATTGTATCAGATGATGATGGATCAACCAAGGAAAACACTTCAAAGTCAAAGTTGTGATCAGAGTACTGTAGGAACTGCAACTATATACATAAACAACAAAGAAAAATATGAAAACATAACAGTACATTAGAACTTGATTAAATGGACTACCAATTCCACAAGCTTGGAAAATAGAGAAAAAATAGCATTTAACTTTAGAGTTTAGAAAAATGAAGAATATAAAGATCTTCATTTAAGGAACGGGTGCTTCTCTATCTACAATCCGACTCAATAGATATGCACAAGTACAATACCCTGCAGAAGTCAATGTTGATACATGGTATGAAACATATGTGCAATTATAAAACCCTATGGACTTGCATAGATACAAACCCTATGGAAGTCAATGTTGATACATGGTATGAAACATATATGAAATTAAAAAAAATAGAAAAGAGAGAGAAAGAAAGAAAAGATAGGCAGCATGGAAGTTCCATGCACAAATTTAAGTTGGGGTTCAAGTATGTATATTGAAATACAGTGGTCAGCTTTCAAAATATGTAAACAGTTTATGCATGGCTAAGAAATCATGGAGCTATAGGATTAAAGATAACCTCAACAAAAGATCACGAGTGCAATATCTTTTGTAGATTGAAAAAAAAAAAAAAAAAAAAAGAGAGAAACATTACATAACTACAGATGTGTGTGCATAGGAGGATTATGTAAATATGAAACAATACTCAACCATGAAATACATACAAAGAATTTTTGCATTAACAGTTTGGTATTTATTTTTTTTTCCTACAAGTGTACGATTCTCAGTAGGTAGGAAAACAGAGAAAATACCAGAATACTTTAAAGTTTCAACAGATTAAGAATGATAGGCTCTCCATTAAAGGAATGAGCACTTCTCTATCTACAACCTAACACTATAGATATGCTCCCAGATTCACATTCCAACAACCATTGGTCCTCATTCTGCATAAACCAATTAAATCACGTAGCTGCAAAAACTGTCTCAAGTTAAGACCAGCTATGGGCTGAAACAAAGGTACGACTACGTACATGACATAGTCAAGCTGATAATATACTGAAAAGTTGTTGTTGTTCTTCTTCCTTTTTTTTTTTCAAACTAAGTAAAGGTTAAGATAAAATTAGGATACCTGATTTAGCTTAGTCAAGTTGATATTATATGAAACATGCACTTTTTTTTCTTCAAATTTAGCTGTGTGTTTTGCTCTAATAATTAATTATCAATAACTAATTTGACACGGTCAATAGGAAAAATCAAGAAGAATTGCATATATATATATATATATGATAAAAGGGACTTACCATCATCCATTTAAAAAAAAAAAAAATCAATTCCCAAGCTCACTTTTCAATAGGCCTAATTAGAAGCTCATTTCATTATGAATTCCTACGTATTCAACTGGCTCAAGTAACTGTGCACATTATACTAAATGCTATTTCAATTCGAGGTTCTGGTCATCATTAATCTACAATCCAACATTTCTTTACTAACCACTCATTGGATGTCTTATTTGGTCTCTCCCAATTTGGGATTATAATGGGTACCCAAAATACCTATAAATCTGACAGATGCAACCCGGGAAAAGCGGGCATGGCATGTGACTTTTTAAAATTCAGGCAAGGTTGTTCACAAGGTTTATACTTGCACACAAGTATATCCCAGTAAATAGGTATCATAAAAACCTCCCCCAAAACAAAGATCGAAAAAAAACGAAAAAAAGAAATTGTTCCTTTACTCTTAATCTTATATTTAAAGTAATTACTTTTCAAATTCTTATCCTAGTATGATAAGAGTACACCACTTATAGATTCATTTCCCATGATAAGAGTACACCTCTTATTGATTTATTTCCTACTTGATTATTCATCACAGAGTTTTTGATACAAAAAGCTTTTTTGCTTATGCACATTAGTGTTAAATAGAAGAAATAATTTTGAAGCATTTTTGCCTGCAAGCAACGAACCAAACGCTAAATTCTAGTAATTATTAAGGGCTCATAGAATGGAATGAAGAAAGCAAAGTTGCAAAATTGAGGTTACTTGTGAAAAAGTACATAGATTTGCAAGCAATGAATATATGCTTAGAGAAAATAAGAGAAACTAAAATAGAAACAACATACCCTTCAGGTTCATGTCCACATCTTAGAGGAAACATGTGAGGTTGTTACTGCATATTTCAAAATACCATTTCATTGGATGCTTTCAATATAAAACGTCAATAAAAATTGTGTATATATGTAATTTTTTGGAAAAAGGGACTTACCATCATCCAATAGAAGAAACAATTTTGAAGCATATTTTTTCTTGTAATTTAGTAGAAACATATAAAGAAGGAACGGAGAAACCTAAAACCTACAAGGAAAGAACCCAAGACTAAATTCTACTAATGATTAAGGGCTCATAAAATGAAATAAAGAAAGAACAGTTTCAAATTTAGTTTCTTTATTAAAAAACAGCACATAGATTTGCAAGCAATGAATCTAAACTTAGAGAAAGGAAGGGAAACTTAAATAGAAACAACATACCCTTCAAGGGCATGTCCACATCTTGGAGAAAACATATGAGCTTGTGCTTGCAAATTTCAAAATACTATTTCATTTCAATAATCCACAAACATCACTCAAACAATTAGAACAATATGGTTTGATATATTTTAATTAAAAGTAGCAGTATGATCTTTGTATAGAGGTAAAGAAACACAGGAACATGCAATACAAAGGTCAACACCCATTCCGTTATATGTCTCTTATACTATACACTGAATCCATTGGCCTGATGCGAGGCATGTCAAACATTGATGGGGTGTTCGATGATACTTACTTTATTAAGCTCTCTTTGTATATCATCTAGACATATACTTTGTCATGGGATTCATCTCAGTTTTCCATAAAATGGGGAATTTAGTTTGCAAATAGGACGAAAAAGTTCTTAAATAGTCAAATCAGCCAAGCTCACTGTTCCTACTGTTATGATGTGAAGAAGTGAGCAAACAATTAGAAAAGGGCTTTTTGTGGTTCCCACCTAAATGATACACCCATTGGTCAAAAGAAGACGGCTTAATTCACCATGTGGGTTAAAGAGAGAAGAAGAGACTACATTCATGAGCCCTATGCATACCTAAACTATAAAACCCTATCAAGCAACCTCTCACAGGAAGAAAGCCTTTAACAAAGATCCACAGTCTACCACAAAGGAGCAGTCTAACAACTTTATTTAGATAAAGTTTTTTGAAGACAATTACTATCGTGGGAAAATCTGTCGGAGCGACGGCATGTTGCAATTGAAAGAAACCTATAACTGTTAATTTGAGGCAAGACCCTAACGGTTGAGTTGAGCTCACTGATCTGAGCCTTGTTATTAAGCCATAAAAGAAAAAATAGAAAAAGAAAAATCAATCAATGGTAGATTAGTATAAAAAGTCCACATCCCTTAAAAACCCCATCTTTCCATTGAACATGAAATCCAATGACACACAAAGATATATAAAAAAAAAAAAAAAAAAATTCAAGAGAGGGAAAACAACTACAATATTGTTTTCTGAAGGAAAACGCCCACATTTGAAATCATTACAGCAAAAGAAAAACATACAACACCTTAAACAAAAGGAAAAGAAATGTTGGCAAGTGCCCACCAGTGATTAGGTCATGGTCGGCAGAGTGAGAGGGTCTCTGTAGACCTTGGATGGCAATAGGGAGAAATTGAATCAGAGAATAAATTAATAAGTGTGGGGACCACTCATCAGCTAACTAATCAGTGGATTATGAAACAAAGTGATAAAATTTGGAGTACTGCAACCAACTAATCAACCCAACCTGCCATCGTCATTATGCAATTCATCCCATGCATGGACAAAATGAGAAATGGTCCCGTCACTACATCTACATAAATTACATAATACTCATACAATAGCAGTAGAAAATCAATTATGTCACTAATAAGGTAGAGAAATATAGCAGCAAGAAAATATAATATGCCCACTATACATAATACATATAGCAGCAGAAAATTTATTATGCTACATTTTTATCCACATACATTATAATACATATAGCAGCAGAAAATTTATTATGCCACTATATATAGGAAAATTTATTATATACATAATACATTATAGCAGCAGAAATTTTATTATGCACCTATACATACCTATATACCATCACAAATAGGAATAGAAAATTTATTATACCACTATACATAATATAACGTATAGCAGCAGAAAGTATTTTCCGCTGCTATACGTTTCCCTCCTTTTGTTTTTGTGCTTCCTTCCCCTAAAACCAAAACCAACCAAAACCCAAAACCTCTTCGTCTTCTTTCTTCCTTCCCCTAGAACAAAACCAACCAAAACCCAAAATGTCTTCGTCTTCTCCTCAAAACCAAAACTCTTTCGTCTTCCCTAAAACCCTAAACCCACATCCAGTCCCAAAACCCACATCTCATTGTCGTCCAGTCTTAAAACCCTAATCTCTGAGATCTCTCTTCCGCAAAACCCTAATCTACACATTGGTTGATTTGTTTGGAGCTTCCAGCAGCTTTGAGGTTTCAGACCTGATCGACATCGGAGAAGAAGAAGCAGAAGCCAGAGCAGCGAGCAGCTTTGAGGTTTCAGACCTGATCGACTTCACTGCATTTTCCCATCTTCGCTCTTCGATCTTCGATCTGTGAGATCTCTCTTCCCCAAAACCTTAATCTTTGTTTGGAGCTTCCAGCAGCTTTGAGGTTTCAGATTTGGTTGACATCGGAGAAGAAGAAGGAGGTAAGACCTACTTCCCTGCGTTTTTCGATCTTCGATGATCTGCTTACGTTAGTGCTTTTGCTGTTTTGAACAATGATTTGAAGTTAAGACTGCCAAAATTTGATTTGATTTGGATGTTTTGTGCGTCTGTGGAAAACTCGACTATTCTGTGAATTTTGACGGTTTTGTGCAATGATTTGAAGTTAAGGTAGCTGAGAAATCTGCTTCGGTTTGTTTGCCTTGTGCGTCTTTTGGAATAGCTCGTCCATTGCGTGGCGTGAATTTCCACGTTTTTGAACAATAATTCTAGGCTAAAACATCGCTGAAATCTGCGTCGATTTGTTGCTTGCCTGTTTCTATGAAACTCGCCTTTTTTGCGGATTTTAGCATTTTAGAACAGCGATTTGAAGCTGAGATCGCTAAAATCTGTTGTGATTTTGTTTGCTGTGTGCGTTTTTGAAAATCTCACTACTATCTCTATTCATTTTCGCGTTTTTGCATAACGAGTTTGAGCTGAGATAGCTGAAATTTGCTTCTATTTGTATGCCTTTTGTTATCTTTTTTTTAATGAAACTTGCGTTTTTGCTTCTTGGTTTCCGCTCTTGGCAGAGTGCTTCGAAGTTAAAATTGTTGAAATCTGCTTCGATTTGAATGCCTTCTGTGTTTTTCATTTTGAATATGCAGCGGTTTGTATGTGTCGTGTTTTTGGCATCTCTATCCCTCATCTCTGATACAGCTGAGACCTAGGTTGAATTCGACTTGTTCTTTCTTTCTTTCCTTTTTTTTTTTTTTTGGTTTTTTCTTTGCTTTGTATTTTTGAACTGCAGTCTGCTACGGTTTGGTTTTTGTGCCTATTTTCTCTGGTTTAGTCTTCTAAATCTGTTTATTTTGAAGTTTATGATGGGTTTAGGGCTAATAGTTGTTTTTTTTTTTTTACTGAGCAGTTAAAATATTGCTGAAAACGTGTTACTTGTTTAATAGAGTAAAAACCTAAGATGTCAGTGATTTCACATTGTAGTTTTGCTTTACTTTGTTTTCTATTCCTTGATCCGAAAATATTGCTGTCATGTTCTATTGTTTTGCAGTTAAGGCTGAGTGGGCGAAATTTTGGGTATATTTTTTTAACTCCTTTCTGAGCCTTATCTTGTGAGAATGCATTAATTGGAAATGTCCATGGAAGAGGCTATAAGATGATGATTGCCCTTTCCTACTTCGGTTATAGTGATCGATTGCCAGGAGTCCTATAACGGTGTCTACTTATTGGTGCTACAGTTTTCTACTCTTGAAGCTATGAATTATTTATTTGCTAACATTTTTTTCTGTTTGCAAAATCACTGCATGCTCCATGTTATTAGTCTTTTTTTTTTTTTGCGGTTTCTATTAAACGTTTTTTATCTTTATTTTTTATTTTCATGTTTGTTCTATTTGGAAATTTCTCTAATCTATTATATCTTGAATCGTAGTGGTGTCTTTTCTTCTCATTTGTTGGGTTTTGAGCCTGACTTATATCTGGTACCCTCTATGGTTCTCTGCTTTTGTTGGACTTACCTTAAATCTTTTTTGTTATCTTTTGCCTGTTTGTTTGAGTTTTTTGTTTTTAGTTTTGAAAGGTAACTTGAGGGGCTTTACTGGAGACCCCATTTCCATTTCTTTTTGTTATGGTCTGGTTTTAATTTTGTTTTTCTATAATAGATGCTAAGTCTAATACTCTCAACTCTCTACGGTCTACGCCTTCCACTTGCAATTAAAGTCCACTAATTAGTAATAACTCTGTTTTGCGTACTTCTCCCTTCTGCGCCCGGTTTATTTTCTCGCTTCCTTTGTTTCAGCTTTTCGGTCCCCAAATTGATTGGTTAGCTCTACATGTACAATGCTTCTCTTTAGTAATGTTAGTGATGGGGTTTGAGTAAAAAGGTGTTTATGGAATCCCCTTTTGTTTGTTGATGGAAGATATATTGATTTGATACTTATGGGTTTCTTTCACTCTCGTTGATCGGGTGCCTTTGGAAATTGATAAGGTTCTATGTTGTTGCTGACAGTATGTAGATATAGTTTTATTGTCTGTTTGATGCCATTTTGATTATTTGAATTTCATGTGAATTTCTCAGCTTTTCAATCAATGGAAGGTTTTGTTGTTGTGTTTTTTCTTTTCTTTTTTTTTTTTTTCACCCTTCCTATTTCTTATTTTGATGCATGTTGGTTTGCTTCTTTCTGATAAATTGAACTATAGGATGAATACTTCATCTTCTTCATCTTCTTCTTTTTGTGTGTCCTTTTTCCTTTTGGATGTTGGATTGGGGGTGTCTCTGATTAGCCATTGAATTTTTATTTTTTTTTCAAATCAGCCATAGAATGAGGCTGATCTTGTCTTTCTTTTCCTGATTTATGTTTCTGGTACCTGTGAATTTTCTGAAAAAAGAGAAGATTCTTGATACCTGCAATGATTTACATATTTTAGAGAATCCAGACTTAGTATAAACAAATGATTTTGTCCATCCAATTGGCGATGATATATTGGAAATAGTCCTTGTAAAAAATTTGGATTTAATAAGGTAGACCCACTCATTAGATGAGAGAGAGAGAGAGAGAGGTTCTTTCAATAGCAGTCAATACTACATACTCAGAAACAATAAGCTTTTTTGACATTGATGTAAGTCAATAGTTATCAGAACAGAATTACAATGGATAACATTTGCAACTTTTTCTTTCAATAACAGTCAACTTTTCTTGAAAATGATTTAGATTTTGGTTTTTTTTTGTTTCCTTCAATCAAGCAATGCGTTGATTACAAAAGAAAGTACTTAACTATGATTTGTACTTTTAACCCAATTGTCATTTCAGTACGTAAAGATGGCTATTAATTTAACATCTTCCCTTAATTCAATTCCCATTAAAAGGCAGGTTATTCAATTCCCTTGGAGGATCTATCCATCACTTTCTCCTTCTTTTCTTTTATATATATATGCTTTTTGGGGAGTGTTGATAGTTTCCTAGGGCTTTGGTCTTGTTTTTGAACTGCATTTGTTTCCAAGGTCAGTCAGATGATAGCTTTTTAATTTTTCTCGTCTTCTTTTGTTTTGATCTTCTACTGGGGTTTTTTGCTTTCTTGTTTGGTTCTTGTTAGT